>JASDDO010000010.1:128340585-129058997 GCA_030015575.1 Agapanthus africanus
CCGGCGATCAACTATCTCCCGGATCAGGTGATACCGCCTCAGAATATGCCTGGATCGCTGATGGGACCTGGGTTCCTTTGCCAAAGCCACCGCTCCAATGTTATCGCAATACAAAGGTATTGGATGCTCAATGGATGGAACCACTCCAAGTTCAGTAATGAACTTCTTGATCCAGACAGCTTCTTTGGCAGCATCGTTGGCAGCGAAGTATTCAACCTCCATCGTCGAGTCTGCCACGGTTTCCTGCTTGGAACTCTTCCAGCTAACCGCCCCTCCGTAAAGGGTAAAGACAAAGCCCGACTGCGACTTAGAGTCGTCCTTATCACTCTGGAAGCTCGAATCGGTAAAGGACTCCACTTGGAGCTCTCCGTTACCATACACCAAGAACATATCTCTAGTCCTTCGTAAGTACTTGAGAATGCTCTTCACAGCTGTCCAGTGACTCTCTCCAGGATCAGCTTGATACCTGCTCACTACACTTAGTGAGTATGCTACATCGGGTCTGGTACATAGCATCGCATACATGATAGAGCCTACTGCCGAAGTATAGAGTATCCCTTGCATGCGAGCTCTCTCCAAATCAGTCTTGGGAGACATCTCTTTGGAGAGAATGACTCCAGAGATCGTGGGAAAGTTCCCACGCTTGGACTCTTCCATACTAAACCTCTTTAGTATGGTGTCAATGTACCTGGATTGGGACAGTTTGGATCTATCTCTATAGATCCTAATTCCCAATATGCAGGAGGCATCACCAAGATCTTTCATTGAGAATCTTTGTGATAAGAAGAGCTTGACCGATTGCAGCATAGGAATATCATTTCCTATCAAGAGTATGTCGTCCACGTACAATACGAGGAAGACAACCTTACTCTCTGCCACCTTCTTGTAGATACAAGGTTCATCTGGATTTTTGACGAAATCAAACTCTTTGATAACGACGTCAAAGCAGATGTTCCAACTCCGCGATGCTTGCTTTAATCCATAAATGGATTTAAGCAGCTTGCACACCTTCCCGCTGCTCCCACTGTCTACGAAGCCCTCTGGCTGAGTCATGTACACGCACTCTTCTAAATCACCATTTAGAAAGGCGGTCTTAACATCCATTTGCCAGATTTCGTAATCATGATAAGCAGCGATGGCAAGCATAATCCGGATGGATTTAAGCATAGCCACTGGAGAAAAGGTCTCGTCATAGTCCACACCTGGTCTTTGACGAAAACCCTTTGCTACAAGTCTAGCTTTGAAAGTCTCCACTTTCCCATCTACACCAAGTTTCTTCTTGAAGATCCACTTGCTCCCAATGGGTTTTACCCCTTCAGGAGCAACTTCCAAAGTCCATACTTTGTTGGTGTACATGGATTCCATCTCGGACCGCATAGCATCCAGCCATTTCACCGAGTCCCTACTCGTGATGGCCTGCTCGAAACTAGTTGGGTCATCATCCTCCATGATGCAATCCTCGCTTCCACCATCCATGAGAAAACCGTAGTATCTCTCAGGTTGGCGAGGAACCCTACTAGATCGGTGGAGAGGCTGAGGTTCATTGGGAGCTACTGAATCTTCTGGTTCCACTAAATCTTCAGTTACGGTTTGTGTATCTGGAACTTCTTCCAGCTCTACCACTTTGCCACTAATTTCTTTTTCAAGGAATTCCTTTTCTAAAAAGGTGCCATATAGAGAAACAAACACTTTTTGTTATTCAGCATGGTAGAAAAAATATCCTTGGGAATTCCTAGGATATCCCACAAACTTGCAAAGAACTGACCGTGCCTCGAGTTTGTCTGGATTTTGCCTTTTGACATAAGCCGGACAACCCCATATCTTAACTCGTTTAAAATATGGTCTCTTCCCACTCCATATCTCATATGGTGTGGTAGGTACAGATTTAGATGGAACTTGATTCAATAGGTATGTTGCTGTTTCCAGCGCATATCCCCAGAAGGAAATAGGTAACTCAGCTGTGCTCATCATAGAGCGCACCATATCTAATAGGGTGCGGTTCCTCCGTTCTGATACACCGTTGTGCTGTGGTGTATATGGAGGAGTCAGCTGAGAGAGAATCCCATTCTCTTTTAGGAAGTCCAGGAATTCATTGCTTAAGTATTCTCCCCCTCGATCAGATCGTAGGATTTTAATACTTTTTCCAGTTTGGTTCTCAACTTCTTGTTTATATTCCCTAAATTTCTCAAAAGCTTCTGATTTGTGTTTCATCAGGAACACATACCCGAACCTAGAGAGATCGTCAGTGAATGTAATGAAGTATGAAGAACCATCCCTGGCATGTGTAGACATGGGACCGCATACATCACTATGTATAAGTCCCAGGAGTTCGGTAACTCTTTCTCCGTGTCCCGTAAACGGAGTTTTGGTCATCTTGCCTTTGAGACATGACTGGCAAGTGTCATAAGATGAAAATTCAAACGGATTTAAATATCCATCTCTATGTAACTTAGCTAGTCGTGTCGCATTGATGTGACCCAGTCTACAATGCCACAAGAAGGATTCGTTGAGTTCAGAACTCTTCCTCTTGTCTGTGTTTGTTATACTCAGAACTGTTGATTGATTTAGAACATAAATGTCATTGCATAACGTGCCTGATCCAACCAACTTTTGGTTGCGGAAAATGTTCATAACATTGTCCTGTAATACAAAATTATATCCCTCTTTACTTAATAAAGAAACCGATATAATGTTGCATATCAGGTTCGGCATGTAATAGCATTCATTCAGAACCAATGTATTACCAGTTGGTAATACAAGGTGATATTCCCCGACAGTCTTAGCTGCAACAATTGCACCATTTCCAACTCTAATGTCTTTATCACCTTCTCCAAGTTCTCTACCTTTCCTGAGCCCATGTAACTGATTACATATATGGGATCCAGACCCGGTATCTAATACCCAGGACGTAGAGCAAATGGAGAAACAGTTCTCAGTAACGAACACACCCGAAGAAAATGCATCAACATGTACTTTCTTCATTCGGGTGGCATGGGAATCCTGGCATTCCCCTATATCCTGTTCATTCCTATAACTCTTACAAGAAAGAACGGAACCAACGTTCCTCAGCACAGTATAACATGCGGGTTCGGTCAATACATCCATATTATTATCTTCATTAGGGCATGAAATGGTCGCTACCTGGAGAGAGAGAGAAGAAAACACTTTAGCGTATGCTCGTGCAAGATCAGATTGGTTATTATCTTATCTAATCAGGATGGCTCCCACTGCTTTTTATCAAATCTTCCTTCAAACCCTAAAAGGAAAGACTAGCCGGGATTAATTACACACTACAAGTTCGCCAATCTTTCAGCCAGGCCAGTGTCGGTACTTTGAGGGAGGTCCCCCGTGCTTTCGCACGAACCTAATTAATGTAAACCTCGTTTTCCCAGAGGCGTAACCTCGTTAACACCTTTCTAGACACCTACTTGATCGGCTAATTGTAATGTGTAAAACTCTCCCAGGAGTAACTCTTACTCGCAGTGGGTATCGGGATCCAACTATCTCATAGAAGGTATGCAATCTCATTGCAAATTTCAACACTTGAAATTCCCGATAATATTTTGCCCCAAGCATCCTATGACCTTGACGGAGGTCAACAAACCACAGGGTGCAAGTCAAGTTCAACCTGTCATTTCTTGATTGAATCAAACCCACCCGCACGACCCTTGACGGAGGTCAACAAGGTCGTACGACTACCCTAATCCAATCTGCATCACATGCATAAGTAGAAAAATACTAGTTAGCTACCGCACACTACGCCTTGACGGAGGTCAACAAACGTAGCACGAATACTAAGTAGGATTTATCTGAAATGACGGAGGGCTACGTCAGGTTTTTCTGAAAACCTATTGCTTAATGAACTTGATATCGTTGTAGAATCAAATGAAGTTTTAAAAATGGAGTGATTTTGAGGCTTTTCTAGTTTTGCTAAAGGGGTCACTCCCGGTGAAGGGATCGTCGGCCCTTTCCTCGTTGAATGAGGTGCGGGATATATCATATATATCACTGTGCATTACAAGAACTGTAGCTACCTGTTTTATTTAAAATTTGATTCTACAACATGTAAGTCGATGTAGTACACCCCAGTACTTATGGGGAGGCGGAATTTACAAAAACTTATCAAGTTTAAACAACAAACATCGACTAACCGCATGAATCGAAGCTAAACCCTAAAAACCGTATTCTTATGAGTTTCTTTACATAAGAGATTAGGGATTATACCTAATGAACCGGTCCTTCTTCTTTATGTCCTCCTTGGTTCTCCTCGGCCTTCTCTAGGTAGTAGACGATCCACCCGAGAGCGAAACTCCAAGCTAAACCTCTAACTTGAGGTAACTAACCAACTTTGATTGCTAATCAAAGATGATAGAATGATAAAGAGTGAAGGTTATGGATTGTTTAGTCTAACTAATCCTTTGATCTCAACACATGAGGATTAAGGATTAGGGTTAGAAGATGAGAGCTTGAGGAGAGAGAATGTGTGTTATGATCATGAGAGAAGAGAGAGAGTGTATCATAATATCATGAAGCATTCTTCTTTTCAATAAATGAATAATAGAAATGAATAAGCATGCTTTATGAAATATCTAGTGATGATTCATTAACATGAGTCATTAAGCAATAAATGTGCATTAATGAAGTGAATGAATCACCACTATGACTCACTCTCTTTCCAAAACAAACCTCCTTAGTCACATCTTCTAGAAGCTTCTCGAGTAATTACGAGAACGCCCCTCCAATCCGTAAAAATACGGAAAAACTTTAGACTGTAAAAATCCAATAACCGGATACCAGTAACTGGCTTAAACCAAAGCCTGACTGGTAAAATCTGTCCGAAAGTCGTACGCGCGTAAACGCACGTATGCGTCCGAACCCTTTGTCGCAAAACCATGCAACCTCTATATCGTTTCGCCTGAAGTAGGAAACTCTCTGTGTGGGACTCTAGAGACTCGACTACTACGCTGGCAGTGGGTTTAACCACAGACCGCAAGCGGCACTAGCTGTACGTAACGGTCCCCAGGTAGTTGTCGATAAGAAGGCCGATGAGTAAACCCATCCGAACTCCTACTGAGTCTGATGTGACAATCTCCATACAGTCCGGTCCGTTCGTCCATGACTATCGCATATCGGGCCTAGGGGGGCGGCAAGCGTCAGTCCCCTAATAGCGGTATAAGTCGTGTCGGAGTGAAGCCCATTACACCCTGAGAAACTGCTGGAACCTACCAGCAAATCTCGCTTGCCCTGGCCAGGGACTTTGCGTAATGGCTCTCTGACACAGCACGATATCAACTCCCAATACCGGGAGGGACGAATCCTGTCTAACCGCCACTGCCTCCAAGTGCTCGGGACTGCACCCAACTGCTACCTGTTTGCACGACTCCTTTGAGCCGTGGTAGGGTAGCAATCTAAGAACAGTGGGACACACTCGAGGCGAAGTAGCAGTGTCAAGTCTGCGGACTACGCTGTACTCATGTCACCTGGGAACTGTTCACTGACGACTGGTATCAAACCAACCAACAGTTCCCTGTGAGTCCTGTCCGGTGTACCCGTAACCTAACGAGCACCTGTATACTATCTCCAGTACGACGTACTGATGGCTGTGGGACAGACCATCTCCCCAACTGGGATGAGAAGCGTACACACTAGTCTACTCCGGAGTATCGATGCTCTGTCTCGATAATCCAACGACCAGGGACCTGAATAAGGATGTGCTTGTAGACTACCCAGCCCCCACTAGTGTGACTGCCATCACAACGCTGGTAGACAAGCAAGATCCTAAGAGCTCTATCAATACGTACACTCACATATTAAGATAGAAAAACCAAGTAGCATACTACCATGTTTAGCAAGACTGTTATATACATGTGAATATCCCAAGCTTCCATTAAGTAATATACAAGCTAGTATGATACAGTAATGGCCTTCTAGGGCATAAACACTAACAATCTCCCACTTGCACTAGGGCCATGTACTGGCATATCGCAGACCAATGATCTCGAGTAGCCTCTCGAACTGAATCTGAGGAAGGGCCTTTGTGAATGGATCAGCAATGTTCTCTTCTGAAGCAACTCTCCGAACCTCGATCTCCTGACGATCAATGATCTCCCTGATCAGGTGATACCGCCTCAAGATGTGTCTGGACTTCTGATGGGACCTTGGTTCCTTCGCTAAAGCTATAGCTCCGTTGTTGTCGCAATACAGAGGTATTGGATCAACTATGGTAGGAACCACCTGAAGTTCTGTTAGGAACTTCTTCATCCAGACTGCTTCTTTTGCGGCATCGCAAGCAGCTATATACTCCGCTTCCATCGTCGAGTCAGCAACGGTGTCCTGCTTGGAGCTCTTCCAGCACACCGCCCCTCCATTGAGGGTAAAGACATAACCCGACATGGACTTGGAATCGTCCTTATCACTCTGGAAGCCGGAATCAGCAAAGGCCTCCAACCTGAGGTCTTTTCCGCCGTAAACCAAGAACATCTCCTTAGTCCTCCTCAGGTACTTGAGAATGTTCTTTACTGCTATCCAGTGCTTCTCCCCTGGGTCTGACTGATACCGGCTTACCACGCTTAGTGCGTAAGCTACATCTGGTCTGGTACACAACATCGCATACATTATAGAGCCTACCGCAGAAGCGTAGGGTATAATAGACATGCGTTCCCTTTCCAAATCAGTCTTGGGAGACATCTCTTTGGAGAGGGTGATTCCGTGACAAGCCGGTAGATTACCGCGCTTTGAATCTTCCATACTGAATCTTTTCAGTACAGTGTCGATATACCTGGACTGCGAAAGTCCCAACATCCTCTTGGATCTATCACGATAGATCCGGATCCCCAGAATGTAAGAGGCATCACCCAGGTCTTTCATGGAGAACCTGTGTGACAAGAATCCTTTGACAGATTGTAGCATAGGAATGTCATTTCCTATCAATAGAATGTCATCCACGTACAAGACGAGGAATACGACACTTCTGGCCACAACTTTACTATATATGCACGGTTCATCTGGATTTTTGATAAAGTCATATTCTTTGACTGTCTCATCAAAACAGATGTTCCAACTCCGCGATGCCTGCTTTAGTCCATAAATAGACTTAAGCAGCTTGCATACTTTCCCGCTGCTCCCACTCTGATTGAAACCCTCTGGCTGATCCATATAGACGCTCTCTTCTAAATTTCCATTCAGAAAAGCCGTCTTTACGTCCATCTGCCAGATTTCATAATCATGGAAGGCAGCAATAGCAAGAAGGACCCGAATGGATTTGAGCATAGCCACTGGAGAAAAGGTTTCATCATAGTCCAAACCAGGTCTTTGACGAAAACCCTTTGCAACAAGTCTAGCCTTATAGGTTTCCACCTGTCCATCTACACCAATCTTTTTCTTGAAGATCCATTTGCATCCTATGGGTTTTACCCCATCTGGAGCAAAGTCCAAAGTCCATACTTTGTTGGTGTACATGGACTCCATTTCGGTCCGCATTGCATCTAGCCATCGTACCGAGTCGCCGCTCTGGATGGCCTGCCTGAAGTCAGTAGGTTCATCATCATCTATGATGCAATCCTCTCTATCCCCATCTATGAGAAAACCGTAGTATCTCTCAGGCGGACGAGACGGCCTACTACTCCTGCGGAGGGGTGCGGGAATGTTCTGTTCTTCTTGAACCTCTGGTTCTACCAAACTTTCAGTAGCAGTTTGTGGTTCTGGAATTTCTTCCAGTTCTATTTCGCTCCCACTTATTTCCTTTTCTAAAAACTGATTTTCCAGAAAATGGGCATTACGAGAAACAAAAACCTTTTGTTCCTCTGCGTAATAGAAATAATATCCCTTGGAGTTCTTTGGATATCCCACAAACATACATTTTACTGATCGTGCCTCGAGCTTGTCCACATGCTGCTTTTTAACAAAAGCTGGACATCCCCAAATCTTCATATGCTGAAGATGGGGTTTCTTCCCAGTCCACATCTGATATGGAGTGGTAGGCACAGTCTTGGTAGGAGCTCTGTTCAGAAGATATGCCGCTGATTCAAGCGCATAACCCCAGAAAGATCGCGGCAACTCAGTATTACTCATCATGGATCGTACCATATCCAATAGGGTTCGATTCCGTCTCTCCGATACACCGTTATGCTGTGGAGTGTATGGAGGAGTAAGCTGAGAGAGAATTCCTTTCTCTTTTAGGTAACCTAGGAACTCGGCACTCAAGTATTCACCACCTCGATCAGATCTAAGTGTCTTTATACTTTTGCCGGTTTGGTTTTCTACTTCATTCTTATACTCTTGGAATTTCTCAAAAGCCTCGGATTTATGTTTCATCAGATAAATGAATCCGTATCTTGAGTAATCATCCGTGAAAGTAATGAAATAGGAAAAACCACCTCTCGCATGTGTAGACATTGGACCGCATACATCACTGTGTATGAGTCCTAAGAGCTCGCTCGCTCTTACTCCTTGTCCAGTAAATGGAGTCTTTGTCATCTTTCCTTTGAGACAAGATTGACAAGTGTCATAAGTTTGATATTCGAACGTGTCCAAATATCCTTCTCTATGCAACTTAGTCAACCTTCTCTCATTGATGTGACCCAGTCTACAATGCCATAAGAAAGCTTTATTTAAATCTGGAGACTTTCTTTTTAGTGTGTTCTGGACATTGAAAATTTGGAGTTGGTTTAACACATATATGCCGTTATTTAGAGTACCGGACCCAATCAAACCATGATTAAGGTGGATGTTGACAACATCTCTTACAAACGTGAAATCATAACCTTTATTTGATAACAAGGAAACTGATATGATATTACACGTTAAGCTGGGTACAAAATAACAGTTATGTAAAACCAAAATGTGTCCACTCGTCAATCCTAGGTGATAATCCCCGACGGACGCAGCTCCCACGCTAGCTCCGTTAGCAACCCTGAGGATCATATCACCTTCCTTCAGCACTCTACGGTTTCTCAGTGCCTGCAATGAATTGCAAATATGAGATCCTGACCCGGTATCCAATACCCAGGAAGTAGAGTTGATCGACAGACAATTCTCAATTACAAACACACCTGAAGTCGAAGCCACAGCTTGCTTCGGTTCCTGGTTCTTGGCGTTCCACGCCTTGCAATCCTTCTTCCAGTGCCCTTTCCTGTGACAATGGAAGCACTCATCCAGGCCAACTACCGGTGCTGTAAACTTTTTCTTTCCCTTCTTTCCCACCTTACTAACACCTCCTCTAGGTCTGGGTGCGGCCTTCTTCTTCCTTCCTTTGGCCCTAGCCTTGGACCCGGAAGAAGATGAACCGCCAACAAACATAGCGGGTGTTTCCCTTGCCTTCTGCAAGGTGCCCTCTGCACTCCTTAACATGTTTAGGAGTTCCGCAAGTTCAACTTCTTTTCCTTGAAGATTGAAGTTGAGGATAAACTGGGCGTAGGTGGGAGGAAGGGACTGGAGAACAAGGTCTGTATAGAGCTCATTATCCAAAGTCGTTCCAAGGTCCGCGAGCTCTTCAATATAGCCGATCATCTGTAGGACATGTTCACCTACCGATGACCCGACAGCCAACCTCGCTCGAAATAATTTCTTAGAGGTCTCGTATCTTGCTATACGAGATTGCTCTCCATAAAGTTCCTTTGTATGGAGAAATATGCCATCAAGGGACATATCCTCGTGCCTCCTCTGATGTTCATTGTTCATCGAGGCAAGCACGATGCACTTGGCTCTCGCGCAATCTAAATCCCAGGTTTTACGGATTTCCTTATCCGCATTGCTGGATTTGGGACCAAGGGCAGCAGGTGCTGTAGCGGTGAGGACGTACCCCAGTTTGTCATAGGTCAAAGCCATCTTGACATTCCGCAGCCAATCTTTATAGTTTGGCCCCGTCAGTATATTTTTCTCTAAAAGTAACTTAAGTCCAGTCATTTTCAGGGTCGCTGCAATTAGGAGAGAGAGAAGAAAACTCTTTAGCATGATGCTCTTGCAAGTTTAGAGTGGTTTTTAGTTTATCTAAACTGGATGGCTCCCACTGTTTCTCAAATCCTTCCTCAAACCATAAAAGAAGAATTAGCCAAGACTATTCTCACCGTACAATACTTGCTTAACCGTTCAGCCAGGCCGGTGTCGATACTTCGAGGGAGGTTTTCCAACGCTTTCGCGAAGTTCCTTAATTAAATAACCTCTTTTCTCTGGGGGCGTAACCCCGCTGACACTTTTCTGGACACCTACTAGGTTTATAGCATTGATCGTTAAGCGACGAATATCCTGATAAGTAGCATATACTCACAGTAGGATCGGGATCCAAATATCATCGTATGATAATGTTGAAGGAATCCTACCAACATTCATCAAACTCCAAATGGTATGCATCTCTTTGCAAATTTCAATTTCTTTAGAAATTCCTGATATAAGTTTTTGCCCCATGCTCTTATGACCTTGGCTTTGGTCAAAATGTCATAAGTCACATGTCAAGTTCTACCCGTCATTATCTTGTCAATTTGAACCCATCCGTATATACCCCTGACTTTGGTCAAATGATAATACGACTGTCCCAAACTAACTCATCTATCTTATGCAACAAATGAAAACCCAGTAGCTACCAAACACTATGCATTGACTTTGGCCAAAATGCATAGCTTGAATACTACTGAATACCCAAATGAAACGACGGAGGGCTACGACTGGTTTTGGCGAAACCGTGAACGTAGTGAACTTGATATAACCGAAGGAACCTGATAGCTTTTAAAAGGAGTGGTTAAATCTCCGCATTTAAAAATATCTGTTTTAAAAATAACCGAGTGGTTTCTTTTAAATTGTTCCAACGATTTAAACTTTGGTTTGTTTTACTTTGCATTATAGATAATGCGTCCCATCATTAACCTATCATTGCAGAAAACAACGAAAATATAACGTCCTCTTATGCCATCCGCATTCGCCACGGGGTCCCGTCATCACCCGTTAGGTTACTTAACTAACGACAGAGCGGGGGCTGGGCTAGCGCGGGTGTAAAACATAAGTGACGTCTAAATAGCTATAATAAATATAGATATTTTACATTCGTCTGACGCAATGATATTCATTCCAGAACTCAGATAAACAATATTGGATTTGCAAGCAATCTGTATTTCTTTTGAGCCTGCAAGAAAAGACAGATTACACAGTTGTGATGAATAGCCGTTTACCCCACCCTCGACCCCTACGGGTACGGCAAACTACCCACCCGGCAGTCTGTGTACCCCACCTTGGGTCAGTCCTAGGAGCAAAAACAGTAAAATGAAATAATACAACGGTGGCTACGACCGCAACCTGGAAGTGCCCCGCGAAAATAATATTACAACAAATTACATTTACAACAAATGAATAATTCAATAAACCATTGTTAACCCCGGCTATACACCACAACAGTCCAATACAGTTTATATGCACAAACAGATATAACCATTTCAGAAATGTGCAACCCCCTGCCAACCGACATACTAGCAGTTGGGGGAGGTTTACGAACACATCAAACAATCACAGATATAATCCAATACGCAAATACTGTATTTTTCGATCGAATAAACAACTTCAAAATTGCTCCAAAATCTGCTCTGTTAAACAGTAACCTGAGCAATAATTAAATATTCCAGAAAACCCCAAATATCACAGGGGACCCACCCAAAAAAATTGAGCCCATGACTCGGCAACTCGGCCGCGGATGCGCGGCGGATCGGTGGGATCCGCCGCGTTTCCGCGGCGCTTTGGTCGAATCATTGGCTCGAATTTCTTGGGTGTTCTCCTGTGTTCATGTCAAGCTCTCTGAACACACCAGAAAAATTTTAGGACTTCATTTTCACTCCGACAGAAACTTAACAGAACTAGGGTTTTCCGGGATCGTTTTTTCGTTCGAAATTCGTACAAATTTGCGATTAAGTTATTTAGTGTTTAGCGAGGCTCTGATACCACTGTAAGTCGATGTAGTACACCCCAGTACTTATGGGGAGGCGGAATTTACAAAAACTTATCAAGTTTAAACAACAAACATCGACTAACCGCATGAATCGAAGCTAAACCCTAAAAACCGTATTCTTATGAGTTTCTTTACATAAGAGATTAGGGATTATACCTAATGAACCGGTCCTTCTTCTTTATGTCCTCCTTGGTTCTCCTCGGCCTTCTCTAGGTAGTAGACGATCCACCCGAGAGCGAAACTCCAAGCTAAACCTCTAACTTGAGGTAACTAACCAACTTTGATTGCTAATCAAAGATGATAGAATGATAAAGAGTGAAGGTTATGGATTGTTTAGTCTAACTAATCCTTTGATCTCAACACATGAGGATTAAGGATTAGGGTTAGAAGATGAGAGCTTGAGGAGAGAGAATGTGTGTTATGATCATGAGAGAAGAGAGAGAGTGTATCATAATATCATGAAGCATTCTTCTTTTCAATAAATGAATAATAGAAATGAATAAGCATGCTTTATGAAATATCTAGTGATGATTCATTAACATGAGTCATTAAGCAATAAATGTGCATTAATGAAGTGAATGAATCACCACTATGACTCACTCTCTTTCCAAAACAAACCTCCTTAGTCACATCTTCTATAAGCTTCTCGAGTAATTACGAGAACGCCCCTCCAATCCGTAAAAATACGGAAAAACTTTAGACTGTAAAAATCCAATAACCGGATACCAGTAACTGGCTTAAACCAAAGCCTGACTGGTAAAATCTGTCCGAAAGTCGTACGCGCGTAAACGCACGTATGCGTCCGAACCCTTTGTCGCAAAACCATGCAACCTCTATATCGTTTCGCCTGAAGTAGGAAACTCTCTGTGTGGGACTCTAGAGACTCGACTACTACGCTGGCAGTGGGTTTAACCACAGACCGCAAGCGGCACTAGCTGTACGTAACGGTCCCCAGGTAGTTGTCGATAAGAAGGCCGATGAGTAAACCCATCCGAACTCCTACTGAGTCTGATGTGACAATCTCCATACAGTCCGGTCCGTTCGTCCATGACTATCGCATATCGGGCCTAGGGGGGCGGCAAGCGTCAGTCCCCTAATAGCGGTATAAGTCGTGTCGGAGTGAAGCCCATTACACCCTGAGAAACTGCTGGAACCTACCAGCAAATCTCGCTTGCCCTGGCCAGGGACTTTGCGTAATGGCTCTCTGACACAGCACGATATCAACTCCCAATACCGGGAGGGACGAATCCTGTCTAACCGCCACTGCCTCCAAGTGCTCGGGACTGCACCCAACTGCTACCTGTTTGCACGACTCCTTTGAGCCGTGGTAGGGTAGCAATCTAAGAACAGTGGGACACACTCGAGGCGAAGTAGCAGTGTCAAGTCTGCGGACTACGCTGTACTCATGTCACCTGGGAACTGTTCACTGACGACTGGTATCAAACCAACCAACAGTTCCCTGTGAGTCCTGTCCGGTGTACCCGTAACCTAACGAGCACCTGTATACTATCTCCAGTACGACGTACTGATGGCTGTGGGACAGACCATCTCCCCAACTGGGATGAGAAGCGTACACACTAGTCTACTCCGGAGTATCGATGCTCTGTCTCGATAATCCAACGACCAGGGACCTGAATAAGGATGTGCTTGTAGACTACCCAGCCCCCACTAGTGTGACTGCCATCACAACGCTGGTAGACAAGCAAGATCCTAAGAGCTCTATCAATACGTACACTCACATATTAAGATAGAAAAACCAAGTAGCATACTACCATGTTTAGCAAGACTGTTATATACATGTGAATATCCCAAGCTTCCATTAAGTAATATACAAGCTAGTATGATACAGTAATGGCCTTCTAGGGCATAAACACTAACACAACATCTTAGGTTTCTTTCCATTCATTAATCACATTAATGAAGTCCCATCATTTAAATACCTAAACATCACAGATAAATACGACATACACTTATGCCATCCGCATTCGCCTCGATGTCCCCTCGTGCACCGTTTGGTTAGGTAACTAACGACAGAGCAGGGCAGGGCTAGTGCGGGTACAAAACATAAGTAACGTCTATATAATATATCATATATACTATATACTGTATCTATCATAGAACATCACATGATCGCATCACAGATATCGCAGCAGAAGAAACATATGAAACATTGGATATACTAGGACGTCCGTGTTTTCAATACGAGCCAGTATAAAACACGGATTCCACGGTCGTGATGAATAGCCAATCCCACACCCCTAGACCCCTACGAGAGCGGCAAGCAACCCTGCCAATTCTAGGGTTAGGAGACCCGGACTCGACTCCTCAAGTTGGTCTCCCACTGGACCCAGAACCCGGTTACTTGTGCTCCCCTCCTTGGGTCTATCCTAATGCAGAAAAGTAAATAATATACAAAGGGTGACATCTTCCGCTACCTGGAAGTGCCCCAAATAAAAGAATATTACATACAAGTTTTTACATGAATGAAAATGAAAAACACTCATTTCACATAAAAACCCCCGGCTATTCAAACACGACGATCCAATATAACATATCCAGCAACACATAACATCACATGTCATCAACGTAAGTAAGTATGCATACCCCAATTGTCGTTGACGTATAGCAACGAAACCGGCGATATGAACATACTACACTTACGGTCACAGAAAAGAAAGTGTAAAACTACAACAGTTGGAATCCGCAACCTCTTTAGACATCACATGCCTAATCAAATGAAATACTTAGACATCACATGCCTAACAGTTATAAACCCCGCATTTTAGTCTCATTATCGAAAACTCTTTTCAATATCAAGTGAAACTAAACTGCTAGATTTATAACATTCATTCAGTTATCTCATAACTGTTTGTGAATTCCAATTATTGTATCACATTCCAGATAAACAGAAAATGTTAAACTTTCCGATCGAACAGTCGAATACCCAAGTTTTCCCGATACAGCTCAACACATGAAATAAGACTAACAACATTCAGTTCGTGCCTCAGTACCAACGGTCCAGCCGTAGAAGGGTCAAGCCAACGTCTCACATGTGGCACGCCGTACTGCCCCAAACTCGAAGGTTCAAAGGGCAGTTCAAGACGGTCACATAATCGAGTTAAGGTTTGTTGTCTTCTAGAGGGTCCATCGCGTTACTTGCATTACTTAGAACGTCGTTAAACTACGGAAAAATCCAACACTTGGAAATTTCCCGACAGGGGAAAAATTGGGTATTTATATCCGGTCGAACCTTTTAACATATTCTAAAAATTATCCGGAAAAACACAAAGACAAAATTTGATAATCCGATCGAAACATCGAAGCTCTAAAACACCCCAGAAAATTCAACTCTTGAAAAATTATTAAAAATACCCATAAAACTCAGCTACTGAAATGATGAATTACTGTGCAAAGAATGAGGGGTGACGTCATCAAGATGCCGCGGAACCGCCGCAGAAGCCAGGCTTCTGCCGCGGTTCCGCCGCACTATTTACTGTTCATGGAATAATTTTTGCATCGTAATTCTTAGATTTCCCTGCTGAATTTTTTAAGCATTTTTAATCTGGAAAAATCCCAGTTTTTAGAAAAAGTCCAGAGAGCATGATGTGTTAGGGTTTCGATGCGTATTCGGGTTTCAAACGTCGTCTAGACTTCGCCTAAGGCTCTAGCTAGGCTCTGATACCAGTGAAAGGTTCCTAGGCACCCTATAGTGGTCTCATAAGGCATCAACCATGCCAATTTACAAAAATTATGGTGCCGAGAAACCCTAATACGGATCGTCGGCTAGAATCCTAGGCGAAAAACGAATCTAGTTAACATTTTAACTAAAGGAGAGAGGCTACAACCTTTGTAGATCCGGTTCTCCACTTCCTTAGCTCCACATAGGTGTCCTCTCGGTGTCCATCTCGAATCCTAGACTCAATCGTCGGCTTCATCGGGAAAACGAGCGGGCAAAGTCGTCGGCTTCGTGCCGAAGATGATCTACGTCGAGGTTGCACAAGTTCAAGCTCCAACTTCACCAAGTTGTGAAACTTGTGAAGAAAACACCCAAAACAACTTGGCAAGAGGTAGAGGGTGAAGAAATAGGAGGTGGGTTCACTTTAGAATTGGATTTCTCACTTTAGATCTCAAGTTGCCATTGATGGCATCAAGGTTTCTTTCTTGAAGAAGAAGGTCAAGAAGAAGAAAAGAATATGATAAGTATATTTTAAAATGAAAAAGAAAACCATACTTATCATATCCTAACTAGGGTTAAGTGTAGAGAATAGACCATGGTAAGTGGATGGGTTAGGGTTAAGCATGAAGACAAGAATGGTTAAGAAGTCAAAGCTTCATGAAGCTTCAACTAGAAACAAAAGAAAGTCACCATTCTTATCATAACTTTTTCCAAATAAATAAATGAACAAATAAATAAATAAATGATTAAGCAAAACCCTAATTATCACTTAACCATGGTTTAATCCTTTACACTTAACCACATGATCAAGTATCATCAAACATGATACAAAGATGTGCACAAAAGTATATCACATATACAACATGTACATCAAGTGAGAAAATCCATATAAAGTGAACCAATACTAGTTAATGCAAAGTAATATATCAAATATATAATTATACATTAAATCATTAAATCAACATTTGATTCAATGATCCGGTCATGTCGCACATAACCGACTAGTATTCAATGTATCGATTTATCGAATCAATGATTCGATAACTAGGTCATATCGCATACAACCAATCGAAACATTCATCGCGAGAATGAAATACGGTATCACATACACGCATTATTCTCGGTCCCGCACATATCTCATATGCGCTCCTATTTCGTTTCGCTTGAGCCAGGAAACCTCTGTGTAGGACTCTAAAGACTCGTCAATACGCCGGTAGCAGATGATGATCATATCAAGCACCCACAAGCCGCAAGCGGTCTGCTAAACGTAACGGCCATCCGGGTATTGAGCGATCAGAAGAACGACGAGCTAGCCCGCTCACACTCCTGTGAATCCAACCAGTAAAAATTACCGTACAGTCCGGTCTGTTCGTATGATACGTCGCATATCAAGTCTAGGGGTGGTAAACGTCAGACCCCAATAACCGATAAGTCGTGCAGATGTGAGGCTCATAACGGGTCGAGAAACTACTAGTAACACTTACCAGCAAATCTCTGATCAGCCCTGGCCAGGGACTTCCCTGTTACGGCCAATCGAGCACAGCGCAACATCAACCCCCAATACCGGGAGAGACGAAACCCCTCCTATCGCTCATTGCCTCCATGTGACTCGGGACTGTACCCAAAGACCACCATTTTGCACGCCCTCATGGACGTGGTAAGGTGGAGATCAAAGCACAGTGGGAATCACACAAGGCTCTATGACGATCTCGGGTCTACAAACTAACCTGCACAAGTGTCACCTGAGAACTGCCATCTGACGTGAGGTATAATACCATCTGGGAGTTCTCGGCGAGTCCGTCCAGTGTACCTAGTCTCCACTGAGCACCCGTATACCATCTCTGATGTCAAACACCAATGGATATGGGATCATCCATCGCCCATCTCATGGGTCGAGAAGCGTATACGCTAGTCTACTCTGGTATATCGATGCCCCGTCTCGATACACCCACGACTAGGGACCTTGAAGGATGTACTTATGGACTACCATGTCCCCACTAGTATGATCTGCATCATAGTCCAGGTAGTCAAGTACACATCCTAAGGGCTTTACCAACATGTATTCATAAGACAGTTTAAAGAGACTAGTGTACATGTTAAGATAAAGAGTAACCAGATAGCATAATATCATATCGAGCAAGAAAGTCATCTCTATATATGTCCAAGCATCCAATATAATATACATCATCTGTACAATACTGGCCTCTAGAGCATACATACAACTAACACTGATAACTGACGATAGGTATAATACCAACCGGTCAGTTCCCGACGAGTCCTGTCCAGTGTACTCGTAACCCAACGAGCACCCGCATACTATCTCCAGTACGACGTACTGACGGCTGTGGGACAGACCGTATCCTACTCTGGGATGAGAAGCGCATGCGCTAGTCTACTCCGGAGTATCGATGCCCTGTCTCGATAGTCCTGCGACTAGGGACCAACATAAGGATGTGCTTATAGATTACCCAGCCCCCACTAGTGTGACTGCCATCACAACGCTGGTAATCAAGCAAAGATCCTAAGGGCTCCACTAATGTGTATAGGTGATATACTAAAATAAACACAAGTACACATTGAAATAGAAACAAACCAAGTAGCATACTACTATATTGAGCAAGATTGTTTATACAAGGTGAATATCCCAAGCTTCCATTAAGTAATATACAAACTAGTATGATACAGTAATGGCCTCTAGGGCATATACACTAACAATCTCCCACTTGCACTAAGGCCATGTACTGGCGTATCGAAGACCTATCATCTCGATCAGCCGCTCGAACTGAGTCTGGGGCAAGGCCTTGGTGAATGGATCTGCAGTGTTATCTTCTGAAGCGACTCTCCGAACCTCGATCTCCTGGCGATCCACGATCTCCCTGATCAGGTGATACCGCCTCAAGATGTGTCTGGATCTCTGATGGGACCTGGGTTCCTTCGCTAAAGCTATAGCCCCGTTGTTGTCGCAATACAGAGGTATTGGATCAACAATGGACGGAACCACCTGAAGTTCTTTCAAGAACTTCCTTATCCAGACAGCTTCTTTTGCGGCATCAGATGCAGCGATGTATTCCGCTTCCATCATCGAGTCTGCAACGGTTTCCTGTTTGGAACTCTTCCAACACACCGCCCCTCCATTGAGGGTAAAGACAAAACCCGACATGGACTTGGAATCATCCTTGTCACTCTGGAAGCTGGAGTCAGCAAAGGCCTCGATCTGGAGGTCTTTTCCGCCATACACCAAGAACATCTCCTTAGTCCTTCTCAGGTACTTGAGAATGTTCTTTACCGCTATACAGTGTTTCTCCCCTGGGTCTGACTGATACCGGCTTACCACACTGAGTGCATAAGCTACATCCGGTCTGGTACACAACATCGCATACATTATAGAGCCTACCGCAGAAGCGTAGGGTATAATAGACATGCGATCCCTCTCCAAATCAGTCTTGGGAGACATCTCTTTAGAGAGGGTGATCCCGTGACAAGCCGGTATGTTACCGTGCTTGGAATCTTCCATACTGAATCTTTTCAGTATGGTGTCGATGTACCTGGACTGTGAAAGTCCTAATATCCTCTTGGATCTATCACGATGGATCCGGATCCCCAGGATGTATGAGGCATCACCCAGGTCTTTCATGGAGAACCTTTGTGACAAGAAACCCTTGACAGATTGTAGCATAGGAATGTCATTTCCTATTAAGAGAATGTCATCCACGTATAAAATGAGGAATACTACAGTTCTCGCTACAAATCTACTATAGATGCATGGTTCATCTGGATTTTTGATAAAGCCAAATTCCTTGACCGTCTCATCAAAACAGATGTTCCAACTCCGTGATGCCTGCTTTAGTCCGTAAATGGACTTAAGCAACTTGCACACCTTTCCGCTGCTCCCACTCTGAATGAAACCCTCTGGCTGGTCCATATAGACACACTCCTCTAAATTTCCATTTAGAAAAGCTGTCTTTACGTCCATCTGCCAAATCTCATAATCGTGGAAGGCAGCAATGGCAAGAAGGATCCGAATGGATTTCAGCATAGCTACTGGAGAAAAGGTCTCGTCATAGTCCAAACCAGGTCTTTGACGAAAACCTTTTGCTACCAGTCTAGCTTTATAGGTCTCAACCTGTCCATCTACACCAATCTTCCTTTTGAAGATCCACTTGCTTCCTACGGGTTTTACCCCGTCTGGAGCAATGTCCAACGTCCATACCTTGTTGGTGTACATGGACTCCATTTCGGTCCGCATTGCATCCAGCCATTTTACCGAGTCGACGCTTTGAACGGCTTGCTGGAACCTAGTAGGCTCATCATAATCTATGATGCAATCCTCTCTATCCCCGTCTATGAGAAAACCGTAGTATCTCTCGGGCGGATGAGACTGCCTACTACTTCTGCGGAGCGGCATAGGAATGTCCTGTTCTTTTGAACCCTCTGTTTCCACTAAGCTTTCAGTAATAGTCTGTGGTTCTTAAATTTCTTCCAGTTCTACTGCGCTCCCACTTCTTTCCTTTTCTAAGAACTGGTGTTCTAGAAAGTGGGCATGACGAGAAACAAGGACTTTTTGTTCCTCTTCGCAGTAGAAGAAATATCCCTTGGAATTCTTTGGATATCCCACAAACTTGCACTGTACTGAGAGTGCCTCGAGCTTGTCCGCATGCTGCTTTTTAACAAAAGCCGGACCTCCCCATGTCTTAATGTGCTTAAGATAGGGTCTCTTCCCACACCACATCTCATATGGTGTAGTAGGCACAGTCTTAGTAGGAACTCGGTTCAAAAGGTATGCTGCTGATTCTAGCGCATACCCCCAGAATGATCGCGGTAACTCAGCGTTACTCATCATGGACCGTACCATATCAAATAGGGTTCGATTCCGTCTCTCCGATACACCGTTATGTTGCGGAGTGTATGGAGGAGTAAGCTGAGAGAGAATTCCGTTCTCTTTTATATAATCCAGGAACTCGGCACTTAAGTATTCTCCACCTCGATCCGATCTTAGAATCTTAATACTTTTGTCGGTTTGTTTTTCTACTTCATTCTTATATTCCTGGAACTTTCCAAAGGCTTCGGACTTATGTTTCATTAAGAAGACATAACCGTACCTTGAAAAGTCATCCGTAAAAGTAATGAAGTAAGAATAACCGCTTCGCGCATGTGTAGACATTTGACCGCACACGTCGCTGTGTACGAGTCCTAAGAGCTCGCTCGCCCTTACTCCGTGTCCAGTAAACGGAGTCTTTGTCATCTTTCCTTTGAGACAGAATTGACAAGTAGCATACGATTGATATTCGAACGGATTCAAATATCCTTCTGTATGTAACTTCGTCAACCTTCTCTCATTGATGTGACCCAGTCTACAATGCCATAAGAAAGTCTGATTTATTTCCGGAGACTTTCTTTTGTGTGTATTCTGGACATTGAAAATCTGTGGTTGATTTAATACGTATATACTATTGCTCAATGTACCTGACCCAATCAAAACTTGATTAAGGTGAATGTTTACAACATTACTTACAAACGCAAATTCATAACCTTCTTTAGAAACTAAAGATACAGAAATGATATTACAAGTTGCGTTGGGTACAAAAAAGCAATTACGCAAAACCAAAACATGTCCATCTGACATTCCCAGGTGATAGTCCCCCACGGCTTTAGCATCCATGCTAGCTCCGTTCGCAACTCTGAGGGTCATGTCACCTGCTTTCAAAACACTACGGTTTCTCAACGCCTGCAAAGAATTACAGATATGAGATACTGATCCGGTATCCAATACCCAGGAAGTAGAGTTTATTGAAAGACAGTTTTCAATAACATACACACCTGAAGCTGAAGCTGCAACCTGCTTCAATTCCTGTGTCCTGGCTTTCCAAGCCCTGCAATCATTCTTCCAGTGACCTTTCTTATGACAATAGAAGCATTCTTCCTTATCCACAAGCTTCCCCGCTATCTTTGTTGCTTTAGCTTTTCCCTTCGTATCCACTTTACTAACACCGCCTCTTGGTTTGGCGGGGGCTTTCTTCTTCTTTTCCCTGGCTTTCGCCTTGGACCTAGAAGAAGATGATCCTCCTACAAACAAAGTGGATGTTTCCCTACCTTTCTGTAGGGTGCCCTCTGCGCTCCTCAACATGTTGAGGAGCTCTGAAAGTTCAACTTCTTTTTCTTGTAAGTTGAAGTTCAGTATGAACTGGGCGTAAGTGGAAGGAAGGGACTGGAGAATCAAGTCCGTATAGAGCTCGTTCTCTAACGTGGTTCCAAGTTCCGCGAGCTCCTCAATGAAGCCAATCATCTTAAGCACGTGTTCCGCTACCGATGATCCGATGGCCAACCTTGCCGAAAATAACTTTTTCGACACTTCGTGTCTTGCGATACGAGATTGCTCTCCATACAGTTCTTTTGTATGGAGAAATATGGATTCAAGGTCCATATTCTCGTGCCTCCTCTGATGTTCGTTGTCCATCGAGGCAAGTACGAGGCACTTGGCCTTCGTGCTATCAATCTCCCAAGTCTTACGGATTTCCTTATCCGCGACGCTGGAGGTGGGACTTGGGACAGGGGGAGCTTTGGTGGTAAGAAGATACCCCAGCTTGTCGTAAGTGATTGCCATTTTGACATTCCTGAGCCAATCTTTGTAGTTTGGCCCTGTCAGTATGTTTTTATCTAGAAGTAACTTAAGTCCAGTCATTTCGATTGGTCGCTGCAATTAGGAGAGAGAAGAAGAAACACTTACCATGATGCTCTTGCAAGTTTAGAGTGGTTTTTAATTTGTCTAAACAGGATGGCTCCCACTGTTTCTCGAATCCCTCCTCAAACCAAAAAGGAAGAATTAGTCAGGATCAATCTCACCGTACAATACTTGCTTAACCGTTCGGCCAGGCTGGTGTCGGTACTTCGAGGGAGGTTTTCCAACGCTTTCGCGAAGTTCCTTAATTTAAGAACCTCTTTTCCCTGGGGGCGTAGCCCCGCTAACACCTTTCTAGACACCTACTAGGTTTATAGCATTGATCGTTAAGTGAGAAATTTCCCGAGAAGTAGCATATACTCACAGTAGGATCGGGATCCAAATATCATCGCGTGACGAAACTGAAGGAATCCTACCAGAATCATCACACTCCAAATGGTATGCAACACTAGCAAGTTTCAGTTCTTTTGAAACTCCCGATGTGGATTTTTGCCCCATGCTCTTATGACCTTGACTTTGGCCAAAATATCATAAGTCATATGTCAAGTTCTGCCCGTCATTATCCAGGTTAATTTGGATCCACCCGTACCCACCCTTGACTTTGGCCAAAATGGCAGTACGACTGTCCCAAACCAACGCATCTATCTATGCTACACATGAATACCCAATAGCTACCAATCACTATGCCTTGACTTTGGCCAACATACATAGCTTGAATACTATTGACCATTTATGCGAAACGACGGAGGGCTACGAATGGTTTTGGCGAAACCGTGAACGTAGTGAACTTGATTTAGTCGATGGAACGAGATAGCTTTTAAATGGAGTGGCTCAAATTCCGCATTTTAAAAGTTTGTTTTGAAAAGAACCGAGTGGTTTTTCGAAAGTGTTCCAACGACTTTTACATGGTTTATTTTCTTGCATTAGTTCTTTTAATGCGTGATATTCTTGCATTAGTTCTTTTAATGCGTCCCATCATTTAAAACCTACCATTGCAGAAAACAACCAAAATATGACGTACGCTTATGCCATTCGCATTCGCTTCGGGGCCTCGTCATTACCCGTTAGGTTACTTAACTAACGACAGAGCGGGGGCTGGGCTAGCGCGGCTGTAAAACATAAGCAACGCCTAAATAATATCATATATAGATATATTGCAATGATAGACATTTCAGATCACAGATGAACACATTGGATATACTAGGAACCTGCAATTCGTACGAGCCTGTAACGAAAAGCAGATTACACGGTCGCGGTGAATAGCCAATACCCCACCCAAGACCCCTACGGGTGCGGCAAACTACCCGCCAAGTACCCGAAGCGAAGCAACCTCCCTCATCTCCGTGAGTAGGCCACTCGGCACTTCGGCATACCCGGTAGTTTGTGCACCTCTTCCATGGGTCTATCCTAAGAGCAAAAATAGTAAAAAGAAATTATACAATGACGGCTACAACCCCGACCCGGTTGTGCGGCCATACAAATAATTATTACATCAATTTACAAATTTACATGAATTGAAAGAAAAGAAAACTCTCGTCTCACAACCCCCGGCTATTCACCCACGACAATCCAATGAATTCATATACACATTACAGATCACAGATTTGTATAACCCCCACTAATCGACATATAGCGATTAGCAGACGTTCAATACAAATATCACATCACAGAAAAACCCGTCAGCTTAAGTCTTTTAGAAGTTCGATCAAAAATACAGATTTTCAGGACCCCAAAAATAAAATTTTCGTTCTGGAAAATCTGGGCAGAAAATATATATTCCAAAAATCCCAAAACAAACCCAGAAAAACACTGCACCAAACTTGGACCTCGGCCGAGTCAACTCGGCCGCGGATCCGCGGCGGGAGCGTGCTCCCGCCGCGTTTCCGCGGCGCTTTGACTCGATCGTTGGACCAAATTTGGTGGGTGATCACACAAAAGCCTGAGCCGATTTTTAAGATAAAATTTATCAACTTTTGAACAGAATAAAAATCGGCAGAAACTTGAAAATCTCGGGTTCGTTTCGTGACTTTTCTTTGATCGATCTTCTAGCTACTTTGCTAACATGTTAGATAGAGTTTAACTAGGCTCTGATACCACTGTAAGTCCATGCTACCTCTCCCGGTACTTTCGGGCATGTGGAATTTGATAAAAAACGATTTTCTTAAAGGTGGTAACATGGACTTAAAACCCGGATCTTTGTTAAACATCTAACTAACATCCTAACTACGAGTTGCTAACTACTCGGTTAGGGGGTTATACCTTTATTTTTCTCGAACTCCTTCGTCTTCAAGCCTCGATGGATGTCCGGATCGCCTTCACTCCGTCGTCTCCTTGCGCCGAAGATAGATCCACCTCGAAAGCTTCTACCTTTGGCTTCTTCTTCGGTCTTTGAAGAAACTAGTTCACTTGGTTTGCTAAACCTTGTGAACTAGAGTGAGTAGAGAAGAGTTTGTATGGGATTTCATCTATGGTTCTTGGTTCTCAACTCATGAGACAAGTGAACCATAGAGTCAAGAGAGGGAGAGCAAGAGGAGGAAGATGAGAGCTCAAGAATAAGAGAGAGAATGAGCATGAAAGAATGAGAGAAGACTTTTCTCATTTGGCTCTCATAATCCAAAAAACAATCATAACACATCATATCAATCAAGTATTATGTGATGGCTTAAGCAACCATAGCCATATCATTTCATGCACTCATTTTGCACAAAAGAGCAAGCAAGCAAAAGTCTTTGCCATGAAATGATAGCTATGGTTATCATGATGGTCAACTAGTCAAGCCTAGTCAACCGGTCAACAAAGTCAACAAGTCAACAAAAGTCAACAAGTCAACAAAGTCAACAACTTAACAACCATGTCACCATAATACCTAATTAATATAATTGTTAATCACATATCATATTCTCATTAGGGTTGAGCAAAAAGTCAATAGTCAACTGTCAACGGTCAACAACCCTAATGAGAATCCTCCGCCTCTGTCTCTCCATCAACTGTGCATACACACCCGCATCCGCGTTCCGAGGAACACGAATATAAACTGGATAAATCCAATCCCAATACATACACTAGGATCTGGCTTAAACCAAAGCCCGCTAGTGTTTACTGTCCGGACACTGTACGTGCACAAGTGCACGGATGTGACCGAACCCTGTCGCAAAACCATGCGACCTGCCGCAAAACCATGCGACCTCTACTCTTTTGCCTAAAGGCGAATAGCTTTCTATATGGGACTCTAAAGACTCGACACTACGCTGGCAGTGGGTTTAACCGCAGACCACAAGCGGCACTAGCTGTGCGTAACGGTCCCCAGGTAGATGCCGACAAGAAGACTGACGAAGCGAAACCCATCTGAACTCCTACTGAGCCTGAATGTGACAATCTCCGTACAGTCCGGTCTGTTCGTCTGATACATCGCATGGCGGGCCTAGGGGGCGGTAAACGTCAATCCCCTAATAGCGGTACAAGTCGTGTCGGAGTGAAGCCCAAAACACCCTGAGATAATACTGGAAGCCTACCAGTATATCTCGATTGCCCTGGCCAGGGACTACTCGTGTAATGGCTCTCCTAGACACAGCGCGATGTCAACCCCCAATACCGGGAGAGACGAATCCTGTCTAACCGTCACTGCCTCCAAGTGCTTCGGGACTGTACCCAACCACTACCTGTTTGCACGACTCCTTTGAGCCGTGGTAGGGTAGTAATCAAAGTACAGTGGGAACACACTCGAGGCGAAGTGACAGTGTCAAGTCAGCGGACTAAGCTGTACTCATGTCATCTGGGAACTGATAACTGACGATAGGTATAATACCAACCGGTCAGTTCCCGACGAGTCCTGTCCAGTGTACTCGTAACCCAACAAGCACCCGCATACTATCTCCAGTACGACGTACTGACGGCTGTGGGACAGACCGTCTCCCACTCTGGGATGAGAAGCGCATGCGCTAGTCTACTCCGGAGTATCGATGCCCTGTCTCGATAGTCCTGTGACTAGGGACCAGCATAAGGGTGTGCTTATAGATTACCCAGCCCCCACTAATGTGACTGCCATCACAACGCTGGTAATCAAGCAAAGATCCTAAGGGCTCCACTAATGTGTATAGGTGATATACTAAAATAAACACAAGTACACATTGAAGTAGAAACAAATCAAGTAGCATACTACTATATTGAGCAAGATTGTTTATACAAGGTGAATATCCCAAGCTTCCATTAAGTAATATACAAACTAGTATGATACAGTAATGGCCTCTAGGGCATATACACTAACATATGCCATCCGCATTCGCCACTGGGTCCCGTCATCACCCGTTAGGTTACTTAACTAATGACAGAGCGGGGACTGGACTAGCGCGGATGCAAAACATATACAACATCTACTAGTATATATATATCAATATATAATTTTCGCTCAAGGCGTGATAAAATATGCAGCATCACAGAAATGTAATCAGCATCACAGAACAATACAGATATCTGGGATCCCCGGGTTTCATAGAGCCGCTGCTGAAACCCGACGTTCCTCTGGTCGTGTGGATAGCATGTGCAATGAAAATCCTAGACCCCTACAGGCGCGGCAAGTCACCCGCCAAAACCTGAAGTGAGGCAGCCCCCTTCAGCAACGTGAATGGACCACCCAGCACTTCACGGAATCCGGTAACTTGGGCACCCCTCCTGGGTCAACCTATACCCCCTACGAGTGCGGCGAATAGCCCGCCAATTCTAGAGTGAAGCCCCCTCCGTCTCAAAGCAATGAGATGCGGGCTTGTTGCCCTCTAGAACCCGGCTATCCATGCGCCCCTCCTTGGGGTAATCCTAGTACAGAAAGTAAAAATATACAAACAACGGGTACATCGACCTCGACCTGGTCGTGCCCCAAAAGAATAATACAAACAGGCAGTGACGGCAGTCCACATGTCGGACGCTCGCCCCGCAATATCAAATGTACATAATACAACAAAACTGTACTAACATTGCAATCAGGCTATCCCCACGACCGATCCGCAACATCACAGCAATACACAGAACATTAAAGTGAATGTCACGTTCACAAATCCGTCTAACCGGGCTATAGCAGTTAGACAGGATTTACCGATCAAGCGACATTCACGGTCGCAGATATAATGTAAATACTGTGAACTAGCATGTTTAAAATATCCGATCGATCAAATTTTATCAAGTGGGCCCCCAAGCATTACTGTAGCACATAAAGAAATTCTGGGCCCAAAAAGAATATACCAAAACCCCTATTTCCAGCCCAAAAGCCCACTGGAAAAATTTGGTGCGTTGACAAGTCAAAAGCGCGGCGGAACCGCGGCCCAAGCATGGGTTTGGCCGCGGTTCCACGGCGGTATGGTGAGATCTCGCGACCAAATTTTCACAGATTGCTTATATTTCCATGTACATCATTCTGCAACAACCTGAAAAAAAATTTTGGAGCCAAAAAAAATTTCGACAGAAACTGTGAATTTTGAAAACGCGGGATTTGGAATTTTGTTCGATCGAAGATGTAAACACACTAGACAAAGCTAGACTAGGTTAATGGCGTGGCTCTGATACCATGTTGCGCCACGGCAGCGCCCCGACCTTCTACTAGAGGCCAAAATGCGAAATCAAAATTTTTCTTGACTTTAAACCGGCGCTACCGCGGACAATAAACCCGGATCGTAACCATTAACCTAATCCTAGCTACCAAGAGAAGGGGTGAGAGATATACCGAGTGATCCGTGTCCTCCGGTCTTCTCGTCGTCGTCCCGATCTCCCGCGGAATCTCCGGTCTTCATCTCCTCGCCGGAAAGGGCACCACGTAGCCGGATTCTTTTACGGGCTCCCACCTCTGGACCGAGGCAACTCGGGCGCGAAGTTGGCTAGACGACGCGTCCAAGGGTGCTGTAGGTATAGTGTAGAACCCATTGTCTCTAGGGGTTGTGAAGTTGCCATGGAGGATGGGGGTGGAGAATCAAAAGGAGCAAGGAGAAAATGGAGCTTGGGAACTTTTGATACAAAATGAGATGAACACTTTTCTCCACATCAAAAAGAATTCCCTCAAATCTCCCTCATTTAATGTGGCCGGCCCCCTCATATGATAATGGTGGAAGGAAAACAAAATGAAACCATGAAGGGAGGTAAGTGTAGGAAACTCCAATAGATGACCACATAAAAAGGTTATGATAACAATATCAAATCAACTCTAATCACAATAAAGCAAGCCATCATGAAAAAGCAAAGATGCTTAACCTTTCATAATGCCACAAATGCAAGAAACCCCCTCCACAAATGTTATTTGCAAACTTGCAAATAACCCCTCCATCAGAAAAGTCCGGCCGCGAAGGAACAAAGGAAAACTGGCCGGAACAGAATGCAAACTGGCAACTTCAGAAAACTGATCCCATAATAAATTACAGGAAAACCCCACTACTGCATATACATGCCCGCATTTGTATTCCCACTGAATACAAATGCAACGAGACAAAATCTACACTGTCTAATACTAGGATCCGGCTTAAACCAAAGCCGGCTAGTAAAAACCGTCCGATCACGATCCGTGCAATACCGCACGTATCTGATCGAACCCTGCCATATCTCCATATGGCCTCTACAGCGTTTCGCCCGAAACCTGAGTAATTGTGTGTGTGGTAGACTCTAAAGACTCGTCAATACTATGGCTGTAGATTTAACCACTAGCACGTCAAAGGTATTAGCCATACGTGACGGGCTACCAACTATTGACCAAAAGGGACGTCGATAAGCGAATTCATCCTGACACCCTACTGAGCCTGTCAGTGAAAATATCCGTACAGCCCGGTCCGTTCGTCTATGAGTATCGCATGGCGGGCCTAGGGGGTTGGTAAAGTCAGACCCCCAAAAGCGGTACAAGTCATGTCGGAGTGTAGCCCAGAACACCCTGAGATACTACTGGAATATCTACCAGTAAATCTCCTGCCTCGACCGAGGGCTTTGTGTAATGGCTCTCCTAGACACAGCGCGACCTCACCCCCAATACCGGGAGAGACGAACCCTTGCAGATCCGCTCACTACCTCCATATGGCTCGGGACTGTACCCAACTAAAACCTGTTTGTACGACTCCTTTGAGCCGTGGTTGGGTAGTAATCAAAGCACAGTGGGAACTCACACGAGACAAATGACGATCTCAGGTCGATGAACTAACCTGTACACATGTCACCAGGGAACTGCTATCTGACGTCTGGTATAATCCCAACTAGCATGTTCCCGGCAAGTCCTGTCCGGTGTACTCATAACCCAATGAGCACCTGTATACATCTTAGGTGAACCAACTGACACCAGTGGCTTGTGAGACCGGCCACCGCCCCTTGTCGGGGTCTCGACTGTATACACTAGTCTACTAATGGAGAATCGATGCCCAGTCTCGAAACTCCCACGACTAGGGACCTTTTAAGGATGTGCTTATAGACCCCAGCTCCCATGTATATGATCGCCATCATACTGCTGGCCGTCAAGCAAGAATCCTAAGGGCTCTATCAACATGCAATAGTGATCAGTCAGGTCACCTAAAGCAGTACACGATGATAGAGATAAACCAGATAGCATACTATCATCTTGAGTAAGACTGTCCTACTGGGATAGGTCCTCCCTCAATCATTGCAATCACGTGCCTGTGATCCAATAATTGACTCTGAGGGCACTATCTCCAACAGCTGCAATATCTGAAGGGTTAAATCCCCATCAGGAGCAAGCATATCTTGAGAAGATTACTTGGTGTAGATGGAAAAGTTGAGACTTTCGAAGCTAGACTTGTTAATGGTTTTCGTCATCGACCAGGCGTGGATAATGATGAAACCTTTTCCAGTGGCTATGCTTAAGTCCATCCGGATCCTACTTAACATTGCTACATACCATGACTACGATATCTGGTGGTTGGGTGTCATGACTATTTTTCTAAATACTGATTTAGAAGAGAACGTCTATAAGTACACAGCCATAGGGCTTCGTAAACAGTGGGAGCAGCGGACACGTGTGCAAGTTGCTTTACAGATTAAAGCAGGCATCACGAAGTTGGAACGTCTGTTTTGATGTCGTAGTCAAAGAGTTTGACTTCATCAAAATGGTAGATGAACCTTTTATATACAAAAAGGTAGTAGAGAGTAAGGTGGTCATCCTCGTATTGTACGTGGACAACATACTCTTGATAGGGAAGGAGTTTCCTATGCTACGCTCGGTCAGTCTCCTCTTATCACATGGATTCTCCATATAGGATCAAAGTGATACCTCCTTAATCCCAGATTTTATATCTATGAGATAGATCTAATTGGATGTTAGGATTCGCACTAGGTGTAATGAGATGGTATCAATCGATCCTGGGGAGAATCACTGGACAGCTTCCAGGGTGGTAAGGTTGACTGAATGTCAGTCACAGGCATTGTCTTTACCCTCAGTGGAGGGACGGTATGTTGAAGAGTTCTAAGTTAGATACCGTGGCAAACTAGACGATAAAGGCTGGTGACGAAGCTATCAAAGATACTACCAAAGAGACAGTTTGGGTGTATATTGGTTCATGAGATGAACTAGGTTCCTACCATTGTGTGACAATGGAAGTGTGGCTTTGGCCCAGGAACCCCGGTCCCATCAGTGACCCAGACATATTCTGAGGCAGCATCACCTGATCATGGAGATAGTTGATCTCCAGGGTGATCGAGGTTAGGAGAGTAGACTCAGAGGACAACACGGCGGATCCACTCATAAAGGCCTTTTTCCAGAGAGAGACTTTTATGGGATGGTTGAGTATGAGATACTGCAACCACTGCTACAGATGGCCCTAGTGCAAGTGGGAGATTGTTAGTTATATGTATGCCCTAGAGGCCATTACTGTATATGAGATGTATATTGTAGTGGATGCTGGGACATATATAGGTAGGACTTTCTTGCTCGACATGATAGTACACTATCTGGTTACTCTTTATCTTAACATGTATACTTACTGTCTCTCTGTTACATGTTGATAAAGCCCTTAGGATGTGTACTCGACTTGCAGGACTATAATGCAGATCATACTAGTGGGGCCTGGGTAGTCCATGAGTACATCCTTCAATGTTCCTAGTCATGGGAATATCGAGACGGGGCATCGATATTCCAGAGTAGACTAGCGTATATCTTCTCGACCCATGTGATGGGCGATGGATGATCCCATATCCATTGGTGTTTGACATCAGAGACGGTATGCGGGTGCTCAGTGGTGACTGGGTACACTGAACGGAATCGCCGAGAACTCCTAGATGGTATTATACCTCACGTCAGATGGCAGTTCCCTGGTGACACTGGTACAACTTAGTCTGTTGACCCGAGATCGTCATAGAGTCTTGTGTGTCTCCCACTGTGCTTTCATTTCCACCCTACCACGGCTCTACTAAGTCGTGCAAACAGGTGGTTTTTTGGGTACAGTCCCGATTCACATGGAGGCAATGAGCGAGAGGAGGGGATTCGTCTCTCCCGGTATTGGGGGGTTGATGTTGCGCTATGCTCGACTGGCCATAACTGGAAATCCCTGGCCAGGGTTGCAGTGATTTACTGGTAAGTGTTATCAGTAGTTTCACGCTTGTTATGGACATTACATTGGCATGACTTATCAAGCTACTGGGGTCTGAAGTTTACCACCCCTAGGCGAGGTATGCGGCATATCAGACGAACAGACCGGAGTGTGCGGTAAGTGTCACTGATTAGATTCGCAGGGGTGTGAGCAGGCTTGCTCATTGCTCTTCTGATCACTCAATACCCGGGTGGCCGTTACGTTTAGCAGACCGCTTGCGGATTGTCGGTGATTGATATGATCACCACCTACTGCCGGCGTATCGACGAGTCTTTAGAATCCTACACAGAGGTTTCCTGGCTCAAGCGAAACGAAATAGGAGCGCATATGAGATATGTGCGGGACCGAGAATAATACCAGTATGTGATACTGTATTCTATTCTCGCGATTTGTATCATCGGTCGGTTATATGTGATATAGCCGGGTTACCGAATCAAGTGTTGATTTGATATATTGATACACTAGATATTAGTCGGTTATATGCGATATGACCGGATCATTAAATCAAGTGTTGATTAAATGATTTAATGTATAATTATATATGTAATATATTACTTTACATTAACTAGTATTGGTTCACTTAAGATTGATTTTCTCACTTGATGTGCACAAGTTGTATATGTGATATATGTTTGTGCACTAGTTTGTATCATGATTGATGATACATGCAAACTTGGGTGTGTGTATGACTTACACCATATTTAAGATAATGGTTTAAGTTTTTATTTATTTTAGTAAAACAAAATGGTGGCTTTCTTTTTCTTGGCTTGAAGCTTCATGAAGCTTTTAAGCATCTTTGACAAAGTCCACTCATTTTGTTTTGCACAAGATTTTTATAAACCAAACCATTAACTTAAACTATGGTTTAGTCTCTACAAAGGTTAACTCACCCATGGTTGCATTATGATAGACTTCACTTGATTATTCTTTTTAGAAAATTCATTTTTTCTTATTCTTTTCTTTCTTCTTCTTCTTCTTCAAGAAGAAGAAAAGCTTACTAGATTTTAATCAAGTGAAGAAATAGAGTGAGAAATCCAAATCCAAAGTGAACCCACTTCCTATTTCATCATCCGCTACCACTTGCCATTTAGTTTAGGGTGTTCCCTTCACAAAGTTCATGACCTAGTGAAGATGGAGCTTGAGTTTAAGTTTCCTCGACGTAGATCTTCTTCGGCCTCGAAGTCAACGAGCTAACCCGTTCATTTCTCCGAGGAAAACGTCACAAGAGTCCGGGATCTCGATGATCGCAGCGAAGGGACGTCAACACGGAGTTTTAGAAGTGAAGGACCGGATCTACAAAGGTTGTAATCCCTAACTCTTAGAAGTAAAGTTGTTTGCTTGCTATTAGTTTTCGCATAATCTCTAGTATACGATTATGGTTAGGGTTGTTCGGCACGTCTAATTTTTTAATTGGGCATAGTTGATGCCTTGTATACCCTTGTGAGAGTGCCTAGGAACCCTTCAGTGGTATCAGAGCCAAGCTAGAGCTTTAGGCGAAGTGTAGATGAAGTTAGATGTCCGATCGAACCCCGAAACCCTAATTTAAACCCTTCTCTGGACATTTTTTGAAATTGTGATATTTTCTGAATTAAAAATGCTTAAAAAATTCAGTAGGCAATTATATGGAAAACTGTGCAAAACGACAAAGTTTGGCGCCCGCATGGCTCCCGCGGCGGTTCCGCGACCATAGGATGACGTCATTCTTCCCTTTTTGCACAGTAATATCCCTATTATATTTTCTGTTGTTTCTGGGTATTTTTAATTTATACTCAAGAGTAGAGTTTTCTGGGTTGTATTGGGGACTCGTTGATTCGATCGGAAAGTTTAACTTCGTCTATGTGTGTTTCCGGGTAATTTTAGAACGTGTTAAAAAGTTCGACCGGAAATCAATAACTCACTTTTTCCCCTGCCGGAAAATTTCCAAGTGTTGGATTTTTTCATAGTTTAAGAACGTTCTAAGTCGTGCAAGTAACGCGATGGACCCTCTAGAAGAAAACAAACCTTAACTCGATTATGTGACCGTCTTGAACTGCCTTTTGAACCTTAGGGTTTGGGGCAGTACGGTGTTGCCACATGTGAGGCGTTGGCTTGACCCTTCTACGGCTGGACCGTTGGTACTGTGGTATGAAATGGATGTTTTTAAACTTATTTCAATTGTTGAGCTATTTGGGAAAACTTGGGTGTTTGATTATTCGATCGGAAAGTTTAACATTGTCTATTTATCTGGAATGTGATACAATATTTGGAATCCACATGTAGTTATGAGATAACTAATTTGAATGTTATAAATCTAGCACTTTAGTCTCATTTGATCGGTTGCCACGGGATTTTGATGTGATCAAAAGTCCGTTGCAATCATGTAGCGTACGCGGATACTCGCCGGGTAAACTTAATAGATAGCCACACCCCTTAGCCCAGACAAAGTGACTGTAGGAGAACCCAATAGCAAAAAGCATCCGTTCGGGTGCTCGCGGCAGCGGTGTTCCGCCTTAGTGCACTTCGTCGACGGCATCCGGGGGTGCGGCCGTCTACTAAAGTTTGCGACGAGCATTCGATCAGGATGTTGGGAATCTTGTTGAATTGCCCGACTTGATATTGAAAAGAGTTTTCGATGATGAGACTAAAATGCGGGGTTTATAATTATTAGGCATACGATGTCTAAGGAATTCATATGGTTAGGCATGCGATGTCTAAGGAAATTGCGGATTCCAACTGTTGTAGTTTTACACTTTCTTTTCTGCGACCGTAAGTGTAATATGTGGAGTATCGCCGGTTTCGTTGCTATACGTCAACGACAATTGGGATACGCATATTTACTTACGTTGATGACATGTGATGTTATGTGTTGCTGGATATGTTATATTGGATCATCGTGTTTGAATAGCCGGGGTTTTTTATGTGAGATGAGTGTTTTTCATTTTTCATTCATGTAAAATTCATTATATGTAATATTCTTTTATTGGGGCACTTCCGGGCTGAGGATGATGTCATCATTGTATATTATTTACTTTTCCGCATTAGGATAGACCCAGGAGGGGAGCACAAGTAACCGGGTTCTAGGGTCCAGTGGGAGACCATCTCGAGCAGTCGAGTCCGGGTCTCTTAACTCTAGAATTGGTAGGGTTGCTTTCCGCTCTCGTAGGGGTCTAGGGGTGTTGGAGACATCGAACCCCCCTCCGGCTCTTTCAACAGCATAAGAGGAGACCTTCTCCAAGGCCGCTCTGGATTATTACATTGCTCAGCAAATACGAGCTCACCAGGCGAATGAAGCGGCTGGGCAGGTCGTGAAGAATGGACAACCCTATCCAGGCTGGTATGACCAAATAAGGTACCCGCCGGGATATACGATCCCTAAATTCCATGTATATAAAGGGACGAGGAATCCACATCAGGATGTCGCTCAATTCAGAGCCTTGTGCGGCAACACCGCGGGTGATGATAAACTTCTGCTCCGCCAGTTTGTTGGTAGCTTGTCGGAGACGGCATTCGAGTGGTGTTCTGAACTTCCAAACGACTCCGTCAAGACTTTTGCAGAAATGGATCTACTATTCACCCAGCGTTTCACGAGTGCTAGTGAACGCACCCCAATAACGGCATTGATCAATACCAGGGTGAAACCTGGCGAGACGTGGGTGCAATACGCAATACGATGGTGGAATTTGTGGTCAAAATATGAGCAGCGCATTGAAGAAGCGCCGGCAGTGGGCATGTTCGTGGGCACACTTGACCCTCAAGCAACTATTTCCCAATTCATGATGTTCTTCAAGCCGACCACGTTCCAGGCCTTGATCGACAAACTGGCCCAAATGAACCAGATGGGTCATAGACCGTCTCCTTCAAAGCCGGACCACGGAATGAAAAGGGCAAAGGGAAAGCGACCTTCGTTGCAAATGCTCAACAGCAGCCCAGTGGCCCAAAACTAACTAATTGACTAGACGAGAGACGACAATTCTATAATGAGAAGATGAAGAACCCTTATTCATTTCCCCTGGACAAAACGAAGAGATTGTTCGAGCTAGCAGTGCGCAACAGGCTCATCAATCTGCCGAATCCAAACTGACCGTTGCAACCCGGCGAGACTAATAGTCCCAATTATTGCCCCTACCATCAAACGGTAAGCCATCCCATTGAAGATTGCTTCGTCTTCAAGGGCCGGATTGAATACCAGTATCAACAGGGCAAATTCGCACTGTCTGAGAAGTGGAAAGTAAACCCGCCTCAACCGCACACTCCTAAGAAGACGGACACACCGGGGGCATCGTGCTCTTTTGTTGAAGAAGCTCCATGGGAGGTCGTTCTTTCAGTCAAGACTAAAAGAATGCTGAAGGATCTCCAAACATGTCCGGCGATTAGGTGGAAAAATCCACTGGAACCCGAGATCATCGAGGGAATGCTGAAACCGCGCCCAACTCTAAAGATTGGTGGTGATAGCCAAAGCGCTCACACCCAGCCGTCAAAGTCTTCGAAGAAGAAGAAGAAGACCAAAAAGCCCGTAAAGCCTGGTGACAAGCGCACAGACCTGCAAAAACAGATTGACGCGTTGGAAGAATATAATCAAAAAGCGCGGACTCCAGTCACACTCCAAGAATTTCTCAGCCACGTCCTTGAGGACGGAGACGACGACAACGGAGAAGACTCGTCAGATGAGCCTGAAGATTATGTGGTAAGCTGCCATGTGATCTCCCACTCGTTAATAAACGATGAAGAAGCTCCTTATGCAGAGAAACTGGGGGCAGATCCTGAGCCGGAACTTCTAGGGCCATCAGACGAAATAATTGATGCATTCCTGGACGAAGCTCTTCTTAAAAGCAAAACTGCTCGAGAGCGTGAGATGGCCATATTTGAAAAAGCCAAACGCCGGCGACTGGATGAAAGGGTTGAAACACTCCCACCAGATCAAAGTACATACACCGCAAATAAAAGCAGGTTCAAGACGAGGAAGAGGTTCGCCAAAGCCATATCGATGGGAATGAAGCTGCCACCTTTTGAAAGAAACACTCCTGGTGAGGCGGAAATACATTCTAGCTACTGCTTATATCATCAAAAGATTGCGCACCCCACCGAAGAGTGCAACGCTTTTAAAAGATGGTGGCAGGGATATGTTGCTCACCAGCAACATTTCAAGCGAATGAAACACAAAACTCGTCGGGAGCAAAGAAATACGACCGAGGAGAGCAAAAGAACTGCCGGCAACTGTCATATGGTCGACGCTGGGGGATCACAAGTTCTCACCTTCGGGAGCGACTCTGACGAAGAAATGACTCTTGGCCCTCTCTTTAAAGAATCCAACTCGGGAAAAGAGGAAGAACCGAAGGCCTGTGAAAATATTCAGCTACGCAATCGTACGTTGCCCGAAAAGAATCTTGGGCCCTCGAACAGTGGGACAAATAGAAAAGATAAGGGGAAAGAAAAGGTCCCTGAGGATATCATCCTTGATGACCAAGTCGTTAAAGAGCTGACAACCAAGGACCCGCCAAAGAAAAGTAAGGTGGATTACAACGTTCTTGCACACCTGAGGAAGATACCCTCGCAGCTCAGCATTCTCGATGCCCTTCTGCTATCCAAAGAGGCGAGAGATTCTCTGATCAGGGCATTATAAGAGCCCGACCAATTTCAAGCTTTTCTCGCCGAAGAAAAGATGAAGGACGAGCTGGAACAAGTGCACACAGCCGATATCACCTTTGGCGATGAAGATCTCCTCCTCGGGACGTGCGAGCATAACCGTCCCCTCTATGTCTCCGGATACTGTCATGATATCAAGATAGGCAAAATCCTGGTTGACAATGGGTCCTCCGTCAATCTTCTCAATGTGAGAGTGTTGAAGGAAATCTGCATGAGCGTTCAGCACATCGCTCGTGATAAAATCACCATCTCTGGGTTTGACTCCCAGTCATCACGAACGCTTGGGTCTGTAATATTAACGTTACGCTTTGGGCTGCTTGTCACGGACGTCAAGTTTCACGTCATTGACACCAAGACTTACTACAATGCTTTGCTCGGTAGGACTTGGTTACGCGAGTACAACATCATCCCTTCTACACAACATCAGTGTATGAAGTATTTCAAGGATGGTCTCAAGTATACTGTGACGGGAGAGTTGAACCCATTCTCCGTGAATGAAGTCCGAAAGTATGAAGATGCAAAATACTTCTTACCAGATTTTGAGGACACGGAAAGATGTCACAAACCGAAGAACAAAGCCATCACCACTATTCCAGTCTTCGGTAGTGACACCGAGGAGGAAGAAGAAATAGTTTATTCAGGTCCGCCCCAATGCAACAAGCCGGGACCGTCCACCCCTATGTTGATCTTCGACAGCGGCTCGGAAGATAAAGTCAATGCCGTATTTTCAGTTCGGTCATCAATTCAAGCCTTTGCTGATGATGATCGGAGTTTGCAGATCGCTATGGTTCCGCGAGAGCATTACAAAGAGCTCGATGCACTTAATGCCTATAGTGTGCAGGAACTGCAGACATTCTACGTCCCTCCCAGGCGAAAGGGTGAAAAGGCGATCCTATTCTATCGATCCGGGGAAACCAAAGTGGAGAAAGAAATATGGCATGGAGCAGATACTACACTTGACAGGCTCCAGCACATCCGTCTGCCCAGATATTACACAGACGGATTAAAAAGACTGTTGAGGCGCCAAGGCGTACCCCTTAAGCAAACTGCTCGACAAGCACAGTTCTATAACAGGAGCCATTCCGTGACTGCTACGTCATACATGACTTCAACGAAGAAGGAGATGCTCTGTTGGAAGATGCTAACCCTGAACCAAAACGAGCTCCAGTCGCGAAAATACCAAGCTCGTCGTTCGAAGAACAAATAGACAAGCTTATAAGGGAAGCGGGTCAAAAGGTTCGAGACGACCATAATCGCGAAATGACCATCCACGAGAAAGCCAGAACGCAACGCCTCCTTCAGCAAGCTGAGAAAAATGAAAATGCTCTTCCTCGTCAACCCGTCATACAAAAGGCCCGACGTAGAGGCTAAAATAAATCAAAAAGCGGGAAAGGCGTTCGACAGCGACAAAGAGGGACCAAGAAGCCACGCGGTCAAGAATCGAGCAACCAGGATTCGTCTCTTATAAAGAAGATGGGTCAAGCGTACTCTTTTGCCCAAGACAAGACTGTTAGTTATGTATATGCCCTAGAGGCTATTGTTGTACATATGATGTATATTATAATGGATGCTTGGATATATATGGATGCTTGGATATATATAGAGAGGACTTTCTTGCTCGTCATGATAATATGCTATTTGGTTTTCTTTTATCTTAACATGTTGACTTGTAAATGTTTACTGTCTTACTCTCACATGTTGATAAAGCCCTTAGGATATGTACTCGACTACTGGGACTATGATGAGATCATACTAGTGAGGCCAGAGTAGTCGATGAGTACATCCTATAATTGTTCCTAGTCGAGGGTGTGTCGAGACAGGGCATCGATACACCAGAGTAGACTAGCGTATACGCATCTTGACCCATATGATGGGCGATGGATGATCCCATATCCATCGGTGTTTTGACATCAGAGATGGTATACGGGTTCTCAGTGGAGTCTGGGTACACTGGACGGACTCGCCGAGAACTCCCAGATGGTGATATACCTCACGTCAGATGGCAGTTCTCCGGTGACACTGGTACAGGGTAGTCTGTAGACCCGAGATCGTCATAGAGTCTTGTGTGATTCCCACTGTGCTTTGATTTCCACCTTACCACGTCCAAGAGGGCGTGCAAAACGGTGGCTTTTGGGTGCAGTCCCGAATCACATGGAGGCAATGAGCGATAGGAGGGGATTCGTCTCTCCCGGTATAGGGAGTTGATGTTGTGCTGTGTTCGATTGGCTATAACTAGAAGTCCCTGGCCAGGGCTGATATAGAGATTTACTGGTAAGTGTTATTAGTAGTTTCTCGACCCTTTATGAGTGTCACATCGACACGACTTATCGGTTACTGGAGTCTGACGTATACCACCCCTAGACTAGATATGCGACATATCAGACGAAGAGACCGGACTGTACGGGAGTGTTACTGATTGGATTCATAGGAGAATGTACATGCTTGCTTGTTGATCTTCTGATCGCTCAATACCTGGGTGGCTATTACGTTTAGCTGACCGCTTGCAGCTTATGGGTGTTTGATATGATCATCACCTGCTACCGGCGTATTGACGATTCTTTAGAGTCCTACACAGAGGTTTCTTGATTCAGGAAAATCGGAGTAGGGGCACATATGTGATATGTGCACGACCGAGGATAATGCAATATGAGATACCGTATTATATTCTCGCGATATTTAGATATGAGCCGGGTCATCGGATCAAGTGTTGATTCGATAAATCGGTACATGATATATTAGTCGGTTGTATTCGATATTGCCGGATTGTCGGATCAAGTGTTGATTCGATAATTTAATGTATAATAATATATATGATATATTGCATTACATTATCTAATATTGGCTCGCTTTATTATTTCATTTTCTCACCGGATAATGCATTGATATATATGCGATATATATTAATTGTATTATTTTCTTTTGTTACAAATATATAATATGTATGTGATATATATTATTGTAACATGATATGATTACTAATGCAACATGTTTAGTGGAGATTAAACAAGGTTAGGGTTTGAATTTGGTTAGTTCTTTCATGAACCTTCTAGAAGGTTTTCTTCTGTCATGAGCTTAGATATTATGGTTGATATTTTCTAGTGACTCATTCTTTAACCCAACCCAAACCCTAGCCTTAGTTAATTCTCTACATGGGTTAGCCTTGTCATAGTTGACCATGGTTACATTATTAATCATATATCATTTCATTATTCATCACAAAAGGATTTTATCCATTATTTTCTTCTTCTTCTTCTTCAACCTTGAGCTTTGAGAAAGCTTTCTAGGTTTTCTTTATGTGATGTTTTTGTGTGAGAATTTGATATGAAAAGAAAGCATAAATACTACTCCATCATCCTCATCAAATCTAGCCAATTAGATTAGGGTGTTCACCTCATTAGAGAGAGAGAGCTTGAGTTATAGAAACTTTGAGGTAGATCATCGAAGAAAAGGAAGACTACAAGCTAGCATGGATCGTTCGAGTTGTGGAGCCTCTCTTGAGTCCGGGAGATCGTGGATCGCGGCGAAGAGACTTCTACTCGGAGCTTATGAAGTGAAGGAGCGGACTACAAAGGTTGTAATCCCTCACACTTAGTTGTAAAGATGTTTACTTGCATGTTAAACCCTAATAATCTAGCAAAGATCCCGGCTTTGGGTTATTCGGCACGTCTAAATTTTTATTCGGGCATGGTTGATGCCTTATTAACCATTGTAAGAGTGCCTAGGAACCCTACAGTGGTATCAGAGCCTAGCTAGAGCATTAGAAGACGTGTATACGAAGTTAAAAGTCCGATCGAACTCCGAAACACCGATTTTGACCCCCTCTCTGGACAATTTTTAAAAATGTGATTTTTTCTGTATTAAAAATACTCAAAAAATTCAGCATGGAATTATAAGTATTACTGTGAAAAAAGAGCAGGTAATTCGTATGAACCGCCGCGGAACCGCGGCAATACCTTGCTTGCGCCTTGGATCCGCAGCCGTACAGTCGAATTGTGCTTTGGTTTTGGCACAGTAATATCCGTAGCTGTTATTGCATATTTCTGGGTATTTTTAATCTGAATCAAGTGTTGAGTGTTCTGGGAATTATTTTGAATTCGTTGATTCGATCGGAAAATTTAATTTCGTTCTTTTTCCGGATAATTTAGAAACTATTAAAATGTTCGAACGGATATCATTAACTCATTTTTTCCCGGCACGAAAAACTTTCAGGTGTTGAATTTTTCTTGAGTTTAAATCATTCGGAAAAACGTGCAAGTAACGCGGTGGACCCTCTAGAAGAACACAAACCTTAACTCGATTATGTGACCGTCTGAACCGCCTCTAAACCTTAGGGTTTGGAGCAGTACGGCGTGCCACATATGAGACATTGGCTTGACCCTTCTACGGCTGGACCATCGGTACTGTGACATATTCTGGGATTATTTGAACTCCGCTCAAGTGTTGAGCTATTTAGGAAATCTTGGGTATTTGATTATCCGATCGGAAAGTTTAATACTGTCTATTTATCTTGAATGTAATACAATATGTGGAATTCACATAGTTAGGCATGAAATGCGAATTATGTGATATTTTGGATTTACGATGTCTAAAGTGATTGTGGATTCCAAATGTTGTAGTTTTACAATTTCTTTTCTGTGACCGTAAGTGTAGTATGTAGTTGTATTGCCGGTTTTCGTTGCTATACATCAACGACGATCGGTGTATGCATACTTACTTACGTTGATGATATGAGATATTATGTGTTGCTGTGATATGTTATATTGGATCGTCGTGTTCTGAATAGCCGGGGGTTTTATGTGAGATGAGGGTTTTTATTTTCATTCATGTAAAATTCATTTGTATGTAATATTCTTTTATTGGGGCACTTCCGGGATGAGGTTGATGTCACCAGTGTATATTATTTACTTTTCCGCATTAGGTAGACCCAAGGCGGGGAGCACAAGTAACCGGGTTCTAGGGTCCAGTGGGAGGCCATCTCGAGGAGTCAAGACCGGGTCTCCTAACCCTAGAATTGGCAGTGTTACTTGCCGCTCTCGTAGGGGTCTAAGGATGTGGGTTTGGCTATTCATCGCGACCGTGGAATCCGTGTTTTATACCGGCTCGTATTAAAAACACGGACATCCTAGTATATCCAATATTTCATATATGTTCTTCTGCTGCAATGTTCTGTGATGAGATCATATTACTGCCTGAGACGAATGCTTATACTATATATATGCTGATATATAAAAATTACTGCTTTCTTTTCTTCTGTAATACATAGGAAGCATAAGCTGATGGGATATATTAATGAGATTAATAAAAAGAAAAGAAACCTAAAAGATGTTGTAGAATTAAAACTTTATAAAAAGGGTAGCTACAGTTTTGCTTTGCATAGCGGTATATATGATATACCCTGCACCTTATTCAATGAGGAAAGTGTAAGTGCACGGCGGCGCCCCGGCCGTCAATCCGACGCCGGAATGCGGAAGCGGTGATAAACTTTAATTTTGCGAACTTAGCAAACCGGCACCACCGCGCACTAAACCCCGGATCGAACCATTAACTAGTCCTAGCTAACTACAAGATGGGGAAGAGAGATATACCGACTGATCCAAGTCCTCCGGTCTTCTCGTCGTCGTCCCGATTTCCTGCGGAAGCTCCGGTCTCCACCTCGTCGCCGGAAGTGCACCACATCGCCTACTTCTTTTACGGGCTCCCACCTCAATGCCGAGGCAACTCGGGCACGAAGCTGGCTAGTCGACGTGCCCAAGAATTGCTGTAGAATATGTGTAGAACCATGTCTCATTTTTGGGGTTGTAGGAATTGCCTTTTGCTGGAGGGATGATACAAGAACAATGTAGAGGAACTTTGGGGATTTTGGAACATGAAATGAACAAAACCCCACACTCCAAAAATTTGGACAGCCCTTGCCTAATATGGCCGGCCTCTCTTGGTGGGAGAGTGAGTGAGTGAATGAAGCAAAAGAAAGAGAGAGCCATCCAATAATCCAAGGGAGAGAGAGAGAGAGAAGGCTATCATGCAAAGAATCATCATCACAACAAATCCAACACTCAAACCTACCATCACTCATCATCAACCATCATGTCCTACAAAAGTCAAGGCATGATGAAGCTAGAAATCAAGGTCAAGGAAAAGCTATCATGATACAACAAAATGCAAAGACCCCCTCCACAATTGCTTATTTGCACAAATGCAAATAAGCCCTCCTCCACCAATCTTCGGCCAATGAACGAAACAAAGGAAATTGGCCGAAACGGAAAACAAACTGGCAACTCCAGAAAACTGGTCCCGTAATAAATTACAGGAAAACCCCGATACTGTGCATACACACCCGCATTTGTATTCCGACTGAAATACAAATGTTATGAGACAAAATCTACACTGTACTATACTAGGATCCGGCTTAAACCAAAGCCGGCTAGTAATATCCGTTCGATACTGATCCGTGCAATACCGCACGTATCTGATCGAACCCTGCCATATACCCATACGGCCTATAGTACAAACTGTCCGATCCTGATCCGTGCAATACCGCACGTATCTGATCGGACCTTGCCATATCTCCATACGGCCTCTACAGCTTTTCGCCCGAAAGCTGAGTAACTGAATGTGGGGGACTCTAAAGACTCGTCAACACCTTGGTTGCGGATTTAACCACTAGCACGTCAGAGGTATAAGCCAATACGTAACGGGCTACCAGGTATTGACTAAAAGGGACGTCTGTGAGTGAACTCAGCCTGACAACCCTACTGAGCCTGTCAGTGACAATATCCGTACAGTCCGGTCCGTTCGTCTATGAGCATCGCATGGCGGGCCTAGGGGGTTGGTAAAAGTCAGACCCCCAAAAGCGGTACAAGTCGTGTCGGAGTGTAGCCCAGAACACCCTGAGATACTACTGGAATACCTACCAGTAAATCTCCTTGCCTCGGCCGAGGGCTTCGTGTAATGGCTCTCCTAGACACAGCGCGACCTCACCCCCAATACCGGGAGAGACGAACCCCTGAAGATGCGCTCACTGCCTCCATGTGGCTCGGAACTGTACCCAACTAAAACTTGTTTGCACGACTCCTTTGAGCCGTGGTAGGGTAGTAATCAAAGTACAGTGGGAACTCACACAAGACAAATGACGATCCCCAGGTCGATGAACTAACCTGTACACATGTCACCAGGGAACTGCTATCTGACGTCTGGTATATGACCAACTAGCATGTTCCCGGCGAGTCCTGTCCGGTGTACTCATAACCCAATGAGCACCTGTATACATCTTAGGTGATCCAACTGACACCAGTGGCTTGTGAGACCGGCCACCGCCCCTCGTCGGGGTCTCGACTGTATACACTAGTCTACTCTGGAGTATCGATGCCCTGTCTCGAAACTCACACGACTAGGGACCATTTAAGAATATGCTTGTAGACCCCCAGCTCCCACGTATATGATCGCCCTCATACTGCTGGTGGTCAAGCAAGAATCCTAGGGGCTCTACCAACGTGTAATAGCGACCTGTAAGGTCACCTAAAACAGTACACGATGATAAAGGTAAACTAGATAGCATAATCTCATCTCGAGTAAGACTGTCCTACCGGGATAGGTCCTCCCTCAATCATTGCAATCACGTGCCTGTGATCCAATAATTGACTCTGAGGGCACTATCTCCAACAATCTCCCACTTGCACTCAAGGCTAATTATTGCGATGTCGCATACTCACAGCCCGTGTGATACCGAACACCCAACTCCTCTACTTGTCAGTCTCACAAAACTCGTTTGCGAAACTATTACGTTCGATGAATAGCCTCAGTGAGTGGATCCGCCTTGATGTTTCTTTCTATGTCTCTCTATATCTCAAGTTCGCGGAGAAAGCCATCTCCCGAAATGAGCAATACCTGTCTTAGAATGTGTCTGGATGTCTGATGGGACCTAGCTCATAAATGAACTCCAAATCCAAACTTCTTAGACTGTATGGTCAACTGAACTTAATCAGAATCCTGCGCCATGCCTCCCTCAGTATTGCCTTGGACCACCTGTCCAAAATACTGCCCCTCATCAGAAGGAAAACTATAACTCTGACAACCTCCTTGTCGTCCATGTCACCTTAGAAGCCTGGAATGATAACTGTCTCCTGAATGAGGCTGTTGTTATCATATCCCTAGAACATCCACTTATGTTCTAAAACGGCTTCCGACCGTTTCTCCAGGATTGGATCAATGTCAACTTATTGCATCTAGTGCAAGAACAACATCTGGTGTGGTACTTGACATCTCATGATTGACTCAATTGCCTGAGCAAGTGATCTGCCAATCATGCACATCCCTCTCTACTTTAGTCTGTAAGACACCTTTAGAGAGGGTGACTCCATCACCTGCAGGTACACTACCGTGCCAGGAGTCGTCCATCCTAAATACTCTTAGAATGCTGTCAAAGTACCCTGATTGGGAAACCACCCAAACCTAGATCTAAAACCATAGATCTAGTAACCAGTATGTCTGATATAAAATCCATTTCCTTTGTGGAGAAACCACTGTGTGACGACCAAAGTATAACCGATCGTAGTATAGGAGTTTCTTTTCCTATTCTGTGTATGTCATCCAAATACCAGGTTATCACAACCTACTACCTTCTCAACAGATCCATCCCCTATTCTGATGAAGTCAAACCCATGACTGTCATGTCAGAAATAGATGATCTATCTCCGCTACATCTGCTTTAGTCTATAAATAGACATAAGCCACCTGTCCACCAATGCTTCCGCTGCTCCCACTGATTACGACAACCCTCTGGCAGAGTCATATAGACGTACACTTCTAAAACTAGTTTAGAACGACGCTATACTCATCCTCCCGCCGGGTCTCGCGGCCTGGAACAACGGCAATGGTAATTGTGGGTAAACAAGAACTTCCCTGTCACCGTCCTTGAGGCTACCGTAGTACCTCTCGGGTGCCTGAAGTTACCCACCGTATCTACGGAGTGGCCAATGGAATGTCAATCCAGATTGAATCTTTAGGTTCCTTATCAAATCTTCAGTAATCGTTTGTGGTTCTGGAATCACTTCCAGTTCTACCATACTCCCACTACTGTTTTTCTGAAAATATCCATTTTTAATAAAACTGTGGCGAGTCTAGAACAATATCGCTATTGTTCATCCAGATGGTAGAAAGTCAACCCTCGTCATAGCCTGGGTCAACCCACAAACAGCCATTACAGAAACGTGCCTTGAGTTGTCCAGTGTCTGGTTTTAATCATAAGCCGGACAACTCCCCGTACCTTAACATCGTTAAGATATGAACTGTTCTATATCCAATATAGAAACAGAGGCACTGATTTAATTAAACCAGATTCAAATCATGCAACTGTCTCCAGTGCATGTCAACTAAATGGAAGAAGGCTGATCAGCGTTACTCAACTTAGGAATGCTTCCAATTATGAGTAACCTGAAAGAGAAGCAAGATCTCTTTATCATTACTATCAACTGAATACCATACACAAGTATCTACATCTTCGATCACTTTGAAGAATCCCGATACTTGCAAAATCTGGTTCTCTACTTTATTCAAATACCTATAACTTCTCAAAATTCGGACCCTGTGTTTCCACGAAACACCTGTCTAAAAACTAGAGAAGTCATAAGTAAACCGAATATAGTACAAGGACCATCCCCTCTGTCTTGATGGACCCTGGACAACATACAATACACTGTATAAGTCCCTTGAGTCTGATAACTCATTCACTGTGTGTCGTAGGTTGAAAATTGTACTTAAGGTTGAGAAGAATTACACCGATGTTTAATGCTCCTTACCTAACCATCCACTGATATAGGTAAATGTCACAGACATAATTTCAAAAAGGTATATCTCACTCTATGAAAATAGACGTACAGATATATCAAATTGAAATTGGTGCATAACAGCGGATATTCAAAACCAAATATTTGCCGACCGGCAAACAACCCAGGTGACTTCCTCAAATATCACCGATTACAACGAATCCCGATATAATGAGGATGATCACCTAATTCCAACTAACCCACTCCCACTCATCATCTGTAAAACCATACAGATGTGAGAATCATACCTGGTAAATACATACCCTGGAGTAAGGACAAATTGGGAAATCAGTTTTCCTTTAATAGTACACAGTGAAACTGAAACATTGAAATGTTTCGATGGGGTATCCCGGTATTCCTAGTAATGCCTCTTCCAGATTCACGATTGCAACCTTATAATTCTTTGCCACCTCTCGAAATCCCTTTATATGTCTTTAGTCATTACCTTCTGCACACCCCTTTAGGCCAAATGGTTTTCTTCCTTCCCTACCGTTCGGCACCAGCCTATGGTTTGGAAGAAGACTATCCAATAAGCATAATGGGTGTACTGTCCTAGTCCTAGTAGCACTCGCAAAGCGAGAGAAGGTGAAGATAAAAGACAACCGAATAAATCTTATTCCTATTTCTCCTGAACCAGAATCCATCCCCGAACTGGAATAAGTTCCTTTCGAGTTCGTATATAACCATACGATGGAGTATCCAATAAACTGTGGATCTTCGTAGTGATATGGAGTGTTCTGGAGAAATACAAAGGTGATTTTAGGATTGGCGAAGAAATACTTGGTTTGGTCGTGAATAGCAGTCGCAATTTACTTTGCCCTCTTACTAATCCCTTGCTTTGTCTGAACCTAATACCTTCTGTACACCGTTTAGGCTAATTGGCTTTCTTCATTCCCTACCGGTCGGCACCAGCCTAAGGTCTGGAAGAAGACTATCCAATTTGCGTAATAGGTGTACTACTCCTAAACCAAGGAGTACTCGCAACCTGTGAGAAGGTAAAAGGAAAAGACAACTGAATAGTCCTATCCGTTTCCTCCAGAACCTGAAACCATCCTCGAATAAAATCTTTCGAGTTCGTATCTAACCATACGATGGTTTTGTCCAATGGAAGTGGACGTTCGTAATAATACGGGGTGTCCTGGAGAAAAGGGTAAAAGTAGGAGTGGCAATGAGGTTCGCAACTCTGACAATCCAAAAGGCCAGTGTTAAGAAGGTTCGGTCAACTTGGTCACTGAGTCATAGTCTTAGGGTCGGGTCAATGGTCGCTGCCAAAGAGAGAGAGAAAAGAAACACTCAGCGTGCACTCTAACCTAGATCAGAATGGTTACCAATTTATCTAATCTGGAAACCTCCCACTGTACCGTCAAATTCTCCTCCAAACCTGAAAGAAGAATTAGTCGGGATCACCCGAGGAGTAAACTAACTCATCAGTGGGAATCGGGATCCAACTATCATCGCATGATAACGTGACGGAATCCGCTCACATCATCACACTCCAGGAGGTATGCGCATATCTGGCAAGTTTCAGTTCTTTTGAAACTCCCGATGTGATTTTTACCCCATGCTCTTATGACCTTGACTTTGGCCAACATATCATAAGTCACATGTCAAGTTCTACCCGTCATTCTCCAGGTTAATTTGAATCCACCTGTACATACCCTTGACTTTGGCCAAAATGGCAGTACGACTGTCCCAAACCAACGCATCTATCTATGCTGCATATGAATACCCCAATAGCTACCAATCACTGTGCCTTGACTTTGGCTAACATACACAGCTTGAATACTATTGACCACCCATATGAAACGACGGAGGGCTACGAATGGTTTCTGGCGAAAACCTTTAACGTAAAGAACTTGATATCGTTGAAGGATCGGATAGCTTTTTAAAAATATAGTGACGAAAACTGTTGCTAAAGAGGTCACTCCCGGTGAAGGGATCTCGGCTCTTTCCCCGTAGAATGAGGTGTAGGATATTCCAATTGAATACCACGGTGCAAAGCAAAAGTAATCGGCTATAGTGAAGTCATTGCCCTGACGCAAACTTTTTGTCCAAGGGGTCACTCCCGGTGAAGGGATCTCGGCCCTTGCCTCGTCGACTGAGGAGCAGGATATTCCAACTGAATACCACGATGCAAAACAAAAGTGAACGTCCTTGCAATAACAGCTTTTGAAAAGTGTTCCAACAACATCAGATAAGGTTTGTTTTTAACTTGCATTGATCTGAATCAACGCAGTCCCATCAATTTATCACACCACAAAGAACGAAAATATACTGATGTACGTATATGCCATCCGCATTCGCCACTGGGTCCCGTCATTACCCGTTAGGTTAGCTAACTAACGACAGAGCGGGGACTGGACTAGCGCGGATGTAAAACATATACAACATCTACTAATATATATACCAATATATTATATTTCGCTCAAGGCGTAATAAGAAATGCAACATCACAGAAATGTACAGCATCACAGAACAAAACAGATATTTGGGATCCGGGTTTCACAGAGCCACTACTGAAACCCGACGTTCCCCTGGTCGTGTGGATAGCCTGTACAATGAAAACCTAGACCCCTACGAGCGCGGCAAGTTACCCGCCAAAACCTGAAGCGAGGCAGCCCCCTTCAGCACCGTGAATGGACCACCCAGCACTTCACGGAATCCGGTAACTTGGGCACCCCTCCTGGGTCAACCTGTACCCCCTACGAGTGCGGCGAATAGCCCGCCAATTCCAGAGTGAAGCCCCCTCCGTCTCAATGCCATGAGATGCGGGCCCGTTGCCCTCTAGAACCCGGCTATCCGTGCACCCCTCCGCGGGGTAATCCTAGTACAGAAAGTAAAATATACATACAACGGGTACATCGACCGCAACCTGGCCGTGCCCCAAAATAATAATACAAACAGGCAGTGACGGCAGTCCACATGTCGGACGCTCGCCCCGCAATATCAAATGTACATAATACAACCACAACTGTACTAGCATTGCATCCAGGCTATCCCCACGACCGATCCGCAACATCACAGCAAAAACAGAACAACAACGTGAAAGTCACGTTCGCAAATCCGTCTAACCGGGCTATATGCAGTTAGACCGGATTTACCGATCAAGTGACATTCACGGTCGCAGATATAATGTAAATACTGTGAAATAATGTGTTTAAAATATCCGATCGATCAAATTTTAACAAGTGGGCCCCCAAGCATTACTGTAGCAGATCAAGAAATTCTGGGCCCAATGTTATTATTCCAAAACCCCCATTTTCAACCCAGAAAGCAACTGAAGAAAATTGATACAGCAAGGACACTATTCGGCGGCGGAACCGCGGTCCAAGGGGGGTTTTGCCGCGGTTCCGCGCTTTGGTGGTCGACTTACTGTGTCGAATTTCTACAGTGTTCTTATAACTTCCAGTACATCACTATTTTACAACCTGAAAAATTTTTCGACACCAAAAATTTTCAACAGAAAACTGATGTGGTGAAAAATGCGGTTTTGGGATTTTGTTCAATCGGAATTGTAAAACACATTAAACCAAGCTAGACTAAGTTAATGGCGAGGCACTGATACCACTGTAAGTGCACGGCGGCACCCCGGCCGTCAATCCGACGCCGGAATGCGGAAGCGGTGATAAACTTTAATTTTGCGAACTTAGCAAACCGGCACCACCGCGCACTAAACCCCGGATCGAACCATTAACTAGTCCTAGCTAACTACAAGATGGGGAAGAGAGATATACCGACTGATCCAAGTCCTCCGGTCTTCTCATCGTCGTCTCGATCTCCTGCGGAAGCTCCGGTCTCCACCTCGTCGCCGGAAGTGCACCACATCGCCTACTTCCTTTACGGGCTCCCACCTCAATGCCGAGGCAACTCGGGCACAAAGCTGGCTAGTCGACGTGCCCAAGAATTGCTGTAGAATATGTGTAGAACCAAGTCTCATTTTTGGGGTTGTAGGAATTGCCTTTTGGTGGAGGGATGATACAAGAACAATGTAGAGGAACTTTGGGGATTTTGGAACATGAAATGAACAAAACCCCACACTCCAAAAATTTGGACAGCCCTTGCCTAATATGGCCGGCCTCTCTTGGTGGGAGAGTGAGTGAGTGAATGAAGCAAAAGAAAGAGAGAGCCATCCAATAATCCAAGGGAGAGAGAGAGAGAAGGCTATCATGCAAAGAATCATCATCACAACAAATCCAACACTCAAACCTACCATCACTCATCATCAACCATCATGTCCTACAAAAGTCAAGGCATGATGAAGCTAGAAGTCAAGGTCAAGGAAAAGCTATCATGATACAACAAAATGCAAAGACCCCCTCCACAATTGCTTATTTGCACAAATGCAAATAAGCCCTCCTCCACCAATCTTCGGCCAATGAACGAAACAAAGGAAATTGGCCGAAACGGAAAACAAACTGGCAACTCCAGAAAACTGGACCCATAATAAATTACAGGAAAACCCCGATACTGTGCATACACACCCGCATTTGTATTCCGACTGAAATACAAATGCTATGAGACAAAATCTACACTGTACTATACTAGGATCCGGCTTAAACCAAAGCCGGCTAGTAATATCCGTTCGATCCTGATCCGTGCAATACCGCACGTATCTGATCGAACCCTGCCATATACCCATACGGCCTATAATACAAACTGTCCGATCCTGATCCGTGCAATACCGCACGTATCTGATCGGACCTTGCCATATCTCCATACGTCTTCTACAGCTTTTCGCCCGAAAGCTGAGTAACTGAATGTGAGGGACTCTAAAGACTCGTCAACACCTTGGTTGCGGATTTAACCACTAGCACGTCAGAGGTATAAGCCAATACGTAACGGGCTACCAGGTATTGACTAAAAGGGACGTCTGTGAGTGAACTCAGCCTGACAACCCTACTGAGCCTGTCAGTGACAATATCCGTACAGTCCGGTCCGTTCGTCTATGAGCATCGCATGGCGGGCCTAGGGGGTTGGTAAAAGTCAGACCCCCAAAAGCGGTACAAGTCGTGTCGGAGTGTAGCCCAGAACACCCTGAGATACTACTGGATTACCTACCAGTAAATCTCCTTGCCTCGGCCGAGGGCTTCGTGTAATGGCTCTCCTAGACACAGCGCGACCTCACCCCCAATACCGGGAGAGACGAACCCCTGAAGATGCGCTAACTGCCTCCATGTGGCTCGGGACTGTACCCAACTAAAACCTGTTTGCACGACTCCTTTGAGCCGTGGTAGGGTAGTAATCAAAGTACAGTGAGAACTCACACAAGACAAATGACGATCCCCAGGTCGATGAACTAACCTGTACACATGTCACCAGGGAACTGCCATCTGACGTTTGGTATATGACCAACTAGCATGTTCCCGGCGAGTCCTGTCCGGTGTACTCATAACCCAATGAGCACCTGTATACATCTTAGGTGATCCAACTGACACCAGTGGCTTGTGAGACCGGCCACCGCCCCTCGTCGGGGTCTCGACTGTATACACTAGTCTACTCTGGAGTATCGATGCCCTGTCTCGAAACTCACACGACTAGGGACCATTTAAGGATATGCTTGTAGACCCCCAGCTCCCACGTATATGATCGCCCTCATACTGCTGGTGGTCAAGCAAGAATCCTAGGGGCTCTACCAACGTGTAATAGCGACCTGTAAGGTCACCTAAAACAGTACACGATGATAAAGGTAAACTAGATAGCATACTATCATCTCGAGTAAGACTGTCCTACCGGGATAGGTCCTCCCTCAATCATTGCAATCACGTGCCTGTGATCCAATAATTGACTCTAAGGGCACTATCTCCAACAGAAAGAGCCGAAATCCCTTCACCAGAAGTGACCTCTTTAGCAAAACTGGCAGATGCTACAAACTCACGGTTTAGTTTTTGACAGCTTCTATAGTTCTTGCTTTGCATAGCGATATATACGATATATCCTGCACCTTATTCGATGGGGAAAGAGCCGAGATCCCTTTACCGGGAGTGATCTCTTTAGCGAAACCGGAAAAGCCTCAAAAACACTCCTTTTCAAAATCACTTGTTTCTACAACGATATCAAGTTCATTACGCTCATGGTTTTCTGAAAAACCTGCGTAGCCCTCCGTCATTTCAGATAGATATTATTTAGTATTCGTGCTATGTTTGTTGACTAAGTCAAGGCGTAGTGTACGGTAGCTAAATATTGTTTATCTGCTAAAGCATGAGATGTGATTAGATTAGGATAGTCGTACGGCCTTGTTGACTTAGTCAAGGGTCGTACGGGTGAGTTTAATTCAATCGGGAAATGTACGGGTTGAACTTGACTTGCGATTTATGGTTTGTTGACTTAGTCAAGGTCATAGATCGCTAGGGGCAAAAGCATTATCGAGAATTTCAAGTGTTGAAATTTGCAATGAGATTGCATACCTCCTATGAGATAGTTGGATCCCGATACCCACCGCGAGTAAGAGTTACTCCTGGGAGAATTTTACACAGGACAATTAGCCAATCAAGTAGGTGTCTAGAAAAGTGTTAACGGGGTTATGCCTATGGGAAAATAAGGTTTATTTTAATTAGGTCCGTGCGAAAGCACGGGGAACCTCCCTCAAGTACCGACACTGATCTGGTTGAAAGATTGACGAAATTGTAGGGTGTAATTAATCCCGGCTAATCTTACCTTTTAGGGTTTGAAGGAAGATTTGATAAAAACAGTGGGAGACATCCTGATTAGATAAGATAATAACCAATCTAATCTTACAAGAGCATACGCTAAAGTGTTTCCTTCTCTCTTTCTCCAGGTAGCGACCATATCAGGACTTAATCAAGATAAAAATATGGATGTATTGACTGAACCTACTTATTATACTGAGCAGGGGATCGTTGGTCCCGTTCTTTCTTATAAAAGTTATAAGACTGAGCAGGAAACAGGAGAAAATCTGGATTCTCACGCCGCCCAAACGAAGAACAAGCATGTCGATGCATCTTCTTCGGGTGTGTTAGTTATTGAGAACTGTTTCTCAGTTCACCCTACGTCCTGGGTATTAGATACCGGATCGGGATCCCACATATGTAAATTGTTACGTGGGCTACGTAAAGGTAGAGAACTGGAAAAGGGTGATCAATCCGTACAAGTAGGGAATGGTACGAATATTGCAGCCAAAGAAGTTGGCGAATATCACCTAGTATTACCAAGCAGTAATACATTGATTCTGAATGAGTGCTTTTATATACCGAACATGATGTGCAACATTATATCAGTTTCTTTATTAAGTAAAGAAGGGTATAATTTTGTAATACAGGATAATGTTATGAACATCTTCCTAAATCAAAAGTTGATTGGATCAGGCTCGTTATATAATGACATATTCATTCTCAATCAAAATACAGTCCTTAATATACAAAACACACACAAGAGGAAAAGTTCAGAAATGAACGAATCCTTCTTGTGGTATTGTAGACTTGGTCATATCAATGCGACACGGCTAGCTAACTTACATAAGGATGGATATTTGAATTCGTTCGAATTATCATCTTATGATACTTGACATTCATGTCTCAAAGGAAAAATGACCAAAACTCCGTTTAGTGGACACAGAGAAAGAGTTACGGAACTCTTAGGACTGGTACATAGTGATGTATGTGGTCCTATGTCTACGCATGCCAGGAACGGTTCTTCCTACTTCATTACATTCACTGACGATCTCTCTAGATACGGACATGTATTCCTGATGAAACACAAGTCTGAAGTTTCTGTGAAATTCAGAGAATATAAGCACGAAGTAGAGAACCAAACGGGCAAAAGTATTAAAATCCTTCGATCTGATCGGGGAGGAGAATACTTGAGCAATGATTTTCTGGATTATCTAAAAGAGAATGGAATTCTCTCTCAGCTTACTCCTCCTTATACACCATAGCACAATGGTGTATCGGAGCGGAGGAATCGCACTCTATTAGATATGGTGCGCTCTATGATGAGCGATGCTGAGTTGCCTATTTCCTTCTGGGGGTATGCGCTTGAGACAGCCATATACCTATTGAATCTAGTTCCATCTAAATCTGTACCTACCACACCATATGAGATATGGAGTGGGAAGAGACCTTATTTTAAACGAGTTAAGATATGGGGTTGTCCGGCCTATGTCAAAAGGAAAAATCCGGACAAACTTGAGGCACGATCAGTTCTTTGCAAGTTTGTTGGATATCCAAAGAATTCTCAAGAATATTTTTTCTTCCACGCTCAGGAACAAAAAGTGTTTGTTGCTCAACATGCCACCTTTTTGGAAAAGGAATTTCTTGGAAAAGAAATTAGTGGCAAAGAGGTAGAGCTGGAAGAGGTTCCAGCATCGCAAACTACAACTGATGATTTATTGGAACCAGAGGATTCAGTAGTACCCGATGAACCCCGGCCTCTCCGCCGATCTAGTAGGGCTTCTCATCCACCTGAGAGATACTACGGTTTTCTCATTGATGGTGGAAGCGAGGATTGCATCTTGGAAGATGATGACCCGACTAGTTTCGAGTAGGCCATCACGAGTGGTGACTCTGTGAAATGGCTGGATGCAATGCGATCTGAGATGGAATCCATGTACACCAACAAAGTATGGACTTTGGAAAATGCTCCTGAAGGGGTAAAATCCATTGGGAGCAAGTGGATCTTTAAAAAGAAAATTGGTGTAGATGGAAAAGTTGAGACTTTCAAAGCTAGACTTGTTGCAAAGGGTTTTTGTCAACGACCAGGTGTAGATTATGACGAAACCTTTTCTCCAATGGCTATGCTTAAGTCCATCCGGATCTTACTTGCCATTGCTGCATACCATGACTACAAAATCTGGCAAATGGATGTTAAGACCGCCTTTCTAAACGGTGATTTAGAAGAGTACGTGTACATGACTCAGCCAGAGGGCTTCGTAGATAGTGGGAGCAGCGGAAAGGTGTGCAAACTTCTTAAATCCATCTATGGGTTAAAGCAAGCATCGCGGAGTTGGAACATCTGTTTTGATGATGTAGTCAAAGAGTGTGACTTCATCAAAAATATAGATGAACCTTGTATTTATAAGAAGGTTGCAGAGAGTAAGGTTGTATTCCTCGTATTGTACGTCGATGACATACTCTTGATAGGAAATGATGTTCCTATGCAGCAATCAGTCAAGCTCTTCTTATCATAAAGATTCTCAATGGAAGATCTAGGTGATGCCTCCTGCATATTGGGAATCATGATCTATAGAGATAGATCTAAACGGATACTGGGATTGTCCCAATCCAGGTACATTGACACCATACTAAAGAGGTTTAGTATGGAAGAATCTAAGCGTGGGAACCAACCCACGATCTCTGGACTCGCTCTCTCCAAAGAGATGTCTCCCAAGACTGATTTGGAGAGAGCTCGCATGCAAGAGATACCCTATGCTTCGGCAGTAGGCTCTATCATGTATGCGATGCTATGTACCTGACCCGATGTAGCATACTCACTAAGTGTAGTGAGTCGGTATCAAGCAGATCCTGGAGAGAGTCACTGGACAGCTGTGAAGAACATTCTCAAGTACTTACGAAGGACTAAAGAGATGTTCTTGGTGTATGGTAACGGAGAACTCCAGGTGGAGTCCTTTACCGATTCCAGCTTCCAAAGTGATAAGGACGACTCTAAGTCACACTCAGGATTTGTCTTTACCCTCAATGGAGGGGCGGTGTGTTGGAAGAGTTCCAAACAGGATACCGTTGCAGACTCGGCGATGGAGGCTGAATACATCGCTGCCAACGATGCTGCCAAAGAGGTTGTCTGGATAAAGAAGTTCATTAGTGAACTTGGTGTGGTTCCGTCTATTGAGCATCCAATACCTCTGTATTGTGATAACAATGGAGCTGTGGCTTTGGCCAAGGAACCCAGGTCCCATCAAAAGTCCAGACATATTCTGAGGTGGTATCACCTGATCAGGGAGATAGTTGATCGCCGGGAGATCGAGATCAGGAGAGTAGATACGAAGGACAACACTGCGGATCCACACAGGAAGGCCATTCCCTAGATACAGTTTGAGAGATTATTCGGGATGCTAGGTATGAGATACTACAACAGCTGGCCTTAGTGCAAGTGGAAGATTGTTAGTTATGTATATGCCCTAGAGGCCATTGTTGTACATATGATGTATATTGTAATGGATGCTTGGATATATATAGAGAGGACTTTCTTGCTCGTCATGATAATATGCTATTTGGTTTTCCTTTATCTTAACATGTTGACTTGTATATGTTTACTGTCTTACTCTCACATGTTGATAAAGCCCTTAGGATATGTAATTGACTACTAGGACTATGATGAGATCATACTAGTGGGGCCAGAGTAGTCGATGAGTATATCCTATAACTGTTCCTAGTCGAGGGTGTGTCGAGACAGGGCATCGATACACTAGAGTAGACTAGTGTATACACATCTTGACCCATATGATGGGCGATGGATGATCCCATATTCATCAGTGTTTTGACATCAGAGATGGTATACGGGTGCTCAGTGGAGACTGGGTACACTGGACGGATTCACCGAGAACTCCCAGATGGTGATATACCTTACGTCAGATGGCAGTTCTCCGGTGACACTGGTACATGGTAGTCTGTAGACCCGAGATCATCATAGAGTCTTGTGTGATTCCCACTGTGCTTTGATTTCTACCTTACCACATTCAAGAGGGCATGCAAAACGGTGGCTTTTGGGTGCAGTCCCGAATCGTATGGAGGCAATGAGCGATAGGAGGGGATTCGTCTCTCCCGGTATAAGGAGTTGATGTTGTGCTGTGTTCGATTGGCTATAACTGGAAGTCCCTGGCCAGGGCTGATATAGAGATTTACTGGTAAGTATTATCAGTAGTTTCTCGACCCGTTATGAGCCTCATATCGACACGACTTATCGGTTACTGGGGTCTGACGTATACCACCCCTAGACTAGATATGCGACATATCAGACGAAGAGACCGGACTGTACGGGAGTGTTACTGATCGGATTCATAGGAGAATGTACATGCTTGCTTGTTGATCTTTTGATCGCTCAATACTTGGGTGGCTGTTACGTTTAGCTGACCGCTTGCAGCTTGTGGGTGTTTGATATGATCATCACCTGCTACCGGCGTATTAACGATTCTTTAGAGTCCTACACAGAGGTTTCTTGACTCAGGCAAAATAGAGTAGGGGCACATATGTGATATGTGCACGACCGAGGATAATGCGATATGAGATACCGTATTATATTCTCGCGATATTTAGATATGAGCCGGGTCATCGGATCAAGTGTTGATTCGATGAATCGGTACATGATATATTAGTCGGTTGTATTCGATATAGCCGGATTGTCGGATCAAGTGTTGATTCGATAATTTAATGTATAATAATATATATGATATATTGCATTACATTATCTAATATTGGCTCGCTTTATTATTTCATTTTCTCACCGGATAATGCATTGATATATATGCGATATATATTAATTGTATTATTTTCTTTTGTTACAAATATATAATATATATGTGATATATATTATTGTAACATGATATGATTACTAATGCAACATGTTTAGTGGAGATTAAACAAGGTTAGGGTTTGAATTTGGTTAGTTCTTTCATGAACCTTCTAGAAGGTTTTCTTTTGTCATGAGCTTAGATATTATGGTTGATATTTTCTAGTGACTCATTCTTTAACCCAACCCAAACCCTAGCCTTAGTTAATTCTCTACATGGGTTAACCTTGTCATAGTTGACCATGGTTACATTATTAATCATATATCATTTCATTATTCATCACAAAAGGATTTTATCCATTATTTTCTTCTTCTTCTTCAACCTTGAGCTTTGAGAAAGCTTTTTAGGTTTTCTTTATGTGATGTTTTTGTGTGAGAATTTGATATGAAAAGAAAGTATGAATACTACTCCATCATCCTCATCTAATCTAGCCAATTAGATTAGGGTGTTCACCTCATTAGAGAGAGAGAGCTTGAGTTATAGAAACTTCGAGGTAGATCATCGGAGAAAAGGAAGACTACAAGCTAGCATGGATCGTTCGAGTTGTGGAGCCTCTCTTGAGTCCGGGAGATCGTGGATCGCGGCGAAGTGACTTCTAATCGGAGCTTATGAAGCGAAGGAGCGGACTACAAAGGTTGTAATCCCTCACACTTAGTTTTAAAGATGTTTACTTGCATGTTAAACCGTAATAATCTAGCAAAGATCCCGGCTTTGGGTTGTTCAGCACGTCTAAATTTTTATTCGGGCATGGTTGATACCTTATTAACCCTTGTAAGAGTGCCTAGGAACCCTACAAAGACAAGGAAGATACTCGATCTTGCCGTAAAACATCAAATGATTACCCTCCCAGAGTCCAAGCATCCCGAGCAAGCAGGCGAAGTCTCTCACCCGGACTATTGCTCCTACCATCGGGCAATAGGACATCCTCTCAAAGACTGCTTTACATTCAAAGACTAGGTAGAAGACCAGTATCAGCAAGGCAAGTTCGATTTATCCAGCAGTTGGAGGGTAACCCCGACGCAGAAGCATGAACCGAAAGCCACGAGAGTATAACCGGATCAACATCGGTCTTGGAAGCGATCTCGTACCTTTCACGTGATAACGTTGTCAGAAGAAGAGCCCGAGAATATGGATGACCTCCCCTGGTGCTTCGAAAACGATGATGACGGGGTGATCTCAGAGTTTCCACCGGCGCCAAAAGAGCTGGAAGATGGAATACATACTACTGCAGATAACCTTAAGAAAATTAACTTGGGGATGGCAAACGACCCGCGGCCGACGTTCGTCAGTGAACTGTTTTCTGAAGAAAGGGTGTCAATGCTGAAGGACTTGCTCATGCAGCATAAAGATTGCTTCACATGGAACTATTCCGAGATGCCAGGACTAAATCCAGAGATTGTTGTCCACAAATTGGCAATATCCCCGGACGTTAAGCCGATCAAACAAGCACCGAGAAGAATGAAGCTCGAACTTGAGATGAGCATCAATGCCGAGGTCAAGAAGTTAATCGACTCCGGCTTCATCCAAGAGGTTCAGTACCCTGAATGGATCGCCAACATCGTCCCAGTGATGAAGAAAAATGGGACAGTGCGTATATGCGTGGACTTTCAGGATCTCAACAGAGCCTGTCCTAAGGACGACTTTCCAGTACCGGTCACTGAGCTGATGATAGATAACACGTCCACTCATGAAGTTTTCTCCTTCATGGACGGCTCATCAGGATACAATCAGATAAAGATGCATCCCGAGGACCAGAAGCATACCGCTTTCCGGACCCCTTTGGGCATATTCTGCTACAAGGTGATGCCTTTCGGTCTAAAGAACGCCGGTGCCACCTATCAGAGGTCCATGACGAAGATTTTTGACGACCTCATACATGAAATCGTCGAATGCTATATTGAAGATCTTTTGGTGAAAAGCAAATCATATGAGGAACATCTAAAGCATCTGAAGATCGTGTTTCAACGCCTTCGGAAATACAACTTGAAGATGAACCCTCTCAAATGCACGTTCGGATTTTCCTCGGGCAAATCCCTAGGATTCATCATACGACACGAGGCATCGAGATAGACCCGTCGAAGATCAAGGCGATCATGGTGATGCCCCCGCCAAAGACTCTCAAGCAACTGTGGTCTCTCCAAGGAAAGCTCTCATATATCTGGCGATTCATAGCTAATCTATCTGGAAAATGCCGTCCCTACAGTCACCTAATGAAGAAAGGGACCCCTTTCGTCTGGGATCGCAAATGCCAAGGCGCACCGGACGAAATTAAGCAATACATGCAGAATCCGCCAGTGCTGACCGCTCCGGTCAAGGGAAAGCCTCTTATTCTGTATACAACAGCCCTCGAAGGTTCTTTAGGCGCGCTGTGGGCACAAGAGAACGACCAAGGGAAGGAGAGAGCCCTCTACTATTTGAGTCGAGTTCTACTGGGGGAAGAAAGCAATTATTCTCCCATCGAAAAACACTGCCTAGCGTTAATTTTCGCGATAACGAAGCTCAGACACTATGCATTGGCACATGAGGTCCATCTCATATTGAAGGTGGATCCTCTCAAATACTTGATGTCAAAAGCCATGCTAACGGGACGGCTCGTTAAATGGGCCTTACTCTTAATGGAGTTCTCGATAACTTATCGACCCCTCAAGGCAGTGAAAGTCCACGCCATCGCCGACTTCCTCGCTGAGCATCCGATACTTGCCGACTCTCCCTTAAACTGCGAATTGCCAAACGAACACGCGTTTGACACGATCGACGGGGAGAGAAGAGAGATTGATACCCGATGGGAACTCTACTTCGATGGAGCATCTTCCATGAAGAAGCGCAAACAAAGCACTCCCATAATCAAATCAGGGGTAGGCTGTTGGAGATAGTGCCCTCAAAGTCAATTATTGGATCGCAGGTACGTGATTGCAATGATTGAGGCAGGACCTATACCGATATGACAGTCTTGCTCGAGATGATAGTATGCTATCTGGTTTGTCTTTATCATCGTATAAATGCTTTAGTTCACTATTGCATATTGATAGAGCCCATAGGATTCTTGCTTGACTACCAGCAGTATGATGGCGATCATATACGTGGGAGCTGGGGTCTGTAGGCGCATCCTTAAAGTGTCCCTAGTCGTGGGAGTTTCGAGACAGGGCATCGATACTCCAAAGTAGACTAGTGTATACAGTCGAGACCCCGACGAGGGGCGATGGCCGGTCTCACAAGCCATTGGTGTCAGTTGGTTCACCTAAGATGTATACAGGTGCTCATTGGGTTATGAGTACACCAGACAGGACTCGCCGGGAATATGCTGGTTGGTATTATACCTAGCGTCAGATAGAAATTCCCTGGTGACATGTGTACAGGTTAGTTCATCGACCTGAGGTCGTCATTTGTCTCGTGTGAGTTCCCACTGTGCTTTGATTTCTACCCTACCACGGCTCAAAGGAGTCGTGCAAACAGGTCTTTTTTGGGTACAGTCCCAAGCCACATGGAGGCAAGTGAGCGGATCGGCAGGGGATTCGTCTCTCCCGGTATTGGGGGTGAGATCGTGCTGTGTCTAGGAGAGCCATTACACAAAGCCCTCGGCCGAGGCAGGAGATTTACTGGTAGGTACTCCAGTAGTATCTCAGGGTGTTCTGGGCCACTCTCTGACACGACTTATACTGCTATTGGGGGTCTGACGTTACTAGCCCCCTAGGCAGATATGCGATACTCATAGACGAACGGACCGGACTGTATGTATATTATCACTGTTAGGCTCAGTAGGGTTTATGGATGAGTTCGCTCGTCAGCTTCCCTTCCAATCAATACATAGGCAACCGTTATGTACAGCTTGTACCTCTGACGTGCTAAAGGTTATACCCAGTACCAGTGTGTTGATGAGTCATTAGAGTCCCCCACAGACACTTTCCCAAGTTCAGGCGAAACGTTGTAGAGGCCATATGGGTTTATGGCAAGGTTCGGAAAATGCACGTCCGTTTTCGCACGTGTCATTTTTCGGGCAGATAATACTGGTAGGCTTTGGTTTAAGCCGGAACCCAGTATTATACTGTGTAGATATAATATCTTTGTCTCAGTTGCATTTGTATTCGGTCGTAATACAAATGCGGGTATGTTTATACTGTTACAGGGTTATCCTGAAATTCGTTTCAGGATCACTTTTGGAAGTTGCCAGTTTCCAGTTTTCTATCGGCCGTATTTAACATTCGGTTAAATACGGTTTTATCTATTCTTGAGATGAGTGTGGAAGGTTCTAGAAGAATCTAGATAAGGTGACTAGGATGGTGACTAGGATGGTGAGGTGGCTTAGTGCATTAATGGGACAATAATGTGTTGATGACTAGGTGTTATGATAAGTATCTTGTTGTTGTGGTCACCACTCCCTCCTCCTACACTCACCCCTCCTCTATATAGTGGCCGGCCTCCCCCCTCTCATGCTCATGGTTGTGATGGAAAAAAGATTGATATTGTTTTGGACTCATGGAAATCAGATAAGCCTCATTTCTCATTTCACCCGATTCCAAAAGGCAACTTTGTTAGTGTATATGCCCTAGAGGCCATTACTGTATCATACTAGTATGTATATTACTTGATGGAAGCTTGGGATATTAACAGTTGTATATACAATCTTGCTCGAAATGGTAGTATGCTACTTGGTTTGTCTCTGCTTTAATATGTGCATGTGTTTCTTTTAGCATATCGCTTATATACATATTAGTAGAGCCCTTAGGATCTTTGCTTGATTACCAGCGTTGTGATGGCGCTCACACTCGTGGGGGCTGGGTAATCCATAAGCACATCCTTATACAGGTCCTTAGTCGTAGGACTATCGAGACAGGGCATCGATACTCCGAAGTAGACTAGCGTATGTGCTTCTCATCCCAGCGTGGGAGACGGTCTGTCCCACAGCCGCCAGTACGTCGTACTTGAGATAGTATGCGGGTGCTCGTTAGGTTACGAGTACACTGGACAGGATTCGTCGGGACTGTTGGTTGGTATTATACCTATCGTCAGTTATCAGTTCCCAGGTGACATGAGTACAGCTTAGTCCGCTGACTCGACACTGTCACTTCGCCTCGAGTGTGTTCCCACTGTACTTTGATTACTACCCTACTACGGCTCAAAGGAGTCGTGCAAACAGGTAGTAGTTGGGTGCAGTCCCGAAGCACTTGGAGGCAATGATGGTTAGACAGGATTCGTCTCTCCCGGTATTGGGGGTTGACATCGCGCTGTGTCCAGGAGAGCCATTACACAAGTAGTCCCTGGCCAGGGCAAGTGAGATATACTGGTAGGTTTCCAGTATTATCTCAGGGTGTTCTGGGCTACACTCCGACACGACTTGTACTGCTATTAGGGGACTGACGTTCACCGCCCTCTAGGCCCGCCATGCGATGTATCAGACGAACAGATCGGACTGTACGGAGACTGTCACATACAGGCTCAGTAGGAGTTCAGATGGGTCACCTCGTCAGTCTTCTTATCGGCATCTACCTGGGGACCGTTACGTACAGCTAGTGCCGCTTGCGGTCTGTGGTTAAACCCACTGCCAGCATAGTGTCGAGTCTTTAGAGTCCCACACAGAGAGTTATTCGCCTTTAGGAAAAATGAGTAGAGGTCGCATGGTTTTGCGACAGGGTTCGTTCACTTCCGCGCACTTGTGCACGTTTGCTGTCCGGACAGCTTATACTAGCGGGCTTTGGTTTAAGCCAGATCCTAGTATATGATTTGGGATTGGTTTTATCTCATTGTATTCGTGTTCTTCGGATAACGAATACGGGTGCGTATGCACAGTTAACTGAGACAGAGGGAGAGGACTTTGATTAGGGTTAATGACCATTGTCATTTTCTTAACCCTAATGCTTATGTGTGTATTATGAATAATTGATATTAGTTATATATAATTGTGCATGGTTAGGGTTGTTGACCTTTTGACCATACTTGACTTGTTGACCTAGGTTGACACTTTGACCATCATCATTCCATATAAAAGATGCTCTTTGATCCTTGCAATTTGCATTAAATATGAAATGATAATGGTCATGTCTTGATTAACCATGACAATTATCTAGCTAATTATCTAATTTCATAATTCACCCATATTAGTGAGAATGGTTCATTATTTTCTCTCATTCTATGATATTGATTCTCTCTCCTCCTCTTCCTCTCTCTCAAGCTCTCCCCTCTAATGTGTTGAGAAACACTTGAGCTTGAGATAAACCTCTCCAAAGTAATCTCTACTCTCATCTAAGGTTCTAGGATTAGCACTTCTAGCACCTTAGTTACTTCTAGCTTGAAGTTGAAGCCAAAGGTTGAGGCTCCCGGGTGGATCCTTCTTCGACTAGAAAAGGCGACAAGGTGATCTCTTTCTTCCACTCCAAGGAGCAAGGAGTGATGGACATAAAGCCCAAGGTATAACCTTTCTTCTATGTAGCTAAATCTAGTTAGCTTGTAGTTAGTTTTTGTTTAGCAAAAATCCTCCTTTAGTTAGTCCATGTTGCCTAGTTCGATAAAAATCCGATTTTTATTCCGTTTTCTGCCTCCCCGCAAGAACCGGGGTGGGCAACGTGGACTTACAGTGGTATCAGAGCCTAACTAAACATAAACTAGCTAGGTAGTAAAGTGTATAGAAGTTCGATCGGTAAAAATCGCAAAACCAAGTTTTCAAAACCCTAAGTTTCTGTTGATTTTTTTTCTGCTCAGAATCTAATAAATCATACTTCAAAAATCGGCTCAGGGTTTTGTCAAGAAGCACACCAAAAACGGTCCAGTGAACAGTTCAAAGCGCGGCGGTTCCGCGGCAAAAGCATGCCTTTTGCCGCGGAACCGCGGCCGTTTTGACTCCGTTCTGGACCGAGTTTGGTGCAGTATTCTTCTGTTAAGGTTTTGGGATTTTTAAGATGGTTTATTTCTGCCCAGATTTTCCAGAAAAGAAATTTGTATTTGGGGTGCCTATAAATCCGTATTTTTGATCGAACTTCACTATACTTTGACTAATGGGTTATATCTGTGATGTTTATATGTATTGAACGTCTGCTAATCGCTATACGTCGATTAGTGGGGGTTATACATATCTGTGATCTGTGTTTGTTGATGGTATGTGTATATGAATGCGTTGGATTGTCGCGGGTGAATAGCCGGGGGTTTTGTGAGACGAGAGTTTTTTTTTCTTTCAATTCATGTAATATGTAAATTGATGTAATATTATTTGTATGGCCGCACAACCGGGTCGGGGTTGTAGCCGTCATTGTATAATTCTTTTTACTGTTTTTGCTCCTAGGATAGACCCATGGAGGGGGTGCACAAACTACCGGGTATCTCGAAGTGCCGAGTGGCCTACTCACGGTGTTGAAGGAGGTTGCTTCGCTTCGGGTACTTGGCGGGTAGTTTTCCGCACCCGTAGGGGTCTTGGGTGGGGTATTGGCTATTCACCGCGACCGTGTAATCCGTTTTTCGTTGCAGGCTCGAACGGATTGCGGATTCCTAGTATATCCAATGTATTCATCTGTGATCTGTAATGTCTATCATTGCTATATATCTATATACTATTACTATTTAGGCGTTGCTTATGTTTTACAGCCGCGCTAGCCCAGCCCCCGCTCTGTCGTTACTTAAGTAACCTAACGGGTGATGACGGGGCCCCGTGGCGAATGCGAATCGCATAAGCGTACGTCATATTTTGGTTGTTTTCTGCAATGGTAGGATTAAATGATGGGACACATTAAAAGAACTAATGCAAGAAAATAAACCAAGTAAAATTCGATTGGAACACTTTGAAAACCACTCGGTTCTTTTCAAAACTAAACTTTTAAACGCGGAGCTTGAACCACTCCTTTTAAAAGCTATCTCGTTCCATCGATTATATCAAGTTCACTACGTTCACGGTTTTGCCAAAACCATTCGTAGCCCTCCGTCATTCCACATGAATGGTCAAAAAGTATTCAAGCTATGTATTTTGGCCAAAGTCAAGGCATAGTGATTGGTAGCTATTGGGTATTCATGTGCAGCATAGATAGATGCGTTGGTTTGGGACAGTTGTTCAGACCATAATATTGCATTATTATATTCCCCATTCTTATATATTTTACAAATAAACGGGTGCTTTTGACGCATGTCTGCTACATGTTACAGGTTACAGGTTCTTGGACAGAAAACAGTGAAAACGATGTAAAGACGATGAAAAAGTGGACTTTAACCAATGAACAGAAGATCTTGATCAAGCCTACATAAGAAACAGTTCACAAAGCAAGATTCAAGATATCGACACAAAGCGGACGGTTAAAAATCCATTGCAAATTGTTCACTGAAGATCTGGAACCAACCTAGAAGCCCAAATGGAAAAAGATATATAGAAATAAGAAGCCCAAGCCAACAAGAAGCAGCCCACAAAACTTCACTCCTTGATCTCTCTAAAGGGCCGCGGAACCGCGGCCCAAGCCCTCTATTGCCGCGGTTCCGCGGCCATCTGGTGCACGTGTCGGTGCAGAAAATTTGTGAAGATGCGTCGGTGCTTTTGTTGGGATTTTTAGGGGGTATTTTTGTAATAGCAGATGTGAGAGTCAATATAACCCTAGGGTTTCCTATCCTCTATAAATAGGAACTCTAAAATTCTGTATTGGGCTATGCCTCTTTTCATTTCACAAATTCAGATCTGTTCTGCATTATTGTTTGGAGGGAGCCACCAATAAAATTAGTAAGTTACTTTTATTTCTTAGTTTTAATTCTCTTTTAATTAGAATGTCTTTTAATCCCCTAATGAGCGAGTAATCTCCTCGCTTGTTAGGGTTAGCCTTAGGGAAAGGTTTGAGAGATGAGATCTCTCACCCCTTTCATGCCATTCACACCTAAGAATTAGAACTCCATGCATGCACGCACACACCGCTCCCTACGGCACCTTATCCCTCGAGGTAATGGTGACACCGTAGTATAAAGGACCGGCTGCGCGTGTTTTCCATGGAGGTTAGGGTAATTATCGGTAAAGGAAGGACAAAAATCTAGAGGAAGAAACATCTTCCCAAAAGATTCTAATTCACTTTATTGATAATTACTATAACATCTAATAGATCTAAAATAAGGCATTGAAAGCGGTGAGGAAACCTTTAATCTCCCAACTTCCCCTAAGCCTAACCCTAGCAAGACTTTAATTTAGATTAATTTAGTTTATCGATAGATCTAGGTTCTTTAGATTTAATAAATCAATCCAAACAACATTTGGAATCAACTCGTAAAAACACATTAAGAAAATTACACATCTCTGTGGATCGACCCGTACTCACCGGCTAGCTGCAAAGCGACGCCGTTTCTGATTGCGGTTAACATATATCTTTAAAATAATCAAATGGCGCCGTTGCCGGGGATGGCGTAAAATTTCTTTCTGTGTAATTTCGGGTTGATATAAATTTTAAAAAAAATTATAAAAATCTGAAAATAAAAAAAAAAAGAAATAAAAAATTATCAATTTTGATCTGTTTGAAGGGTGTATCTTTTGAATCTTGCAGGAATAGCGAGGATTCTCGGATCTGGAAATTTACAGAGGGCAAAACAGAAATTGGTACATCAGAACAGAGGAGTATTAGAACAGAGGAGAGGCAGAAATTTTCTCGGGAAGTGATCTTTCTACCAGACCACGGTTCCGCCGCAAATCTGCTCCCCAGACCGCGGTTCCGCCGCTCTATAGCCACGTCAGCACCTCAATTTTGTATGGTTTGATTCCTCCTTCTCCCCTCTGTCAACCTCCATATATCTTTCTGTAAAAACTTTCTGCAGGAATTCTTTGCGCTAAAAATCTTCTCTCCCCTTCTAAATAACAGATTTTCTGCAGGTTTCTTTGCCCCGCACTTAAAAGATTTGATTGCAAGTGAATTACTGTTTTGCATATCTTTAATCGGATTTTAAGGGGCTTTCGACCAATTCAGATTAGGTGGGGATTTCATCACCCTTCCCAGGACCCCAGAAATCACTTTAAAGCATTTGCATTGACCACAATTAATTAAAAAAATACTAGACTCAGCCCTAAGGACATCGAGCTCAATAGGAAAAGGACTAGTATAGGCATCGACCGTTTATCCTAACCTGTCCTTGCGATGTCTAGGCAAGTGTGTCTAGGCTAGTGGTTATTAATTAGGCCCACTACTGTGGTTCCTTCCCACTTACCTGGCACTTACCTGGCCGCAAATTGTCGGTGAAGAGGCGGTTTGAGGTCCTATTTCTAGCCCTAGTTAGGAGCTGTCTAGCAGACCTAGGTGACCCTAGATCTAGGCCTGATTGTGCATGTGTGGTTGATACATTTGTGTCACAAGTCCCTTTTCAAAAATCTCTTTGCAAGCATTCTCACATAAATAAAAAGAAAAAAGAAAAATCTTTTCAAAACTTGCAACTTGTCGCTAAAGAAATCTTGCACCTCGCTCACACCACTTCTTCTCTTCATTGACGTTATCTTACCCCCACATTCTTTTTTTTTTTTTTTTTTTTCTGACTACACTACCCCTTTTAGTGTATGTCACTTTGGACTTGGGATACTAACGCCCGATTAGTCCGTGTTTCGTTGGTACCGACCGACGAACCTTTCGACACCGAAGTCAAAATTCCCTCCATTTCCTTACCTCCACCTTCAAATTCTTCTTTCGAAGGTATGTCGGGATTCAACCCCAACGATACCTTACCGACGGGAATGATTCCACCTCCGTTAGGTGCGAATAACCCGAATCTTCCGCCTGTTGTAGCGCCCCCACGAATCGCGCTCCAGGATCTCTTCTACCCCGTCCGCACTTCTTTACCTACCTGTCTTTCACCCCCACCGGCAAATGGGGACAATTTTGACCACATTTCATCAATATGCTGCCAAAATTTCATGGTTTGGAATCTGAAGATGCATATATCTTTATCAATAAATTCCAAAATGTGTGCGCTATGATGAAAACGACCCAATTAAGTGATGACGCTATAAGGCTAAGGGTCATTCCTTTCACCTTATGTGACCTAGCCGAGAAGTGGCTATACAGCACCGCATCACATTCCATTAGAAATTAGGACGAGTTTGTGAGAGCTTTTCTGAAAAAGTTCTATCCTCATCACAAAACTGCTAGAATCCGTAACGAGATTATACAATTTTCACAGCTTCCTTCCGAACCATTTTGGAAGTGCTTCGAGAGATTTAAAGACCTACTCGTTCAATGCCCTCATCATGGGATCGAAAGTTGGCAACTTTGCCAAACATTATATGAGGGATTGAACTCGGCAACGAAGCAGTTGCTAGAAACCATATGTCAAGGTCATTTTCTCTCCAAGTCTAGCGACGAAGCGTGGCAGTTTCTTGAGAATCTTAGTGAGCAAACAATTCAGTGGGAGAGTACCAAGACCACATCATCTTCTTCTAGTGGTCAATCTAGGGCAGGCATACATAAAGTAGATATGTCGAGTGCTATGAAGGCCGAGATGGCCGTACTTATGAAAAAGCTAGAAGCCATTAAGACCAAAATCTCATCGCCTTCTCCTGCCCATGTTATGCCTCCACGAACTGTTTGTGCTTGTTTTACGAATCCATCGCATCTAACCGAAGAGTGTCCTTATAATGCATCTACTCAAGGACAGGATCAAGTCAATGCTGCATTTCAGCAACGACAAAGAAACGATCCGTACTCTTCGACATACAATCCGGGGTGGAGGAGTCATCCAAATTTCGCTTGGAACCAAAATCAACAATTCCAAGGGAATAAAAAATTTCAAAGACCTCCTCCTCCACAACAACAACAAGCACCTTCACAAACTCAAAACCAGCAACCTTTCCAACAACAACCTTATACAAATCAAACGAACAATTTGGTTCAACCAAATGATGATAAGGTTATCTCGCTCGAAAAAAGTCTAGATGCATTTCTCAAGCAATCTACAGAATCCGCAGCAAGATTTGAAAATTATGTTCAGTCTTTGATGCATAACAATGCTTCACACGATCAAAGTATCAAATCTATTGAGGCACAAATTGCACAATTAACTGCTGCGTTGAGCGAGAGAGAAAAGGGAAAGCTTCATCTCAACCAATACCAAATCCCGGTCACACACAAAACGCATATCACAATCACAATGTAAATGCGGTGACCACGTTGAGATCCGGAAGAGTGTTGCAAAATAATGTGGGTATTAGTGATGACATCCCCGCCGGTGGTTCTTCTTCTTCTTCGTCTTCTTCTTCTCCATCGTCATCTTCCCCTTCTTCATTTTCTTCACCTTTTTCTTTAGAGCCTATCCTCCACCCTTCACACGGCTCTACTTCTTCTAACTCGAACGGACCCATTTCTCACAACACGAACACATCTACACGGGGTGTCGTTCCTACTCCACATTCTACTCCACAGACTTTTGACTCAACAAATCTTCAAAATGCTCCATTTCCAAACAGGTTGAGTCCCTATAAACCAACTGCATAAATGGAGAAGATTGTGGAGTTATTTAAGCAGGTTAGCATAAATATACCTCTCTTGGATACAATCCAACAAGTCCCTTCATACGCGAAAATCTTAAAGGGCTTATGCACCTCGAAGAGAAAGTCATCTCAAGTACCCAAGAAAGTGCTAGTGGCTAGTGCAGTGAGCAATGCTATTAACCACCCTCAAACCTTACCCCAAAAACGAAAGGACCCCGGCTGTCCTACGATTTCAATCACAATTGGGGATAAGAAAATTAATCGAGCACTTTTAGATCTTGGGTCTAGTGTTAACCTGCTTCCCTACTCCGTGTATGAACAATTAGGGGTTGGAGAGTTGAAACCCACTCGTTGTACTCTCCAAATGGCTGATCGATCAATCACCCATCCAAGGGGTGAGCTAGAGGATGTGTTGATCAAAGTTGGGGAGTTCATATTCCCCGTTGATTTTATTGTCATGGATACACAACCTGTTGCTAACCCAAGAAACCAAATTCCAGTGATCCTCGGTCGACCATTTTTGGCCACTTCCAATGCTGTGATAAACTGTCGCAATGGTTCCATGACTCTATCCTTCGGGAAGACGTCTAGTGAGTTCAATATTTATAAGATGGGAATTCTGCCCCCCGTACCTAAAACTAGTACACGAGAAGTTTGCTCTATTCACGAAATCATGCAGGAGGACTGCGAGCTTGAAAGATTCTTGTTTGATGAAAACAGTTTTGACGCTACTAGCGCGTCCCTCCTTGAGCCTACCACCGTTGACACAACAGATATGGACTATGAATGTTTCACTTTTTCGGATGATGATGACTCACAGCCTGAATATGAGTCTTTTGAATTTTTTGATGAGTTAGTCGAACCATCCGAATCGGTTGTTTGCAGTGATTTCGAACCTGTGTTGGAGTCCTTTGAGTTCGAGGAAGATTCCGCAATGATTCTTTCGCCTCCGAAACTCGAACTCATGTCCTTACCGCCTCACCTTAAATATGCTTACATAGGTGAGAATGAGACTTTTCCCATTATAATATCAGGCTCTCTAGCCTTCGAGCAAGAGAACGCTATTTTAATGGTCTTACAAGATAGGCGTCAAGTTTTCGGTTGGACTATGGCGGACATTCAGGAGATCAGTTCCCTTATAATTGAATATCATATGCAATTGATGGATGATGCCAAGTTAATAGAGGACCCACAGAAACATTTTGGGGGTATTGTGGTGAGTCAACCTCCTCCTTTAGAAGTTGAACCACCCCCATTTCTTTTAATAAGCTATGAGAATGCCAATATTCCACTGATTGCTAATCATTCACATTCTCGTTTTGATTCATCACCACCTCCTGTCTATTCACCTCCACATCTTCCATACCACCACTTCTATCTTCCCCAATTCTTTTTGGATCGCTACAACTTATTCTTCCACCAACCAATACTCTTTACTGATAAATTTTTCAACTGGTTGGTGTTGACGTTTAGTCTATGCAAAGTTTGGCAGTAATGTCTAACTTTGTTCAAATGAAGTTTGGGGGGGCCTTTCTGTATATATTTTTGTTTTCCTTAACAATAAAAAAATTTATAAATAAATAAACAGGGAAGTGCCGGTATTTTGACCCTCTTGGTTTAGTATGACAGTGAGGACACTGTCAAGTTCAAGTTTGGGGGTATGCTCGGTACGTCTTCTTCCTTCGCATTCATTTGTATATATTTTTGCATTTGCATACTTATTTGAAAACCCATAAAAATTGAAAAATTTCAAAAATTATAAAAATTAATGTATTCAATTTTGGCTTAATTGACTTGAGTTTGACAAATAGGTTAACTAGCTAGGAACAACTAGATCTTAGACTTAGTAAATTAAAAACCCTAAAAAATAACCTTCCTTAAAGTTTAACAATAGAGAGTATATGTCTTTGTAGTTTATTTAGAAATAGGCAAATTTTGGGTTCACTTTTTGGGCTAAGTCGAAACGAAGGAAAAGTATTGATGTTCCTATTAGAGTATAAGTTTGAAAAATAATTCCTAACTTAAGTCTAGATTCTGAAAATGTATACCCTACAATTTGCACTATCACGCACCTTGAAACTTGGAATAGTAGAAGAGACCTTGAAATGCTCTTGTCTAAAGTCCTTAGTACGAAGAAAATAAAAAAATATATATATAAGTGTGAATAAAGAATAAAAAATGGACACTGGTTTTTGTGATTACTTAAGGCTGCAAAAATAGAAAAAAATTTAGCGAGGGTGCTTCATCACCTAGTGCCTTAGACCAACTGGTTTGGGAGTCACTGCTAAAAGTCTTGGGTGTTGCAAGACTAGGAATTACGCTTAAATGTGCAAACGCATCTTGTAATCGGTTGTTGGTACCTCAAGAAGTATTAACAGTCGCATGAAGGATGTGTAAGCAAAAAATTCAATTAAAAATTCACCTACTAATAAGTACTTTGGACAACGGACAAGGGCATGATTGCTTGATTTGAATTTCCAAGTGTAGGGGTGATCTATACACACACGTAGGGATATGTGATTGGAGTTTAGATGAGAGAAAGGAATGAAGAATAGAACTTGTATCTTTAGTAGAGTTGATAAAAATTCCTAAGTGGAGATGGAACCCTAGAAGGAAAACTTAAGAGATGCCGAAAGCTAAGTAAGTCTATAGAACATATATAATCTTAAGTTAAATGATAAGGAAGTGTGAAGAATATGGGTGGATAATTTACGAATCTACGACAATAGAATTCCTTGTTGGAAAAACCCTAATTGGAGAACAAAAGTCGAAAAGCCAAGTTGATAGGATTTTGTGGGTGTAATCAGCTGAAAACCCTCAGGAGACAACACTCCTCCTACTAGGGACACCTAGAGGTTTAACGGCTTGTTGCACGTGCTCAGTGCAATCGCGTTTCCCTGCGAAAGCGTGGTTAGGATTTTAGTGAATAAAAATAAGTTTGCTCGAGAACGAGCAAAAGATAAGTTTGGGGGTATTTGTTCAGACCGTAATATTGCATTATTATATTCCCCATTCTTATATATTTTACAAATAAACGGATGCTTTTGACGCAAGTCTGCTACATGTTACAGGTTACAGGTTCTTGAACAGAAAACAGTGAAAACGATGTAAAGACGATGAAAAAGTGGACTTTAACCAATGAACAGAAGATCTTGATCAAGCCTACATAAGAAACAGTTCACAAAGCAAGATTCAAGATATCGACACAAAGCGGACGGTTAAAAATCCATTGCAAATTGTTCACTGAAGATCTGGAACCAACCTAGAAGCCCAAATGGAAAAAGATATATAGAAATAAGAAGCCCAAGCCAACAAGAAGCAGCCCACAAAACTTCACTCCTTGATCTCTCTAAAGGGCCGCGGAACTGCGGCCCAAGCCCTCTATTGCCGCGGTTCCACGGCCATCTGGTGCACGTGTCAGTGCAGAAAATTTGTGGAGATGCGTCGGTGCTTTTGTTGGGATTTTTAGGGGGTATTTTTGTAATAGCAGATGTGAGAGTCAATGTAACCCTAGGGTTTCCTATCCTCTATAAATAGGAACTCTAAAATTCTGTATGGGGCTATGCCTCTTTTCATTTCACAAATTCAGATCTATTCTGCATTATTGTTTGGAGGGAGCCATCAATAAAATTAGTAAGTTACTTTTATTTCTTAGTTTTAATTCTCTTTTAATTAGAATGTCTTTTAATCCCCTAATGAGCGAGTAATCTCCTTGCTTGTTAGGGTTAGCCTTAGGGAAAGGTTTGAGAGATGAGATCTCTCACCCCTTTCATGCCATTCACACCTAAGAATTAGAACTCCATGCATGCACGCAGACACCGCTCCCTACGGCACCTTATCCTTCGAGGTAATGGTGACACCGTAGTATAAAGGACCGGCTGCGCGTGTTTTCCATGGAGGTTAGGGTAATTATCGATAAAGGAAGGAAAAAAATCTAGAGGAAGAAACATCTTCCCAAAATATTCTAATCCACTTTATTGATAATTACTATAACGTCTAATAGATCTAAAATAAGGCATTGAAAGCGGTGAGGAAACCTTTAATCTCCCAACTTCCCCTAAGCCTAACCCTAGCAAGACTTTAATTTAGATTAATTTAGTTTATCGATAGATCTAGGTTCTTTAGATTTAATAAATCAATCCAAACAACATTTGGAATCAACTCGTAAAAACACATTAAGAAAATTACACATCTCTGTGGATCGACCCGTACTCACCGGCTAGCTGCAAAGCGACGCCGTTTCTGATTGCGGTTAACATATATCTTTGAAATAATCAACAGTCGTGCTGCCATTTTGGCAAAAGTCAAGGGTAGGTACGGGTGGGTCCAAATTAACCAGGAGAATGACGGGTAGAACTTGACATGTGACTTATGATATTTTGGCCAAAGTCAAGGTCATAAGAGCATGGGGCAAAATTCCACATCGGGAGTTTCATAAGTACTGAAACTTGCTAGCGCTACATACCATTTGGAGTGTGATGATTCTGGTAGGATTCCTTCGGTTTTATCACGCGATGATATTTGGATCCCGATCCTACTGTGAGTATATGCTACTCCTCGGGAAATCTCTCACTTAACGATCAATGCTATAAACCTAGTAGGTGTCTAGAAAGGTGTTAGCGGGGCTACGCCCACAGGGAAAAGAGGTTACTTAATTAAGGAACTTCGCGAAAGCGTTGGAAAACCTCCCTCGAAGTACCGACACTGGCCTAGCTGAACGGTTAAGCAAGTATTGTACGGTGAGATTGATCCCGACTAATTCTTCCTTTATGGTTTGAGGAGGGATTCGAGAGACAGTGGGAGCCATCCTGTTTAGACAAACTAAAAACCACTCTAAACTTGCAAGAGCATCATGCTAAAGTGTTTCTTTTCTCTCTCCTAATTGCAGCGACCATTCAACATGACCGGACTTAAGTTATTACTAGATAAAAACATACTGACAGGGCCAAACTACAAAAATTGGCTCAGGAATGTCAAGATGGCAATCACTTACGACAAGTTGGGGTATGTCCTTACCACCAAAGCTCCCCCTGTCCCAGGTCCCACCTCCAGCGTCGCGGATATAGAAATCCGTAAGACATGGGAGATCGATTGCGCGAAGGCCAAATGCCTCGTGCTTGCCTCGATGGACAACGAACATCAGAGGAGGCATGAGAATATGGACCTAGAGTCCATATTTCTCCATACAAAAGAACTGTATGGAGAGCAGTCTCGTATCGCCAGATACGAAGTGTCGAAGAAGCTATTTTCGGCAAGATTGGCCATCGGATCATCGGTAGCGGAACACGTGCTTAAAATGATTGGCTACATAGAGGAGCTCGCGGACCTTGGGACCACGTTGGAGAATGAACTCTACACTGATTTGATTCTCCAGTCCCTTCCTTCCACTTACGCCCAGTTTATCCTTAACTTCAACATGCAAGGAAAGGAGGTTGAATTTTCCGAACTTCTGAACATGTTGAGGAGTGCTGAGGGCACCCTACAGAAAGGTAGGAAGACATCCACTTTGTTTGTAAGAGGATCTTCCTCTTCTAGGTCCAGGGCGAAAGCCAAGGGAAAGAAGAAGAAAACCCCCGCCAAACCAAGGGGCGGTGTCAGTAAAGTGGATACGAAGGGAAAGGGAAAGGCAACAAAGGTAGCGGGAAAGCTGGTGGGGAAGGAAGAATGCTTTTACTGTCACAAAAGTGGACACTGGAAACAGGATTGGAAGGCCAGAACCCAGGATCTGAAGCGAGTTGCGGCTTCAGCTTCAGGTGTGTATGTTATTGAAAACTGTCTATCAATAAACTCTACATCCTGGGTATTGGATACCGGATCAGGATCTCATATCTGTAATTCTTTGCAGGCGTTGAGAAAGCGTAGAGTTTTGAAGGCAGGTGACATGACCCTCGGAGTTGCAAACGGAGCTAGCATGGATGCTGAGGCCGTGGGGGACTATCACCTGGGATTTTCAGATGGACACTTTTTGGTTTTGCGTAGTTGTTATTTTGTACCAAATGCAACCTGTAATATCATTTCTGTATCTTTATTATCCAAAGAAGGTTATGAATTTGCATTTGTAAGTAATGTAGTGAACATTCACCTTAATCAAGTTTTGATTGGGTCAGGTACATTAAACAACGGTATATACGTATTGAACCAACCACAGATTTTCAATGTCCAGAATACACACAAAAGAAAGCCTCCAGAAATCAATAAAACTTTCTTATGGCATTGTAGACTGGGTCACATCAATGAGAGAAGGTTGACTAAGTTACATACAGAAGGATATTTGGATCCGTTCGAATATCAATCGTATGCAACTTGTCAATCCTGTCTCAAAGGAAAGATGACAAAGACTCCGTTCACTGGACACGAAGTAAGAGCGAGCGAGCTCTTGGGACTCGTACACAGTGACGTGTGCGGTCCAATGTCTACGCATGCACGAAGCGGTTATTCTTACTTCATTACTTTTACGGATGACTTTTCAAGGTACGGATATGTCTTCTTAATGAAACATAAATCCGAGGCCTTTGAACAATTCCAGGAATATAAGAATGAAGTAGAAAAACAAACAGGCAAAAGTATCAAGGCACTGAGATCTGATCGAGGTGGTGAATACTTGAGTGCCGAGTTCCTGGGTTATTTAAAAGAGAATGGAATTCTCTCTCAGCTCACTCCTTCATACACTCCGCAACATAACGGTGTATCGGAGAGACAGAACTGAACCCTATTGGATATGGTACGGTCCATGATGAGTAACGCTGAGTTGCCGCGATCGTTCTGGGGATATGCGCTAGAATCAGCTGCATACCTTTTGAACCGAGTTCCAACTAAGACTGTGCCTACTACACCATATCAGATGTGGTGTGGGAAGAGACCCTATCTTAATCACATTAAGACATGGGGATGTCCAGCTTTTGTCACAAAGCAGCATGCGGACAAGCTCGAGGCACGCTCAGTACAGTGCAAGTTTGTGGGATATCCAAAGAACTCCAAGGAATATTTCTTCTATTGCGAAGAGGAACAAAAGGTATTTGTTTCTCGCCATGCTCACTTTCTAGAACACCAGTTCATAGAAAAAGAAATAAGTGGGAGCGCAATAGAACTGGAAGAAATTTCAGAACCACGAGCTATTACTGAAATCTTAGTAGAACTAGAAGGTTCGAAAGATCAGGACATTCCCACGCCACTCCGCAGGAGTAGTAGGCAGTCTCATCCGCCCGAGAGATACTACGGTTTTCTCATAGACGGGGATAGAGAGGATTGCATCATAGATTGTGATGAGCCTACTAGCTTCCAGCAAGCCATTCAGAGCGTTGACTCGGTAAAATGGCTGGATGCAATGCGGGCCGAAATGGAGTCCATGTACACCAACAAAGTATGGACGTTGGACATTGCTCCAGATGGGGTAAAACCCGTAGGATGCAAGTGGATCTTCAAAAGGAAGATTGGTGTAGATGGACAGGTTGAGACCTATAAAGCTAGACTGGTTGCAAAGGGTTTTCGTCAAAGACCTGGTTTGGACTATGACGAAACCTTTTCTCCAGTGGCTATGTTGAAATCCATTCGGATCCTTCTTGCCATTGCTGCTTTCCACGATTATGAGATTTGGCAGATGGACGTAAAGACCGCTTTTCTAAATGGAAATTTAGAGGAGTGTGTCTATATGGACCAGCCAGAGGGTTTCATTCAGAGTGGGAGCAGCGGAAAGGTGTGCAAGTTGCTTAAGTCCATTTATGGACTAAAGCAGGCATCGCGGAGTTGGAACATCTGTTTTGATGAGACGGTCAAGGAATTTGGCTTTATCAAAAATCCAGATGAACCATGCATCTATTGTAGATTTGTAGCGAGAACTGTAGTATTCCTCGTTTTATACGTGGATGACATTCTCTTAATAGGAAATGACATTCCTATGCTACAATCTGTTAAGGGGTTCTTGTCACACAGGTTCTCCATGAAAGACCTGGGTGATGCCTCATACATTCTGGGGATCCGGATCTACCGTGACAGATCCAAGAGGATTTTAGGACTCTCACAGTCCAGGTACATCGACACCATACTGAAAAGATTCAGTATGGAAGATTCCAAGCGCGGTAATCTACCGGCTTGTCACGGGATCACCCTCTCCAAAGAGATGTCTCCCAAGACTGATTTGGAGAGGGATCGCATGTCTATTATATCCTATGCTTCTGCGGTAGGCTCTATAATGTATGCGATGTTGTGTACCAGACCAGATGTGGCTTTTGCACTGAGTGTGGTAAGCAGGTATCAGTCAAACCCTGGGGAGAAACATTGGATAGCGGTAAAAAACATTCTCAAGTACCTGAGAAGGACTAAGGAGATGTTCTTGGTGTATGGCGGAAAAGACCTCCAGATTGAGGCCTTTGCTGACTCCAGCTTCCAGAGTGACAAGGATGATTCCAAGTCCATGTCGGGTTTTGTCTTCACCCTCAATGGAGGGGCGGTGTGTTGGAAGAGCTCCAAACACGAAACCGTTGCTGACTCGACTATGGAAGCGGAATACATCGCTGCATCTGATGCCGCAAAAGAAGCTGTCTGGATGAGGAAGTTCTTGAAAGAACTTCAGGTGGTTCCGTCCATTGTTGATCCAATACCTCTGTATTGCGACAACAACGGGGCTATAGCTTTAGCGAAGGAACCCAGGTCCCATCAGAAATCCAGACACATCTTGAGGCGGTATCACCTGATCAGGGAGATCGTGGATCGCCAGAAGATCGAGGTTCGGAGGGTTGCTTCAGAAGATAACACTGCAGATCCATTCACGAAGGCCTTACCCCAGACTCAGTTCGAGCGGCTGATCGAGATGATAGGTCTTCGATACGCCAGTACATGGCCTTAGTGCAAGTGGGAGATTGTTAGTGTATATGCCCTAGAGGCCATTACTGTATCATACTAGTATGTATATTACTTGATGGAAGCTTGGGATATTCACAGTTGTATATACAATCTTGCTCGAAATGGTAGTATGCTACTTGGTTTGTCTCTGCTTTAATATGTGCATGTGTTTCTTTTAGCATATCGCTTATATACATATTAGTAGAAACCTTAGGATCTTTGCTTGATTAGCAGCGTTGTGATGGCGCTCACACTCGTGGGGGCTGGGTAATCCATAAGCACATCCTTATACAGGTCCCTAGTCGTAGGACTATCGAGACAGGGCATCGATACTCCGGAGTATACTAGCGTATGCGCTTCTCATCCCAGCGTGGGAGACGGTCTGTCCCACAGCCGTCAGTACGTCGTACTTGAGATAGTATGCGGGTGCTCGTTAGGTTACGAGTACACTGGACAGGACTCGTCGGGAACTGTTGGTTGGTATTATACCTATAGTCAGTTATCAGTTCCCAGGTGACATGAGTACAGCTTAGTCCGCTGACTTGACACTGTCACTTCGCCTCGAGTGTGTTCCCACTGTACTTTGATTACTACCCTACCACGGCTCAAAGGAGTCGTGCAAACAGGTAGTAGTTGGGTGCAGTCCCGAAGCACTTGGAGGCATTGACGGTTAGACAGGATTCGTCTCTCCCGGTATTGGGGGTTGACATCGCGCTGTGTCCAGGAGAGCCATTACACAAGTAGTCCCTGGCCAGGGCAAGCGAGATATACTGGTAGGTTTCCAGTGTTATCTCAGGGTGTTCTGGGCTACACTCCGACATGACTTGTACCGCTATTAGGGGACTGACGTTCACCGCCCCCTAGGCCCGCCATGCGATGTATCAGACGAATAGACCGGACTGTACGGAGACTGTCACATATAGGCTTAGTAGGAGTTCGGGTGGGGTCACCTCGTCAGTTTTCTTATCGGCATCTACCTGGGGACCGTTACGTACAGCTAGTGCCGCTTGCGGTCTGTGGTTAAACCCACTGCCAGCGTAGTGTCGAGTCTTTAGAGTCCCACACAGAGAGTTATTCGCCTTTAGGCAAAATGAGTAGAGGTCGCATGGTTTTGCGACAGGGTTCGTTCACATCCGCGCACTTGTGCACGTTTGCTGTCCGGACAGCTTATACTAGCGGGCTTTGGTTTAAACCAGATCCTAGTATATGATTTGGGATTGGTTTTATCTCATTGTATTCGTGTTCCTCGGATCACGAATACGGGTGCGTATGCACAGTTGACTGAGACAGAGGGAGAGGACTTTGATTAGGGTTAATGACCATTGTCATTTTCTTAACCCTAATGCTTATGTGTGTATTATGAATAATTGATATTAGTTATATATAATTGTGCATGGTTAGGGTTGTTGACCTTTTGACCATACTTGACTTGTTGACCTAGGTTGACACTTTGACCATCATCATTCCATATAAAAAATGCTCTTTGATCCTTACAATTTGCATTAAATATGAAATGATAATGGTCATGTCTTGATTAACCATGACAATTATCTAGATAATTATCTGTAACGTTTTCAAAATAATAAAATATGATTTTTGGGAAATTTTATAATTTAATATTATTTTAATGAATATTTTAATATTCTGGTATAATTAAATACAAATAAATGGGGAAAAATTATGGAAAATTATAAAATAGGGTATTTTATGGAATTATGCCATTTTAATGTTTTTAAGATTAGTTATATGATAATTTAGTGCTAATCGCGATTAAAAATCGCTAATTGGATTTTTAGCTTTTTTGTGCAAAAATGTGCACATATCATTTTCCACACTTGTTACACTTGTGTTACATTTCTTTTGCCATGGTTGTTCTTTTGGGTTCACTATTGGAGTGAGAAGGAAAAGAAAAGAAAAGAAAAAGTAGTATAATGATGAGAGAGAGAGAAAGGGACCAAGTCAACCTTAACCTCTTTTGACCCATGCCCCCCTCATCATTCCCTTCTCATTTCCTCTCCCTCCCCTTGTTGAGCTGCTGCTGCTCTCTCTCCCTCTCTCACCCTCTTCACAAAAACCCTAGAGCGGAACGGCGCTTGTTTGGGCTCGGCTTCCCTCACCATGAAAATAAAGCCAAAACCCCATTCCCACTTCACAGAACTTACTCCCAAGCTCACTAGCTTCACATTGAACCTAGCAAGATTGGATTTGGAGGACTTTGAGCAACTCAAGAATTTTCTTGAGTTGCCAAAGGAGGTAATTTCTGCACCTATTAGAGTAGTATCTCATTTCTTGTGCATCAATTCTAGTTTCATATCGATATTGTGTCGTTTTGTGGACTTTGGAGAATTCAAGTTAGGGTTTAGGGTAAAACTGAAATCAAAGATGGAATTGAGGATTGTGGTGACCTTAGAATCCCTTGTGTGATGCTAATTTGGACCCAAACCTGAACTTGAAGCCAGAATACGGAATTACGGAATCGATATCGGGGAAAACGGTAAATCTGGAAGTGTTTTGTGGAATCTGCTATCACCCCGAGACCCCAAAAATAAAACTGAGTTGACAGTGAGATGTGCAGGCACCATAGAACCACCACACCAAACCCTAGCCCCCAACTCAAAAGTGAGGCCGCCAATTATTCCCTTCTGGCCGCAAATTGCGGCCAGAGTAGGGGGGATCTGTCTCGAATTTTGTGCATGGCCCTATTTCCTCTATTCTTGACCCTGGGTATGTCTAGTTTTGACTGATTCCATCTAGGATAAAATCTGGGTTGATTTTCCTATGTTGGTGCATGGTTTACGACTTTATTTAGCATGGATTTTGGTATTTGGTGATTCATTCCAGTCGGGTGGCGTTTGGACGTCAACGACAAGTGGATATTGAACGTGTTTACATGCGAGTCGATAGGTTTTTACCTATGCGGGTAGCGTGTGCTATTTTGGTTTCCGATGTGATTTTCATGTGCTTTAGCATTGTGATATACTTGTAGGTACCCTACGATATGTTGAGGCAAAGAAGATGAAGATGGCGACATCGGCACCGATACATGAGAAGCAAGGTGAGTAGATTTATATCTACGGGGAGAAGTCGGGTGGATGGCGTATAGCACCCCCGCAGTCCGTGGTGATGTATACGAATACGTATACACATATATATTTATTATGTGTTGTTTAGGGTTATTGATGGTAATAATGGATTATTGGTGATAAGGATGTATTGGTTGAGTAGTGCGAAACCCTAGAGTAGTGGTTGCACCCACACTCACACATACACACATACTTGCATACATTCTTCCATTTATCTGTGCGCATATGATGGTGTGTATATCTACACATGGGTATAGGACTATGTGTTCATATACGAGTTTGGAGGATGATACGTGGGATTGAGATGAGTCGATGAGATTCGATTGAGGCCGTGAGATTTGGCAACATGACAGAGTTCGTATTGGAGATGTGATATGATGGTAGTGATACCTGTCATGTGATGAGATAGTGTGATATCGACTCAGATTTAGGTGGTTTCCATACCCCTCTCTATTGACTTGATTGTGGGTTCGTAGTTCGCATAGTAGGCGTTAGACTAGACCCGAGTCATACCTATTTCAAAACTAACGAATCAGGGATATTTTAAAGATAGGCAAAAGGGTTTATACGGATATTTTCAAAAGGCGCATCTTTTCTTAAAACACCGTAGCCCTTATTTTACCAAAAGCCCTGATTCGTCTTATTTCAAAAGGCAAGGTTGCATGATATATCTATTGAAGCAGGTTCTCTACTGTTGCGTTGACTACTCGATTCCGCACATTCATGCTTTTTGCATTGCATCGCTTGTATTGTTGATATATTTCAGTCATGCTGCTAGGACACCAGCACCATTATCGATGATGCGTATGTTCCACGTACACTGTTGCCGGCTCACACACTTCATCATCGATAATTGCCATGTCACTTCACTGTAGTACTGTTGCATTCAGTATTTGACCCTTGCATGACATATTGATATTCTTACCTTTCTTCTATATGTCGCATACATGCTGCTTTCTGATTATACGCATTGAGATATGTTGTTTCCATGATATTTCTGGTTTTTGGGAACCGTGGGTGTTTCAAAGAGGATATGTAATTGTTTTGAAAACCCGGTTACCCTTGATATGATATTTCAGTGCGTCCACCATGTGTTTTCTCGGTGCTGAGAGCGACATGTGAAACCCGATTCGAGGAGGCGGATGAGGCCGATTGCGGGTACATGGTGGACCCGCTATGGTTCCCCGTGGCAAGAAATGTTTTTCGTGGAGTAGACGATGAGCCTGGTAGGGTGGCGAGTACCTACCGGTGATTTTGTTGGACCGGGCGGTTATCCGGAGGATACTGACGGAGTCGATAGATGGATATGGGCGTACTGCCGGGGCCGAGGGCCGATACCGCAGACAGAGCCTGTGGGCCGATCCGGACTGACGGAGCCCGATACATGAGGATTTACGTGCCGATGCTGGGCACAGTTTTCATGATGTTTTCGAGTGCCGATGCTGGGCACTCCGGTTCCATGATTTTGACGTGTCGAGAGGGACACAGGTGGTTTATATCCTCATATTTCCATGCATATGCTGATGATATTTACATGCATGATGGTTATTGTCATTGGGTGATGAGTGGACGGGATCCACGTACATGCAGATTGATTACATTGATTCTACCTCACATTTATGATATGCTATTACCTGAGGCACTGGCACGAGCATTTGGCATTACACTCATGTATAGAGATTACATTGCCAGTTTAGCATGTTTCAGACTTATTCATATTGAGGTTTATTTATATCTGATCGTATTGACCTAGGATGGGTCATGCATTCGATCTCTGCTTGTAGATATTTTTCTATTCACGAGTTGGCAACTCACCCCCGTTGTGCCACAGTCCCTGCAGGTTTTTGCCGTACAGATTCCATAGCGGCATTTCTGGCACACTGCTTCCATATGGGTGACTTGCGTTGGTAGGTGGGTTCTTTTGTATCAGAACCGCCATTGCTCCTGTATTATTCATTGTATCTAGTAATTCCATCAACCAAAACTTGTATATTGTTTCAGACTTAGAAAACAGTGTTGTATTATTTCGACCTTAGAGTCGCGCTTGTAGTGTTACGGTTTTCTGGCTGTTTTGAGTTTCTTTTTGGGTTTTGATCCTCGCCCTTCGGCGTTGTATATTATTATTGCTTGCGTGGTTGTGACCGTCGATTGACGAAGAGCTAGCTCCCGCTTGGGGATGCCTTTTATCATTTCATATATATTATTCTTGTTGTACCCCGTTTGGGGCCAGTTTTTACAAAGGAAACTCTGCCGAAATTTTCAGGAAAGGTTACACATTTTAAAAATACACATTCGGCTTAGTTATTTAAAAACTTTGATTTTCGAAACATGATTTCTTTACTTTTCAAAACCAGTTTTCCTTATTTACTCTTTAAATGGTTTTAGATTGCTGGGCTTTTGGCTTACTTGGATCAGATGGGGTCCTATAGACTTCATATGGTTCAAGGGCCAGTCACGTGCTCTTTCGGGTCGTGACAAAGTTGGTATCAGAGCGCTAGGTTGACCTTGGTTCGAGTCTGAGTTTGACTATGTGGAGCCTAGGGCGTTATTTATATAAGGAACTTAGGCTTGACCTTACGGAACTTAGACTTAGTCGAGGGGGTATTAGACCCGAACTTTCGTCGTGTGGGACGACCCTTGGTTGATGGAATAGGTGACTAAAGTAGAGTGACGTACCGTGGGTATGTTCCGCGGCATACTTACGACACGCCACTCCTCTTAAGAAACCTTAGGATGTATATTCCCTTGCACAGTATTATATTCCTTCCTATGATCTACCTTCATCGATACTGGTTATGGTTTTGCTGCCGCGATTGCACGGGCAGAGTGAGCTACGGCTCGAGTTGCGTCAGCATGAGCTCGTCGTGGACGAGGGCTGACCGGGGCGTGATTCCAGAGACATACGGTTGCACTGAGGCTTCGTATTTTGTGTTTCCGCACTATGAGCGTTTGACAGATCGCTGTTGTGAGATTTTTCGGATGTACCGATCGGTACCAGAGGATTGAGCCACTGATAGAGGCCAGCCAGGATGTGATGACTGTTGATATATCGCTTATTCAGGACGATTGAGGCGCTGTTTAGCGTATAGACGAATGATCCAGTTGTTGCTGCGAATGATGAGATATCTCCCAGATGATTGGAGCTACTGCAGCATGAGCATATTCTTAGAGATATGATAGTGAGTCGCTAGTCACCGAGGATTAATGACTAGGACCTGTGGTTCGTTCGCTTATCCCGATGCGAGGTCATCAGGTAGATTGATTCCAGCTAGAGACGACTTCACGCAGGTTCGTTGAGAGTCGATTGAGACGATCGAATGTCAGGAACCCATTTTCCAAGTTTAAAGTATTCGGAAAGACATGCAAGCGATTCTATGGACCCTCTAGAAGAATGAAACCCTAACTCAACTTAATGACCGTGTGAAAGCTTTTGAACCTTAGGGTTTGCGGCAGTTCCTCGGCGCCATTAGTAAGGCTTGGGTTTGCCCTTCTACGGCTGGACCACCGATGCTGTAGTATGTACTCGATACTATTAAACTGTACCCGAGATGTTGAGCTCTTGGGGGATTGTGAGGTTCTGACGAGTCGATCGGACGATTCAACATCATTCGGATATCATGTGATGGGACACGGCTTGGGAGACTCCAGATACGAGCGTAGCCGTCGGAGCGCAGTCCGTGTAGCCACGATGAGATGAGTCCGAATCAGTCGATATTGGAGCAAGGCGGAGTAAAGAGTTCGCACGAGATTTCGACGAGATGACGTTCCACTCCGCTGACATCAGAGATGTGATATGCATGCTGAGGACGTGTTCGGCTAGATATCTTCTACTGAGTGAAGAAGATACCGAGTTCGTGATTTCGAGTCCGTGTTAGAGACTTCGGATGGACCGTAGCCGAGGACATTGCAGTGCGCAGATAAAGACGCGACGTCGAATGGTCGATGATACAGACAAGAGGGACAAGAAATTCGTGCGAGAGGCAGACGAGCTGTTACTACACCCCGTTAAGATTAAAGGCCGGACATGCATGCAGAGGCGCAGGGATGCGACCAGCTTCCGAGGAGATGTTGCACTAAGGGTGCAGATGTTCAGAAAGCGAGGAAAGATTACGCCAGAGTGCCAGCCTCCTTACAGTTTGTCTTAGGCAAGATTAGAAGAGACCTTGAGTAGGATTCCTTCCAGTACACTGCTGCTATAAGATTTGCACCAGGAGTAGATGCGTGATGTGCATTCAGAGGACCTGAGGTCAGCGCCAGAGATGTGCTGCTTTACGAGCGGTCGTGAGGATTGACCGAGTGATGACCTGAAAAGTGCCAGAACGGAATCGTTCCTGTCAGCACACCTGACCGGGCCGATGAGCCGATAGATTGCGAGATTGGTAATCTACAGGAAAGATAAGGAACCAGAGGCAGAGGACGCCAGCCGCGAGCAAGAGGCAAGTAGATATCTTGCGCCGCTAGCATCGGATGTTCCGGTACCTTCTCGACCCTGAAGAAGGATATACCGACGACGGTATTAATGAATTGTGATTTTGTGATTTGATTATCACGTATCCGTCGCTTTGGATTTTGGTATTTTGGGCGATCTATTCGCATGATTTAGTCTTGATGACTGAGTTTCATGATATTTGATTTGGTGCACCATGGTTGCACCTACTGGGTATTTATACCTTGCACATAGTTATTACTCTTGAGGTGTTGATTGCGATTTCATGCCTATTTTATGCTGGTGATTTGATTTACGCTTCTAGCATAGTTTCATGTACCTTTAGTGTTTTGATTTGTGCACGCTGATGCACACGGTTGTGAGTTTTTCCATCGCGGTACACCTGATTTGATTAAGCCGCGTTGTATATTGTTTCGTGCCTTGGCTGCACCTGCTTATGTCTTTATGGATTTCATACGGTTGATTTGATGTTGTGCACATGTTACGCACACGATTTGATTTTTGCACTCGGTATAGCTTATATGTGCTTGTAGTGCATTGATATGTATTTTGTGCACGCAGTTGCACACGTTTATGATTTTCTTTATATCTGGGTACACTTGGTGTTGCTGCTTACGCATTTGAGTTATTGCTGGTATTTGTGCATGGGATGCACCAGTTCTATACTTCGTGCATTTGTCGCACCAGTTTTATGTTTCTTGCGTTTATCGCATCAGATTTATATTTCGTGCCTTTGTTGCACCGGATTTATATTTTGTGCATTACGGTTGCACCTGACTTCGATTTGATGCCTTTCGGTATGTCGATTTTGATTGTGATATTGATGTGGATTCTTGCACTCCGTGCTTTTGACTGGACTTACGCATGTTCGGCGTTGCTATTGGATTTTGTGATTCCGTGCATGTTGAGTGCGCAGGGTTTAGATTTTCATTCGTGCACGATGGATGCACCGATTTGGATTTTCGCGCATGTTGGGCGCATATTTTTAGATACGATTTTGGGGCACACCAGATGCACTAAATCGAGATTCTTCGTGCATGTCAGATGCACATGTTTGGGCTGTCAGGCACACACGTTGCCTATGACAGATGTTTCGTGCACACCCGTTACACCTAGATGTTGTTTTGTGCACCTGTATGGCACATATATGGATTTTGATTTCCGTGCGCACCAGACGCACAGGGTGGTGTTATGTGCATTTTTGGGATTTATTCCTTTTGGAGCAGTACATTTCTATGATATTTGATATTTGTTTTTGTACCGAGCAGGACTAGTCAGAGGACAGTACCTGGATATATTTTGCATGCATTGATAGTTCGAAGGGATTTTCAAAGAGCGAGCTATAGTCTTGGTGTATATATACCTACGTGTCCGATATGACACGGAACGTTTTAAAAACAGGAAACCCTTCTAAATTATTTTCAAAACGGCGGAGCGCACCTATTAAACAAAGGATATATATATACGTATATAGTTATTTTCTTGTGAAAAACGTCCGCCACTGTGCAGTGTTACGCGCATCGCACAGCGACTTAAAAAGATTTGTCATGCATTTACATCAGGTATTCACATGTATAGATTGGATGTCTACATGTATAGTCCTGATTTATATCATATTGATTTTGTATTGGATTTGACATTTGTGTCTTTACCATGACTCCGATGATTGCGGACGCTTGATGGAGTGTTGCTTTTGAGTTATCTGCTCAGTACTCTTGCGCATGCATTGCGCTATGATGTTTTATGTATAGACGATTTCGGAGCCCCGATGACTTGGAATTTGTATTGAAATATTTTAATATTTGGGAGTTTAAATTTAAATTCGGGGACCGAATTTCTTTAAGGGGGGTAGATTGTAACGTTTTAAAAATAATAAAATATGATTTTTGGGAAATTTTATAATTTAATATTATTTTAATGAATATTTTAATATTCTGGTATAATTAAATACAAATAAATGGGGAAAAATTATGGAAAATTCTAAAATAGGGTATTTTATGGAATTATGCCATTTTAATGTTTTTAAGATTAGTTATATGCTAATTTAGTGCTAATCGCGATTAAGAATCGCTAATTGGATCTTTAGCTTTTTTGTGCAAAAATGTGCACATATCATTTTCCACACTTGTTACACTTGTGTTACATTTCTTTTGCCATAGTTGTTCTTTTGGATTCACTATTGGAGTGAGAAGGAAAAGAAAAGAAAAGAAAAAGTAGTATGATGATGAGAGAGAGAAAGGGACCAAGTCAACCTTAACCTCTTTTGACCCATGCCCCCCCATCATTCCCTTCTCATTTCCTCTCCCTCCCCTTGTTGAGCTGCTGCTGCTCTCTCTCCCTCTCTCACCCTCTTCACAAAAACCCTAGATCCACCATGAAAACAAAGCCAAAACCCCATTCCCACTTCACAAAACTTACTCCCAAGCTCACTAGCTTCACATTGAACCTAGCAAGATTGGATTTGGAAGACTTTGAGCAACTCAAGAATTTTCTTGAGTTGCCAAAGGAGGTAATTTCTGCACCTATTAGAGTAGTATCTCATTTCTTGTGCAACAATTCTAGTTTCATATCGATATTGTGTCGTTTTGTGGACTTTGGAGAATTCAAGTTAGGGTTTAGGGTAAAACTGAAATCAAAGATGGAATTGAGGATTGTGGTGACCTTAGAATCCCTTGTGTGATGCTAATTTGGACCCAAACCTGAACTTGAAACCAGAATACGGAATTACGGAATCGATATCGGGGAAAACGGTAAATCTGGAAGTGTTTTGTGGAATCTGCTATCACCCCGAGACCCCAAAAATAAAACTGAGTTGACAGTGAGATGTGCAGGCACCATAGAACCACCACACCAAACCCAAGCCCCCAACTCAAAAGTGAGGCCGCCAATTATTCCCTTCTGGCCGCAAATTGCGGCCAGAGCAGGGGGGATCTGTCTCGAATTTTGTGCATGGCCCTATTTCCTCTATTCTTGACCCTGGGTATGTCTAGTTTTGACTGATTCCATCTAGGGTAAAATCTGGGTTGATTTTCCTATGTTGGTGCATGGTTTACGACTTGATTTAGCATGGATTTTGGTATTTGGTGATTCATTCCAGTCGGGTGGCGTTTGGACGTCAACGACAAGTGGATATTGAACGTGTTTACATGCGAGTAGATAGGTTTTTACCTATGCGGGTAGCGTGTGCTATTTTGGTTTCCGATGTGATTTTCATGTGCTTTAGCATTGTGATATACTTGTAGGTACCCTACGAGATGTTGAGGCAAAGAAGATGAAGATGGCGACATCGGCACCGATACATGAGAAGCAAGGTGAGTAGATTTATATCTACGGGGAGAAGTCGGGTGGATGGCGTATAGCACCCCCGCAGTCCGTGGTGATGTATACGAATACGTATACACACATATATTTATTATGTGTTGTTTAGGGTTATTGATGGTAATAATGGATTATTGGTGATAAGGATGTATTGGTTGAGTAGTGCGAAACCCTAGAGTAGTGGTTACACCCACACTCACACATACACACATACTTGCATACATTCTTCCATTTATCTGTGCGCATATGATGGTGTGTATATCTACACATGGGTATGGGACTATGTGTTCATATACGAGTTTGGAGGATGATACGTAGGATTGAGATGAGTCGATGAGATTCGATTGAGGCCGTGAGATTTGGCGACATGACAGAGTTCGTATTGGAGATGTGATATGATGGTAGTGATACCTGTCATGTGATGAGATAGTGTGATATCGACTCAGATTTAGGTGGTTTCCATACCCCTCTCTATTGACTTGATTGTGGGTTCGTAGTTCGCATAGTAGGCGTTAGACTAGACCCGAGTCATACCTATTTCAAAACTAACGAATCAGGGATATTTTAAAGATAGGCAAAAGGGTTTATACGGATATTTTCAAAAGGCGCATCTTTTCTTAAAACACCGTAGCCCTTATTTTACCAAAAGCCCTGATTCGTCTTATTTCAAAAGGCAAGGTTGCATGATATATCTATTGAGGCAGGTTCTCTACTGTTGCGTTGACTACTCGATTCCGCACATTCATGCTTTTTGCATTGCATCGCTTGTATTGTTGATATATTTCAGTCATGCTGCTAGGACACCAGCACCATTATCGATGATGCGTATGTTCCACGTACACTGTTGCCGGCTCACACACTTCATCATCGATAATTGCCATGTCACTACACTGTAGTACTGTTGTATTCAGTATTTGACCCTTGCATGACATATTGATATTCTTACCTTTCTGCTATATGTCGCATACATGCTGCTTTCTGATTATACGCATTGAGATATGTTGTTTCCATGATATTTCTGGTTTTTGGGAACCGTGGGTGTTTCAAAGAGGATATGTAATTGTTTTGAAAACCCGGTTACCCTTGATATGATATTTCAGAGCGTCCACCATGTGTTTTCTCGGTGCTGAGAGCGACATGTGAAACCCGATTCGAGGAGGCGGATGAGGCCGATTGCGGGTACATGGTGGACCCGCTATGGTTCCCCGTGGCAAGAAATGTTTTTCGTGGAGTAGACGATGAGCCTGGTAGGGTGGCGAGTACCTACCGGTGATTTTGTTGGACCGGGCGGTTATCCGGAGGATACTGACGGAGTCGATAGATGGATATGGGCGTACTGCCGGGGCCGAGGGCCGATACCGCAGACAGAGCCTGTGGGCCGATCCGGACTGACGGAGCCCGATATATGAGGATTTACGTGCCGATGCTGGGCACAGTTTTCATGATGTTTTCGAGTGCCGATGCTGGGCACTCCGGTTCCATGATTTTGACGTGTCGAGAGGGACACAGGTGGTTTATATCCTCATATTTCCATGCATATGCTGATGATATTTACATGCATGATGGTTATTGTCATTGGGTGACAAGTGGACGGGATCCACGTACATGCAGATTGATTACATTGATTCTACCTCACATTTATGATATGCTATTACCTGAGGCACTGGCACGAGCATTTGGCATTACACTCATGTATAGAGATTACATTGCCAGTTTAGCATGTTTCAGACTTATTCATATTGAGGTTTATTTATATCTGATCGTATTGATCTAGGATGGGTCATGCATTCGATCTCTGCTTGTAGATATTTTTCTATTCACGAGTTGGCAACTCACCCCCGTTGTGCCACAGTCCCTGCAGGTTTTTGCCGTACAGATTCCATAGCGGCATTTCTGGCACACTGCTTCCATATGGGTGACTTGCGTTGGTAGGTGGGTTCTTTTGTATCAGAACCGCTATTGCTCCTGTATTATTCATTGTATCTAGTAATTCCATCAACCAAAACTTGTATATTGTTTCAGACTTAGAAAACAGTGTTGTATTATTTCGACCTTAGAGTCGCGCTTGTAGTGTTACGGTTTTCTGGCTGTTTTGAGTTTCTTTTTGGGTTTTGATCCTCGCCCTTCGGCGTTGTATATTATTATTGCTTGCGTGGTTGTGACCGTCGATTGACGAAGAGCTAGCTCCCGCTTGGGGATGCCTTTTATCATTTCATATATATTATTCTTGTTGTACCCCGTTTGGGGCCAGGTTTTACAAAGGAAACTCTGCCGAAATTTTTAGGAAAGGTTACACATTTTAAAAATACACATTCGGCTTAGTTATTTAAAAATTTTGATTTTCGAAACATGATTTCTTTACTTTTCAAAACCAGTTTTCCGTATTTACTCTTTAAATGGTTTTAGATTGCTGGGCTTTTGGCTTACTTGGATCAGATGGGGTCCTATAGACTTCATATGGTTCAAGGGCCAGTCACGTGCTCTTTCGGGTTATTTTTGAATAACTAAGACAAAAGTTTTTAAAACAGTGTTGTATTATTAAAGTCCAAGTTTTTAAATAACTAAGCCGAATGTGTATTTTAAAAATGTGTAACCTTTCCTGAAAATTTCGGCAGAGTTTCCTTTGTAAAAACTGGCCCCGAACGGGGTACAACAAGAATAACATATATGAAATGATAAAAGGCATCCCCAAGCGGGAGCTAGCTCTTCGTCAATCGTCGGTCACAACCATGCAAGCAATAATAATATACAACGCCATTGGGCGAGAATCAAATCCAAAAAGAAGCTCAAAACAGCCAGAAAACCGTAATACTACAAGCGCGACTCTAAGGTCGAAATAATACAACAATGTTTTCTAAGTCTGAAACAATATACAAGTTTTGGGTTGATGGAAATTCTAGATACAATAAATAATACAGGAGCAATGGCGGTTCTGATACAAAAGAACCCACCTACCAACGCAAGTCACCCATATGGAAGCAGTGTGCCAGAAATGCCGCTATGAAATCTGTACGGCAACCTGCAAGAACTGGGGCACAACGGTGGTGAGTTGCCAACTCGTGAATAGAAAATATCTACAAGCAAAGATCGAATGCATGACCTATCCTAGGTCAATACGATCAGATACAAATAACCTCAATATGAATAAAGCTGAAGCATGCTAAACTGGCAATGTAACCTCTATACATGGGTGTAGTGCCAAGTGCTCGTGCTAGTGCCTCAGGTAATAGCATGTCATGAATATGAGGTATGATCAATGTAAACAAATCTGCACACACATGGATCCCGTCCACTCGTCACCCAATGACAATAACCATCATGCATGTAAATATCATCAGCATATGCATGGAAATATGAGGATATAAACCACCTGTGTCCCTCGAGACACGTCAAAATCATGGAACCGGAGTGCCCAGCATCGACACTCGAAAACATCATGAAAACTGTGCCCGGCATCGGCACGTAAATCCTCATATATCGGGCTCCGTCAGTCCGGATCAGCCCACGGGCTCTGTCTGCGGTATCGGCCCTAGGCCCCGGCAATACACCCACATCCATCTATCGACTCTGGTCAGTATCCTCCGGATAACCGCCAGGTCCAACCAATCACCGGTAGGTACTCGCCCGCCTCCAGGCTTAATCGGCAAAGCTCATCGATCATCTTGCCGAGGGGAACCATACCGGGTCCACCATGTACCCGCAATCGGCTCGTCCACTCCTCGATTCGGGTTACACATGTCGCTCTCAGCACCGAGAAAACACATGGTGGACGCACTGAAATATCATATCAAGGGTAACCGGGTTTTTAAAGCAACGACATATTCTCTTTTGAAACACCCACGGTTCCCAAATCCAGAAATATCATAGAAACAACATATCCCAATGCGTATAATCAAAAGCACGAAGTATGCGACATGTAAGGGAAGGTATGCACATCATCATGTCATGCAAGGATCATATACTGAATGCAATAGCACTACAGTGTAGTGACATGGCAATTATCGATGATGAGTGTGTGAGCCGGCAACAAGTGTACGTGGAACATATGCATCATCGATAATGGTGCTGATGTCCTAGCAGCATGACTGAAATATAACCACAGTACAAGCGATGCAATGCAAATAGCATGAATATGCGGAATCGAATAATCAACGCAAAAGTAAAGAATCTACACCAATCTGTACATGTCATGCAGTGGTGCCATTTGAAATAAGACGAATCAGGGCTTTTGGTAAAACAAGGGCTACGGTGTTTTAAGAAAAGATGCATGATTTGAAAATACCCGTATAAACCCTTCTTCCTAACTTTAAAATATCCCCGATTCGTTAGTTTGAAAAAGGTATGACTCGGTCTAGTCTAATGTCTACTAAGTAATCTCGACAGGAGGGGTATGAAACCACCTACATCTGAGTCGATATACACATATAATAGTCGGTGATCCCGCCTCAATAACATATCGTAAGGTATCCTCGAGTCATGAGTGCGGATCTATCATCAATATCGGCTCGTACGGTAAATCGTCGTACGGCATCCCAATAACTGGGTAGGGGTCAATATCACACTATCTCATCACATATCAGGTATCACTATCATCAGATCGCATAATCTGGGGTACTTCTCTAAGTTTAGTACAAATTGATACCATCTATATAAATATGAATGCGGGGTAAAACACATGCCCAAAGGCCCGCTAAAACTATCATATCGCACCTCAAAAACGAACTATGTCACATCGCCGATCTCACGGCCTCACATCAAATATCATCTCAATCCCACGTATTACCCTCCATCCCGTATATAAACACATAGTCCCATACCCATGTGTAGATATACGCACCATCAAATGCGCACAAATAAATAAAAGAATGAATACAAGTATGTGTGTAAGTGTATGTGTGAGTGCAACCACTACTCTAGGGTTCGCACTATACTAAACCAATATATATTCTTATCACCAATAATACCATTTTTACTATCAATAACCCTAAACAACACATAATAAATATACGTGTGTATACGTATTCGTATACATCACCACGGACTGCGGGGGTGCTATATGCCATCCACCCGACTTCTCCCCGTAGATATAAATCTACTCACCTTGCTTTTCATGTATCGGTGCCGATGTCGCCATCTTCATCTTCTTTGCTTCCACATCTCGTAGGGTACCTACAAGTACATCATAATGCTAAAGCACATGAAAATCACATCGGAAACCAAAATAGCACACGCTACCCGCATAGGTAAAAACCTATCGACTCATATGTAAACACAATCAAAATCCACTTGTCGTTGACGTCCAAACGCCACCCGATAGGAATGAATCACAAAACACTAAAATCCATGCAAAATCAAGTCGTAAACCATGCACCAACATAGGAAAATCAACCCAGATTTCACCCTAGATGGAATCAGTCAAAACTAGAAGTACCCAGGGTCAATACTAGAGGAAATAGGGGCATGCACGCAAAAAGAGACAAATCCACCCTGCTCTGGCCGCAAATTGCGGCCAGAATGAGAGAATTGGCGGCCAAGAAATGGAGTGGGGAGCTAGGGTTTGGTGTGTTGGTTCAATAGTGCCTGCATATCTCACTGTTAACTCAGTTTTATTTTAGGGATCTCGGGGTGATAGCAGATTACACAAAACAGTTACAGATTTCCAGTTTTTCCGATATCGGTTCCGTAATTCCGTATTCTGGTTCCAATTCCAGGTTTGGGTCCAATTTTTCATTACACCAGGTTTTCTAAGGTCACAATAAGCCTCAATTTCATCTTGATTCTCAGTTTTACCCTAAACCCTAACTTGATGTTTCACAAATCCACCAAACAACACCATATCGATACAAAACTAGTATGGATGTAAAAGAAATGAGATACTACCCTAATAGGTGCAGAAATTACCTCCTTTGGCAACTCAAGAAAATTCTTGAGTTGCTCAAAGTCCTCCAAATCCAATCTTGCTAGGTTCAATGTGTAGCTAGTGAGCTCGGGAACACTTTTTGTGAAGTGGGAATGAGGTTTTGGCTTTGTTTTCATTGTGGATCTAGGGTTTCATGAAGAGGGAGAGAGAGGGAAAGAGAGCTGCAGCAGCAAGGGAAAGAGAGGAGAGAGAATGAGAAGGGGAAAAATGATGAGGGATGGTTCAAAAGGTGGGGTTTGACCTAGTCTCTCTCTCTCACTCATTACTTACTTTTTCCCTTTTCTTTTCTTTTCCTTCTCACTCCAATAGTGAATCCAAATGAACCATGGCAACAAAAATGTAACACAAGTGTAACAAGTGTAACAAGTGTAAAGATGATATGTGCACATTTTTGCACAAAAATGCTAAAAATCCAATTAGCGATCTTTAATCGCGATTAACACTAAATTAGCATATAACTAGTCTTAAAAACTTTAAAATGGTATAATTCCCTAAAATACCCTATTTTATAATTTTCCAAAATTTTCCAAAAATTTTTCCCCATTTATTTGTATTTAATTCCACCCGAACATTAAAATATTCATTAAAATAATATTAAATTATAAAAATTCCCGAAAATAATATTTTATTATTTTGGAAATGTTACATTTATTAACAAGGTCCCATCAGATATCCAGACATATTCTAAGATAGGTATTACTCTATTCGGGAGATGGCTTTCTCCGCGAACTTGAGATTAAGAGAGACATAGAAAGAAACATCAGGGCGGATCCACTCTCTGAGGCTATTTCTCGAACACAAGAGTTTTACAAACTAGCTTTGTGAAACTGATTAGTAAAGGAGTTGGATGTTCGGTATCACACGGGCTGTGAGTATGCGACATCACAATAATTAGTCTTGAGTGCAAGTGGGAGATTGTTGGAGATAGTGCCCTCAAAGTCAATTATTGGATCGCAGGTACGTGATTGCAATGATTGAGGCAGGACCTATACCGATATGACAGTCTTGCTCGAGATGATAGTATGCTATCTGGTTTGTCTTTATCATCGTATAAATGCTTTAGTTCACTATTGCATGTTGATAGAGCCCATAGGATTCTTGCTTGACTACCAGCAGTATGATGGCGATCATATACGTGGGAGCTGGGGTCTGTAAGCACATCCTTAAAGTGTCCCTAGTCGTGGGAGTTTCGAGACAGGGCATCGATACTCCAGAGTAGACTAGTGTATACAGTCGAGACCCCGACGAGGGGTGATGGCCGGTCTCACAAGCCATTAGTGTCAGTTGGTTCACCTAAGATGTATACAGGTGCTCATTGGGTTATGAGTACACTGGACAGGACTCGCCGGGAATCTGCTAGTTGGTATTATACCTAGCGTCAGATAGCAATTCCCTGGTGACATGTGTACAGGTTAGTTCATTGACCTGAGGTCGTCATTTGTCTCGTGTGAGTTCCCACTGTGCTTTGATTTCTACCCTACCACGGCTCAAAGGAGTCGTGCAAACAGGTCTTTTTTGGGTACAGTCCCGAGCCACATGGAGGAAAGTGAGCGGATCGGCAGGGGATTCGTCTCTCCCGGTATTAGGGGTGAGATCACGCTGTGTCTAGGAGAGCCATTACACAAAGCCCTCGGCCGAGGCAGGAGATTTACTGGTAGGTACTCCAGTAGTATCTCAGGGTGTTCTGGGCCACTCTCTGACACGACTTATACTGCTATTGGGGGTCTGACGTTACTAGCCCCCTAGGAAGATATGCGATACTCATAGACAAACGGACCGGACTGTATGTATATTATCACTGTTAGGCTCAGTAGGGTTTATGGATGAGTTCGCTCGTCAGCTTCCCTTCCAATCAATACATAGGCAACCGTTACGTACAGCTTGTACCTCTGACGTGCTAGAGATTATACCCAGTGCCAGTGTGTTGATGAGTCATTAGAATCCCCGACAGACACTTTCCCAAGTTCGGGTGAAACGTTGTAGAGGCCATATGGGTTTATGGAAAGGTTCGGAAAATGCACGTACGTTTTCGCACGTGTCATTTTTCTGGCAGATAATACTGGTAGGCTTTGGTTTAAGCCAGAACCCAGTATTATACTGTGTAGATATAATATCTTTGTCTCAGTTGCATTTGTATTCGGTCGTAATACAAATGCGGGTATGTTTATACTGTTACAGGGTTATCCTGAAATTCGTTTCAGGATCACTTTTGGAAGTTGCCAGTTTCCAGTTTTCTATCAGCCGTATTTAACATTCGGTTAAATACGGTTTTATCTATTCTTGAGATGAGTGTGGAAGGTTCTAGAAGAATCTAGATAAGGTGACTAGGATGGTGACTAGGATGGTGAGGTGGCTTAGTGCATTAATAGGACATTAATGTGTTGATGACTAGGTGTTATGATAAGTATCTTGTTGTTGTGGTCACCACTCCCTCCTCCTACACTCACCCCTCCTCTATATAGTGGCCGGCCTCCCCCCCCCTCTCATGCTCATGGTTGTGATGGAAAAAAGATTGATATTGTTTTGGACTCATGGAAATCAGATAAGCCTCATTTCTCATTTCACCCGATTCCAAAAGGCAACTTCATTAACCGATCGTCCATAGCCTTGGACGTAACATGAAAAAGTGTTCTACTCATTCTCTACAACATCTTGGTCGTCTCTTTTAGCAAACTTGACGACCGAGTTGCCTCGGTTCAGAGGCGGGAGCCCGTTTAAAGATCCATCGACGTGGTGCCACCTGGACGACAAGATTAGAGATCGAGGAGATCGGAGCAGCCGCAACAAGCGTGGGATGATGGTTGAAGACCGAAGGACTCGGATCGTTCGGTATAACTCTCCTACCCACTTTGTAGTTTGTTAGTTTAGCTTTAATGGCAGATCCGGGTTACGGTACACGACAGCGCCAGTTTATAAAAAGTTTTTGTTCCGCATTTGGCGTCTGTTAGACGGCCGGGGCGCTGCCGTGGACTTACATAGGCCTCATCTTTGTGACTCCACAAGGAGGGATAATGCGCTTTGCCTTCTTCTTAACAGAGCCGAGGATGAATAATGAAGCCGAGTACGAAGCTCTGATAGGAGGTCTCGAGATCGCTATCAACATGGGAATTGAAAACCTCCTCATATACGGAGACTCCCAACTGGTCGTTAGTCAAGTAAACGGTGACTATCAAACGTGCAAGCCAGAGTTGGTGAAGTACGGCGGGAGAGTACAGCAACTGCTGAGTCAAATTCCTTCCTACACTCTGGAAAACATACCGCGGGCGGAAAATAGCAAAGCGGATGCATTAGCCAAGCTTGCTAAAGAATTGGCCGACGAGAACCTCGATGACGTGAGGATCGTTGTGCAAAGCCGTCGGGTTCTTGCACCGGCAGAAATATCTCCGGAGTTGCCCGAAGAAAAGGGAGCGATCGAGCAAACGACTCTACAAATAAAAGACCAGGAAAAGGCTAAGGATTGGAAAGAAGTCTTTATAGACTACTTCAAATCCCGTCAAATGCCTGAATATGCGTCGTCAAGACATCAGCTTATGAAACGAGCTCTTTCTTTTGCATTCGTCAATAATACTCTGTATAAGAGATCGTTTGACTCTCTGTGGCTAAGATGCATTGGACCTGAGGAAGCAAAGAGAGTCGTCCAAGAAACTCACGATGGACTCTGCGGTTCTTGATTGAATGATTCTTCGTGATGTGTTTTGAAAATTGTATAAAGATCACAATCAAAGAATTTTTGTTAACCGCAATCAATAACGGTGTCAATTGTAGCGCATTAGCGAGTGCGGATCGTCCACAGGGAAAGTGTGATCCGTTCGTAATTGAATTAGATGAATTGAAGATTAAAAAGAAAAGAAAAGACAATTCAATTCAAGATTTAAAAGTGAATTCAAGAATTATCTAGATCTAAATCTAATTATCAAGAAAACATTTAAAAATCAAGAATCAAGAATTGATGATATCCAATCCAATTAGTAATCAAGAATCGAAGTGAGGCTCGTAGGAATCGATCGAATCTATAAACGTGATGAAAACTTGTGATTACGTTTTCTTATCCATTGATGATTTGATGCTAGATCGATGATGATCAACAAGAATTAGGGATTTCTTGCGGAAACTAGGGTTTCATCATCTATCCCTTGTCCTTTCGTTGATTTCATTCACATTCTAGCCTCTAGTAAATTCAAGAATCGATCGTGGATCACTAATTAAGAGCGAACACAATCAAGAAAGCATCGCTCGAAACTAGGTTGTCGATTCTTCAATTTACTAAAGTTTACAAAACTTATAGGACTTAAGAATCGTTTCAAGATTTATAATCATCATCATCTATTGATTCTCTCGACTCCTTCATGAGCGGAGTTTTACTCAAACATCATAACAAGAAACACAATCAAGAATTGAGATCTAATCATGATGCAAGAATGTAAAGAAAGCAAGATTAAAGATCTTCACCTTTATTATTCAACAATTCGTTACACTTCGCTCAAGGATTACAAGAAATTGAGGAGAGAATAAGATTGTCGAATTTAGCGTCGCATCGTCTCCGTGAGTCGCGGATCGTCTTGGACCACTTGCTCGGATGAAGATCGGCTTTGCTCCAAAAAGGATTGTTGATTTCTCGCTTGATTTGGTACTCGGTGTTCTTGATTTTGGCTTTGGATTTTGAATTAGGGTTAGGGTTACAAGTTGTGTCACTCAACTTGTGTTGGGAGTTAGAGATTGGAGAACAACCTTGAGAGTGAAGCCTTAGAGTCCCTTTTATAGCCTTGATTAGGATTAGCTTCCTTTAGAAGCTAGGTTTAGTTTAGCTTCCCTTGTAAGCTTGGTAGTTAGGTAGAAGGTTCTAGAGGTAGTTAGTTAGGGTTAGCTTCCTTCATAAGCTTGGAGGTTAGGGAGAAGCTTCTAGGCTTAGGTAGTTAAGTAGCTTGCTTTGGAAGCTTGAGGGTGTTTAGCTTGAACAAGGAGCCTTTCTGTTCTGACAGAAACTTCTGGAGAATTCTGGAATTTGCAGTGGCTTAAAGGGGTTCTGAAGCTGAGAAGAGAGATCTGAGCTGAAGCTGTGCTGACATCACCATGACATGGCCGCGGATCCGCCGCGGGAGTGGGCATTTGGCCGCGGATTCGCGGCCCATTAGTGTTTCAGTGTGTGATTTTTCCAGTGCTGCTTGGTGCTGACTTCATTGTATGTTTCTGATGTGTAGAATTTCATCTCTCTTTCTATATCACTACCAGATCACAAGTCTTGGACTTGGCGTATTTTTCTCAGCACTTTTAGCTATTTCGGTTCTTTTCCTGGAATTTCCTGCACAAATTCTCGAGACAAGTGTTGCGCTATACACAGATTATGCGATGCAATGATAAACACTCAATTTCCCTCAAAATGTCGGTTTTAAAGTATAACACAAGTAATTTGGTATTTTACGGCTGTTTTGCTAATATGTGCTATATTTATACCGAACACCTATAGATGAGTGCAAATGGTAGGGAAATTGATGTGTTAAAAATGCAATATTTTCGACTGATCAAATTCCCCCAAACTTATTTTCGGTCGTCTCGAGCGAACTATTTTATTAAAAAGAGAAGGAGAAAATAAAGAAAGAGAAAAACTAACTAGCACACTTTCGTAGGCAACACGATTGCACTGAGCACGTGCAACAAGCCTTTAAACCTCTAGGTGTCCCTAGTAGGAGGAGTGTTGTCTCTTGAGGGTTTTCAGCTGATTGCACCCACAAAATCCAATAATAAAAGGAAGACCGTGAATATTACATATAAAGATAAGAATTGTAAAAGAAAGACTTTGAAAATTAGAGTTTCCAACTATGCTAGCTTTTCGGTTGTCATGAGCCCTATTTTAATAGTTATGAAAAGATGCTAGAAATCACATCATCCTTCAATAAAACATCGTCTTTATTCTTCATTCCTATCTTTCTTCCAAACATCGATCATATAACCCTACGTGTGTGTAATAGACATCCCTACACCCGGAGAATTCAATTCAAGCTATCATACTCTTGTCCATCTGCCTCAGTACTTTTTAATTTGATGAATATTTAGATTTGCTCACATTTTCATGCGACCGTTAATACTTCTTGAGGTACTAACCGACCGATTACTCATGTACTTGCTTATTAGGTGTATTTTCCTCGTCTTGCACCACCTAAGGCTTAGCAGTGACTCCCAGACCAGTTGGTCTAAGGCACTAGGTGATGAAGCACCCTCGCTATATTTTTTTATTGCTGCCTTGGCGATAACAAAACCAGTGTCCATTTTTCTGCACCATTTTTATATTTTCTTCATTTATTATTTCCTTCATACTTTGGCTTTTAGACAAGAGTATTTCAAGGTATCCTCTACTATCCCGAGTTTTAAGACGTGTGTAAGTGCGTATAGTAGGGTATCAACGTTCAAAATGTTTAGCTTCCAGAATAGGAACTATTTTTCAGACTTATTTTTATCCTCAGATTAGTGACTTCCTTCATCTTACTAACCCTTGGGACAACGGCTCATAACTACTTATTACTAGTTCGTATAAGAAAACTTCTAATTTTCTTGGTTTTCTTAAATTTTTCCAATCTTTTGGATGTAATTTTTCACTATCTAATCTTTTATTATTTTATTTATGTACAAAATATTTTTATTTATTTTGAAATTTTTTAAATTTTTATAGTTTTTTTTAAAAAAAATGTTTTGTGCTTATGCAAAGTGATATGCAAATGATTTGCAAATAAGCACAAAGCTCCCCCAAACTTGTTTTCAACAGTGTCCTCACTGTTGCCATCTGCTAATTCTCAAAAACCTGTAAGCCTAGGAGGAAATTTATTAATGGGGGAAAAATATTTAAGTGAAAATCCTCCCCCAAACTTATTCTTTTCACTCACCTCCATTCAAAAGATGATACAGTAATTTACAGGACATGGAGGTGAGACGGAGGAATTTTAATCAGGATAAAATGGCTCCTGTAAGAACAGGAGCTCCTCCGTGGGGTCAGTGGAAAAATACGGCTTTAATCTATGTCCGTTCACTTTGAAAAATGTACCGTTTTTAACATTTTCTACCTCAACTGCCCCGTGCGGGTATACAGACCGCATAATAAAGGTCCCTTCCACCGAGATCGTAGCTTACCCGTGTGAAGGTGTAGTCGTGAATCATAAAGAAGGACTTGTTGACCAGGTGTAAAAGTTTTCCTCAAAATGTTTTTATTGTGAAATACCTTAGTCCGATTCTTTACAATTACAGCGTTATCATAAGCTTCATCGCGGAGTTCGCTTAGCTCGTTTAATTGCGGCTTCCGAAAGTTGCAGGCTTGGTTTAAGTCAAAGTTGATTTCTTTAATAGCCCACATTGCTTTGTGCTCAATCTCGACTGGCAAGTAACAAGCCTTCCCAAACACTAACCTATAAGGAGACATCCCTAGATCGGTTTTATATGCAGTTCGGAATGCCTAAAGAGCATCCGTCAATTTGGTCGACCAATCTTTTATATTCTTAGCAACAGTCTTCTCCAGAATTTGTTTGATCTGTCTATTTGAAATCTCAGCCTGCCCGCTCATTTGGGGATGATAGGGTGTGGAAAGATTTTGGTTGATTGCATATTTCCGTATCAAAGTCTTGAAAAACCTGTTGCAGAAATGCGTCCCGTTATCGCTAATGATAGCGCGTGGGTGTCCAAATCGCGAAAAGATGTTTTCTTTTAAGAACCTAATGACAACTTTCTTGTCATTAGTGCGAAAAGGAATAGCTTCAACCCACTTTGAGACGTAATCAACCGCAAGCAGTATGTACAGATTCCCAAAGGAGTTGGGAAAAGGACCTATAAAGTCAATGCCCCAAACATCAAAAATTCCAACCACTAAGATGGGTTGCTGTGGCATCTCATTTCTCCGGGAAATCCTACCCGTGTGTTAACACTGTACACAGGTTTTGCAATGATCAAATGCGTCTTTGAACAAGGTCGGCCAATAAAAACCGCACTGCAAAACCTTCTCCGCCGTCTTTTTAGGACCGAAGTGACCCCCACATGCCTGATCATGACTAAAAGATAGAACACTCTTGAATTCATCATTAGGGACACACCGGCGAATGATCTGGTCAGGACAATACTTAAACAGATATGGTTCATCCCAGTAAAAGTGTTTTACTTGGGATAGAAAATGATGTTTGTTTTGTTTTGACCAATCGTTGGGTATCAGTCCCGTGGCAAGATAGTTCACAATATCCCTGAACCATAGTTCATCGGATATGTTCAAGAGTTGTTCGTCCGGAAAAAAATCATTGATCGACAGGGTCACAGGTGAAGAAGAGATGCGCGAAAGATGGTCGGCTACAACGTTTTCACATCCTTTCTTATCTTTAATAACAAGATCAAATTCTTGTAATAGAAGGATCCAACGTATTAGCCTACCTTTAGCATCCTTCTTCACCAAAAGATGTTTCATAGCGGAGTGGTCAGTGTACACAACAATTGGTGAGCCAATCAAGTAAGGCCTGAATTTTTCTAATGCAAATACAACCGCCAAAAGTTCTTTTTCGGTAGTTGTATAGTTAATTTGAGTATCGTTCAGGGTCTTACTTGCATAATAGATCACGTGTGGCATCTTTTCAATGTGCTGTCCTAAGACTGCACTAACTGCAAAATCTGATGCATCACACATAAGCTCAAAAGGGTGGTTCCAGTCTGGAGAAGATAGAATGGGGGCTGTAGTGAGAGAGTGTTTGAGTGAGTCGAATGCTGCCTCACAATCCGAGTCAAAGTGGAAGGTCGTATCCTTGGCCAAGAGAAGAGTTAAAGGTCTAGCAATTTTGCTAAAATCCTTAATGAATCTCCTGTAAAAGCCTGCATGGCCAAGAAATGATCGGATATCCTTAACGCTTTTGGGATGAGGAAGGTTTTGAATGACATCTATCTTAGCTCTGTCAACCTCAATGCCTTTTTCGTGAAATAACATGTCCAAGCACAATTCTCTCTTGGACCATGAAATGGCATTTCTCCCAATTCAAAGTTAAGTTCTTCTCTTTGCAACAAGTAAGAACTGCATCAAGATTCGATAGGCAGTCAGAAAAAGAATCTCCGAATATCGAGAAATAGTCCATGAAAATCTCCAAAAAATTCTCGACCATGTCCGAGAATATCCCCATCATACACCGCTGAAATGTAGCGGGAGCATTGCATATCCCAAAGGGCATGCGTCTATAAGCAAAGGTACCAAAAGGACAAGTAAATATGATTTTATCTTAATCCTTTTTGGTAATGGGGACCTGATTATAGCCAGAGTATCCGTCCATAAAGCAATAATACTCACGTCCAGCTAAGCGTTCCAGCATCTGGTCAATGAAAGGTAGAGGAAAGTGGTCTTTCCTCGTAGCGGCATTGAGTTTCCTGTAATCAATGCATACACGCCACCAAGTTTGGGCGCGTGTCTGAATTAACTCATTTGCCTCATTGGTAATGACTGTGATACCAGATTTCTTAGGGACGACATGAATTGGACTCACCCATTGGCTATCCGAGATTGGGTAAATGATATCATTGTCAAGGCATTTGATGATTTCTTTCTTCACCGCATCCTTCATAACGGGGTTCAACCGTCTCTGTGGTTCTCGGGTTGGCTTGGCTTCATCCATCAAATGTATATGATGTTCTATAATCAAGGGACTAATCCCTTTGATGTCAGCCATGGTCCAACCAAACGCCTGCCTATTAGATCTCAATACCGTCAAAATTGCATTCTCTTGCTCTGATGCTAGAGAAGCGGATATGATAACCGGTAAAGACTCATTCTCACCTAAATATGCATATTTAAGATGAGAAGGTAAGAGTTTGAGATCTAATGCTGGCGGTGAAATAATAGAAGGTGGGATCATCGAATGATTTTTGGAGTCACAAAGAAGCTCATAGCCTGTGAAAGATACAGACTCGGAAGGTGATGAGTCAAGAGTGTCGGACTCAAGCGTGGAAAATGTGTCCTCACTAAGATGTGCAAGATCAAACATTGATGTGGTAGTGTCGTCGAGATCATCAAAGCAAAGTTCATCAACTCCGCAACTTTTAGGAGTAATCTCGTGGACAGAGCACACATCAAGTATATGAGCAGAGGGTTCAGATGGCTGACTTCCAATTTTGTAGATATTCAGTTCAATTGTCATTTTTCCAAAAGATAAGTTCATTGAACCGTTTCTACAGTTAATGACAGCATTGGAAGTGGTAAGGAATGGTCGACCCAAAATCACCGGAATTTGGCTCTGTGGGTTTGCTACAGGTTGTGTATCGAGAACAATGAAGTCCACAGGGAATACAAATTCCCCGACTTTTATCAACACGTCCTCTAGTTCACCCCTAGATTTGGTGATTGAACGGTCTGTCATTTGGAGGTGCAGTGAGCTGGTTTCAACTCTCCAATCCCTAGCTGCTCATAAACAGAGTATGGAAGCAGGTTAACACTTGCGCCAAGGTCAAGAAGAGCACGGTTGATATTTTTACCCCCAATAGAAATCGAGATTGTAGGACATCCTGGGTCTTTACGTTTCTTTGGTAGCTGTGGGGTAAAAGCAGTGCTAACATTATTAGTCATGAAAACCTTCTTTGGCACTTGAGTCTTCCTCTTCTTAGTGCACAAGTCTTTAAGAATTTTCGCATAAGCGGGGACTTGTTGAATAGCATCTAGGAGAGGGATGTTGATGTTAACCTGTTTGAACATTTCCATAATCTTCTCCATATGTGGACTCGATTTGTTACCCCTTAACCGATTAGGATAAGGAGCTTTAGCAATAAGCGCTGGGTCCATCATAGGAGAAGGTGGTGTGTGTAAACGTGATCCCAGAATAAGAGTGGGGATCTTCTGTGGTGGAATAGAAGAGGTGGGCTGAGGTGTTGAGCCTAGAGGAAAACGGAGAATAGGCTCGTGAGAAGGCGGTGGGGTAGAAGAACAAGGATCAGAAGTAGAAGTGTGTGTGTAAGGAAAGGTCTCAGCCGGGGTATTATTGATAGATTTTTCAGTATCATCAATCTCTTCCCCAACGTGATTATTTTGCACTCTTCCTGATCTCAACGTTGTGATGGCATTTACATTGTAATGCCCAGGATTCGGTAGGGGTTGAGACGGAAGTTTTCCTTTCTCTCTCGCACTCATTTCGACTTTTAGTCATGCAATTTCTGCTTCCATCGATTTTATACTCTCAGCTTGGGAAGCTGAGTTTTTCTTTATATCATTGACAGAAGACCTAACCTCAGCCGACACTTCCATGAAATTTGACAAGAGTGACTTCATGGTTTGTGTGAATGCAGAGAATTCGTTAGAACAGGTCCACTGCAAAAGATTAGAGGGTGCAGGAGTGTTGACCTGATTTTGAAAATTTTGTGACTGGTAGGGGTGCTGAGTGAGTTGAAGTGGTTGCTGTTGTGGTGGAAGAGCCCTTTGGAAATTGTTTTGGTTTAGAACCGTGTTTTGATTCTGTTGTTGGTTCCAAGCAAAGTTAGGGTGGTTCCTCCAACCCTGATTATATGCGGAAGAATATGGGTCGTTTCTAGGTCTTTGAAAAGCGGCATTGGTATGCTCTTGACCTTAAAACGAAGAATTCAATGGACATTCTTCCGTCAAATGAGAAGGATCAGAACAGCATCCACATACAGTTTTAGGTAGTGACATCGGATTTAGGGAGGCTGCTAAAAATTTATGTTCCATAGCTTCGAGCTTCTTTTGCATTGCTGCCATTTCAGCTCGAACACCTATTGACACATCAATTTGGTGTATGCCACCCCTAGACGATGACTGGTTTACACTCTCCCACTGTAAGGATTTTTCAGCGAAATCTTCTAAGAATTTCCAAGCTTCGCCATCATCTTTGGTCATAAAAGTGCCTTGACACATGGATTCAAGGTTCTGTTTAGTGGTAGGGTTAATGCCCTCATATATGATTCTGCACAGATCCCATCTAGGGATTCCGTGATGTGGACATTGAACCAACAGATCCTTGAAGCGTTCAAAACACTTCGAGAATGGTTCATTCGGAAGCTGGGTGAATTGATTTATTTTGCTACGGACTCGAGCTGTCTTATGATTAGGGTATAATTTCTTAAGGAATGCAGCAACGAATTCTTCCCAATTCGTAATGGAATGTGCGGTTGTGTTATACAGCCACTTCTCGACTATATCGCACAAAGTAAATGGAAGAAGACGTAGACGCATAGTATCCACAGAAAGCTGTGAGGTACCCATCATTGCGCATACATTTTCAAATTTTGTAATAAAGACATATGCGTCTTCGGACTTGAGACCGTGATATTTGGGTAGAAGGTTGATGTATTGGGGTTTAATCTCAAAATTGTCCCTGTTGGCTGGTGGAATGGAGAGACAGGTCGAAAGAGGACCTCGCATAGGATAGCACCTCTCGTGGAGAGAGATGCGGGGTGGATTCTGCGGACCTATGGACGGCGACAGAGTAGTGGTAAAGAAGTTCGATGGAGAACCGTCCATCGATGTGGGTGTGGTGGTGGGTAAAGAAGAAGTAGACGTAGAAATACCGACTTCGGAGTCGATCGGGGGAACGCGGACAAGTCGGGCACTAGAATCCCATGTCCAGCCTATCTTGCACTAAAGGGTTTAGTACAAGTGGCAGCGTTAATATAATTAGGGGAAATGAATGAAGTGGTGTTTGTTTTGAAAAAGATACGGATTTTTGAAAAAAATGATGCAAATCACAACAAATGCACAAGCAAAACCCTAAGTCTAATGGTCACCTAGGTCAAGTCTCTAGACCGCTCTTAACTTCCAGAAGACAAATCGCAGGATCAATCCTCTACTGCCTCTTTGTCTCTCCTGTGGCCAGATAAGTGCCAGGTAAGTGGGAGGTTCTCCACTACGTAAGTAGTGGGCCTAATTAAGTAACCACTTGCCTTAGACACACTTGCCTTAGACCCACGACCTTCTCCTGTCCTAAGTGAGCGCGACGGTCCTTAGAGTCATATCTAGATCTTTTTTAATTAATGAGGGTAATGCGGATGCAGTTTTGTGATTTTCGGGGCTTAGGAAGGGTAATGAACTCCCCACCTAATCTGAATTTGATCTTTGCCCCTTAATTTCCGTATTAAAAATGCAAACAACCAAGATCAAACACGCACAATTTTTTGGCTTTTTGCGGCGCTGCAAATTTTTTTTTTTTTGCAAAGAAGCCTGCAGTAAATTTGTTATTGGAGCAGATTGAGAAAGAGATGAGAAAGTCAAGAAGTCACCTGAGAATTTCCGTACACTGTAGCTACAGTGCCGCCGCGCTTCCGCCGTAATAGGCTTCTAATGCCGCGGATCCGCCGCTGTTCTATCAGATCCCTGCACAAAAATTCTTGGCAAAGTTCCAGATCACTCCCTGAGCTCTCTGGACTATTCGGAAAAAAATTTCTCAAGCTCTACAGATTCCAGATTTCCTTGCAACAAATCACAACGAATCGTTTAGTGTTTGCGCGAATTTTGATCTCAAAATTATGATGGAATAAACTTTTCAACTCAAATTTCAAAAACGAACAAATTAGTACACGATCCCCGGCAACGGCGCCATTTGATTGAATGATTCTTCGTGATGTATTTTGAAAATTGTATAAAGATCACAATCAAAGAATTTTTGTTAACCGCGATCAATAACGGTGTCAATTGTAGCGCGTTAGCGAGTGCGGATCGTCCACAGGGAAAGTGTGATCCGTTCGTAATTGAATTAGATGAATTGAAGATTAAAAAGAAAAGAAAAGACAATTCAATTCAAGATTTAAAAGTGAATTCAAGAATTATCTAGATCTAAATCTAATTATCAAGAAAACATTTAAAAATCAAGAATCAAGAATTGATGATATCCAATCCAATTAGTAATCAAGAATCGAAGTGAGGCTCGTAGGAATCGATCGAATCTATAGACGTGATGAAAACTTGTGATTACATTTTCTTATCCATTGATGATTTGATGCTAGATCGATGATGATCAACGAGAATTAGGGATTTCTTGCGGAAACTAGGGTTTCATCATCTATCCCTTGTCCTTTCGTTGATTTCATTCACATTCTAGCCTCTAGTAAATTCAAGAATCGATCGTGGATCACTAATTAAGATCGAACACAATCAAGAAAGCATCGCTCAAAACTAGGTTGTCGATTCTTCAATTTACTAAAGTTTACAAAACTTATAGGACTTAAGAATCGTTTCAAGATTTGTAATCATCATCATCTATTGATTCTCTCGACTCCTTCACGAGCGGAGTTTTACTAAAATATCATAACAAGAAACACAATCAAGAATTGAGATCTAATCATGATGCAAGAATGTAAAGAAAGCAAGATTAAAGATCTTCACCTTTATTATTCAACAATTCGTTACACTTCACTCAAGGATTACAAGAAATTGAGAAGAGAACGAGATTGTCGAATTTAGCGTCGCATCGTCTCCGTGAGTCGCGGATCGTCTTGGACCACTTGCTCGGATGAAGATCGGCTTCGCTCCAAAAAGGATTGTTGATTTCTCGCTCGATTTGGTACTCGGTGTTCTTGATTTTGGCTTTGGATTTTGAATTAGGGTTAGGGTTACAAGTTGTGTCACTCAACTTGTGTTGGGAGTTGGAGATTGGAGAACAACCTTGAGAGTGAAGCCTTAGGGTCCCTTTTATAGCCTTGATTAGGATTAGCTTCCTTTAGAAACTAGGTTTAGTTTAGCTTCCCTTGTAAGCTTAGTAGTTAGGTAGAAGGTTCTAGAGGTAGTTAGTTAGGGTTAGCTTCCTTCATAAGCTTGGAGGTTAGGGAGGAGTTTCTAGGCTTAGGTAGTTAAGTAGCTTGCTTTGGAAGCTTGAGGGTATTTAGCTTGAATAAAGAGCCTTTCTGTTCTGACAGAAACTTCTGGAGAATTCTGGAATTTGCAGTGGCTTAAAGGGGTTCTGAAGATGAAAAGAGAGATCTGAGCTGAAGTTGTGCTGACATCACCATGACATGGCCGCGGATCCGCTGCGGGAGTGGGCATTTGGCCGCGGATCCGCGGCCCATTAGTGGCTTCAGTGTGTGATATTTCCAGTGCTTCTTGGTGCTGACTTCATTGTATGTTTCTGATGTGTGGAATTTTATCTCTCTTTCTATATCACTACCAGATCACAAGTCTTGTACTTGGCGTATTTTTCTCAGCACTTTTAGCTGTTTCGGTTCTTTTCCTGGAATTTCCTGCACAAATTCTCGAGACAAGTGTTGCGCTATACACAGATTATGCGATGCAATGATATACACTCAATTTCCCTCAAAATGTCGGTTTTAAAGTATAACACAAGTAATTTGGTATTTTACGACTGTTTTGCTAATATGTGTTATATTTATACCGAACACCTATAAATGAGTGCAAATGGTAGGGAAATTGATATGTTAAAAATGCAATATTTTCGACTGATCAGTTCTCACCAAGCCGGCCCGAAGATGAAGCTGAAGATCAAAAGGATGGGCTACTATTGGCCTACGATGATCCAGGATTGCCTCGAATACGCAAAGCAATGCCACTCGTGCCAGATTCACGGGGACTTTATCCATCGGCATCCAAATCCACTACATCCAACTGTGGCTAGCTGGCCGTTCGAAATGTGGGGAACTGACATAATCGGTCCCATCGAACCAGCATCATCCAGAGGACATCGATTCATTTTGGTGACAACTGATTACTTCTCCAAATGGGCAGAAACAGTGCCGCTGAGGGAGGTGAAGACAGAGAATATTCTACATTTCTTCAAGACACACGTTATTTACCGGTTCGGCACTCCGCGACGGATTATCTCCGATAACGGGCCAGCCTACAGAAGCCACAAGACCAGTCGCTTCGCACAACAGCATAACATAGACTGGAGATATTCATCAGTCTATAATCCCCGAGCTAACGGTCTAGCTGAGGCTTTCAACAAGACCTTGATGAAGATCGTGAAAAAGACGGTGTCTCTAGATAAGAGGGACTGGCACGAGAGACTGCATGAAGCTCTTTAGGCATATCAAACTATGTTCAAAGCAGCCACAAACACAACATCGTATGTATTGGTATTCGGCACAGAAGCGGTACTCCCCCTTGAGATAGAGTTACCCTCTCTACGAGTGGCGGTTCATACGAGCTAATAAACGAAGAAAATGTTCACCTTCGGCTTGAGGAGCTCGACGCCCTTGATGAAACCCGGCTCATGGCACAACAAAATCTGGAGGCTTATAAAGCAAAGATGACGCGCTCATATGAAAGATTGACTAGGCTGAGAACATTCCGCCAAGGCAAACTCGTACTAGTGGTCAAAAGACCTATGATCCCTAATCGTGCCAAACGGGGGAAATTCGAGCCGAACTACGCGGGCCCGTATATTATCGACAAAGTTTATCAGGGTGGAGCCTATCTACTCATGGACATGTATGGTGAAAGACCTTTCAAGCCAATAAACGATCGATTCCTGAAAAAATACTACACCTGACGAGCCATGGCCTAGGTCAACGATAGATGACGATGCCTATGTCCACTTGCTATCTTCCTAAGCCCAAACTCTATAAGTAGTAGCTGGCTTTCAGACCAAAACGTCCTTAAACTAACGACGGACCGAAATGTCCTAAAACTAACGACGGACCGAAACGTCCCTAAACTAACCACGGACCGAAATGTCCTAAAACTAACAACGGACCGAAACGTTTTTAAATTAACGATGGACCACTATGTCCTAAGACTGGCGTCGGACCGGAACGTTCTTAAACTAACGATGGACCACTATGTCCTAAAACTGGCTGTTGACCGAGACGTCGATAAACTACTGTGGACTGCGGCATCCCAAGGCTGACACAAAAAATAATAAAAAAAAGAAGAAAAAAGAAAACGGTATGTCCATAAGCAAAATAGGCACGGATGAAAACCCGAAAGGGCTCCGTGAGTAAAAACAGCAGGGCTACCGGCGAGTTTTGTGAAAACCCGAAAGGGCGCAACCTCGTTAAAAGACACTTGCAAGGTCCTCTCGACCTTGTGAGGAGAAACCACCTGCGTGAGATCCTTACGACTCACAAGGGAACAACACACTTAGGGATCCTCACGATTCCTAAGGAGAAATTACACTTGTGAGATCCTCACGACTCGTAAGGAGAACCCTCCTATGAGACCCTCACGGCTCATAGGATTCAAAAGTCTTAAGCTACAGGGATCTGAACCTGTTCTTAAACAGCCATCACAACCTCCAATGTTGCCCTACAAGCGGTTCAATATTGACCCCTGTATACAATCCACGGGCACGAATAAACATTTCCCTAACAAAGTCCCATACATGACTAAGGATATGATTGCACGGTGAACAACCCTTGTAAATCCTCTTGATTTATAAGGAGAAAGCCCTCTTGTAAGATACTTATGACTTACGAGAAGCCATACACTTAGGAGTCCTTACAATTCCTAAGGAGAAAACGCACCTACGAGATCCTCACGACTCGCAGGGAGAAATACTTTTATGAGACCCTTATGGCTCATGAAGTCAAAAGCCTTAGTCGACAGGATCCTACAAGTCCTTTCCCGCGTTTCATCTCAAAGAGGATAACACTACCGCTCTTTCTGTAAAACTTGTTGATTCTCTTTCGTCTATCGAAATTAACCCTGCTCGGTAAGCCACCTTTGTTCGACATCTACAGAGGCAAATGATGATTCGCTCCTGGCAATATCCCAGTTGTAGCGGTGCTGATACCGAAATCGTTGTTTAATTCCAAGCTTGCAGCAAAAAGCCAGCGAGCCACACATGCATACGAAATAGCTGAAATGATGGGGCAACTTGCAACAAAATCAGCAAGTAAAAATGTATGCATACAAAAATAGCCGAAATGATTGGGCAACTCGCAATAAAAAGCAGCGAGTAAAAATAAAACAAATAGCCGAAATGATTGGGCACCGCGAAAAATAGCCAAAATGATTGGGCAATCACGACCTTCGCGATATAAAAGCTGAAATGATAGAGCATCGTGGAAAGAAATAAAAAAAAATTTGAAAGAATGAAACTTTTGCCCTACATATGAGATCACATCGATCCCTGTATACAATCCAGGGGCACAAACAAAGAGGGAACCATACCTTTCCCATATGCTCTATCAGAAAAGAAGCCACATCTCGATGGTTCACAGACAGCCTGAAGATCATCTCAACATCCGTCTCATTTCAACAGACACAACATCAAGCAAAGCGGAACTGCGGCAATTCCCAGTTCTATGACTCGGCGGTACAAAGACAACCGAGAGTCAACACTCGCTTCTGTGAAATGCGGATAAAGTCAACCATTCCTGATCACGTGGAACACGACCGAGGTCAATCCGACCCCGTGGGAAGCATCCAGAGCAAAATCCTGGTTTCGTGGAACGCGGCTTATGTCAATCCTGATCCCGTGGGAAACGTTTAGAGCAAATTCCTGGTCACGTGGAACACGGCCTATGTCAATCCTGACCCCGTGGGAAACGTCCAGAGCAGATCCTGATCCTCGCAGAACACGGCTATGTCAAACAGACCCCGTGGGAAGCATCCAGAGCAAAATCCTGGTCACGTAGAACACGGCCTATGTCAATCCTGACCCCGTGGAAAACGTCCAGAGCGGAGCCTGGTCCTCACAGAACACGGCTATGTTAAACAGACCCCGTGGGAAGCATCCAGAGCAAAATCCCGGTTTCATAGAACGCGGTCTATGTCAATCCTGACCCTTTGGGAAACGTCCAGAGCGGATCCTGGTCCTCGCAGAACACGGCTATGTCAATCCGACCCCGTGGGAAGCATCCAGAGCAAAATCCTGGTTTCATAGAACGCGGCTTATGTCAATCCTGACCCCGTGGGAAACGTCCAGATTGGATCCTGGTCCTCGCTGAACACGGCCTATGTCAATCCTGACCCTGTGGGAAGCATCCAGAGCAAAATCCTGGTTTCGTGGAACACGGCTTATGTCAATCCTAACCCCGTGGGAAACGTCCAGAGTGGATCCTGGTCCTCGCTGAACACGGCCTATGTCAATCCTGACTCTGTGGGAAGCATCCAGAGCGGAGCCTGGTCCTCGCAGAACACGGCTATGTCAATCTGACCCCGTGGGAAGCATCCAGAGCAAAATCCTGGTTTTGTAGAACGCGGACAATGTCAATCCTGACCCCGTGGGAAATGTCCAGAGCGGATCCTGGTCCTCGCAGAACACGGCTATGTCAATCCTGACCCCGTGGGAAACGTCCAGAGCGGATCCTGGTCCTCGCTGAACACGGCCTATGTCAATCCTGACCCCGTGGGAAACGTCCAGAGCGGATCCTGGTCCTCGCAGAACACGGCTATGTCAATCTGACCCCGTGGGAAGCATCCAGAGCAAATTCCTGGTCACGTAGAACACGGTCTATGTCAATCCTGGCCCTGTGGGAAACGTCCAGAGCGGATCCTGGTCCTCGCAGAACACAGCTATGTCAAACCGACCTAGTGGGAAGCATCCAGAGCAAATCCTGGTCCCATGGAACACGGCTAAAGTCAATCTTGACCCCGTGGGAAACGACCAGAGCAACTCCTGACTCCGTGAAATGCGGATAATGGCAACACCATCAATCACTTACGGTTCCTCTCGACCCGTAAGGAAGAAAACTCTCTTGTAAGATCCTTATGAATTATAAGAGAAAACGCACTTAGGAATCCTCACGATTCCTAAAGAAAAAATACGCCTACGAGATCCTCTCGACTCGTAGGGAGAAAAATCTTTATGAGACCCTCACGGCTCATGAAGTTGAAAAGCCTTAGGCAGCAGATCTAAACCTGTTTTTTAAGCCACCACTACCCCTCGAAGAATTCAAAACGGGATGCTCTCTCTATCTTCTGCAGGCTACACTTACTAAAGTGACATGATGATAACAAAGAAAAGAAGAAAGCAAAGAGATGACACATGAAATTGCGAAAGAAATGTATATTTTATTCATAAATTCAATTGGGTACAAAATACATCATATGAAAGAATAAAAAATGAATACATTTTATTCAAAATTACAAATGGTACAAAAACAATTATTGAGAGGTAAGCGTTTTCAATAGACCAATCAGCCGCTCGCGCACTTCCCTCAGCCCCTTTTCTTGATCAGCTGCCGCGGCCAACTCTGCTTCGACCTGGGCTCGTTGCTGCAAGTAGGATGAAAGCTGCTCTTCGACGACCCGCTGAGCTGCCTCATGATTCTGTGCATCTCGCTCGATGAGGTCGAGCTTTTACCTCAGCGTGAGCCCGTCAGAAATACATCGTAGAAGGCTTTCGAAGATAACTTTCAACTGTGCAGCGTTTGCATAAACTTGAGCATGCAATCGAGCAGATTCACTTGAAGTTTCTTTACACTCCTTAAACTTTAAGGTCGCTTCCTGTTCAAGATGGCGGAAGTAAGGAGTGCTCTCCTTGACCCATGCAGCCCGCTGGGAGTTCACAGCCAAGACCTCGGGGGCAGGACGTCTAAACTCGAGCTCATGCAGACAGACCTCGATTTTTCTGCAGTGATTAACCCAGGACTCTGCGACGCCTTCATTATGAAAGTGCACGAGCGTCGCCAGCATGGGATTAACCTCAGCAGCAAAATCTGTAGCAAGGGCAGGAGTCTCCACATCAAGCTCCTCGAGGTGATCGATCAGCATGCGCAGCACCTTTGGAAGAGGGACATCGAGAGAAGGGGCCTACTGGCATTATAACTTGAGACTCGAATGGATATGAAGTCGATGTCATGGCTACAAAGCAAATCACAGTCAAATAACAGTTCAAGAAACAAAAGGAGGTTCATGAACAACGGAGTTTACTATACCGGCTGCAGCTGGTAGCAAGACCGGGAGTACCGGTGGTGCAACTGTTCTTTCGTCTCCTCCTTTGATCTGTAGGGCTGCAATTAAAACAAAGAAGAATTAGAAATGATCTGACTACCCATAAAAGAAAAGAAGAGACGTTAGCTAAAGGCTGTACTCACCAGCTCCGCTAGAAGAGGCAATCTCTGACTGAAAGGAGAAGTGTGGGTATAGCACCTGATACAGGTGATCAAAAAGGACTCCTGCGAGGATGTAATAATGCAATGTCAGTACATAAAGTATACCGCCTACAATGAAGCTGATGGGTCACAAATCCGCACCTTCCAGCATTTGAGATGGTATGAGAGAAGGTAAAGAGCGGTCACCGTCAAAACAGCAACTGGAGATGCTTTCTCAGGTGGCATAACCCCAACGCTCATCACACCTGTATTAGAAATAAGAGAAACGCTGTCAAAAGAAATTGAAAGAGATTGCAGAATAAAGAGGAGAGTAATGACCCAAAATCTACCTGGTAAGTCACTGGTCGAGACCGCGACAAGGGCGTCACTGAATGCAGCAAATGCTTCACCCTCCTCTATCGGAATGGTCTTGCCACCCGTAGCCTCATCCCCGACTCCACGAGAATCGTCGTGACACTCGCAGCGCCCGGCAACGGCAAGGACCCACAAAGGGAAAGAGTGACGATTGGAGCAGTGCCCGACTCTTGAGAAAGAGTGGCTACCTTGGGCTCAGCAGTTGTAGCCATCTCACCTACCGCTACCTCGGGCTCGGCGATTGTAGCCGCCTCACCTACCGCTGCCTCAGGCTCAGTGGTTACCGCCACGTCACCCACCACTTCCTCGGCAAGACTCGGCCCTGCAGGATAGGATATATGAGAACCTAAAAATTAAAACTTTGACAAAAGAACCCAATGTCACGTTACCTTGGGTCGGTTTTTCGATTGCTTTCCGAGCCGCACGTGCTTCCTGTCTGTGGGCGGTAGACAAGGCAGCCGAAGCATCCTCTGAAGAAATAGAGGCAAGGGTAGCAGCGCTCGAACCTGCACCCGCGGCCAAGGCAGCGTTCCGCTCCCTTACTGCACGCACTCTACGCTTCCTTTCTGCTCGGGCCGTAAGAGAGGATCTTCTAAAAACCTTCATCAATGGGACGTCATCGTTCGCGCCAAGGATTACCTCTGGAGCCGTTATGGCATCCGTCATCGGTTTCTTAAGTGAAGCTTCTTTCGGCAATACTGGCGGAGTTGAGACTTCGATAGCCGACCCGGTAAACGTCTTCGCACCGCCCTGCGAATTCAGTGCCACGCCTGGAATAACCTGAGTAGAGGTAGCTTTTGTAATAAGATGAAAAGGAGGGGTCAGATTACCCATAAGAAACGGGAGTGGAGACGCGGTGAACCGAAATGTACCGATGCCAAAGGATGCTCGAAGTCTTTCCTCTTCCTCGAAAGTCTTGAGAGAAGCTGCAAGAGCTTCTTCGGTGGAAATGCCTGTTAAAGAAGGAAAAGTGTCAGTCAAAACATGATGATAAAAATATGAAGCAATGACAAAAGGTACAGCTGATGCTTACTTGATTGCGCAAGGATGGCCAGTCCCGCTTCGTGGCTTGCCAATCGCTCAGAAGCTGCAATGGAAGCCACTAGATCAGTATCATCTGGCGGCATGAATAGACCCTCGTTTGTCCCGTACTCGCTCAGGCCCTCGCCATAAGGAGCATGAGGCTCCTGGCCGAGTACAACGTCGGCAGAGAGGATCAACTTCTTCTTCCTCTTCTGCGAGCGAGCTCCGGTCGCTGTAAGCATAAGTTTACGTTTAGTGGGTACCTTGGGGCGACGAGTCCCGATATCTGAACCCACGCCAGAATCAGGGGAAGCTACAGTTGCCGTTTCTACAGGAGCCCGGGGTATCGGTAGCTCGGGCCTGTTACGCGGGACTTCAATCACGGCAGCTTCTCTTATGGGAGGTGGGACAATGGTCCGTCGCTTCAAAGGGACGTTTCGATCACCAGCAGGGGGTGCACCTTTACTATCGAGCAGCAGTCGCTTCTCCTCCCTGATGACGGCGCCCATCGAATACTGATACCACGCCACATACACATTAAGGGCCTTCGGGACACAGCTCGGTTCGCTGATAAAGAAGTTGGACCCCGTGTTCACGCGCATAAAATGATGCAGCGCGTTTCGCATTCCCTCTTCGGTGGCAACAGGTTCTAGCAAGAAAGCCTCAAGCGAGACTCCCTGATCATAGCTCAGCTGTTGGGCGAAACGATGCGGATTGTATCACATGAATAACGCCGCATCATTTTGCCTAAACACTAGAAAGCCATGTCTGATGGAATATAAATGAAGGATTTCCCGAGCTTTCAAAACAGAGGCTCCATCTTTAAAAATATCCCGCAATGGCTGCACCGTTGTTGCGGACTCTTTGCCGATGGTCAGAATCTTTTCGGTGAAGGTCATGCCATCTCCAACCGTGCGAGGACGAAGGAGCAAACCTCTAGCTTCCCGTGGTGACGGATTTACAATAGATGTGCCGACTAATCGCATAATCCAGGGGAAGCCGCACCTGTCATAGAAGGAAGGCCTTTTATGGATTCCGAAATGCCGAGTGCATGTAGCTCGAGCCATGACATGAAGTAATGCATCGAGAAGTTCACATGCTGCACTCCGGGTTCAGTACTATCCGCCGCATGGCTGAGGCCGTAATACAAATGAGCTAACCCGGCAACCCTGACAGCCACTTTCATCCCAATAACCATTCGGTGAGCTGGGTAGAAGACAGACGGCCTCATACGGCGAGGGTGCATTGGGAGTGCAAACCAGCTCAGCCATAGCCCAAGAAACCCAAAAAAGAACATTTCCTCATCAATCCTAAGGACTGCAACCTCCGCAAAAGAAACGACTGGGGTGTTGGGAAGGAAGAAACTCTTTTGATCTGCCTCCTCCATTGGCAGGTTGTTTAAACCTAAACCGAAAGGGTCGTCAAGCGTGGCAAATTTTGCAGCCTCCTTCGAAAGGATTTCCGGATGGAGAAAACGAGCGATGAAATCCTCGAAATTAACCCCGCGGCTCCCAGATTTGAACAAAAGGCCCTCATAAATATTCAACACTTTGATCAAACTAGGAAATTGGTGTTGAATAGTGTTCTCCGGGGTAAGGCCTGTCATCACTGGCTTGGCACCAAAAACGTATTCATCCGTAGGAAGCAGTTCCTTATAATGCTCCCCTATAATCGGTAATCCAGAAACTTCTGCAAATTCCTCTAAGGAAATTGATACTTCTCGGTCCAGCAAAAGGAAGGTGTGAGTAGGAATATTTCACTGCTCCAGAAAGGCCTTAACCCACCAGGAGGGAAGCGTAGAATACTGGAAGAGAGAAGCCTAAATGGCGGGATACAACCCAAGTCTCAACAACTGCGACTTCTTCGCTGACAGAATATAACGGGCCCATTGAAGATATCCAGCTGGATGATGAGGAATTATGTCAATCACATATGGTTGTCCCCACAGGCGCGCCTCGCCCTGACAAATGCGTCGCCCCAGAGTATCCAAAGCCATTGGAGGCTGAACGGGTATCAAAGCCATAGCAGGCTGAAGAAGACCTCCCAAAGTCCAGTTGACTTCTTCCACGGTATAGTTCACCGGGGGTGGGTCGGCGTAATGGATCGCCATGATGGGCTCTGAGGGTACCGCGCACGAAAAGCTCTGCGGACCCTTAATAATTTGATTGTACCATGTCCCCCAGAGATGAAGATTCTTATGTTTCGGGTCATGATCTTTGATCAATGCTAAGACTTCTCGGTCCACAGGTGCTCCAGGGAATCCTCTCTCTGAACGAACGAATGGGAAAAAACGATCGGAAGACATGTCACCTGCGCAAAAAAGGGGACAAAAGTCAAATGTCAGTGCTATAATTTAAATTCTGACACTTGGTACTCTAAAATTTGTACCGCACTGCAATGCAGTAGAGAGGGACCAAAAAGGGCCCACAAAATCTAGATGACAGTTCATCATTAATAAGGCAATCTCATCATTTGATGAGACTGTCAATTAAGTGAGGAAATCCTCAATTGATTCTCATTTAATGAGAATTTCCTCGGGCTAAGGAGTAAATCTCCCTTTGAGAGCAGTGTTGTGTGACAGAGTGACACTAGTCAAACTCTAATCATGAAGGAATAAAAATTCCTCAAGAGCCCTGCCCTGGAAGAAAATGATGGAATAATCCATCAGAAAAATTGAAATCAATTTTTTGCACATGGATGAAAAATTCTGAGATCTTCAAGATCTATCAACAAACTCTAAGAGTTATTTATGAGCAAAGCTTTGTTCATGGGTTAAGAAACCCTAAAAAAAGATCTCTTTAGATCTATGGTTTCGAGAGAGCAGGGCTCTGTTAATGGGTAAAACCCTAGATCGTTAAAAAATTTAATCTTTACCTAAATTTTGGCAGAGTTTGTACTCTTGAAATTTCTTAAAATGAAGAGCTATGCTCTGTGGGAGAATAAAAATTCTCAGAAAATAAGAAGAAGATGAATAGAAATCATCCTAAGGACCAAAGGTCCTATTTATAGGCACTGAGTGCCGTATCAACTTCTCAGTTGATCTGAGGGCGCAGATGCTGCCACCGCTGCACTCACATATGGGCCGTGTGAGCGCAACGGTGGGGGGCATTTGTTTCCCCTAATCAGAGCAAAGCTCTGTTCAAAATTCAAATTTTTGAAATAAAGCAACGCTTCAGATGCAGCGCCAAGTGCGCTGAGCCCTAAGCAGCGCATCACGTGCAAAACACGTGGGCGCTTGCGCTGGGTGCGCTATGCTCTAAGCAGCACACCATGTGTGCGCTAGCGCTAGGTGTACTGCGCTCCAAGCAGCGCACCACGTGTCAAGCACGGGTGCACTAGCGCAATGTGCGCTGCCCTTTAAGCAGCGCACCACGTGTAAAGCACGATTTGCGCTAGCTGTTCATATCAGATTTTTGCATTTTTATACCGCCCAATTTTTATCATATTGCTTATCAGTAGGTACTCTTGAGCCGTGTTTGCTAGTCAATTGCAGGATACAGGTTCTCGGCTCTAAACGGGGAAATTCATGGAAAAACACGACAAAACCCGGGTTCCTGCCAACCACAGATAAAATGCGGGTCTCCGCTCTCTATCCGTATGTTGCCGCACACCAGTTTAAAAGACAAAATGGCAAATCAATGTCATTTTCATGCACAAGGCTCAATGGAAACACAAGATCCAAGAAATTTACGCGGAGCTCGAGGAAATCATGGCAAAAGATCGACATCAAATCACCTTTTGACTTGCTGAAATTCTGGACAACTTGTGGAGAGATTCCGAGAAACAAAGTGTACCAAACTGATCCAAACATCAACATTAAGAAGCACAAAAAATATGAGGATCCAACTCCACTAAAGTGCCGCGGTTCCGCGGCATAAGCGTGCTTAGGCCACGGAACCGCGGCCGTACAGCCTCCGCAGAAGATCAAACTTCAAGGGTATTTGGGTCTTTTCATGAAGAGTCAGAATTTTGCCCTAGGTTTCCATCTCCCTTCCTATAAATAGTCCAGAACTTGCCAAAGCAAAGGGTCTATAATCTTGTATTTAGATTTTAGGTTATATGTTGTTGTTCTTCTTCCTCCTCTCATCTCTTCTCCATTAAAAAAACTTGTAGTGAGCTTTTGTGAGTGAAGAATGAATAAAGGAGTTCTTGTTCTTACCATGCTTGTCTTTTTATTTTGTTAACTATTATTGCTTGTAATTTTCATTTGTTAACTTAGTTGTTGTTATTTGTGTTTGTTTCTTTCTTGTTCCCTTTTCCTTTATCCTTAAACAACCATGATGCTTATGTTAGTTATGTATATGCCCTAGAGGCCATTGTTGTACATTTGATGTATATTATAATGGATGCTTGGTTATATATAGAGAAGACTTTCTTGCTCGTCATGATAGTATGCTATTTGGTTTCACTTTATCTTAACATGTTGACTTGTATTGGTTTACTGTTTTACTCTCACATGTTGATAAAGCCCTTAGGATCTGTACTCGACTACTGGGACTATGATGAGATCATACTAGTGGGGCCGCGGTAGTCGATGAGTACATCCTATAACTGTTCCTAGTCGAGGGTATATCGAGACAGGGCATCGATACACCAGAGTAGACTAGCGTATACGCATCTTGACCCATATGATGGGCGATGGATGATCCCATATCCATCGGTGTTGGACATCAAGGATGGTGTACGGGTGCTCAGTGGAGACTGGGTACACTGGACGGACTCGCCGAGAACTCCCAGATGGTGATATACCACACGTCAGATGGCAGTTCTCCGGTGACACAGGTACAGGGTAGTCTGAAGACCCGAGATCTTCATAGAGTCTTGTGTGATTCCCACTGTGCTTTGATTTCCACCTTACCACGTCCAAGAGGGCGTGCAAAACGGTGGCTTTTGGGTACAGTCCCGAATCACATGGAGGCAATGAGCGATAGGAGGGGATTCGTCTCTCCCGGTATAGGGAGTTGATGTTGTGTTGTGTTCGATTGGCTATAACTGGAAGTCCCTGGCCAGGGCTGATATAGAGATTTACTGGTAAGTGTTACTAGTAGTTTCTCGACCCGTTATGAGCCATACATCGACACGACTTATCGGTTACTGGGGTCTGACGTATACCACCCCTAGACTTGATATGCGACATATCAGACGAACAGACCGGACTGTACGGGAGTGTTACTGATCGGATTCATAGGAGAACGGACAGGCTAGCTTGTTGATCTTCTGATCGCTCAATACCTGGGTGGCTGTTACGTTTAGCTGACCGCTTGCAGCTTGTGGGTGTTTGATATGATCATCACCTGCTACCGGCGTATTGACGATTCTTTAGAGTCCTACACAGAGGTTTCTTGGCTCAGGCGAAACAGAGTAGTGGCACATATGTGATATGCGCAGGAGCGAGAATAATGCGATATGGGATACCGTATTAGATTCTCGCGATATATGGATATGAACCGGGTCATCGGATCAAGTGTTGATTCGATGAATCGGTACATGATATATTAGTCGGTTATATTCGATATAGCCGGATCGTCGGATCAAGTGTTGATTCGATGATTTAATATATAATAATATATATATGATATATTATTATATTAACTAATATTGGCTTACTTTATTATTTCATTTTCTCGCGGGATGATACATTGATATATATGCGATATATGTTAATTGTATTATTTTCTTTTGTTGCAAATATATAGTATATATGTGATATATATTATTGTGACATGATATGATTAATTGTTAAACATGTTTAAGGATGATTAATTGAGGTTAGGGTTTGATTTGGTTTAGTTGCTTCAAGTTGCTTCTAGAAGCATTTTCTTTTGTCATTATGAAGATCTTTATGGATGACACATTCATTTAACTTAACCAAACCCTAACCCTAGTTGTTTCTCTACACATTCTCATCCATTCATCCTTGACCATGGTTATATATCAATCATATGATTTATATTTCTATTCATCACAAAAGGAAAATATGATTGATTATCTTTTTGATTATCCATTATCTTCTTCTTCTTCTTCTTGAAGAAGCTCTCTTGATTTTCTTAAGTGATGATAAAATATGAGAAAATGATATAGAAAGAAAGCAAAATCACTACTCTCTCATCCTCATCTCATCTAGCCCTTGGGATTAGGGTGTTCTTCTCTTTAGAGTGAGATAGCTTGAGTTCTTCGAAACCTCGACGTAGATCATCGGAGATTTGGATTACGACGAGCTAGAATGGATCGTTCGAGTCGTAGAGCCTCTCATGAGTCCGGGAGATCGTGGATCGCGGCAAAGGGACTTCTACTCGGAGCTTGTGAAGTGAAGGAGCGGACTACAAAGGTTGTAATCCCTCACACTTAGATAAAAGTTATCATCTTGCATATTAAACCCTAATAATCTAGCAAAGATCCCGGCTTTGGGTTGTTCGGCACGTCTAAAATTTAATCCGGGCATGTTTGATGCCTTAAGAACCTTCACAAGAGTGCCTAGGAACCCTACAGTGGTATCAGAGCCTAGCTAGAGCATTAGGCGATGTGTTTACGAAGTTAAAACTCCGATCGAACGCGAAACGACGAAAAAAACCCACTCTCTGGAAATTTTTTAAAAATTGGGATTTTTCTGAATTAAAAATATGTAAAAAAATCAGCAGGAAATTATAAGAATTACCATAAAATCCGAGGTTCTAATTCCACCAAACCGCGGCGGAAGAGCGGCGCAAGCATGGCTTGAGCGGCGCTTCCGCGGCGGAACAGTAACATCAGGACACGTGGCTTTGATGGTAATTCCCGTAGATACTTGCTGACCATTCTGGATATTTTTATTCTGTTCCAGGTGTTTAAAATTCTGGGGTTTGTTTTGTAATAGTAGACTCGATCGGAATATTTAAGTTCGTATTTCTTTCCGGATATTTAGAAACTGTTAAACTGGTTGAACGGATATCATTAACCCACTTTATTCCGGCACGGCAAACTTTCAAGCGTTGAATTTTTATTGGGTTTAAATCTTTCGGAAAATTGTACAAGTTAAGCGGTGGACCCTCTAAAAGACAACAAACCTTAACTCGATTATGTGACCGTCTTGAACTGCCTTTTGAACCTTCGGGTTTGGGGCAGTACGGCGTGCTACATGTGAGGCGTTGGCTTGGCCCTTCTACGGCTGGATCACTGGTACTGTGACATATTCTGGGATTATTTGAACTCCGCTCAAGAGTTGAGCACTTCGGGAAATTTTGGGTGTTTGATTATCTGTTCAAATAGTTTAATACCGTATATTTATCTGGAATGTGATACAATATGTGGAATTCATAGAGTTAGGCATGAAATGCGGAATATGTGATATTTCGGATTTACGATGTCTAAAGTGATTGTGGATTCCAAATATTGCAGTTTTACACTTTCTTTTCTGTGACCGTAAGCGTAGTATGTGGTGTATCGCCGGCTTCGTTGCTATACATCAACGACAATCGGGATACGCATACTTGCTTACGTTGATGATATGAGATATTATGTGTTGCTGTGATATGTTATATTGGATCGTCGCGATCAGAATAGCCGGGGGTTTCATGTGAGATGAGGGTTTTTATTTTCATTCATGTAAAATTCTTTTGTAATGTAATATTCTTTTATTTGGGGCACTTCCAGGATGCGGTTGCTGTCACCAGTGTATATTATTTACTTTTCCGCATTAGGTAGACCCAAGGAGGGGAGCACAAGTAACCGGGTTCTAGGGTCCAGTGGGAGGCCATCTCGAGGAGTCGAGAATGGGTCTCCTAACCCTAGAATTGGCAGTGTTACTTGCCGCTCTCGTAGGGGTCTTGGGATGTGGGTTTGGCTATTCGTCGCGACCGTGGAATCCGTGTTTTATACAGGCTCGTATTAAAAACACGGACGTCCTAGTATATCCAATATTTCATATATGTTCTTCTGCTGCAATGTTCTGTGATGAGATCATATTACTGCCTGAGACGAATGCTTATACTATATATATATGCTGATATATAAATATTACTGCTTTCGTTTCTTCTGTGATGCTTAGGAAGCATAAGCTGATGGGATTTTTATTAATGAGATTAATAAAAGAAAAGAAACCTAAAGATGTTGTAGAATCAAAAACTTTATAAAAAGGGTAGCTACAGTTTTTCTTTGCACAGTGATATATACGATATATCCTGCACCTTATTCGATGAGGAAAGGGCCGAGATCCCTTCACCGGGAGTGACTCCTTTAGCGAAACTGGCAGATGCTACAAAACGCGGTTTGTCTTTTGATTGCTTTAAGTGTTTTGCTTTGCACAGCGGTATATATGATATATCCTGCACCTTATTCGATGAGGAAAGGGCCGACGATCCCTTCACCGGGAGTGACCCCTTTAGCGAAACTAAGAAAAGCCTCAAAAACACTCCTTTTCCAAAATACATGATTCTACGACGATATCAAGTTCATTACGCAATAGGTTTTTAGAAAAACCTGTCGTAGCCCTCCGTCTTTTCAGATAAGTCCTGTTTAGTATTCGTGCTGCGTTTGTTGACCTTGTCAAGGCGCAGTGTGCGGTAGCTAACCAGTATTTATCTGCTTATGCATATGATGCAGATTGGGTTAGGGTAGTCGTGCGTCCTTGTTGACCTTGTCAAGGGTCGTACGGGTGGGTCTGATTCAATCAAGAAATGACGGGTTGAAATTGACTTGCGGTCTATGGTTTGTTGACCTTGTCAAGGTCATAGATCATTTGGGGCAAAATATTATCGGGAATTTCAAGTGTTGAAATTTGCAATGAGATTGCATACCTCCTATGAGATAGTTGGATCCTGATACCCACTGCGAGTAAGAGTTACTCCTGGGAGAGTTTTACACAGGACAATTAGTCATTCAAGTAGGTGTCTAGAAAAGTGTTAACGAGGTTACGCCTCTGGGAAAGCGAGGTTTACTTTAATTAGGTCCGTGCGAAAGCACGGGGAACCTCCCTCAAAGTACCGACACTGATCTGGCTGAAAGATTGACGAAGTTGTAAGGTGTAATTAATCCCGGCTAATCTTACCTTTTATGGTTTGAAGGTAGATTTGATAAAAACAGTGGGAGACATCCTGATTAGATAAGATAATAACCAATCTAATCTTGCAAGAGCATACGCTAAAGTGTTTTCTTCTCTCTCTCTCCAGGTAGCGACCATTTCAGGCCATAATCAAGATAATAATATGGATGTATTGACTGAACCTTATTATTGTACTGAGCAAGGGAACGTCAGACCCGTTCTTTCTTATAAGAGTTATAAGACTGAACAGGAAACAAGAGAATATCTGGATTCTCACGCCGCCTAAAAGAACATGCATGTTGATGCATCTTCTTCAGGTGTGTTAGTTATTGAGAACTGTTTCTCAGTTCACCCTACGTCCTGGGTATTAGATACCGGATCAGGATCCCACATATGTAAATTGTTACATGGGCTGCGTAAAGGTAGAGAACTGGGAAAAGGTGATCATTCCGTTCAAGTAGGGAACGGTGCAAGTATTGTAGCCAAAGCAGTTGGCGAATATCACCTTGTATTACCAAGTCGTAATACACTGATTCTGAATGAGTGTTATTATATACCGAACATGATGTGCAACATTATATCAGTTTCTTTATTGAGTAAAGAGGGATATAATTTTGTAGTACAGGATAATGTTATGAACATATTCCTAGATCAAAAGTTGATTGCATCAGGCTCGTTACATAATGGCATATTCATTCTAAATCAGAATACAGTCCTCAATATACAAAACACACACAAGAGGAAAAGTTCAGATATGAACGAATCCTACTTGTGGCATTGTAGACTTGGTCATATCAATGCGACACGACTAGCTAAGTTACATAAAGATGGTTATTTGAATCCGTTCGAATTATCATCTTATGATACTTGCCATTCATGTCTCAAAGGAAAAATGACCAAAGCTCCGTTTAGTGGACACGGAGAAAGAGTTACCGAACTCTTAGGACTGGTACATAGTGATGTATGCGGTCCCATGTCTACGCATGCCAGGAACGGTTCTTCCTACTTCATTACATTCACTGACGATCTCTCAAGATTCGGATATGTGTTCCTGATGAAACACAAGTCTGAAGCTTTTGAGAAATTCAGAGAATATAAGCACGAAGTAGAGAACCAAACGGGCAAAAGTATTAAGATTCTTCGATCTGATCGAGGAGGTGAATACTTAAGCGGTGAGTTCCTAGATTATCTAAAAGAGAATGGGATTCTCTCTCAGCTTACTCCTCCTTATACACCACAGCACAACGGTGTATCGGAACGGAGGAATCGCACCCTATTAGATATGGTGCGCTCTATGATGAGTACAGCTGAGTTACCTATTTCCTTTTGGGGGTATGCGCTTGAGACAGCGGCATACCTATTGAATCAAGTTCCAACTAAATCTGTACCTACCACACCATATGAGATATGGAGTGGAAAGAGACCGTATCTTAAACGAGTTAAGATATGGGGTTGTCCGGCCTATGTCAAAAGGCAAAAACCGGACAAACTCGAGGCACGATCAGTTCTTTGCAAGTTTGTAGGATATCCAAAGAATTCATATGGATATTTTTTCTATCACAGTGAGGAGCAAAAAGTGTTTGTTGCTCAACATGCCACCTTTTTAGAAAAGGAATTTCTTGAAAAAGAAATCAGTGGCTCTGAGGTAGAATTGGAAGAAGTTCCAGCAGAACAAACTACAACAGATGATTTAGTGGAACCAGAGGATTCAGTAGTACCCGACGAACCCCAGCCTCTCCGCCGATCTAGTAGGGTTTCTCATCCACCTGAGAGATACTACGGTTTTCTCATTGATGGTGGAAGCGAGTACTGCATCATGGATGATGATGAACCGACTAGTTTCGAGCAGGCCATCACAAGTAGTGACTCTGTAAAATGGCTGGATGCAATGCGATCTGAGATGGAATCCATGTACACCAACAAAGTATGGACTTTGGAAAATGCTCCTGAAGGGGTAAAACCCATTGGGAGAAGTGGATCTTTAAAAAGAAATTTGGTGTAGATGGAAAAGTTAAGACTTTCAAAGCTAGACTTGTAGCAAAAGGTTTTCGTCAAAGACCAGGTGTGGACTATGACGAAACCTTTTCTCCAGTGGCTATGCTTAAGTCCATCCGGATCTTACTTGCCATTGCCGCATACCATGACTACGAAATCTGGCAAATGGATGTTAAGACCGCCTTTCTAAACGGTGATTTAGAAGAGTGCGTGTACATGACTCAGCGAGAGGGCTTCGTAGATAGTGGGAGCAGCGGAAAGGTGTGCAAACTGCATAAATCCATTTATGGGTTGAAGCAAGCATCGCGGAGTTGGAACATCTGTTTTGATGTTGTAGTCAAAGAGTTTGACTTCATCAAAAATATAGATGAACCTTGTATCTATAAGAAGGTAGCAGAGGGTAAGGTTGTCTTCCTCGTATTGTACGTGGATGACATACTCTTGATAGGAAATGATATTCCTATGCTGCAATCAGTCAAGCTCTTCTTATCACAGAGATTCTCAATGAAAGATCTAGGTGATGCCTCCTGCATATTGGGAATCATGATCTATAGAGATAGATCTAAACGGATACTGGGATTGTCCCAATCCAGGTACATTGACACTATACTAAAGAGGTTTAGTATGGAAGAATCCAAGCGTGGGAATCAGCCCACGATCTCTGGACTCACTCTCTCCAAAGAGATGTCTCCCAAGACTGATTTGGAGAGAGCTCGCATGCAAGGGATACCCTATGCTTCGGCAGTAGGCTCTATCATGTATGCGATGCTGTGTACCAGACCCGATGTAGCATACTCACTAAGTGTAGTGAGTCGGTATCAAGCAGATCCAGGAGAGAGTCATTGGACAGCAGTGAAGAACATTCTCAAGTACTTGCGAAGGACTAAGGAGATGTTCTTGGTGTATGGTAACGGAGAACTCCAGGTGGAGTCCTTTACCGATTCCAGCTTCCAAAGTGATAAGGACGACTCTAAGTCGCATTCGGGTTTTGTCTTCACCCTCAATGGAGGGGCGGTATGTTGGAAGAGTTCCAAACAGGATACCGTTGCAGACTCAACGATGGAGGCTGAATACATCGCTGCCAACGATGCTGCCAAAGAGGCTGTCTGGATCAAGAAGTTCATTAGTGAACTTGGTGTGGTTCCATCCATTGAGCATCCAATACCTCTGTATTGCGATAACAATGGAGCTGTGGCTTTGGCCAAGGAACCCAGGTTCCATCAGAAGTCCAGACATATTCTGAGGCGGTATCACCTGATCAGGGAGATAGTTGATCGCCGGGAGATCGAGGTCAGGAGAGTAGATACGAAGGACAACACTGCGGATCCATTCACGAAGGCTATTCCCCAGATACAGTTTGAGAGATTATTCGGGATGCTAGGTATGAGATACTACAGCAGCTGGCCTTAGTGCAAGTGGGAGATTGTTAGTTATGTATATGCCCTAGAGGCCATTGTTGTACATTTGATGTATATTATAATGGATGCTTGGTTATATATAGAAAAGACTTTCTTGCTCGTCATGATAGTATGCTATTTGGTTTCACTTTATCTTAACATGTTGACTTGTATTGGTTTACTGTTTTACTCTCACATGTTGATAAAGCCCTTAGGATCTGTACTCGACTACTGGGACTATGATGAGATCATACTAGTGGGGCCGCGGTAGTCGATGAGTACATCCTATAACTGTTCCTAGTCGAGGGTATATCGAGACAGGGCATCGATACACCAGAGTAGACTAGCGTATACGCATCTTGACCCATATGATGGGCGATGGATGATCCCATATCCATCGGTGTTGGACATCAAGGATGGTGTACGGGTGCTCAGTGGAGACTGGGTACACTGGACGGACTCGCCGAGAACTCCCAGATGGTGATATACCACACGTCAGATGGCAGTTCTCCGGTGACACAGGTACAGGGTAGTCTGAAGACCCGAGATCGTCATAGAGTCTTGTGTGATTCCCACTGTGCTTTGATTTCCACCTTACCACGTCCAAGAGGGCGTGCAAAACGGTGGCTTTTGGGTACAGTCCCGAATCACATGGAGGCAATGAGCGATAGGAGGGGATTCGTCTCTCCCGGTATAGGGAGTTGATGTTGTGTTGTGTTCGATTGGCTATAACTGGAAGTCCCTGGCCAGGGCTGATATAGAGATTTACTGGTAAGTGTTACTAGTAGTTTCTCGACCCGTTATGAGCCATACATCGACACGACTTATCGGTTACTGGGGTCTGACGTATACCACCCCTAGACTTGATATGCGACATATCAGACGAACAGACCGGACTGTACGGGAGTGTTACTGATCGGATTCACAGGAGAACGGACAGGCTAGCTTGTTGATCTTCTGATCGCTCAATACCTGGGTGGCTGTTACGTTTAGCTGACCGCTTGCAGCTTGTGGGTGTTTGATATGATCATCACCTGCTACCGGCGTATTGACGATTCTTTAGAGTCCTACACAGAGGTTTCTTGGCTCAGGCGAAACAGAGTAGTGGCACATATGTGATATGCGCAGGAGCGAGAATAATGCGATATGGGATACCGTATTAGATTCTCGCGATATATGGATATGAACCGGGTCATCGGATCAAGTGTTGATTCGATGAATCGGTACATGATATATTAGTCGGTTATATTCGATATAGCCGGATCGTCGGATCAAGTGTTGATTCGATGATTTAATATATAATAATATATATATGATATATTATTATATTAACTAATATTGGCTTACTTTATTATTTCATTTTCTCGCGGGATGATACATTGATATATATGCTATATATGTTAATTGTATTATTTTCTTTTGTTGCAAATATATAGTATATATGTGATATATATTATTGTGACATGATATGATTAATTGTTAAACATGTTTAAGGATGATTAATTGAGGTTAGGGTTTGATTTGGTTTAGTTGCTTCTAGAAGCATTTTCTTTTGTCATTATGAAGATCTTTATGGATGACACATTCATTTAACTTAACCAAACCCTAACCCTAGTTGTTTCTCTACACATTCTCATCCATTCATCCTTGACCATGGTTATATATCAATCATATGATTTATATTTCTATTCATCATAAAAGGAAAATATGATTGATTATCTTTTTGATTATCCATTATCTTCTTCTTCTTCTTCTTCTTGAAGAAGCTCTCTTGATTTTCTTAAGTGATGATAAAATATGAGAAAATGATATAGAAAGAAAGCAAAATCACTACTCTCTCATCCTCATCTCATCTAGCCCTTGGGATTAGGGTGTTCTTCTCTTTAGAGTGAGATAGCTTGAGTTCTTCGAAACCTCGACGTAGATCATCGGAGATTTGGATTACGACGAGCTAGAATGGATCGTTCGAGCCGTGGAGCCTCTCATGAGTCCGGGAGATCGTGGATCGCGGCAAAGGGACTTCTACTCGGAGCTTGTGAAGTGAAGGAGCGGACTACAAAGGTTGTAATCCCTCACACTTAGATAAAAGTTATCATCTTGCATATTAAACCCTAATAATCTAGCAAAGATCCCGGCTTTGGGTTGTTCGGCACGTCTAAAATTTAATCCGGGCATGTTTGATGCCTTAAGAACCTTCACAAGAGTTCCTAGGAACCCTACAGCTTACGCTTGATCCTTACCGAGGTGAGGTCGCAAATAGCTAGTTGTAATCTTCTAACCTCTTTCTTTCTATCTTCCTCTTTTGTTTTATTTTCATTTTTCTTGTAATGGGTGAGTAGTTTCCATAATTGTTAGGGTAGGATAAGAAAAGTTTGAGAGAAGGAAATCTCTCTCACTCTTTCCTTGTCCAACATCTTAAATTGAACTCCCGTTAATTGAACCACAATCCGCTCCCTACGGCACCCTATCCTACATGATAGCGGTGATTCCGTAGTGAGACCGGTTGTGGTTGAATTAACTGGAGGTTAAGGCTAAGAGCCAAGAACGGACGGACAAGCACCAAAAGGAAGAACTTATGTGTTGGAAAGCCTAGCTTATACTCGCAAGTTCCTTCCTAGTCGTGCTAATCCCCGTTGTTGCCGATTACCGTAACACCGATATTAAGAGTGGCAACGAAAGAAGTGAGCGACTCCTAACTCAAACTAACCTAATCCTAACCCTAACAAGCTCTCTATATATATCATTTTAGCACTTAATTAATCTAAAAACAAACCCTGGAAAATTGGACTTAACTCGTTAAAGCACATAGAAAAAGATTCCCATCTTCCTGCGGACGACCCGTACTCAACCGGCTAGCTTCAAGCGAAACCGTCTTGATTGCGGTAATAAACTTAGCACGCAAAAACCTTACCAATCAAATGGCGCCGTTTCCGGGGAGACGGTAGTTTATTTCTTTGTGTAATTTCGGGTTAATTTGTGAATATAAATATAACCGAAAAACCGGAAAAAAAAATATACATTGTAAAAAAAAACCATCTTGTTATTTTTGATTAGTTTTTGTGCAAGTGTGCAGGATAATACGAAGTTTGAGTTCAGTGCCAAAGACGTGGGAAGTTAGACCCACATCTCGCGGCCACACCGCGACGGATCAAGACGAAGCCAACGGTCTACTATAAAATTCTGGAGCAGATCCAGTAAGCAAATCACAATTTGGGAGCTCCAAACAGGAAGAGGACACCCAACAGAGCACAACCCAGAAAATTGAAGGCCCAAGCCCACCATATTGCCGCGGAACCACGGCATAAGCTAGCTTAGGCCGCGGAACCACGGCCATTTAGTGCCTTCAGGGTGCTAAATTTTTTTGGTGAGTTTCTCTTCTCTCCCTCACTCCTCTGGACTCCACTGAACTGTGTTTTCTGCAGCATTCTTTGCGCAAACTCTCTTCCCCCTTCCAATAAATTATTTTTGTGCAGGATTCTTTGCGCCGCGCTAAAAAAATAAAAATTGATTGCAGTTGATGTGTTACTGCTTTGCATTTATTAATACGGATTTTAAGGGGCTTGAAACCAATTCAGATTGGGTGGGGATTTCATCACCCTTCTCAGGACCCCAGAAATCACAAAAAGCATATGCATTGACCACTGTTAATTAAAAAATACTAGACTCAGCCCTAAGGACTTCGCGCTCAATAGGACAGAGGACTAGTTACAGGCATCGGCCGTTTATCCTATCCTGACTTTTGCGGTGTCTAGGCAAGTGTGTCCAAGGCAAGTGGTTACTTAATTAGGACCACTACTTACGTAGTAGGGAGCCTCCCACTACCTGGCACTTACCTGGCCGCAATTGTTGGAGAAGAGGTGGTTTGAGGTCCAATTTCTAGCCCTTTGGAACAGTTAAGAGCTGTCTAGCTGACCTAGGTGACCCTAGATCTAGGTGTGATTGTGCATATCTTGTTTGTGATTGCTTGAATCCGTAAGCCCGTACATATTTCTGTAAAGCTCTTTCTAAAAAGAAAAAAAAGGAAAAAAATCAAAAACTTTTATAAAAACTTGCCCTTTGTCGCCAAAATCCATTTTTCACCCACCACCCATCGTATTTCTCCATTGACGTTTTCTTACCCTCACCTTCTCCGCTTTGACTATACTAAACTCATTTAGTGTATGTCCGCTTGGACTCGGGACACTAGCGCCCGCCTAGTCCGCGTTACGTTAGTCGCTACCGACTACGCGATCGACTCAGACGTCGAAACTCCATCCACGCCTCTTTCACCTTTACCTTTGCCGGCCAACTCCGACGTTGACCAGAATTCTGTTCATACATCTTCGCCTTCACCATCACCAACCTCTTCTTCCGCGATGTCAGGATTTAACGCAAACATCTCATTGACTCCACCTCCTACGGAGGCAACTACCCCACCACCACCGCCTGTCGTAGCGCCGCAGCGAATCGCGCTCCAGGATCGTTTCTATCCCACCCGTTCTGCACTTCCCACCTGTCTTTCTCTTCCACCGGCCAATAGGGATAACTTTGAAATTAAGCCCCACTTCATTAACATGCTTCCGCGATTTCATGGGCTTGAATCTGAAGATGCCTATATCTTCATCAACAAGTTCCAAAATGTTTGTGCCATGATGAAAACCACCCAGCTGTCGGACAATGCTATACGGCTACGGGTCATTCCGTTCACTTTGTGCGATCTTGCCGAAAAATGGCTGTATAGCACCGCTTCCCACTCCATAACCAGTTGGGACGAGTTTGTGAAAGCGTTTCTCAAGAAATTTTATCTGAATCATAAAACCGCAAGGATCCGTAACGAAATCAACCAATTCTCTCAGCTTCCTTCTGAACCCTTCTGGAAGTGCTTTGACCGATATAAAGACCTTCTTGTTCAGTGTCCTCACCATGGTATAGAGAAATGGCAACTTTGCCAAACCTTATACGAGGGCCTGAACCCAGCAACCAAGCAGTTGTTGGAAACCATCTGTCAGGGCCACTTCCTATCGAAATCTGACGAGGAAGCGTGGCAATTCTTCGACGACCTTGCGGAACAAACGCTACAATGGGAGAGCACCAGACCGACTTCTTCTTCTTCTACCTCCACTTCTACCGGTCAGTCTAGGGTAGGAATTCACCAACTTGATGTCTCTATTGCGATGAAAGCTGAAATGGCTGCAATAACGAGAAAACTTGAAGCGATAGAGAGCAAATTTTCTTCTCCTGCTCATGCCCCTGTTCTTCCCCTTCGTACCATTTGCGCTTGTTGTTCTGATCCTTCTCACTTAACCGAAGAGTGTCCTTATAATCCACCATCTCAAGGACATGATCAGGTTAATGCTGCATTTTAGCAAAGACCAAGAAATGATCCATACTTTTCCACCTACAATCCCGGTTGGAGGAACCACCCCAATTTCGCCTGGAATCAGAATCAACATCAATTCCAAGGCAACAATTTCCAGAGGCCCCCTCCTCCGCAACAACAAGCGCAACAACAAACTCAACATCAATTTCAGCAGCCCTTCCAACCCCAACCTTTTCAAAATCAGACGAACAACTTTGCACCCAACAATTCTTTTCCCCAAAACAACTTTGTTCCATCAAACAACGATAAGGTTTCCTCGCTCGAACGAAGTCTGGAGGCGTTCGTTAAACAATCAACTCAGTCCACCGCCAACATCCAGTCTTCCACTCAGTCCTTAGTGCAACACACTGCCGCTCACGGGCAAAGCATCAAGACCATCGAGGCCCAGATTGCACAGCTGAATGCGGCCTTAAGCGAGCGAGAGAAGGGGAAGCTCCCGTCCCAGCCACTCCCAAATCCCGGTCACCCACATAATGTACATGTTGCTCTTGAACAACAGAACCATAATGTGAGTGCCGTGACCACATTGAGATCGGGAAGGATGCTGCAAAACAACATTGGCACACGGATCAACGATGACACCCCGGCCACTTTTTCTTCCTCTTCTTCTTCTTCTTCTTCGTCTTCGTCTTCTGAGCCTATTCTCCATTCTTCAAAAGGCTCTTCCTCTTCTTCTGCTTTGAACGGACCCACTTCTCACTCCGCGAAAACACCAGCTCTGGGATCCGTTCCAACTCCACAATCTCCTCCACAAGCATTAGACTCAACCAATTTTAAAAACGTCTCATTTCCAAACCGGTTGAGGTCTAATAAACAAAATCCACAAATGGAGAAGATTCTGGAGTTGTTTAAGCAGGTTAACATTAACATTCCCTTTTTAGATGTTGTCCAACAAGTCCCGTCCTACGCGAAAATCTTAAAGGACTTGTGCACGAAAAAGAGGAAGTCTCAGGTACCCAAGAAAGTTTTCTTGGCTAGTGCTGTGAGTGATGCTCTTACCCAATCTTTACCACAAAAACGGAAGGACCCTGGCTGTCCTACGATTTCTATTACCATTGGGGATAAGAACATCAACCGCGCACTATTAGATCTTGGTGCCAGTGTTAACCTGCTTCCGTACTCAGTATACGAGCAATTAGGCGTAGGAGAGCTGAAACCCACACACTGTACTCTCCAAATGGCCGACCGATCGATCACCCATCCTAGGGGTGAGCTAGAGGATGTGTTAATCAAAGTCGGGGACTTCATATTTCCCGTTGACTTCATTGTATTAGACACACAGCCTGTAGCTAACCCCCAGAATCAAATTCCGGTGATACTCGGTCGCCCATTCCTTGCAACCTCAAATGCTGTGATCAATTGTCGCAATGGTTCGATGAACCTCTCTTTTGGAAACATGACAATTGAACTCAACATTTTTAGGTTGGGGAATCAGCCCTCCGAACCTAATGCTCATATACTGGACATTTTCTCAATCCAGGAGATCACCCCTGAAGAGTGTGAATTTGAGGAGTTTTTGTTCGATCACGATAACCTTAACGCCACTAGTGCGTTCCTCTTCGAACCTGCTGCTGTTTCTGCGCCCGACAACGACTACGAGTGTTTCACGTTCTCGAACGATCTTAGCCGCTCACAACCCGAGTTTGAATCCTTCGAATTTCCGGATAAGTTACCTGAACCATCCAACTTGGTCGCTTACACTCGTTTTGAACCTTTGCTGGAATCTTTTGAGTTCGAGACCTTTTCACCAATCTTGCCTTCAATCGTTTCACCTCCAACGCTCGAACTCAAGCCTTTGTCATCTCACCTTAAGTACGCTTACTTGGGTGAGAACGAGACCCTCCCTGTTATCATCTCGGCTTCTCTAGCTCCAGAGAAAGAGAAAGCCCTTCTTGCGGTCTTGCACAGCAATAGGCAAGCTTTTGGCTGGTCCATGGCGGACATCAAGGGGATTAGTCCCCTGAACGTTGAACATCACATTCATCTGATGGATGATGCCAAACCAGCCAGAGATCCTCAAAGGAGACTCAACCCAGTCATGAAGGAGGCTGTGAAAAAGGAAATCGTGAAGTGTCTGGATAGTGGTATCATTTACCCTATCTCTGATAGCCAGTGGGTTAGCCCCATTCACGTTTTCCCCAAGAAGTCAGGCATAACGGTCATTACTAACGAGGCGAATGAGTTAATCCCTACTCGCACCCAAACTGGGTGGCGAGTCTGCATCGATTACAGAAAACTCAACGCCGCTACGCGGAAGGACCACTTTCCGCTACCTTTCATTGACCAAATGCTTGAACAATTGGCCGGACACGAGTACTACTGCTTTCTTGATGGCTACTCCGGCTATAATCAGATTCCCATCGCCGAAAAAGACCAGGACAAGACCACATTCACTTGTCCTTTCGGCACGTTTGCATATCGTCGCATGCCCTTTGGGTTATGCAATGCGCCCGCTACCTTCCAGCGGTGTATGATGGGAATCTTTTCAGACATGGTGGAAAAATTTCTGGAGATCTTCATGGACGATTTCTCCATCTTCGGCGATTCCTTCAACGAGTGTTTGCTGCATCTTGATGCTGTCCTTACCCGATGTAAGGACAAGAACCTCACTTTGAATTGGGAGAAATGCCACTTCATGGTGCGCGAAGGTATTGTCTTAGGACATATCATCTCGCAAAATGGCATAGAGGTTGACAAAGCGAAGATTGAGGTCATTTCCAATCTCCCTCCTCCCAGATGCGTCAGAGACATCCGAGCCTTCCTTGGCCATGCCGGTTTCTATAGACGGTTCATCAAGGACTTTAGCAAGATTGCTAGGCCCTTGACTCTTCTACTGGCCAAGGACACGCCATTCGACTTCAACTCGAGCTGTGTGACTCCGTTCGAGTCATTAAAAAGCTCACTCACTTCTGCTCCCGTTCTTTCTTCACCTGACTGGACGCACCCATTTGAGATTATGTGCGACGCATCCGACTTTGCCATTGGTGCTGTCCTTGGACAACACATCGACAAGATGCCGCACATAATCTATTATGCTAGCCGAACCCTGAACGACGCCCAACTTAATTATACAACAACTGAGATTGAATTCTTAGCTGTTGTATTTGCTTTAGAAAAGTTCAGGCCCTACCTCATCGGCTCTCCAGTCATTGTCTACACAGACCATTCTGCTCTACGCCATCTTTTTGCGAAGAAAGATGCAAAATCTCGGCTAATACGTTGGATCCTCTTGCTTCAAGAATTTGACCTTGTCATTAAGGACAAAAGAGGATATGAAAACGTGGTCGCCGACCATCTCTCACGACTTCCTTCTTCGCCGTCGCCTCAACTTCCGATCAACGACGTTTTTCCTGATGAACAGCTCTTGACAGTATCTCGCGAACCCTGATTCGCAGATATTGTGAACTATTTGGCCACAGGATTACTACCGACTGAATGGTCAAGTCAGGACAGACTTCGCTTCTTATCCCAAGTAAAACACTTTTACTGGGACGAACCCTATCTGTTCAAGTACTGTCCCGACCAGATTATTCGTCGGTGTGTCCCTGACGAGGAATTCAAGAGTGTGCTGTCATTTTGCCACGATCAAGCATGTGGCGGGCATTTTGGCCCCAGAAAGACAGCTGAGAAGATCATGCAATGTGGTTTCTACTGGCCACAACTCTTCAAAGACGCTCATGACTATTGCAAGACTTGCTCCCGGTGCCAACACTTAGGCCGGATATCCCGGACGAACGAGATGCCGCTCCAACCAATCTTGGTTGTAGAGATTTTCGACGTTTGGTGGATAGATTTCATGGGGCCGTTTCCCAGCTCTTTCGGGAACTTGTACATCCTTCTTGCTGTTGATTACGTCTCTAAGTGGGTTGAGGCTGTGCCCAGCCGGACTAACGACAACAAGGTTGTCGTTAGGTTTCTTAAAGAAAACATTTTCTCCTGTTTTGGGCACCCCCGAGCGATCATTAGCGACAATGGAACTCATTTCTGCAATAAGACTTTCGAGGCCTTGATGCGGAAATATTCCATTAATTATAAGCTATCCACGCCCTACCACCCCCAAACTTGTGGGCAGGACGATGTTTCAAATCGGCAAATCAAGCAAATACTGGAGAAGACGGTTTCCAAGAACCGAAAGGATTGGTCGTTGAAACTCACTGATGCCCTTTGGGCATTTCGAACCGCTTATAAGACCGATCTAGGCATGTCTCCCTATCGGCTTGTGTACGGAAAGGCTTGCCACCTCCCTGTCGAAATAGAGCATCGCGCATTTTGGGCGATAAAGGAGCTGAATCTGTCTCTCGAAGATGCGGGCAGCCATCGGAAGCTGCAGTTGAACGAATTGAGCGAGCTTAGGGATGAGGCTTACGATAATGTCACGACCCAAAGTTTGGCCCGTGACCGGCACTTAACCACGTAACGCCTACAGGCGTAACACGACTAAGTAAGCCGAAAACCCAGAAATCTAAAACCCTTTTTAAGAATAAGTAAAGAACTACATGTTTAAAAATCAATGATTTTAAATAACTAAGCCGAATATGCAATTTAAAACAGTACAGTATTTTCTAAAAATTTCGGCAGAGTTTCTTTTGTAAAACTGGCCCCGAATGGGGTACAACAAGAATGACAATATATATATGCAATGATAAAGGCATCCCCAAGCGGGAGCTAGCTCTTCGTCAATAGACTGTCACAACCACACATGCAACAAGAATATACAACGCCAAGTGGCGAGGATCAAACCCAAAAGAAAGCTCAAGCAACAAGAAACCGCAATACTACTAAGCGCGACTCTAAGGTCGAATAATACATCACTAAAGTCTAGGTCTGAAACAATATACAAGTTTTGGTTGATGGACAATTTCTAGATACAATGAAATAAATAAATACAAGGGTGGTTCTTGATGCAAAAGAATCCACCTACCAAAAGCAAACCACCCGCAAGAAAGTAGTGTGCCAGAAATGCCGCAATAGAACCTGTACGGCAGAACCTGCAAGAACTGTGGCACAACGGGGGTGAGTTGCCAACTCGTGAATAGAAACATCTACAAGCAGAAACCGAATGCAAGACATAAACCTAAGTCAACAATCAGTAATATAATCCACAAGAGTACATCTGAGTGTGATAAGGTGGCAAGGTAACATCTAAATATGTATGTGGTGCCAAGTACTCAGGTAATAACATGTCATCAGTATAAGGTATGTCTGCAAGAAGTAAATATGATGCAGTATCAATGATATCAATACACATATATTAGTGTCCCATACCACTAATATTGGTGTAAGGGTATATATAACAGCGCCCTCATACCCTGTTATATATACAAATGAAGTATGATAAGTGTAAATCCAGTCTGTATATGATCCATGTTTGTATATGATCCATGTCTGTATATGATCTATGTCTGTATATACGTGGAACCCGTCGACCCGTCACCCAATGACAATAAGCATCATGTATGCAATATGAGGATATAAACAACATCATGGTAAAACATCATGAAACCCGTGCCAAGCATCGACACGTAAATCCTCATCCGTATGGGGCTCCGTCTGCGGTATCGGCCCTCGGCCCCGGCAGTACGAGTCAACCCATGTCCATCTCTGGGCTCCGTCTGCGGTATCGGCCCTCGGCCCCGGCAGTACGGGTCAGCCCATATCCATCTCTGGGCTCCGGTCGGAATCCTCCAGATATCCGCCGAGCTCAAGTACAATCACCGGTAGGTAGTAGTCCCTCTGCCGGGCTCACCGTCTATCACACAGTGAAACCGTTCTCGCCCCGGGGTACCATACCGGGTCCACCATGTACCCGTAATCGGCCTCAACCGCCTCCTCGATTCGGGTTTTTATATATCACTCTAGCACCGAGAAAACACATGGTGGACGCACCGAAATATCATATCAAGGGAACCGGGTTTTTAAACGATTACATATTTGAAATAGCCACGGTTCCCAAATCCAGAAATCACATATAATCCAAACCAAAATGTAAGTCACTAATCTGATATGATATGTGCGTCAAACATAAATATCATGTCAAGTCACATATAGATGAGCTACGATATAATGATCAGGTGTGATATAAGCATCAAATGTGAGTATCAAGTCATGTCACATATAAATGAGCTATAATATAATGATCAGGTGTGACATATGTATCAGGTATGAATATCAAGTCATGTCACATATAAATGAACTATAATATAATGATCAGGTGTGACATATGTATCAGGTATGAATGTCAAGTCATGTCACATATAAATGAACTATAATATAATGATCAGGTGTGACATATGTATCAGGTATGAATGTCAAGTCAAAATCGTATAGATTTGTGTACAGGTCTATGTGTACAATATGCTATGCGGGAATCATACCATGAATGCAGCAGTACTACAGTGTAGTGGCATAGCAATTATCGATGATGAAGTGTGTGAGCCGGCAATCAGTGTACGTGGAACATACGCATCATCGATAATGGTGCTGGTGTCCTAACAGCATGATGGCAATATAACAATAAGCACAAGTAATGCCATGCAAATAGTATAAATAGGTGCAATCGAAATAAGCAACGCAACAGTAAAGAATCTAACTCAAAAGCTATATCATGCAACCTTGCCTTTTGAAATAAGACGAATCGGGGTCTTTGGTAAAACAAGGGCTACGGTGTTTAGAAAATAGACTCTACACATTTGAAAATATCCGTAGAATCCCCTTTTTCCTATCTTGCAATATTCCCGATTCGTTAGTTTTGAAATAGGTATGACTCTGGTCTAATCTAACATCTACTATGCAACTACTGATCTAAGTATCATGCAAGTCTGGAGGGGTATGGGAACCGCCTAAATCTGAGTCGATACATATATAAAGGTATATAGTCGGTGATCTCGCCTCAATGTCATATCATAAGATATCCTCGAGTTATGAGTGCGGATCTATCATCAATATCGGCTCGTACGGTAATCATCGTACGGCATCCCAATAGCTGGGTACGGGTCAACATCTCACTATCTCATCACATAACAGGTATCACTATCATCAGATCACATAGCCTGGGGTACTACTCTATGTCTAGCACCAAACGATACCATCCGTGAAGTATGCATGCGGGGGTAAACACATATCCCAAGCCCGCAAGAAATCCCAAGTCATATCCCACAATGAATCGTATCCAATCACCGATCTCACGTCATCAAGCCCACATCATCGACTCATTACCAACGTCATCCCATATCCTCAAACACCGTGTAAGTACAAGTAATATGCAAGGGTGCGTGTGTGTAGGTGTAATTCTATCCTAGGGTTCGCGACTATGAACTACACTAGTCACTTCTACCCTACACTATCCATAAAACACCTATCCCAAGCTACAACACACTATAACTATCATATATCCACTATATATATAGTATACTAACTACGGACTGTGGGGGTGCTATACGCCATCCACCCGACTTCCCCCTGTAGATATAATCTACTCACCTTGCATCATCATTTGCGGTCGTCACCATGCATTTGCTTGTCGTCCCGAAGTCTTCATGGGTACCTACACATCAAATATCGCATATGCGCATTAAAACCAAATCCAAGCTAAAACGGCGCATGAAATCCAAAACGATACGATAAGGGGGCCTATAGGTGAGAACCTATGGCACGCCTTCAAAACCACATATAAATCCTCTACATCGTCGTATAAACGCCAAATAGTCGAGGTAAAACGAAACACACCGATGCAGAAATGAAAATACGGAATACGGAAACTAAAGTCCAAAACAGCAACTCATGAAATATGTCCCAGATTTTACCCCAGGTCACTTTATACAAATCTATATATACCAGGGGCCTAAACTAACAATGTAGGAGCTACAGAATGAAAACGAGACAAAAAGGTGGGACCCAGGCCGCAATTGGCGGCCAAAAGAGGGAATTTGGCGGCCGTACGGATGAGTTGGAGGCTAGGGTTTGGGGTGTTGGTTCAATTGTGCCTGCACATCACACTGTCCACTCAATATTATTTTAGGGTCCTCGGGGTGATAGCAGATTCAAGTTAACCTGCACAGATTACACAATTTCCCCAATATCGGTTTCTAAAATCCGTATTTCTGGTTCTAGCTTCAGGTTTTGGGTTCCAATTCATGCACTAGGGTGTTTACAAGTCCTCTACTGAGCTCAATTTCACATTACAACTCAAGTTTCTCTCAAACCCTAACTTGGTTTTCATCAAGTCCATAATATCACACAATATCGATATAATCTTAACATGGGGTTATAGGAAATGCTACAATTAAGCTAATGGTTCAGAAATTACCTCAATTGGAAACTCAAGAATTTTCTTGAGTTGCCCCTAGTGGCCAAAATCCATGCTTTCTTAGTCCATCTTGTAGATCTCGAGCTTGTGCACATTTTTAATGAAACCGATATATGGTTTTGGGGTTGTTTTTGAGTTGATTTGAGGGATTGAAGGTGGAGGAAGGGGGAGGAAGAGGCAGCAGCAGCAAAGCAAAGGAAGAGGGAGAGAAATGATGAAAATGGCTAAGGGTTTGGTCAATGGTTCAACCCATACTTCTCTCTCACCAACCCCATTCTTTAATCCTTTTTCTTTTCTTTTCTTTTCCTTTTCTCTTTTAATCCTTAAACAAATCCTTCTCACTTAAATAGTAAACCCAAATGATAAATCATGGCAAGAAAAATGCACAAGTGTAGAAAATGTGATATGTGCATGTTTTGCACAAAATTGCCAAAAAACCCGATTATTGATTTTAATCGCGATTAGCACTAAATTAGTGTCAAATTAATCACAAAAACTTAAAAATGTCATAATTCACTAATTTACCCTATTTTAGAATTTTCCATAATTTTTCATAATTTTTCTAACATTTTTCCTATTTATTTGCATTTAATATTAAAATAATCAATAAAATAATATTAAATAATAAAAATTCCCAAAATTAATATTTTATATTTTTGAAAATGTTACAGATAACGCGGTTGTCGTTAAGAACCGAACGAAGGTGTTTCACGATAAACACCTTTTGCGCAAAACTTTCGTACCTGGTCAACAGGTACTGCTTTACGACACCCGGCTACACTTCCATCCAGGAAAGCTCAGATCTCGCTGGAAAGGGCCGTATTTTGTGCGGAATGTGTATCCGCATGGCGCTGTGGATTTGGAGAATCCAAAGGACAGTTCATTTTTCAAAGTAAATGGATACCGACTTAAACAGTACCTTAGCGCCGAACCAACAGAGGAGTTCCTAGTCTTACAGGAGCCGGTTTACCCTGCATAATCTTCCTCTGCCTACCACCAAACTTCGGTTATCCAGCCAAGAACAGTGGACACTGTTCCAAATAAGTTTGGGGGTATGTATATACCATTTTGTGTTTATTTGTGGATATTCTTTTCTCTTTAAAAAAAAATTTTGTGTATATCTAACCGACAATTTTGACCCTTCAAATGATCTCATCATGCAATGACAGTGAGGACACTATCCAGTTTAAGTTTGGGGGTACACTCGGTACACATTTCTAACCTTCGCATTCATATGTATATTTTGCATCTGCATATTAAAATCCATAAAAATCAGAAAATTTTCTAAAAACATAAAAACTTTTTTGTCAAGTTAGCTAGTGGGAGAACTCTGATTTAACATTTCGACGGTTTTGTTTGATAAGATAAGAATAACTAAATCTTATTTTTAGATTTTGAAAACCTGAAAGATAACTCTCCTTTGAAGTTAACTATAGCTGATATACGTCTTTACATCACACTACACGTGTCGTGAGTTTTGGAAATTAGATGACAAGTCTTTTATGTCTAAAAACTTTTAAATGGATCAATGATTTTCTGAGGATCAAATAGGTTTGTTCTGAAATAAGTAATATCAAGATTAGTTTATGAAGTGAAGTGAATATGAAGGAATGTTATTGATGCCTTAATTGGAACTAGTTCTGAAAAATAACCCATCTGAAACTTGATTGGAATGATTACATACCTAACCCACCAAACACGTCTTTTATCCAAAAAAATAACTAAACTGCCTGTTATATCTCCGTTCGTATTGAATCATCATGATTTTCACACTAAATTGTCTTTTGTTTTTTGGACCTAAGTAACTTGAGTAATTAAGTCCGCTCGGGTGTTTCTACACCTAATGCCCTAAAACCAACTGGTTTAGGTGCATTGGCCCAAAGCTCGTTAAGAAGCCTAGAAAGTCCAGATTAAAACAAAGTCAAGCAAGTGTTCTCTCCGAGTTAAAATTCCTAACGGTTCTTTGTGTGAGAATAATCTTGATAAAAGACAGGCTTTTATAAAAAAAATTTAGCGGAGATATGAAGGTTTTATTCTATGATAAAGACTATTGCACTTTCACAGAGGTGTGTATGAAATGAAAACAAGAAAAAGGTGGAGTGAAAAAAAAGACCTAGTTTCCTGTTAAGGAAGATAGAAATTCTGAAGTTGAAACCTTACTGGAAAACGAAACTTGAAAAATACTTAACTCTTTATAAAACTTATGTGATCCTTTTCAAATTGTTATCTGGGCTTTATTATGTGACATGATGACTTTAATCGATCCTTCTGGAACTTAATGACACTATTTGCACTACACGTAAAGACATATAAAATATTAAGTTAAATAAGAAGCGAGATGTGAAAAATAAAGGTTCGATAGTCTAGACTTAGGATCATAGAATTGTTATTTTCTGAAACAAAACTTTAGGGGTTTGAATCATAGTAATTTTACAAAACTAGCTTGACCGGATTTTATGGGTAGTATCCGCTGAAAACCCTCAGGAGACAACACTCCTCCTACTAGGGACACCTAGAGGTTTAACGGCTTGTTGCACATGCTCAGTGCAATCGCGTTCCCTGTGAAAGTGAGGTTAGGAAATTTTTGTGAATAAATTGCTTTGCTCGGGATGAGCAAATGATAAGTTTGGGGGTATTTGTTCATATCAGATTTTTGCATTTTTATACCGCCCAATTTTTATCACATTGCTTATCGGTAGGTACTCTTGAGCCGTGTTTGCTAGTCAATTGCAGGATACAGGTTCTCGGCTCTAAACGGTGAAATTCATAGAAAAACACGACAAAACCTGGGTTCCTGCCAACCACAGATAAAACACGGGGTCTCCGCTCTCTATCCGTATGTTGCCGCACACCAGTTTAAAAGACAAAATGGCAAATCAATGTCATTTTAATGGCAACACAAGATCCAAGAAATTTACGCGGAGCTCGAGGAAATCATGGCAAAAGATCCACATCAAATCACATTTTGACTTGCTGAAATTCTGGACAACTTGTGGAGAGATTCTGAGAAACAAAGTGTACCAAACTGATCCAAACATCAACACTAAGAAGCACAAAAAATACGAGGATCCAACTCCACTAAAGTGCCGCGGTTCCGCGGCATAAGCGTGCTTAGGCCGCGGAACCGCGGCCGTACGGCCTCCGCAGAAGATCAAACTTCAGGGGTATTTGGGTCTTTTCATGAAGAGTGAGAATTTTGCCCTAGGTTTCCATCTCCCTGCCTATAAATAGTCCAGAACTTGCCAAAGCCAAGGGTCCATAATCTTGTATTTAGATTTTAGGTTATATGTTGTTGTTCTTCTTCCTCCTCTCATCTCTTCTCCATTAAAAAACTTGTAGTGAGCTTTTGTGAGTGAAGAATGAATAAAGGAATTCTTGTTCTTACCATGCTTGTCTATTTATTTTGTTAACTATTATTGCTAGTAATTTTCATTTGTTAACTTAGTTGTTGTTATTTGTGTTTGTTTCTTTCTTGTTCTCTTTTCCTTTATCCTTAAACAACCATGATGCTTACGCTTGATCCTTGCCGAGGTGAGGTCGCAAATAGCTAGTTGTAATCTTCTAACCTCTTTCTTTCTATCTTCCTCTTTTGTTTTATTTTCATTTTTCTTGTAATGGGTGAGTAGTTTCCATACTTGTTAGGGTAGGATAAGGAAAGTTTGAGAGAAGGAAATCTCTCTCACTCTTTCCTTGCCCAACATCTTAAATCGAACTCCCGTTAATTGAACCACAATCCGCTCCCTACGGCACCCTATCCTACATGATAGCGGTGATTCCGTAGTGAGACCGGTTGTGGTTGAATTAACCGGAGGTTAAGGATAAGAGCCAAGAACGGACGGACAATCACCAAAAGGAAGAACTTATGCGTTGGAAAGCCTAGCTTATACTCGCAAGTTCCTTCCTAGTCGTGCTAATCCCCGTTGTTGCCGATTACCGTAACACCGATATTAAGAGTGGCAACGAAAGAAGTGAGCGACTCCTAACTCAAACTAACCTAATCCTAACCCTAACAAGCTCTCTATATATATCATTTTAGCACTTAAGTAATCTAAAAACAAACCCTGGAAAATTGGACTTAACTCGTTAAAGCACATAGAAAAAGATTCTCATCTCCCTGCGGACGACCCGTACTCAACCGGCTAGCTTCAAGCGAAACCGTCTTGATTGCGGTAATAAACTTAGCACGCAAAAACCTTACCAATCACTAGCGCTGGAACTAAAAGCTCCCCACCGTTAGATCAAAGATCTAATAATAATGATAAATCATTAATTAATCAGAATTAAATTCTGTTAAGGAAAGATTTCTCAAAATCTTTCCAAATAACAAGATTGTGTTCTGTAAATCAGAGCACCGTTGGATCAATGATCCAATGGTAAATAAAAATTACCAAAAGACGGAATAAATTCTGTATGGAAAGATTTATTAATTTTATTAAAAACAAGAAGATTGCCTTCTGTAAAACAGAAACCCTAGGATCAAAGATCCAATGGTGGGGAAACTTCCCCAAATCAATCAGAGAAAAATCTCTTTAACTGATTCAACAAATCAGCCAACCCTATAAAAAAGGCCCCTAGAGTTCAAGTCTGGAGACAGAGATAGATACTGAAAGAGAGAGAAAAACCTCCCCAAAGAACTTAGAGAAATTCAAAAGAGCAAGCCCTTAGAAGAAGAAAATTTTCTTCAAGGTAAAAAACGATGATGATGAACATAGAGATGAAATCATCTCATAATTTAAAAAGAAGGATTCATTTCTTTAAAAGATCATAGATCTATAAAGACAAAAAGTCTTTCACAGAAAGATCAAAAGATCTCATCATAAAATAAAGGAAGAATTTACTTCTTTCCCAAGGATCATAGATCCATAAAGGCAAAGTCTTTCATCAACATAAGAGATTGAAGAACTTTTGTTCTTAGAATTTTGAGACAAAGTCTCTTTTTAGATCACAAAATTGATCATGTGTGCTTTGCGCTCTGGAACTGCGCTTTGCGCTCTTGAATTGCGCTTCTGCGCTCTTAGACTGGTGCTCAGTGCCAAGTGCGCCATGTGTCGATCACGTATGCACCACTTAATAACTAGCACTTTGCTCTATTGAAATAGCGCAGTGCGCTCATGGGCTGGCGCTCAGCGCCAGATGCACCACGTGTCACTCACGCGTGCGCCACTAAATTAATAGCGCAATGTGCTCATAAACTGGCGCAATACGCCCATTCTCTGTTAGTGTATATGCCCTAGGGGCCATTATTGTATCATACTAGCTTGTATATTACTTAATGGAAGCTTGGGATATTCACAGTTGTATTAACAGTCTTGCTCAACATAGTAGTATGCTACTTGGTTTATATCTATCTTAATATGTGTATATGTTAGCATATCGCGAATACATATTGATAGAGCCCTTAGGATCTTGCTTGACTACTAGCGTTGTGATGGCAGTCACACTAGAGGGGGCTGGGTAGTCTACAAGCACATCCTTTTTCAGGTCCCTAGTCGTAGGATTATCGAGACAGGGCATCGATAGTCCAGAGTAGACTAGTGTGTACGCTTCTCATCCCAGCAGGGGAAATGGTCTGTCCCACAGCCATTAGTACGTTGTACTGGAGATAGTATACAGGTGCTCGTTGGGTTACGGGTACACCGGACAGGACTCGCAGGGAACTGTTGGTTGGTATTATACCCGTCGTCAGTTAACAGTTCCGAAGAGACATGAGTACAGCATAGTCCGTTGACTTGATATTGCTGCTTCGTCTCGAGTGTGTTCCCACTGTTCTTAGATTGCTACCCTACCACGGCTCAAAGGAGTCGTGCAAACAGGTAGCAGTTGTTAGGTCCACGTTACCCACCCCGGTTCTATCGGGGAGGCGTAATAAGTAAAAATCAAAATTTTCTCAATAGGTAACATGGACCATCCAAGAAGGATCTTTGCTAAACAAAAACTAACTAAAAAACTACAAGTTCTAGCTACTATGTAGAATGGTTATACCTAGGTCTTGAACTCCTTCTCTTCTTTTGGTGGTTCTCCTCCTTGCTTGCTCCTTATAGTGTCTTGAACGGCTCCTCCTCGTTGTCTCCTCTTTGCCGTAGATGGATCCACCCGAGGGCCTCGAACTTGAGCTCCTATCTTAACCTAGAGATAACTAAGGTACTTGGTTTGCTAAACCTAGAACCTTAGAATGAGTAGAGAAGAGTTATGGTGGTTTTGTCTCAATGGTTCACGATTTCCAGCTCATGGAACACTTGAACCTTGAGAGAGGAAGAGGGAGAGCTTTCTTTCTAGGAGAGTGAAAGAATATGATAGAATGAGCTCTCATAATGCAACCATGCTCACAAAAGCAAAAATAATAATGATAATAATAATAATTAAGAATTGTGATGGTTAGTTTCAATGACCATTATCATTTCATGCAATTATTGCATTTTGTAGAGAACAACAAGTAAACAAAAGTCATAGCAATGAAATGATGATGGTCAACAAGTCCATAATGGTCAACCGGTCAACAAAGTCAACAAGTCAACAAAAATCAAATGTTCAACTCAACCATGACACAATAATCCTTAATTAATATTATTAATCATATTTCTCATTCTCATTAGGGTTTAGAAAAAGTCGACGGTCAACAAGTCAACCAAAATCAAATGGTCAACAACACTAATGAGAATCCTCTTCCTCTGCCTCTGTCAACTGTGCATACACACCCGCATCCGTGTTTCAAGGAACATAAATACATTGAGACAAAACCAATCCCAAAACAAGTACCAGGATCTGGCTTAAACCAAAGCCCGCTAGTAATAACTGTCCGGACACCAAACGTGCACAAGTGCGCGGATGTGAACGAACTCCGTCGCAAAACCATGCAACCTCTACTCTGTTTTGCCCAAAGGCGAGTAACCCTCTGTATGGGACTCTAAAGGCTCGACACTACACTGGCAGTGGGTTTAACCACAGGCCGCAAGCGGTACTAGCTGTACGTAATGGTCCACAGGTAGATGCCGACAAGAAGACTGATGAGGTGAACCCATCCTAACTCCTACTGAGCCTGAATGTGACAATCTCCGTACAGTCTGGTCTGTTCGTCTGAGAATATCGCATGGCGGGCCTAGGGGGCGGTAAATGTCAGTCCCCTAATAGCGGTACAAGTCGTGTCGGAGTGTAGCCCAAAACACCCTGAGAATCTACTGGAAAACCTACCAGCAATTCTCGCTTACCCTGGCCAGGGACGACAATGTGTAATGGCTCTCCTAGACACAGCGCGATATCAACTCCCAATACCGGGAGAGACGAATCCTGTCTAACCATCACTGCCTCCAAGTGCTTCGGGACTGCACCCAACTACTACCTGTTTGCACGACTCAGTAGAGCCGTGGTAGGGTAGTAATCTAAGAACAGTGGGAACACACTCGAGGCGAAGTGACAGTGTCAAGTCAGCGGACTAAGCTGTACTCGTGTCACCTGGAAACTGTTAACTGATGATAGGTATAATACCAACCAACAGTCCCCGACGAGTCATGTCCAGTGTACTCATAACCTAACGAGCACCTGCATACTATCTCCAGTACGACATATTGATGGCTGTAGGACAGACCATCTCCCCTGCTGGGAAGAGAAGCGTATGCACCAGTCTACTCTGGAGTATCGATGCCCTGTCTCGATAATCCTACGACTAGGGACCAAAATAAGGATGTGCTTATAGACTACCCAGCCCCCACTAGTGTGATCGCCATCACAACGCCGGTAGTCAAGCAAAGATCCTAAAGGCTCCATCAATATGTTTTTAGCGATATGTTAAAAGAAACATATACACATATTAAGATAGAAACAAACCAAGTAGCATACTACTATATCGAGCAAGACTGTCGTAAACCCGTATATATATCCCAAGCCTCCAAAATGTATTATACAAACCAGTACTATACAATAATGGCCTCTAGGGCATACATATTCAACAATCTCCCACTTGCACTAAAGGCCAGTAATTGGTGTACCGCATACCCAACGTCTGTACTAAGGCCAACTGCTGGCGTACCGCATACCCAATAGCTCAAAAAGTCGCTCGAACTGTGTTTGAGGGAGGGCCTTTGTGAATGGATCCGCCATGTTGTCTTTTGTGTCTACTCTCCATACATCGATCTCCTGGCGATCATTGATCTCCCTGATCAGGTGATACCACCTTAAGATGTGTCTGGATTTCTGATGAGACCTTGGTTCCTTCGCTAAAGCTATAGCCCTATTGTTATCGCAATACAAAGGTATTGGGTCAACAATGGACGGAACCACCTGAAGTTCACTAATGAACTTCTTCATCCAGACCGTCTCTTTTGCGGCATCGCTTGCAGCAATGTATTCAGCCTCCATCGTCGAGTCTACGACAGTATCCTGTTTGGAACTCCTCCAACACACCGCCCCTCCGTTGAGGGTAAACACAAAACCCGAGACAGACTTGCTGTCATCTTTGTCACTCTGGAAGCTTGAATCGATAAAGGACTCAACCCTGAGGTCTCCATTACCGTAAACCAGGTACATCTCCTTAGTCCTTCTCAGGTACTTGAGAATGTTCTTTACTGCCGTCCAGTGGTCCTCACCTGGGTTTGACTGATACCGGCTCACCACGCTCAGCACGTAAGCTACATCTGGTCTTGTACATAGCATCACATACATTATAGATCCTACCGCCGAAGCATAGGGTATAGTGCTCATGCGAACCCTCTCATCGTCAGTCTTAGGAGACATCTTCTTGGAAAGAGTGATTCCGTGCAATGCGGGTATATTACAGCGGTTGGAATCTTCCATACTAAATCTCTTTAGTACGGTCTCTATGTACCTGGACTGCGAAAGTCCCAGTATTCTCTTGGATCTATCTCTGTAGATCTTGATCCCCAGAATGTATGAGGCATCACCCAGGTCCTTCATGGAGAACCGTTGTGACAAAAATAGCTTGACCGATCATAGCATAGGAATGTCATTTCCTATCAAAAGAATGTCGTCCACGTACAAGACTAGGAACACGACAGTTCTTCCTACAATCTTCTTATAGACACAAGGTTCATCTTCGTTCTTGATGAAATCAAATTCCTTGATTGCCTCATCAAAACAGATGTTCCAGCTCCGCGATGCCTGCTTCAATCCATAAATGGATTTAAGCAACTTGCACACCTTCCCGCTGCTCCCACTGTCTACAAAACCCTATGGCTGATCCATGTAAACGCACTCTTCTAAATAGCCGTTTAGAAAAGCCGTTTTAACGTCCATCTGCCAGATTTCATAGTCATGGAAGGCATCAATGGCAAGTAGGATCCGAATGGATTTGAGCATAGCCACCGGAGAAAAAGTTTCGTCATAGTCCACACCAGGTCTTTGACGAAAACCTTTTACAACGAGTCTAGGCTTATAGGTTTCCACCTGCCCATCTACACCAAGTTTCCTTTTGTAGATCTATTTGCATCCAACGGGTTTTACCCCAGGTGGAGCAATATCCAAGGTCCACACTTTATTGGTGTACATGGACTCCATTTCGGATTGCATTGCTTCCAGCCACTTATCAGAGTCCCTACTAATAATGGCCTGCCTGAAACTGGTAGGGTCATCTTCTTCCAAGATGCAATCCTCTCGATCCCCATCTAGGAGAAAACCGCAGTATCTCTCGGGTGGATCAGAAATCCTACCAGATTTGCGGAGTGGCTGAGGTTCGTCTGGGACTATTGAATTTTCTGGTTCTACTAAATCCTCAGTTTGAGTTTGTGGATCAGATATTTCATCCAGTTCTACCGTGCTCCCACTTATTTCTTTTGCAAGAAATTGCCACTCTAAAAAAGTGGCGCGACGAGCAACGAACACCTTCTGTTCCTCGGTATGGTAGAACAGATATCCCAGAGAATTTCTAGGATATCCCACAAACTTGCACAAAATTGACCGTGCCTTAAGCTTATCCGGATTTTGTACTTTTACATAGGCCGGACAACCCCATATCTTAATACGTTCAAGATACAGTTTTTTACCACTCCATATTTCATATGGAGTCTTAGGCACAGATTTAGACGGAACCTGATTCAGTAAGTAAGCCGCTGTTTCTAGCGCAAGTCCTCAGAATGAAAGAGGTAACTCAGCATTACTCATCATGGATCGAACCATATCCAATAGGGTATGATTCCTTCTCTCCGATCTACCGTTGTGCTGTGGTGTATAAGGAGGAGTAAGCTGAGGAGAATACCATTCTCTTTTAAGTAATCTCGGAATTCCGTGCTTAAGTACTCCCCTCCTCTATCAGACCGGAGAATCTTGATACTTTTGCCTGTCTGGTTCTCTACTTCGTTTCTGAATTCCTTGAATTTCTCAAAAGTTTCAGATTTGTGTTTCATCAGATACACATATCCGAACCTAGAGAGATCATCAGTGAATGTGATGAAGTACGAGAACCCACCCCTTGCATGTATAGAAATTGGACCACATACATCACTGTGTGTAACAACCCTAATTTTTCTACACCAAAATTTTTCAAATATTTTTTCAAAAATCCACAAAGAGGTATTTTAGCATGAGCACAAGATATAGGTAATTATTTTGTTTTTAATTACAAGCTACAAGAATATAATAACTCCATTTTTAGTGTACAAGAAATTACTTTAAATTTAATGTATACTAGGAGTATTTATTCTTGCTGCTATCAGTTTAAGTAATTAAATACCACAATAATTACAAGAAAGAGCTTGTAGCTCATTGGTAATACATTGCACTGCTGAACCAAGCCACCAGAGTTCGAATCACATGCCCTATATTATTTTTATAATTATTTTGTTTTAAATTTTTGGAAAGTCAACAGTCAAACCGTCATAACTCTCAAAATTTATACTGCACATAAAAAGTTAAATATACCAAAATTCCCCACAAGAGATTCCCCACCCATAGGTACCCCGACTCGGCCCGACTCGGGCCGGCGCCGCCGGCCGGACTCGGCCGGACGGCCGAGTCGTCAACACGGAATTTTTCCGTGTTGACTTGGTCATACCCCGTGCATACTTTATTCTTTTTGATCGGCTACCAGATTCTCAATAAATCACTTTTATTTCAAAATTTAATGATTTTTTTAATGTTTTTATATTTTTTTAATTAAAACCCTAACCCTATATAAACCCCCCTACCCTCTACCCTTTCACCCTACATTACTAAGTCCACTCTCCCAAAATCTCAAGAGAACTCGGTACATTAGAAAACGAGCGAAAGGCGAAGCGCTGCCGAAATCGACGGCGAATTCCGGCGATCGTGCTAGGACTCTTCACGACGTTTCAACGCACCGACGACCCACTACTTTCCTAGCACTCTCTAACGTGTCCAAAACCCGTAAGTCCCCCTCTTTCTATCTTCCTTTTCTTTTAAGAAAAATACGACTTTTTAAAACCCGACGGAAATCGGAACAAACCGATTTCCAATTCGATTTTCTATCAAAACTCACTTGTCACAAATTCCATAATGCTTAAACATATTCATGTTGACTATTAATCACTTAAAAATCAATTTGGATAAAGTTTTTCACATGAAATGATAACGTTTCCATTTATCGTATTTCTTTCACTTAAATACCACAATGTTTAGTTATCACATTTAACCCTTAACAATTGCTATACCTTAACGTAGATCACGAGGTAATGACCTACCTCCACACACACGCAAATACAACCCTAATTGATATCATCAAAACTCAGAATACGAAAATACAAGACTTTACATTAAAATACCCTTTTCTTTATAAACCTTTTCTAAAAGTTCTAAGTTGTTTACAATTTTAAAACAAAATCTTTTAATAGGAAAATACGATATGTCATGGACATCGATCGTTTATCTAAACTGACTTTGTGGTGTCTAGGCTAGGCAAGTGAGCTTGGGTAACTTTAAAAGGCCTGCCTCACGATTCGTGAGCGGATCCCTCCCTCCTCACTTGTAATTACCTGGCCGCAATTGACGGTGAAGAGGTGATTTGAGGCTTCTAATGACTTATCGTTTAGACCCTTTAGAAATAGGCTAGTTGGCTTAGGAAACCCTAGAAACTAAAATACGGAAATTTACACCTTTTACAAATAAATACCTCATCTTTATAAAACCGTTTTCTAAATGATTAATATTTATTAAATCTTTGCAAAGCGCCACTACAACCCACCATTGGGGAACTCGTTAGGGATAATATGGTTTATCGTGCACCCTCGAGCTTAGTAGTGCGAGATTCAGACCTCCGCAAGGAGCAATCGGACTCGAAAGGTTTAGAATACGACATTTATGAAAAATGAGATTTTGGAAAATAAAATATTTATTTAAAATTATTCTTGTATTAACATATATATAATTATCATTTAAACACCTATTTTATTATAAGATAAAGTTTCCACCTTTTCCTAAAAATTACAAGATTAAAAGTTACATTAAAATACCATGAATTTTCAAATAAATCAATATTATAATTTAATACTTTTATTAGGATATATTCACTAGAATAACACAAATAAAATTTACACTCATTATAACAATAAAGACGAATAATAAATACTTGGGGTGTATCTTGAAAACTATACAAAAGTACTTTTTACATAAAACCCCCTCAAGTTTTATAATTTACAATAAGGACCCTAACAAATATAGAACTTCGACTTGCATTTTCTTTGGGTCTGACTCGGGTTTGAGTCTGACTATTTCTGACTTGAATATGATTCAAGTCATTCTATATTCTTTAATATTCCAACTCAATATGAATACATGAATCCCAGAATCCTGTTAACAATCATTACAACTTGACTGAATCAAACCATGGATATATATCCATTATTCCGTTATTCCATTTACCTGATTATGCAGTTACAACATGTTTACTGATATCATGGTTTTGATCAGTCATCCAACTTTTACAATACAATACTACAATACAATCATAACACTACGGGGTTTAAGGGGTAGACTGGTACGGAATATGTTAAAAGTGGCACGAGGTGGTCACTTAAGACATAATTACATCCATGCCGTTGTTCCGTGGTATTATCGACGGAGCCTTGTACTACAGGTTACCAAGGTCCCCGGTGTAAGTGGGACTCCCCTCGTATACACTGGCATCTTCTGTACCAGGCTACAAACAACAACGTTAATACAATATTACAATATTATAATACAACATTAAAAGCTCTCTCTCTCTCTCTTTCTTACTTTCTGTCTATTTCTCCCTTATCTTTGGGACTTACCGAGCGACCTGTTCGCTGACGACATTCTATTTCTTTCTTCTTTGAATGTCGTCAGGTGGTTTGGACCCAGCAGAGATCGAGCCCACCGGTGAAGACTTGGAGCAGTTTCACGAAGATCCCGAGCTCTAGATTTTGTACCTTGTTCTTTTCAGTATTTTCATTTCCTGTTATGCCACTGTTTAGGCATCGCTTTCCATTTCAGTTGTATTTACTTTTCATGCATTGTACAAAAGAATGTTATTAATAAAGTTGCTGTTATTTCTATATCTCTTGTCTCTTATGATTTACTTTTATATTGTTTAGATACGCTTAGCGTATGTACTTCTTAGTATATACGTAGCGGGCCTCGTCGCGTCCCCTTCGCCGTATACTGGGAAGCGGGGCGTGACAGGTTTTGTTGGTGGCCCATGCAGGTCAGAGTTGTATGAATCCCTATCATGCAGTTCTGGTATGCGTGAACAACCTAAGCAATATAACACAAGAACCAGCAACTAAAACATTCTTTACAATTCATATTCCTTGAATCTTGCAAATTTCTATTCCTTGAATCTTATCATTTCATGTATTTGAATCTGTCCTAACCCAAATTCTTCTTCAGGGTTATGGATTCCCCGAACAACACCAACACCAACGTCAACAACACACCTCCAGCACTACCTCTCGCACCAGCTGTTCGTGCACCACCCACTGAGCAAACAATGCTATTTGAGGCGATCCGCAGCCTTCTTGAGGGACAACAACAACTTCCGAACCGACCTGAGACCAACGCACCGGGAGTAAAGCAATTCAGGGCTTTACATCCGAAGCAGTTCTCTAGAAAAGGAAGCCCTCTTGAAGCGGAAGAATGGGCACAAGGCATCGAAGACGATCTTGCAGCAGCTCAAGTGCCAGACATCGCTTGGGTCCGTGTAGCAAAAGTACAGCTCACGGATAATGCTCGCAACTGGTGGAAGGCGGAAGAAAGCCGTCTGGTACAGCCGATTGAATGGACGACTTTTCGCGAGAAGTTCGACGCGAAATACTTTCCAGCGACTGCCAGGTTTGCAGTGGAGCAACAGTTCATTCATCTACAACAAGGATCGATGTGGGACAAATCGGTAGATGAATACGACGCTGAATTCACCATGTTAAGCCGATTCGCAGCACACTTGATACCGACGGACGAGATCAGAGCCCGTCGCTTTCAACAAGGACTGGACACGGAGATTCAGGCTGCTTTAGCTACGGGAAAATTTCTGACTCATGAGGATGCTCTGGAAGCTGCCCGCAGTTATGAAGCAGTGATAAAGGCAAGGGGCAGACCTCGGTCTGCAGGAGTGAAACGTCCTGCCACTCAAATGGCAGGAGGGGCCTCTTCAAGGCCAACTGTTGAACTCAGAAGACTGGAAGAAGTTAAGGATCGGTCAAGACTCGATTTTTGCTTTTATTGCAAGAGGGAAGGACACTTGTGGAAGGACTGTAGGCGCGCAAAAGGCATATGTTTGGTTTGTGGCGCGTCCAATCACGGAATTGGAAACTGTCCTTATAGACACAACTCAGCACACACACCCGCCAACTACCCGCAGCAGCCAGCTATCCAGGCTCCTGCAACTCGTCCTGCACTCCCAGCACCACCTCCACGTAGATTCCCTGCTCAGCCAAATCGCCAATTCCATGAGGCACTGAGAAACATGCCTCGAGTACAGGGGAATATGCCTCCAGCCAGGAGGAACGTGCCACAGCGATAGGCTTTCACCTTAGCAGCCATAGAACCTGAAACTGTGAACCCAGGTAACCCAGGTAACTCTCTCACAACTTTGACCAAAACTTCTTTACAGTCTTTAGTTCTGTCACCAAACTGTTACACTCTCCTTTTACAAATTTCGAGGACGAAATTTTTATAAGGAAGGTAGAAGGTAACAACCCTAATTTTTCTACACCAAAATTTTTCAAAAATCCAAAAAGGGGTATTTTACCATGAGCACAAGATATAGGTAATTATTTTGTTTTTAATTACAAGCTACAAGAATATAATAACTCCGTTTTTAGTGTACAAGAAATTACTTTAAATTTAATGTATACTAGGAGTATTTATTCTTGCTGCTATCAGTTTAAGTAATTAAATACCACAATAATTACAAGAAGGAGCTTGTAGCTCATTGGTAATACCTTGCACTGCTGAACCAAGCCACCAGAGTTCGAATCGCATGCCCTACATTATTTTTATAATTATTTTGTTTTAAATTTTTGGAAAGTCAACAGTCAAACCGTCATAACTCTCAAAATTTATACTGCACATAAAAAGTTAAATATACCAAAATTCCCCCCATGAGATTCCCAACCCATAGGTACCCCGACTCGGCCCGACTCGGGCCGGCGCCGCCGGCCGGACTCGGCCGGACGGCCAAGTCGTCAACACGGAATTTTTCCGCGTTGACTTGGTCATACCCCCTGCATACTTTATTCTTTTTGATCGGTTACCAGATTCTTAATAAATCACTTTTATTTCAAAATTTAATCATTTTTTTAATGTTTTTATATTTTTTTTAATTAAAACCCTAACCCTATATAAACCCCCCTACCCTCTACCCTTTCACCCTACATTACTAAGTCCACTCTCCCAAAATCTCAAGAGAACTCGGTACATTAGAAAACGAGCGAAAGGCGAAGCGCTGCCGAAATCGACGGCGAATTCCGGCGATCGTGCTAGGACTCTTCACGACGTTTCAACGCACCGACGACCCACTACTTTCCTAGCACTCTCTAACGTGTCCAAAACCCGTAAGTCCCCCTCTTTCTATCTTCCTTTTCTTTTAAGAAAAATACGACTTTTTAAAACCCGACGGAAATCGGAACAAACCGATTTCCGATTCGGTTTTCTATCAAAACTCACTTGTCACAAATTCCATAATGCTTAAACATATTCATGTTGACTATTAATCACTTAAAAATCAATTTGGATAAAGTTTTTCACATGAAATGATAACGTTTCCATTTATCGTATTTCTTTCACTTAAATACCACAATGTTTAGTTATCACATTTAACCCTTAACAATTGCTATACCTTAACGTAGATCACGAGGTAATGACCTACCTCCACACACACGCAAATACAACCCTAATTGATATCATCAAAATTCAGAATACGAAAATACAAGACTTTACATTAAAATACCCTTTTCTTTATAAACCTTTTCTAAAAGTTCTAAGTTGTTTACAATTTTAAAACAAAATCTTTTAATAGGAAAATACGATATGTCATGGACATCGATCGTTTATCTAAACTGAGTTTGTGGTGTCTAGGCTAGGCAAGTGAGCTAGGGTAACTTTAAAAGGCCCGCCTCAGGATTCGTGAGCGGATCCCTCCCTCCTCACTTGTACTTACTGTTAGTGTTTATGCCCTAGAAGGCCATTACTGTATCATACTAGCTTGTATATTACTTAATGGAAGCTTGGGATATTCACATGTATATAACAGTCTTGCTAAACATGGTAGTATGCTACTTGGTTTTTCTATCTTAATATGTGAGTGTACGTATTGATAGAGCTCTTAGGATCTTGTTTGACTACCAGCGTTGTGATAGCAGTCACACTAGTGGGGGCTGGGTAGTCTACAAGCACATCCTTATTCAGGTCCCTAGTCGTTGGATTATCGAGACAGAGCATCGGTACTCCGGAGTAGACTAGTGTGTACGCTTCTCATCCCAGTTGGGGAAATGGTCTGTCCCACAGCCGTCAGTACGTCGTACTGGAGATAGTATACAGGTGCTCGTTGGGTTACGGGTACACCGGACAGGACACACAGGGAACTGTTGGTTGGTTTTATACCAGTCGTCAGTGAACAGTTCCCAGGTGACATGAGTACAGCGTAGTCCGCAGACTTGACACTGCTACTTCGCCTCGAGTGTGTCCCACTGTTCTTAGATTGCTACCCTACCACGGCTCAAAGGAGTCGTGCAAACAGATAGCAGTTGGGTGCAGTCCCGAGCACTTGGAGGCAGTGGCGGTTAGACTGGATTCGTCCCTCCCGGTATTGGGAGTAGATATCGCGCTGTGTCAGAGAGCCATTACACAAAGTCCCTGGCCAGGGCAAGCGAGATTTGCTGGTAGGTTCCAGTAGTTTCTCAGGGTGTAATGGGCTTCCCTCCGACACAACTTATACCGCTATTAGGGGACTGACGCTCGCCGCCCCCTAGGCAGGATATGCGATAGTCTTGGACGAACGGACCGGACTGTATGGAGATTGTCACATCAGACTCAGTAGGAGTTCGGATGGGTTTCCTCATCGGCCTTCTTATCGACAACTACCTGGGGACCGTTACGTACAGCTAGTGCCGCTTGCGGTCTGTGGTTAAACCCACTGCCAGCGTAGTAGTCGAGTCTCTAGAGTCCCACACAGAGAGTTTCCTATTCCAGGCGAAACGATATAGAGGTCGTATGGTTTTACGACAAGGGTTCGGACGCATACGTGCGTTTACGCGCGTACGACTTTTGGACAGTTTTTACCAGTCGGCTTTGGTTTAAGCCAGTTACTGGTATCCGGTTATTGGATTTTTACAGTCTAAAGTTTTTTCGTATTTTTGCGGATTGGAGGGGCGTTCTCGTAATTGTGCGAGAAGCTTCTAGAAGTGGTGACTAAGGAGGTTTAGGTGTCATTTGCATTAAATGAGTTTAGTGAGTCATGAGGGTGATTCATGCATATCATTAATGCATGATAAATGCTTAATGAGTCATGACAATGAATCACCATTAGATATTTGTGAAGCATGCTTATTCATTATGTATTATTCTTTTCTTCATAAATAAGAATGCTTCATATTTATTATGATAACTTACTATTCTCATATGATAATCATTCTCACCTTCTCTCTCCTCAAGCTCTCTCTCTTCAAAAGACTAATCCTCCCCTCTCATGAGTTGAGTACAAGGGTTAGTAAGACTAAACAATCCATAACCATCACTCTATCTCAATCTATCTTCTTTGATTAGCAATCCAAGAAGGTTAGTTGCCTCAAGTTTAGAGGCTAAGCTTGGAGTTTTGCTCTCGGGTGGATCGTCTACTACTTCGAGAAGGCCGAGAAGAACAAGGAGTTCGTAAAGACGAAGGAGTTGGTTCATTAGGTATAATCCCTAAACACAGTAGTTTAGAAACACTTTGTGTTTGGTTATTTATAGTTTAGCTTCGATTCAAGCGGTTAGTCGATGTTTGTTCACTAAACAAGTTCGTTTTTGAAAATTCCGCCTCCCCACAAGTATTGGGGTGTAGTACATCGACTTACAGTGGTATCAGAGCCTTGCTAAACAATAAATAACTTAATTGCAAATTTGTACGAATTTCGAACGGAAAAACGAAGCCGGAAAACCCTAAAAATATCAAGTTTCTGTCGATTTTAAAATGATGTCCAAAATTTTTTCAGGTAAGTTCAGAAAGCTTGAAAAGATACCAGAAGAACACCCAAGAAATTTGGGCTCCTGAATCGGCAACGCGGCCGCGGAACCGCGGCGGATCGGACCGATCCGCCGCGCTTCCGCCGCCGAGTTGCCGAGTCAGGAACTCAAATTTCCTGTGTTGCTTCTCTGTAGGATTTGGGATTTTCTGGAATATTTAATATCTGCTCAGGTTTCAGTTTTACAGAGCAGTATTGGAGCAATATTAATGATGTTTAATCGATCGAAATTGTACAGTATTTGCATATTGGATTATATCTGTGATTGTTTAATGTGTTCGTAAACCTCCCCTAACTGCTAGTATGTCGGTTGGCAGGGGGTTGCACATTTCTGTAATGGTTTTATCTGTTTGTGCATATAAACTGTATTGGACTGTTGTGGTGTATAGCCGGGGTTTTGAAATGGGTTATTATTTAATTCATTTGTTGTAAATGTAATTTGTTGTAATATTATTTTTGCGGGGCACATCCAGGTTGCGGTTGTAGCCACCGTTGTATTATTTCATTTTACTGTTTATGCTCCTAGGACTGACCCAAGGTGGGGTACACAAACTGCCGGGCGGGTAGTTTGCCGTACCCGTAGGGGTCGAGGGTGGGGTAACGGCTATTCATCACAACTGTGTAATCTGTCTTTTCTTGCAGGCTCAAAAGAAATACAGATTGCTTGCAAATCCAATAAAGTTTATCTGTGTTCTGGAATGAATATCATTGCGTCAGACGAATGTAAAATATCTATATTTATGATAGCTATTTAGACGTCACTTATGTTTTACACCCGCGCTAGCCCAGCCCCTGCTCTGTCGTTAGTTAAGTAACCTAACGGGTGATGACGGGACCCCGTGGCGAATGCGGATGGCATAAGAGGACGTTGTATTTTCGTTGTTTTCTGCAATGATAGGTTAATGATGGGACGCATTATCTATAATGCAAAGAAAATAAACCAAGTTTAAATCGTTGGAACAATTTAAAAGAAACCACTCGGTTATTTTTAAAACAGATATTTTAAATGCGGAGCTTTAACCACTCCTTTTAAAAGCTATCAGGTTCCTTCGGTTATATCAAGTTCACTACGTTCACGGTTTCGCCAAAACCAGTCGTAGCCCTCCGTCATTTCTTATGGATGGTCAGTAGTATTCAAGCTATGCTTGTTGGCATACGTCAAGGCATAGTGTTTGGTAGCTGCTGGGGTATTCATTTGTTGCATAGATAGATGTGTTGGTTTGGGACAGTCGCATTACCTTGTTGGCATACGTCAAGGGTATATACGGGTGGGTTCAAATTAACAAGATAATGATGGGCAGAACTTGACATGTGACTTATGATTTGTTGGCATACGTCAAGGTCATAAGAGCATGGGGCAAAAACTTATATCGGGAATTTCTAAAGAAACTGAAATTTGCAAAGAGATGCATACCATTTGGAGTTTGATGAATGTTGGTAGGATTCCTTCAACATTATCATACGATGATATTTGGATCCGGATCCTACTGTGAGTATATGCTACTTATCAGGATATTCGTCACTTAACGATCAATGCTATAAACCTAGTAGGTGTCCAGAAAAGTGTCAGCGGGGTTACGCCCCCAGAGAAAAGAGGTTATTTAATTAAGGAACTTCGCGAAAGCGTTGGAAAACCTCCCTCGAAGTACCGACACCAGCCTGGCTGAACGGTTAAGCAAGTATTGTACGGTGAGAATAGTCCTGGCTAATTCTTCTTTTATGGTTTGAGGAAGGATTCGAGAAACAGTGGGAGCCATCCAGTTTAGATAAACTAAAAACCACTCTAAACTTGCAAGAGCATCATGCTAAAGAGTTTTCTTCTCTCTCTCCTAATTGCAGCGACCCTGAAAATAACTGGACTTAAGTTACTTTTAGAGAAAAATATACTGACAGGGCCAAACGATTGGCTGTGGAATATCAAAATGGCTTTGACCTATGACAAACTGGGGTACATCCTCACCGCTACGGCACCTGCTGTCCCTGGTCCCAAATCCAGCAATGCGGATAAGGAAATCCGCAAAACCTGGGATTTAGATTGCGCGAAAGCCAAGTGCATCGTGCTTGCCTCGATGAACAATGAACATCAGAGGAGGCACAAGGATATGGACCTTGATGGCATATTTCTCCATACAAAGGAACTTTATGGAGAGCAATCTCGTATAGCAAGATACGAGACCTCAAAGAACTTGTTTCGAGCGAGGTTGGCTGTCGGGTCATCGGTAGGAGAACATGTCCTAAAGATGATCGGCTATATAGAAGAGCTCGCAGACCTTGGGACGACTTTGGATAATGAGCTCTATACAGACCTTATTCTCCAGTCCCTTCCTCACACCTACGCCCAGTTTATCCTGAACTTCAACCTTCAAAGAAAAGAAGTTGAACTTCCGGAACTCCTGAACATGTTAAGGAGTGCAGAGGGCACCTTGAAGAATTCAAGGGAAACACCCGCTATGTTTGTTGGCTGTACATCTTCTTCCGGGTCCAAGGCAAGGGCCAAAGGAAGGAAGAAGAAGGCCGCACCCAGACCTAGAGGAGGTGTTAGTAAGGTGGGAGGGAAGGGAAAGAAAAAGATTGCAGTACCGATAGTTGGCCAGGATGAGTGCTTCCATTGTCACAGGAAAGGGCACTGGAAGAAGGATTGCAAGGCGTGGAACGCCAAGAACCAGGAACCGAAGCAAGCTGTGGCTTCGACTTCAGGTGTGTTTGTAATTGAGAATTGTCTGTCGATCAACTCTACTTCCTGGGTATTGGATACCGGATCAGGATCTCATATTTGCAATTCATTGCAGGCACTGAGAAACCGTAGAGTGCTGAAGGAAGGTGATATGACCCTAAAGGTTGCTAACGGAGCTAGCGTGGGAGCTGCGTCCGTCGGGGATTATCACCTAGGATTGACGAGTGGACACATTTTGGTTTTACATAACTGTTATTTTGTGCCAAGCTTAACGTGTAATATCATATCAGTTTCCTTGTTATCAAATAAAGGTTATGATTTCACGTTTGAAAGAGATGTTGTCAACATCCACCTTAATCATGGTTTGATTGGGTCCGGTACATTAAATAACGGAATATATGTTTTAAACCAACTCCAAATTTTCAATGTCCAGAACACACTAAAAAGAAAGTCTCCAGATTTAAATAAAGCTTTCTTATGGCATTGTAGACTGGGTCACATCAATGAGAGAAGGTTGACTAAGTTGCATAGAGAAGGATATTTGGACTCGTTCGAATATCAATCTTATGACACTTGTCAATCTTGTCTCAAAGGAAAGATGACAAAGACTCCATTTACTGGACAAGGAGTAAGAGCGAGCGAGCTCTTAGGACTCATACACAGCGATGTATGTGGTCCAATGTCTACACATGCAAGAGGTGGTTATTCCTACTTCATTACTTTTACAGATGATTTCTCTAGGTTTGGACATGTCTTCTTGATGAAGCATAAATCCGAGGCCTTTGAGAAATTCCTGGAATACAAGAGTGAAGCGGAAAACCAAACAGGCAAAAGTATTAAGACACTGAGATCTGATCGAGGTGGAGAATACTTAAGTGCCGAGTTCCTAGGTTACCTAAAAGAGAAAGGAATTCTCTCTCAGCTTACTCCTCCATACACTCCACAGCACAACGGTGTATCGGAAAGACGGAATCGAACCCTATTGGATATGGTACGATCCATGATGAGTAATGCTGAGTTACCGCGATCTTTCTGGGGATATGCGCTAGAATCAGCGACACATCTTTTGAACAGAGTTCCAACCAAAACTGTGCCTACCACACCATATCAGATGTGGAGTGGGAAGAAACCCTATCTTCAGTACCTGAAGACATGGGGATGTACAGCTTTTGTAAAAAAGCAGCATCCGGACAAGCTCGAGGCACGCTCAGTAGAGTGTAAGTTTGTGGGATATCCAAAGAACTCTAATGGATATTGTTTCTATTACGCAGAGGAACAAAAGGTTTTTGTTTCTCGTCATGCCCGCTTCTTAGAAACTGAATTTTTGGAAAATCAGAAGAGTGGGAGCGTAGTAGAACTGGAAGAAATTCCAGAACCACAAGCTGCTACTGAAAGTTTGGTAGAACCAGAGGTTCAAGAAGAACAGAACATTCCCGCACCCCTCCGCAGGAGTAGTAGGTCGTCTCATCCGCCTGAAAGATACTACGGTTTTCTCATAGACGGGGATAGAGAGGATTGCATCATAGATGATGATGAACCTACTGACTTCCAGCAGGCCATCCAGAGCGGCGACTCGGTACGATGGCTAGATGCAATGCGGACCGAAATGGAGTCCATGTACACCAACAAAGTATGGACTTTGGACTTTGCTCCAGATGGGGTAAAACCCATAGGATGCAAATGGATCTTCAAGAAAAAGATTGGTGTAGATGGACAGGTGGAAACCTATAAGGCTAGACTTGTTGCAAAGGGTTTTCGTCAAAGACCTGGTTTGGACTATGACGAAACTTTTTCTCCAGTAGCTATGCTCAAATCCATTCGGTTCCTTCTTGCTATTGCTGCCTTCCATGATTATGAAATCTGGCAGATGGACGTAAAGACGGCTTTTCTGAATGGAAATTTAGAAGAGAGCGTCTATATGGATCAGCCAGAGGGTTTCAATCAGAGTGGGAGCAGCGGGAAAGTATGCAAGCTGCTTAAGTCCATTTATGGACTAAAGCAGGCATCGCGGAGTTGGAACATCTGTTTTGATGAGACAGTCAAAGAATATGACTTTATCAAAAATCCAGATGAACCGTGCATATATAGTAAAGTTGTAGCCAGAAGTGTCGTATTCCTCGTCTTGTACATGGATGACATTCTATTGATAGGAAATGACATTCCTATGCTACAATCTGTCAAAGGATTCTTGTCACACAGGTTCTCCATGAAAGACCTGGGTGATGCCTCTTACATTCTGGGGATCCGGATCTATCGTGATAGATCCAAGAGGATGTTGGGACTTTCGCAGTCCAGGTATATCGACACTGTACTGAAAAGATTCAGTATGGAAGATTCTAAGCGCGGTAATCTACCGGCTTGTCACGGAATCACCCTCTCCAAAAAGATGTCTCCCAAGACTGATTTGGAAAGGGAACGCATGTCTATTATACCCTACGCTTCTGCGGTAGGCTCAATAATGTATGCGATGTTGTGCACCAGACCAGATGTAGCTTACGCACTGAGCGTGGTAAGCCGGTATCAGTCAGACCCAGGGGAGATGCACTGGAAAGCAGTTAAGAACATTCTCAAGTACCTGAGGAGGACTAAGGAGATGTTCTTGGTTTACGGCGGAAAAGACCTCAGGTTGGAGGCCTTTGCTGATTCCGGCTTCCAGAGTGATAAGGACGATTCCAAGTCCATGTCGGGTTATGTCTTTACCCTCAATGGAGGGGCGGTGTGCTGGAAGAGCTCCAAGCAGGACACCGTTGCTGACTCGACGATGGAAGAGGAGTATATAGCTGCTTGCGATGCCGCAAAAGAAGCAGTCTGGATGAAGAAGTTCCTAACAGAACTTCAGGTGGTTCCTACCATAGTTGATCCAATACCTCTGTATTGCGACAACAACGGAGCTATAGCTTTAGCGAAGGAACCAAGGTCCCATCAGAAGTCCAGAAACATCTTGAGGTGGTATCACCTGATCAGGGAGATCATTGATCGTCAGGAGATCGAGGTTCGGAGAGTTGCTTCAGAAGAGAACATTGCTGATCCATTCACGAAGGCCCTACCTCAGACGCAGTTCGAGAGGCTACTCGAGATCATTGGTCTTCGATAAGCCAGTACATGGCCCTAGTGCAAGTGGGAGATTGTTAGTGTTTATGCCCTAGAAGGCCATTACTGTATCATACTAGCTTGTATATTACTTAATGGAAGCTTGGGATATTCACATGTATATAACAGTCTTGCTAAACATGGTAGTATGCTACTTGGTTTTTCTATCTTAATATGTGAGTGTACGTATTGATAGAGCTCTTAGGATCTTGCTTGACTACCAGCGTTGTGATGGCAGTCACACTAGTGGGGGCTGGGTAGTCTACAAGCACATCCTTATTCAGGTCCCTAGTCATTGGATTATCGAGACAGAGCATCGGTACTTCGGAGTAGACTAGTGTGTACGCTTCTCATCCCAGTTGGGGAAATGGTCTGTCCCACAGCCGTCAGTACGTCGTACTGGAGATAGTATACAGGTGCTCGTTGGGTTACGGGTACACCGGACAGGACTCACAGGGAACTGTTGGTTGGTTTTATACCAGTCGTCAGTGAACAGTTCCCAGGTGACATGAGTACAGCGTAGTCTGCAGACTTGACACTGCTACTTCGCCTCGAGTGTGTCCCACTGTTCTTAGATTGCTACCCTACCACGGCTCAAAGGAGCCGTGCAAACAGGTAGCAGTTGGGTGCAGTCCCGAGCACTTGGAGGCAGTGGCGGTTAGACAGGATTCGTCCCTCCCGGTATTGGGAGTAGATATCGCGCTGTGTCAGAGAGCCATTACGCAAAGTCCCTGGCCAGGGCAAGCGAGATTTGCTGGTAGGTTCCAGTAGTTTCTCAGGGTGTAATGGGCTTCCCTCCGACACAACTTATACCGCTATTAGGGGACTGACGCTTGCCGCCCCCTAGGCAGGATATGCGATAGTCTTGGACGAACGGACCGGACTGTATGGAGATTGTCACATCAGACTCAGTAGGAGTTCGGATGGGTTTCCTCATCGGCCTTCTTATCGACAACTACCTGGGGACCGTTACGTACAGCTAGTGCCGCTTGCGGTCTGTGGTTAAACCCACTGCCAGCGTAGTAGTCGAGTCTCTAGAGTCCCACAAAGAGAGTTCCCTATTCCAGGCGAAACGATATAGAGGTCGTATGGTTTTACGACAAGGGTTCGGACGCATACGTGCGTTTACGCGCGTACGACTTTTGGACAGTTTTTACCAGTCGGCTTTGGTTTAAGCCAGTTACTGGTATCCGGTTATTGGATTTTTACAGTCTAAAGTTTTTCCGTATTTTTGCGGATTAGAGGGGCGTTCTCGTAATTGTGCGAGAAGCTTCTAGAAGTGGTGACTAAGGAGGTTTAGGTGTCATTTGCATTAAATGAGTTTAGTGAGTCATGAGGGTGATTCATGCATATCATTAATGCATGATAAATGCTTAATGAGTCATGACAATGAATCACCATTAGATATTTGTGAAGCATGCTTATTCATTATGTATTATTCTTTTCTTCATAAATAAGAATGCTTCATATTTATTATGATAACTTACTATTCTCATATGATAATCATTCTCACCTTCTCTCTCCTCAAGCTCTCTCTCTTCAAAAGACTAATCCTCCCCTCTCATGAGTTGAGTACAAGGGTTAGTAAGACTAAACAATCCATAACCATCACTCTATCTCAATCTATCTTCTTTGATTAGCAATCCAAGAAGGTTAGTTGCCTCAAGTTTAGAGGCTAAGCTTGGAGTTTTGCTCTCGGGTGGATCGTCTACTACTTCGAGAAGGCCGAGGAGAATAAGGAGTTCGTAAAGACGAAGGAGTTGGTTCATTAGGTATAATCCCTAAACACAGTAGTTTAGAAACACTTTGTGTTTGGTTATTTATAGTTTAGCTTCGATTCAAGCGGTTAGTCGATGTTTGTTCACTAAACAAGTTCGTTTTTGAAAATTCCGCCTCCCCACAAGTATTGGGGTGTAGTACATCGACTTACACTTACCTGGCCGCAATTGACGGTGAAGAGGCGATTTAAGGCTTCTAATGACTTATCGTTTAGACCCTTTAGAAATAGGCTAGTTGGCTTAGGAAACCCTAGAAACTAAAATATGGAAATTTACACCTTTTACAAATAAATACCTCATCTTTATAAAACCGTTTTCTAAATGATTAATATTTATTAAATCTTTGTAAAGCGCCACTACAACCCACCTTTGGGGAACTCGTTAGGGATAGTACGGTTTATCGTGCACCCTCAAGCTTAGTAGTGCGAGATTCAGACCTCCGCAAGGAGCAATCGGACTCGAAAGGTTTAGAATACGACATTTATGAAAAATGAGATTTTGGAAAATAAAATATTTATTTAAAATTATTCTTGTATTAACATATATATAATTATCATTTAAACACCTATTTTATTATAAGATAAAGTTTCCACCTTTTCCTAAAAATTACAAGATTAAAAGTTACATTAAAATACCATGAATTTTCAAATAAATCAATATTATAATTTAATACTTTTATTAGGATATATTCACTAGAATAACACAAATAAAATTTACACTCATTATAACAATAAAGACGAATAATAAATACTTGGGGTGTATCTTGAAAATTATACAAAAGTACTTTTTACATAAAATCCCCTCAAGTTTTATAATTTACAATAAGGACCCTAACAAATATAGAACTTCGACTTGCATTTTCTTTGGGTCTGACTCGGGTTTGAGTCTGACTATTTCTGACTTGAATATGATTCAAGTCATTCTATATTCTTTAATATTCCAACTCAATATGAATACATGAATCCCAGAATCCTGTTAACAATCATTACAACTTGACTGAATCAAACCATGGATATATATCCATTATTCCGTTATTCCATTTACCTGATTATGAAGTTACAACATGTTTACTGATATCATGGTTTTGATCAGTCATCCAACTTTAACAATACAATACTACAATACAATCATAACACTACGAGGTTTAAGGGGTAGACTGGTACGGAATATGTTAAAAGTGGCAAGAGGTGGTCACTTAAGACGTAATTACATCCATGTCGTTGTTCCGTGGTATTATCGACGGAGCCTTGTACTACAGGTTACCAAGGTCCCCGGTGTAAGTGGGACTCCCCTCGTATACACTGGCATCTTCTGTACCAGGCTACAAACAACAACGTTAATACAATATTACAATATTATAATACAACATTAAAAGCTCTCTCTCTCTCTCTCTCTCTTACTTTCTGTCTATTTCTCCCTTATCTTTGGGACTTACCGAGCGACCTGTTCGCTGACGACATTATATTTCTTTCTTCTTTGAATGTCGTCAAGTGCTTTGGACCCAGCAGAGATCGAGCCCACCGGTGAAGACTTGGAGCAGTTTCACGAAGATCCCGAGCTCTAGATTTTGTACCTTGTTCTTTTCAGTATTTTCATTTCCTGTTATGCCACTGTTTAGGCATCGCTTTCCATTTCAGTTGTATTTACTTTTCATGCATTGTATAAAAGAATGTTATTAATAAAGTTGATGTTATTTCTATATCTCTTGTCTCTTGTGATTTACTTTTATATTGCTTAGATACGCTTAGCGTATGTACTTCTGAGTATATACGTAGCGGGCCTCGTCGCGTCCCCTTCGCCGTATACTGGGAAGCGGGGCGTGACACTGTGTATGAGCCCCAAGAGCTCTGCTGCCCTTTCTCCATGTCCGGTGAACGGAGATTTGGTCATCTTTCCTTTGAGATAAGACTGACAAGTTTCATAAGATGAAAACTCGAACGTGTTCAAGAGTCCATCTTTATGCAACTTACTTAGTCTTTTCTCTCCGATATGACCAAGTCTACAATGCCACAAGTAGGATTCATTCGTATCTGAATTCTTTCTCTTGCGTGTGTTTTGTATATTGAGAACTGTATTCTGATTTAGAACGTAGATACCATTACACAGTGTACCTTCTGCAACCAGTACCTTATGAAGGTAAATGCTCATGATATTTCTATCAAGAACAAAGTTATATCCATCTTTATCGAGTAAAGAAACTAATATGATGTTGCAAACCATGGAAGGTACATAGTAGCAAACGTTCAAAATCATAGTATTGTCGTTTGGCAACACTAGGTGATATTCAATGACGGCTGTAGCATTAACTTGTGCTCCGTTCGCTACCCTGAGCGACATATCACCAGGTACAACTTTCCTACTTTTTCTCATTCCCTGCAATAGATTACAGATATGAGATCCTGATCCGGTATCAAGTACCCAGGAGGTAGGGCTGACTGTAAAGCAGTTCTCAATTACAAGAACACCTGAAGTAGATGCAAAACTATGCTTCTTCTTCAACTGGGTATCCCTAGAATCCATACAATCCTCTTTCCCTTGCTCATACTTATGACTGTTGTCGTAAGTTAGAGCCGAACCAACGTTCCCCAGCCCCGAATAAGAATTCAGATCGGTCAAGCGATATATTTTATTATCTTGATTAGGGCGTGAAATGGTTGCTACCTGGAGAGAGAGAAAAGAAACACTCAGCGTGCGCTCTTGCAAGATTAGATTGGTTTATTAATTTATCTAACCAGGATGGCTGCCACTGTTTCCTCAAATTCTTCTTCAAACCCTAAAAGAAGAACTAGTCAGGATTAATCGCACGTCACAATACTTGCTTAACCTTTCAGCCAGGCTAGTGTTGGTACTTCGAGGAAGGTTTTCCAACGCTTTCGCGAAGTTCCTTAATTAAATAACCTCTTTTCCCTGGAGGCGTAGCCCCGCTAACACCGTTCTAGACACCTACTTGGTTTATTGCATTGATTGTCAAGTGAAATAATCTCCCGAGAGTAATCCAACTCATCAGTGGGATCGGGATCCAACTATCATTGTGCGATGACCTAGATGGAATCCACTCTAGTCACCACACTCCAGAAGGTATGCTAAATCTGCAAGTTCCAGTTTCTTTAGAAACTCCCGATGTGGATTTTTGCCCCTAACGGTTTATGACCTTGACAATGCCAACATATTATAAACCGCTAGTCAAGTTCGGCCCGTCATTATCTTGATTAACTTAGACCCACCCGCATACCTCTTGACAATGCCAACATAGCTATGCGACTGTCCTAAATAATCTGAAAAATAAAACTACAAAACAAGCAATACTTAGCTACCGATCACTATGCCTTGACAATGCCAAAATACGTAGCTCGAATACTTAGTAGTACTTGTAGGAAATGACGGAGGGCTACGGCTGGGTTTTTGGCGAAAAACCCGTTAACGTAATGAACTTGATATCGTTGAAGGAACCTGATAACCCATTTAAAATTATAGTGACGAAAACTTTTGCTAAAGAGGTCACTCCCTGTGAAGGGATCTCGGCTCTTTCCTCGTCGAATGAGGTGCAGGATATTCCAAACTAAATACCTCGATGCAAAGCAAGAATAATCGACTATAGTGAAGTAATTACCCTGACGCAAACTTTTGTCCAAGGGGTCACTCCCGATGAAGGGATCTCGGCCCTTGCCTCGTCGAATGAGGTGCTGGGCATTCATAACCGAATACCTCTGTACAAAACAAAAGAGAACGTCCTTGCAATAACAGCTTTTTGAAAATTGTTCCAACAATGTCTTATAGGTTTGTTTTTTCTTTGCATTAATATAATGCGTCCCATCAATTAATCCAACCATTGCAGAAAACAATGAAAATATGACGTACGCTTATGCCATCCGCATTCGCCACGGGGCCCCGTCATTACCCGTTAGGTTACTTAACTAACGACAGAGCGGGGGCTGGACTAGCGCGGATGCAAAACATAAGCAACGCCTACTATATATCATATATAGATATATACATTCGTCAGATGCAATGATAGCCATTTCAGATCACAGATGAACACATTGGATATACTAGGAATCCGCGTTTCGTTCGAGCCTGCAACGAAAGACGGATTACATGGTCGCGATGAATAGCCAAACCCCACCCTAGACCCCTACGGGTGCGACAAACTACCCGCCAAATACCCAAAGTGAAGCAACCTCCCTCAACAACGTGAGTAGGCCACTCGGTACTTCAAAGTACCCAGTAGTTTGTGCACCCCACCTTGGGTCTATCCTAGGAGCAAAAACAGTAAAAGAAATAATATACAATGGCGGCTACAACCTCATCCCGGATGTGCGGCCATAAAAATAATATTACATCAATTTACATTTTACGTCAAATGAAAGATAAAGAAAACTCTCATCTCACAAAACCCCGGCTATTCATTCCCGACAATCCAACAAGTTCATATACACAATCCAACAACATTACAGATCACAGATATGCACAACCCCCACTAATCGACGTATAGCGATTAGCCGACGTTCAGTGCATATATCACATTACAGATATAACCACTTAGCCAAAGTTTGTAGAACTCCGATCAAAATACAAATTTATAACTACTCCAAAAAAATAACATTTTTCTCTGGATAATCTGGGCAAAAACAAAATATCTCAAAAATCCCAAAATACAAAACAAAGGAATCTGCAACAAATTGGAGCCGCGGCGGAACGCATGGTTCCGCCGCTCTTCCGCGGTGAGTTGGTCGAGTCATGGGCTCAAATTTCTTGACAATCCCCAGAAAACCCTGATTGTATTTTTCATGTCATACAAAATATTTTTAGGCCTGTTTTGAAAATCGACAGAAAATACATTTTTTCGGTTTGTTTTCAGGATTTTTTCCGGATCGGAGTTCTAAACACTTTGCTAACAGTTAGTTGTTGCTTAGCTATGCTCTGATACCACTGTTAGGTCCATGTTACCCATCCTGGTTCTTTCGAGGAGGCGTAATAGGTAAAAATCAAATTTTTCCTCGAAAGGTAACATGGACCATCCATGAAGGATCTTTGCTAAACAAAAACTAACTAAAAAACTACAAGTTCTAGATACTATGTAGAATGGTTATACCTAGGTCTTGAACTCCTTCTCTTCTTTTGGTGGCTCTCCTCCTTGCTTGCTCCTTGTAGTGGCTTGAACGGCTCCTCCTCGTCGTCTCCTCTTTGCCGTAGATGGATCCACCCGAGGGCCTCAAACTTGAGCTCCTATCTCAACCTAGAGATAACTAAGGTGCTTGGTTTGCTAAACCTAGAACCTTAGAATGAGTAGAGAAGAGTTATGGTGGTTTTGTCTCAATGGTTCATGATTTCCAGCTCATGGAACACTTGAACCTTGAGAGAGGAAGAGGGAGAGCTTTCTTTCTAGGAGAGAGAAAGAATATGATAGAATGAGCTCTCATAATGCAACCATGCTCACAAAAGCAAAAATAATAATGATAATAATAATAGTTAAGAATTGTGATGGTTAGTTTCAATGACCATTATCATTTCATGCAATTATTGCATTTTGTAGAGAACAACAAGTAAACAAAAGTCATAGCAATGAAATGATGATGGTCAACAAGTCCACAATAGTCAACCAGTCAACAAAGTAAACAAGTCAACAAAAGTCAAATGTTCAACTCAACCATGACACAATAATCCTTAATTAATATTATTAATCATATTTCTCATTCTCATTAGGGTTTAGAAAAAGTCAACGGTCAACAAGTCAACCAAAATCAAATGGTCAACAACCCTAATGAGAATCCTCTTCCTTTGCCTCTGTCAACTGTGCTTACACACCCGCATCCGTGTTTTAAGGAACATGAATACACTGAGACAAAACCAATCCCAAAACAAGTACCGGGATCAGGCTTAAACCAAAGCCCGCTAGTAATAACTGTCCGGACACCAAACGTGCATAAGTGCGCGGATATGAACGAACCCCGTCGCAAAACCATGCAACCTCTACTCTGTTTTGCCCAAAGGCGAGTAACCCTCTGTGTGGGACTCTGAAGGCTCGACACTACGCTGGCAGTGGGTTTAACCACAGGCCGCAAGCGGTACTAGCTGTACGTAACGGTCCCCAGGTAGATGCCGATAAGAAGACTGATGAGGTGAACCCATCCTAACTCCTACTGAGCCTGAATGTGACAATCTCCGTACAGTCCGGTCTGTTCGTCTGAGAATATCGCATGGCGGGCCTAGGGGGCGGTAAACGTCAGTCCCCTAATAGCGGTACAATTCGTGTCGGTGTGTAGCCCAAAACACCCTGAGAATCTACTGGAAAACCTACCAGCAATTCTTGCTTGCCCTGGCCAGGGACGACAATGTGTAATTGCTCTCCTAGACACAGCACGATATCAACTCCCAATACCGGGAGAGACGAATCCTGTCTAACCGTCACTGCCTCCAAGTGCTTCGGGACTGCACCCAACTACTACCTGTTTGCACGACTCAGTAGAGCCGTGGTAGGGTAGTAATCTAAGAACAGTGGGAACACACTCGAGGCAAAGTGACAGTGTCAAGTCAGTGGACTAAGCTGTACTCATGTCACCTGGGAATTGTTACCTGACGATAGGTATAATACCAACCAACAGTCCCCGACGAGTCCTGTCCAGTGTACTCGTAACCTAACGAGCACCTGCATACTATCTCCAGTATGACGTACTGATGGCTGTGGGACAAACCATCTCCCCTACTGGGAAGAGAAGCGTATGCACCAGTCTACTCTGGAGTATCGATGCCCTGTCTTGATAATCCTACGACTATGGACCAAAATAAGGATGTGCTTATAGACTACCCAGCCCCCACTAGTGTGATCGCCATCACAACGCCGGTAGTCAAGCAAAGATCCTAAGGGCTCCATCAATATGTTTTTAGCGATATGTTAAAAGAAACATATACACATATTAAGATAGAAAAAAACCAAGTAGCATACTACTATATCGAGCAAGACTGTCGTAAACCCATATATATATCCTAAGCCTCCAAAATGTATTATACAAACTAGTACTATACAATAATGGCCTCTAGGGCATACATATTCAACAGCAGTTGGGTGCAGTCCCGAAGCACTTAGAGGCAGTGGCGATTAGATAGGATTCGTCTCTCCCGGTATTGGGAGTTGATATCGCACTGTGTTTGGAGAGCCACTACGCAAAGTCCCTGACCAGGGCAAACGAGATTTAATGGTAGGATTTCCAGTAGCTTCTCAAGGTGTAATGGGCTTCGCTCCGACACGACTTATACAGCTTTTAGCGGACTGACGCTTGCCGCCCCCTAGGCCCGATATGCGATAGTATTAGACGAACAGACCGGACTGTACGGAGATTGTCACATCAGGCTCAGTAGGAGTTCGGATGGGTTTCGTCATTGGCCTTCTTATCGACATCTACCTGGGGACCGTTACGTACAGCCAGTGCTGCTTGCGGCCTGTGATTAAACCCACTGCCAGCGTAGTGTCGAGTCTTGAGAGTCCCACACAGAGTGTTTCCCTGCTTCAGGCGAAACGATATAGAGGTCGTATGGTTTTACGACAGGGTTCGGACACATACGTGTATTTATGCACGTACGATGTTCGGACAGTTTATACTAGCAGGCTTTAGTTTAAGCCAGATTCTAGTATTGGATTATTGGATTTATACAGTCTTAGTATTTCCGTATTTTTACGGATGGGAGGGGCATTCTCGTAATTTGTCGAGAAGCTTCTAGAAGAAAGGTGAGGTGGAGAGCTTAGGTGTAAAATGCATTAAATGAATTAGTGACTCATGGAGTGATTCATCCAAATGAGTTAATGAAGCATTTATTGCTTAATGACTCATGAGATGATTCATTCATTTGTATTAAATGAAGCATGGTTGTAATTATCTATATGATTTATTTTGATAATTATTATGCTTCATTATATACATAATGAGTTATATTTTCATTTCATTATTACAAACACATTCTCTCTCCTCAAGCTCTCTCTCTTCAAAAACCTAACCCTAATCCTCTCATGTGTTGAGATCCCAAGGGTTAAAAAGACTATTAGATCCTTAATCCATCTTTATATCCTCTAGGTCACTTGGATTAGCAATCCTAGCCACTTAGTTACCTCAAGTGAGAGGTTAAAACTTGGAGAAGGAACTCTCGGGTGGATCTTCTATCACATCGAGGTGGCCGACGAGGAGGTGAACAACAAGAACAAGAAGGACTTGAATCTTGAGGTATAATCATCTATCATAGTAGTTAATCACTTCTAGATAGTTGTTAGTTAGGGTTTAGCAAAGATCCGTAAAGTTAGTCAATGTTAACTCAAACAAAATGATTGTTTTACCTATTCCGCCTCTCCGCATCATGTGGGGCGTCTAAAGTCGACTTATAGTAGTATCAGAGCCTAGATAAACCATAACTAACAGTTTAGCAAAGTTGTTAGAAATTCGATCGCAAAACGAACCCGAAAATACGATGTTTTCACCAAGTTTCTGCCGTTTTTAAAACGGGGTCTAAAAATTTTCCAGGGACCCTTAAAAATACAAGCAGGGTTTTGTAAGAATTGTGAAGAAATTTGGGATCGTGACTCGACCATACCACCGCAGAACCGCCGCCGATCCAAGCGATCCGCCGCGGATCCGCGGCCGAGTTGACTCCGAGTCAACCCAAATTTGCTCAGTTATTCTTCTGTATTGATGTTGTATTTTCTGGGATGTTTTGTTTCTGCTCAGGTTTTATGTGCACAGAGAATTGTTTGGAGTGGATTCATAAGTATTGCTTGATCGAAATTCTAAGATGTTTGGCTAACTGGATTATATCTGTGTTGTGTTTAATGTGTTCGTAAACCTCCCCTAACTGCTAGTATGTCGGTTAGCTGGGGGTTGCACATTTCTGTAATGGTTTTTACTGGTTTGTGATTGTGAACTTGTTTGATTGTCGTGAATGGATAGCCGGGGATGTGAGACGAGTGTTTCTTTCATTCAAATGTAAATTGTAATTTGTTATAATATTCTTTTGCGGGGCACATCCGGGTTGAGGTTGTAGCCACCGTTATATTATTTCATTTACTGTTTTCTGCTCCTAGGATAGACCCAAGGTGGGGTGCACAAACTACCGGGTACTTTGAAGTGTTTAGTGGCCTACTCACGTCGTTGAGGGAGACCCTTCACTTCGGGTACTAGGCGGGTAGTTTGCCGTACTCGTAGGGGTCTAGGGTGGGGTTTTGGCTATTCATCGCGACTGTGTAATCCGTCTTTCTTTGCAGGCTCAAAAGGAATGTGGATTCGTAGAAAATCTAATATGTTCATCTATGATCTGGAATGCCTATTATTGCATCTGACGAATGTACAATATCTATATATGATATGTATTTGGCGTCACTTATGTTTTGCACCCGTGCTAGCCCAGCCCCCGCTCTGTCGTTAGTTAAGTAACCTAACGGGTGAATGACAGGACCCAGTGGCAAATACGGATGGCATAAGAGGACGTTGAATTTTCGTTGTTTTCTGCAATGATAGGTTAATTGATGGGACGCATTATATTAATGCAAAGAAAATAAACCAAAGTTGAATCGTTGGAACAGTATAAAAGAAACCACTCGGTTATTTTAAAACAGAAGATATTTTTTTAATTGCGGAGCTTAAACTACTCCTTTTAAAAGCTATCAGGTTCCTTCGATCATATCAAGTTCACTACATTCACGGTTTTTCCAAAACCATTCGTAGCCCTCCGTCATTTTATTTGGGTATTCAGTAGTATTTGTAACAACCGAGCCCAATGCTACTAGTTTCTGTTACCGTATGAATGGTGCATGGTATTAATTCATTGATCCTATTTGACTGTTGTTAGTTATAAATTTTACCCGACAATTCATTTCTGCATATAACAATTTAAGGCATCTAAAATAAAATTAAAATATTTGTCATGGCATGCTTGACACCCCTAACCCTGTTGTAGCATCCTTGCATCGTGTTCTCGTCCCGTTCAGTGAAACGGACGTGTTTGGACGGCTACGCGCACGTACGTGTGTTCGTTTTGGGGGTATGCTTTTTGATCATAAAATACTTCATTTTAAATTTTGGATCCCGCCTATAATTTTCTTATTTCAATTTCAAATTTTTGGACCCGACCCGGGCGCAATTTAGAAATATTTTACATTTGCGCCAAATCCCAATTTCTAGTATTTTTTTAACCGTCGAATATATATATTATAACCCCAGAATATATTTTTTCATTTCATTTTTCCTAAAAATCTTTATAAAATTTCTCCCAGCCAATCCCCATCATTCTTTCACCCCCGTGGGCCCCACCTTCTCTCTCTCGCTCGCTTTTTCCTTTCTCTTTCTCTCTCTCTCCTCCTTATTCATTAACAAAAATCCAAAATCATATCTCCTCACTGTTACTCTCTCACTCTCTCTCTCCTCTCGCGAGATTTCTCTCTCCTCTCGCGAGAATCTCTCTCTCTCTCTCTCTCTCTCTCTCTCCCCGTCTCTTTCTCTCTCTCTCCTATATATATATTTCCTTCCTCCTTCTATTTTTCTTTTCTTCAGAACGTGAACCCGCCAACGCCGACGCCATCACCGCCTCGTCCTCCCTCACCTTTGCACCAACGCCGACGCCATCACCGCCGGCCGCATCGCCTCCTCCCCCTCGTCAGTTCCACTGCATCCCCTTCCTCCTTTCCCCTCTTCCCGAGTACCTTGCACGAGGCCGCGCACCCACCTGCAGCCGCAGCACGTCGTGGGATCGCCGCCGGCGATCTTCATACGTTCCTTGGCCTCGTGAGCGCCCTCCTCGGTGAGATTAGCATCCCTCTCCTCTTCTCCTTTCTTCTTCTTTCCTTCCTTCTTTTATGCTCTCATTTTGGCGATCTGCAGATTTTCACGGTCACTGTAGTTCGTGCGTCGGAGCTCCGTCGACGTGGTCGTCAATCACCATCCCTCCACAGATCCTCGTGAGCACCCTCTTCTCTATCCTCTTTCCCTTCTCTCTTCTTGATTATTTTCTTATCTTTACATGCATTTTTAAACATGGTTTGTTCACTGTTTTGTGTCTCGCCGGAATCCGGTGATGCCGACGACGTGTCTCGACGATCCAGCGAGGTACCCTGACCTGTGTGGTTCCACTGTTCGTCGTTTGGATTCTTTCCGTGAACCGTGCGCACGTCGCGAGTTTTCCCCGCCGACGTGTAACGTTCCGTTTTCCCGGTTTGCAACCCGTCGAGGCAAGTACCCCTTGTTACATGCTAAATAATATTTACATATACATTGATAACACCCTAAACCTGCAGCTTAACTTTAGTGCTATAATTTCTCATTTTCGTGTCAATGTCGTGTATATCATTTTTGAAACCTACCGTTTGCACTTACTTTATTAAACTTAATAATCACATCCATATGTTTTAATCACATTTCCACTATTGTCATAGCCTATGGCATTCTCTCTATAGTTTTACTCCATTCGGACACTTGTGTGCATTTAACCTGTATTAGCTGTGATTTCATCCATTGAACCTATATATATATATATATATATATATATATATATATATATATATATATATATATATATATATATATATATATCATTACATCCATAAAATTCTTAAACTTGTTAACATGATTTAACGGCTATAACTGTCATATTGTATTCTTATAATGTTGAAATCACCTCTGAAACACAACTGATAACTGTGCTGCTAATTATTGGAAGCTTCTTTATTGTTTAATTCGTTGCTTAGATTTATGTTGTTGATAACCATGCTTGATTATGCTAGCTGAATATGAGCACACCCATGATATCGTTTTCATCTTGACATGACTTGCTGCATACATATTGATTGACCCGACATGGTACCGTACACTGCTTGACTTGACCTGATGTACCATGGCCTAACCCGTTACCTGATCTGGTGTCTAATGCCAACAAACCTGACATGTAGTCCTCATGGACCGTTCCTGTTGTCTATCCAGACAAACCTGCTTACCTGATCCTGTGTTGGCACTAATTCTTGATTACTGAATACCTGACTTGACATACACATATAGCTTGGGGGTATGGGGAAATCAAAGGTGAAACCTGACTTGTAACTCAACAGTTCGCTATTTGTTCTGATCAGTTTTAGAGGCTAGGCCCGCCTCGTGACGATGCTGCTGACATCGTTGGTCTGTACTCCTTTCCTGTTAGTGCCTAGCGGCACGTCTCGGTTTCAGCCCGAGAGTCTGTAGACCATGGTCCCGGGCATGCACGGAATACTATTGAATTACATCGATGATTCATCAATTTGATTTCAAAGACTTTAGAACAGAAAACTTGATAGAACAGTTTAGTTTACCCACTGCACACTACCCTGCACTGCCCTGATTTATATTATTGTCACCCTTGCTTTATTCATGTTTATATTCGTATTGCCTGTTGCACTGTTCATATTTTATTACTTGATGACATGACGCGCTGACGTCTGGGTTTTGCATGGCCCAGATTCCGTACCGCTATTGCAGTCCGAGCAGGAGTACTTCAGCCAGCAGGCTGAGCTGTGAGGTGTTAGTATTAGTTAGTCCCTTTATTTTCTACAGTTTATTCCTGATGTGAGCCCGCATTATGGGACATACATTCCAGTTATTGTGTATTGGATCTTTTGCTTCCGCACTTTTATTATTATTGACTCATGTTATCTTGGCTTTTGGACATGTTTTAGTTAATGTTATTTTGTTCTTGATATCTCTACAGCCGTAATGTGACTGTGGATAGATACGTCCTACCCACAGGTAGCATGGTTGGCTATGTCACGTGCCTAATTTAGCGTACTCTGGGAAGCGGGGCGTGACAGTATTCAAGCTATGTATTTTGACCAACGCCAAGGCATAGTGTTTGGTAGCTGCTGGGTATTCATTTATTGCATAGATAGATGAGTTGGTTTGGGACAGTCGTACTATCATTTGGCCAACGTCATGGGTATGTACGGATGGGTTCAAATTAACAAGATAATGATGGGTAGAACTTGACATGTGACTTATGACATTTTGACCAACGCCAAGGTCATAAGAGCATGGGGCAGAAATCCATATCGGGAGTTTCTAAAGAAACTGAAACTTGCTAAGAGATTGCATACCATTTGGAGTGTGATAATTTTGGTAGGATTCCTTCAGCTTTATCACACGATGATATTTGGATCCCGATCCTACTGTGAGTATCCGCTACTCATCAGGAGATTCGTCACTTAACGATCAATGCTATAAACCAAGTAGGTGTCGAGAAAGGTGTCAGCGGGGCTACGCCCCCAGAGAAAAGAGGTTATTTAATTAAGGAACTTCGCGAAAGCATCGTAAAACCTCCCTCGAAGTACCGACACCGGCCTGGCTGAACGGTTAAGCAAGTATTGTACGGTGAGAATAGTCCTGACTAGTTCTTCCTTTATGGTTTGAGGAGGGATTCGAGAAACAGTGGGAGCCATCCTGTTTAGATAAAATAAAAACCACTCTAAACTTGCAAGAGCATCATGCTAAAGTGTTCCCTCTCTCTCATTGCAGCGACCCAGAACATGACAGGCCTTAAGTTACTATTAGATAAAAATATTTTAACAGGGCCAAACTATAAAGATTGGTTCTGGAATGTTAAGATGGTTATTACCTATGACAAATTAGGGTATGTCCTTATTACAAAGGCCCCTGCCATCCCAGGTCCTGAATCCAGTGTCGCAGATAAGGAAATCCGCAAGACCTGGGAGTTAGACTGCGCGAAGGCCAAATGCATCATGCTTGCCTCTATGAATAATGAACATCAGAGGAGGCATGAGAATATGGATCTTGAATCCATATTTCTCCACACCAAGGAACTGTATGGAGAGCAATCTCGTATAGCTAGATACGAGACCTCGAAGAACTTGTTTCAGTCGAGAATGGCCGTCGGATCATCTGTAGCGGAACATGTCCTTAAGATGATTGGATATATTGAAGAGATTGCAGAACTCGGGTCAACATTAAAGAACAAGCTGTATACAGACTTGATTCTCCAGTCCCTTCCTTCCACCTACGCCCAGTTTATCTTGAATTTCAACATTCAAGGTAAAGAAGTTGAACTTCCAGAACTCCTTAACATGTTGAGGAGTGCAGAGGGCACCTTGCAAAAGGTAAGGGAAACACCCACTATGTTTGTTCATAGTGCTTCCTCTTCCAGGTCCAAGGCAAGGGCCAAAGGAAGAAAGAAGAAGGCCGCTACCAAACCGAGAGGTGGTGTTGGTAAGGTGGGAGTCAAGGGAAAGGCAAAGGTTGTGGTGCCAGTAGTGGCAAAGGACGAATGCTTCCACTGTCGTAGGAAAGGCCATTGGAAGAAAGATTGCAAAGCTTGGATTGCCAAGAACCAGGACCAGAAACAATCTGTGGCTTCGACTTCAGGAGTGTTTGTAATTAAAAATTGTCTGCCAATCAACTCTACTTCCTGGGTATTGGATACCGGATCAGGATCTCATATATGCAATTCATTGCAGGCACTAAGAAACCGTAGAGTGTTGAAGGTTGGTGATATGACTCTCCAGGTTGCTAACGGAGCTAGCGTAAATGTTGTGTCCGTAGGGGATTATCACCTTGGATTGACGAGTAGACATATTTTGGTTTTGCGCAACTATTTTTTGTGTACCCAGTTTAACGTGTAATATCATATCAGTATCGTTGTTATCAAAAGAAGGTTATGATTTAACGTTTGTAAGCGATGTTGTTAACATCCACCTTAATCATGGTTTGATTGGGTCCGGTACACTAGATAACGGTATATACGTGTTAAACCAATTACATATTTTCAATGTCCAGAACACACTAAAAAGAAAGTCTCCAGATATAAATCAGGCTTTCTTATGGCATTGTAGACTAGGTCACATCAATGAGACAATGTTAACTAAGTTACATAGAGAAGGATATTTAGATGCGTTCAAATATCAATCTTATGCCACTTGTCAATCATGTCTCAAAGGAAAGATGACAAAGACTCCATTCACTGGACATGGAGTAAGAGCGAGCGAGCTCTTAGGACTCATACACAGCGATGTATATGGTCCAATGTCTACACATGCAAGAAGCGGTTTTTCATATTTCATTACTTTTACGGATGATTTCTCTAGGTATGGATTCATTTTCTTGATGAAACATAAATCCGAGGTCTTTGAGAAATTCCAAGAATATAAGAATGAAGTAGAAAACCAAACCGGCAAAAGTATCAAGACACTGAGATCTGATCGAGGTGGTGATTACTTAAGTGCCGAGTTTCTGGGTTACCTAAAAGAGAATGGAATTCTCTCTCAGCTTACTCCTCCATACACTCCACAGCATAATGGTGTATCGGAAAGACGGAACCGAACCCTATTGGATATGGTACGTTCCATGATGAGTAATGCTGAGTTACCGCGATCTTTCTGGGGTTATGCACTAGAATCAGCTGCATATCTTTTGAATAGGGTTCCTACCAAGACTGTGCCTACCACACCATATCAGATGTGGAGTGGGAAGAAACCCTATTTTCAGTATCTGAAAATATGGGGATGTCCAGCTTTTGTTAAAAAGCAGCATGCGGACAAACTCGAGGCACGATCAGTACAGTGTAAGTTTGTGGTATATCCAAAGAACTCCAAGGGGTATTTTTTCTATTACGCAGAGAAACAAAAGGTTTTTGTTTCTCGTAATGCCCATTTTCTAGAACAGCGGTTTTTAGAAAAGGAAACAAGTGGGAGCGCAATAGAACTGGAAGAAATTCCAGAACCACAAACTACTACTGAAAGTTTGGTAGAACCAGAAGTTCAAGAAGAACAGAACATTCCCGCACCCGTCCGCAGGAGTAGTAGGCCGTCTCATCCGCCTGAGAGATAGTACGGATTTCTCATAGACGGGGATAGAGAGGATTGCGTCATTAATAATGATGAACCTACTACCTTCCAGCAGGCCATCCAGAGCGGCGACTCGGTAAGATGGCTGGATGCAATGCAGACCGAGATGGAGTCCATGTACACCAACAAAGTATGGACTTTGGACTTTGCTCCAGATGGGGTAAAACCCATAGGATGCAAGTGGATCTTCAAGAAAAAGATTGGTGTAGATGGACAGGTAGAAACCTATAAGGCTGGACTTGTTGCAAAGGGTTTTCGTCAAAGACCTGGTTTGGACCATGACGAAACTTTTTCTCCAGTGGATATGCTCAAATCCATTCGGATCCTTTTTGCCATTGCCGCCTTCCATGATTATGAGATCTTGCAGATGGACGTAAAGACGGCTTTTCTAAATGGTAATTTAGAAAAGTGCGTCTATATGGATCAGCCAGAAGGTTTCAATCAGAGTGGGAGCAGCGGGAAAGTATGCAAGTTCCTTAAGTCCATTTATGGACTAAAGCAGGTATCGCGGGGTTGGAACATCTGTTTTGATGAAACGGTCAAAGAATATGACTTTATCAAAAATCCAGATGAACCATGTATATATAGTAAAATTGTAGCACGAACTGTCGTATTCCTCGTCTTGTACATGGATGACATTCTCTTGATAGGAAATGGAATTCCTATGCTACAATCTGTCAAAGGATTCTTGTCACATAGGTTCTCCATGAAAGACCTGGGTGATGCCTCTTACATTCTGGGGATCCGGATCTGTCGTGATAGATCTAAGAGGATGTTGGGACTTTCTCAGTCCAGGTATATCAACACTATACTGAAAAGATTCAGTATGGAAGATTCTAAGCACGGTAATTTACCGGCTTGTCACGGAATCATCCTCTCCAAAGAGATGTCTCCCAGGACTGATTTGGAAAGGGATCGCATGTCGATTATACCCTACGCTTATGCGGTAGGCTCTATAATGTATGTGATGTTGTGCACCAGACCAGATGTAGCTTACGCACTAAGCGTGGTGAGCCAGTATCAGTCAGACCCAGGGGAGAAGCACTAGATAGCAGTAAAGAACATTCTCAAGTACCTGAGAAGGACTAAGGATATGTTCTTGGTTTATGGCGGGAAAGACCTCCAGATCGAGGCTTTTGCCGACTCTAGCTTCCAGAGTGACAAGGATGATTCCAAGTCCATGTCAGGTTATGTCTTTACCCTCAATAGAGGGGCGGTGTGCTGGAAGAGTTCCAAGCAGGACACCGTTGCTGACTCGACGATGGAAGCGGAGTATATCGCTGCTTGTGATGCCGCAAAAGAAGCAGTCTGGATGAAGAAGTTCCTAACAGAACTTCAGGTGGTTCCTACCATTGTTAATCCAATACCGCTGTATTGTGACAACAACGGTGCTATAGCTTTAGCAAAGGAACCCAGGTCCCATCAGAAGTCCAGACACAACTTAAGGCGGTATCACCTGATCAGGGAGATCATAGATCGCCAGGAGATTGAGGTCTGGAGAGTTGCTACAGAGGAGAACACTACAGATCCATTCACAAAGGCCTTACCTCAGACTCAGTTCGAGAGGCTATTCGAGATGATAGGTCTTCGATATGCCAGTATATGGCCCTAGTGCAACTGGGAGATTGTTAGTGTATATGCCCTAGGGCCATTATTGTATCATACTAGCTTGTATATTACTTAATGGAAGCTTGGGATATTCACAGTTGTATTAACAGTCTTGCTCAACATAGTAGTATGCTACTTGGTTTATATATATCTTAATATGTATATATGTTAGCATATCGCGAATACATATTGATAGGGCCCTTAGGATCTTGCTTGACTACCAGCGTTGTGATGGCAGTCACACTAGTGGGGGCTGGGTAGTCTACAAGCACATCCTTTTTCAGGTCCCTAGTCGTAGGATTATCGAGACAGGGCATCGATACTCCAGAGTAGACTAGTGTGTACGCTTCTCATCTCAGCAGGGGAAATGGTCTGTCTTACCGCCATTAGTACATTGTACTGGAGATAGTATACAGGTGCTCGTTGGGTTACGGGTACACCAGAAAGGACTCGCAGGGAACTGTTGGTTGGTATTATACCCGTCGTCGGTTAACAGTTCCCAGGTGACATGAGTACAGCATAGTCCGTTGACTTGATACTGCTGCTTCGTCTCGAGTGTGTTCCCACTGTTCTTAGATTACTACCCTACCACGGCTCAAAGGAATCGTGCAAACAGGTAGCAGTTGGGTGCAGTCCCGAAGCACTTGGAGGCAGTGGCGGTTAGATAGGATTCGTCTCTCCCGGTATTAGGAGTTGATATCGCACTGTGTTTGGAGAGCCATTACGCAAAGTCCCTGGCCAGGGCAAACGAGATTTACTGGTAGGATTTCCAGTAGCTTCTCAAGGTGTAATGGGCTTCGCTCCGACATGACTTATACAGCTTTTAGGGGACTGACGCTTGCCGCCCCCTAGGCCCGATATGCGATAGTATTAGACGAACAGACCGGACTGTATGGAGATTGTCACATCAGGCTCAGTAGGAGTTCTGATGGGTTTCCTCATCGGCCTTCTTATCGACATCTACCTGGTGACCGTTACGTACAGCTAGTGCCGCTTGCGGCATGTGGTTAAACCCACTGCCAACGTAGTGTCGAGTCTTTAGAGTCCCACACAGAGTGTTTCCCTACTTCAGGCGAAACGATATAGAGGTCGTATGGTTTTACGACAGGGTTTGGACACATACGTGTATTTATGCACGTACGATGTTCGGACAGTTTATACTAGCAGGCTTTAGTTTAAGCCAGATTCTAGTATTGGATTTTTGGATTTATACAGTTTCGGTATTTCCGTGTTTTTACGGATGGGAGGGGCATTCTCGTAATTATTCGAGAAGCTTCTAGAAGAAAGGTGAGGTGGAGAGCTTAGGTGTAAAATGCATTAAATGAATTAGTGACTCATGGAGTGATTCATCCAAATGAGTTAATGAAGCATTTATTGCTTAATGACTCATGAGATGATTCATTCATTTGTATTAAATGAAGCATGGTTGTAATTATCTATATGATTTATTTTGATAATTACTATGCTTCATTATATACATAATGAGTTATATTTTCATTTCATTATTACAAACACATTCTCTCTCCTCAAGCTCTCTCTCTCTTCAAAAACCTAACCCTAATCCTCTCATGTGTTGAGATCCCAAGGGTTAGAAAGACTATTAGATCCTTAATCCATCTTTATATCCTCTAGGTCACTTGGATTAGCAATCCTAGCCACTTAGATTGGCAATCCTAGCTACTTAGTTACCTCAAGTGAGAGGTTAAAGCTTGGAGAAGGAACTCTCGGGTGGATCTTCTATCACATCAAGGAGGCCAACGAGGAGGTGAACAACAAGAACAAGAAGGACTAGAATCTTAAGGTATAATCATCTATCATAGTAGTTAATCACTTCTAGATAGTTGTTAGTTAGGGTTTAGCAAAGTTCCGTAAAGTTAGTCGATGTTAACTCAAATAAAATGATTGTTTTACCTATTCCGCCTCCCCGCATCATGTGGGGTGTCTAACGTCGACTTACATTCTCTGGCGCTTAGCGCCAAGCGCGACACGTGTCCCTCACATGTGCGCTACTCGGCAGAAGCGCACTTCGCTCTTTGACTGGCGCAAAGCGCCAAGTGCGCCACGTGTTGCGCTGATAGAACGTAAATCGTTCTTTAAATAAGCCCAGAGCTCTGATAAATGCTCAGCATTCAATAAAAACAAAACATTGTCAGAATGCAAGTCAATGCTCAGTACTATTAAAAGGGCCAAGCCCAAATAAAGGCTCAACAGCCCAAGACAAATGTTAAACATTTTAACTCGGTTTGACTAAGCCCAAGTTGGCCATAAGTCCTCAATTCAGATTCAACTGAGCCCATGTGCTCATAATCTAATCGATTGATCTTAGTTCCAAATTAGACTACAGATTTCCCAATCAACTTTGGTTCAAGGGTACATCTCTAAACCCCTCTGATATATGTCGTTGTAATCCTTCATCGTCTTCAGAGAGGTGACGGGTCCCGACAACCATACATTTCATAGACTATGACATCTTTAAACTATGGATTGTGGGGTCCTTAAGCCCATGGACTATGATGTCTTTAACCTCGGACTGTGGGGTCCTTTAAAACCCATGGACTATGACGTCCTTAACCTTGGACCGAGATGTCCTTAAACTAACATTGGACCGTAATGTCCTTAAACTAATCGACCGCAATGTCCCTAAACTAAACAATATAGCCCAAATGCTCTCTTGTTGGATCTAAATGATCCCGTTAAGTTGATCTTAGTCTAAAATTAGACTAACGTATGCTTAACAAACGTTTAAATTGATCTTAGTCTCAAATGAGACTAACGTATCCTTAAACCCAACCCCCAAACCCAATTCTAAGAAAATACGGATTTGGACTAATCCACGTCCTATGGGCGACAACATAAATTGGTCTCCGTATACAATCTACGGGCAACCAAAAATAAAACAAACACCCACGACACGAAGTGACCATCTGGAGAAGGAGAAAGTGGTTACCGCGTTGCGGTAGCGTAATTAACTGCAGGGGCTTGCGCCTGCAGGGAAGAGCGTCCCCACAATAAAAAAAACCTCTCAATGAGGGGGAATCTGACGAAGTCTGCTACATCGGCCGCATCCATTTAAACCTTCGATATACGGTGTCATAAATCAACTTAGCATCTTCGGAGAGGTGGACGGATAGCACCAATTAGCATCTTCCCCGAAATTCAGGCAAGACGGACCTATGCGGTCGCGTCTCTCCGTTTTTCGGCGGGGAACAGATGTTCTAAGGATATGGTAATGGCAGCTTCCTTCAGGAGGCGGTTATCAGTTCAGGCTTCCAAGGTGACCTGGATGACAGAGTGAATGCCTGAGTTATAGTTTTTTCCGTCTTCTAAGGGACAGTATGTTGGACAGGTGGTCCAAGCAGATACTGAGGAAGGCATGGCGCAGTATACTGATTAAGTTCAGAGGACGATACAGTCTAAGAAGTTTTCTGGATTTGGAGTTCATTTGTGAACTGGGTCCCATCAGATATCCAGACATATTCTAAGACAGGTATTGCTCATTTTCGGAGATAGCTTTCTCCATGAAATTGAGATATAGAGAGATACAGAAAGAAACACTGGAGCCGATCCACTCACTGGGGCTGTATCTCAAAAGCAATAGTTTCGCAAACGGGTTTTGCGAGACTGATTAGTAGAGAAGTTGGGTGTTCGGTATCACACGGGCTGTGAGTATGTGACACTGCAATAATTAGCCTTAAGTGCAAGTGGGAGATTGTTGGCTATAGTGCCCTAAAGTCAATTATTGAATCGCAGGCACGCGATTGTGATGATTGAGGGAGGACCTATACCGGTAGAACAGTCTTACTCGAGATGATAGTATGATACTGGTTTGTCTTTATCATCATGTACATGCTTCAGGTGGTATTACAGATCACTATTACATATTGATAGAGCCCATATGATTCTTGCTTGACTACCAGCATTATGATGGCGATCATATACGTGGGAGCTGGGTGGTCTATAAGCACATACTTAAATGTCCCTAGTCGTGGGAGTTTCGAGACTGGGCATCGATACTCCAGAGTAGACTAGTGTATACTGATCGAGACCCCGACGAGGGGCGGTGGTCAGGTCTCACAAGCCATTGGTGTTAGTTTGTTGACCCAAGATAGTATACAGGTGCTCATTGGGTTATGAGTACACTGGACAGACTCGCCGGGAACCTGCTAGAGGGTATTATACATATTGTCAGATAGCAGTTCCCTGGTGATATATGTACAGGTTAGTCTGTCGACCTGAGATCGTCATTTGTCTCGTGTGAGTTCCCACTGTGCTTTGATTACTACCCTACCATGGCTCAAAGGAGTCGTGCAAACAGATTTTAGTTGAGTACAGTCCCGAGCCACATGGAGGCAGTGAGCAGATCGTCGAGGATTCGTCTCTCCCAGTATTGGGGGTTGATGTCGCGTTGTGCACGGGTGGCCATCACCAGAAATCCTCGGCCGGGGTATACGAGAATTACAGATCTAGGATCGATAGTTTCTCAGGTGGTGATGGGTTTCATGCCGACACTAATTATCGTGTTATTAGGGGGTCTGACTTTATCCACCCCCTAGACTTGATATGCGATACTCATAGACGAACAGATCGGACTGTACGGATATTATCACTGTCAAGCTCAGTAGGGTTTGGATGAGTTTGCTCGTCGGTCTTCCTTTCGCTCAATACCTGGGTAGCCGTTACGTACAGCTAGTGTCGCTGACGTGCTTGTGGTTAAACCTACAGCCAGCGTATTGACGAGTCTTTAGAGTCCTACACAGAGGGTTTTCATAGTTCAGGCGATATGGTGTAGATGACGTATGTTGGTATATACAGGTGTCCGATTAAATATGTGTACAGGCTGCACAGATTTTAATCGGATGGTTGATAATACTAGCGTCTTAGGATTAAGCTGGATTATTAAATCAGGTTTTGATTTAATAATTTATATATGTATTTATATATATGTATTCTAGTATTATTGTTCACTATTCATTTTCTCTCTTGGCTATTCGTATTTTGGTACAAATACGCGTATATGTATTTCGATACGTGTGCCGGGTTGCATTCCGTATTTATACGGATTAGCTTCTAGAAGATGGCCATCTCATTAATTGATTTTCATTTTAGAAAATCAATTATGGAAATGAGGTGGAGGGTGAGTTGGCATGAGCATGGGTGATGGCATGTAGAGAGGTATGGTTTGCATTTGTTTATTGTAAAATGAAAAGAGATATTTGTATGCATGATTGAGAGAGAGAGGAGAAGCCACATTCTTGAGAGGCCATGCATTTTTTCTTGACTTGGTTTTCTTCTCATTCTCATTCTCATTCTCACTTAGGAAAAGTTTAGCCATTTTCTTTAATTGCTCATGCTACTTATTTTCCTCACCTCATCTTCATCTTCTATGGTTGCTCTTTGAGCATTTGTGATGAGAGAAAAATTACAGTGAGATAATCCTACACCTCCACTCTCCATTGCTAGCAACCTTAGAGCGTCGGTTGTCTCGCTTGGTGAGGCTGGAGCTTGCGCCATTTCCATCAGGTGGATCATCAACCACTAGAAGCTTGGGATGAAGGTTGAAGACCGAAGGACACGAATCAACTCGGTATAACCATTCCTAACTCTTTATATGCTTGCTAGTATAGGGTTTAGGGAAGATCCGAGCATCGGGTCATGGTAGCGCCAATTTAGAAAATTTTTGTTCCGCATTTGGCCACGGTTTGATGGCCGGGGTGCTGCCTAACCCAACAAAAACAAATATCATAAAACTCAATCATCAAAACTCAAATCCAAGCGATAAAAGTGTGATACTCAAATCACGAAACACAAATCGCAATAAATAATATTGAGGTACACCTCCTTCAATGTCAAAAAATGCCGGTGCGCCCAAAGCTAGCAGAGCGAGAACATCTGCTTGCCTCCTGCTCACGGTCTGGCGTCCTCTGTCTCTGGGTTCTTGTTGCCTATGTGGATCTCCAGTCCCATAATCTTTCTGCTCGTCGGCCTGGTTAGGTGCAACGACGGAAACGATTCCGCTCGGGCACTCTGCTGATCCTTTCTTGGCCAATTAACATGACTACTCACAAAGCAGCACGTCACTGGTGACGGCATCTGGCCCTCTGCATATGTGCGAAACAACTGATTTTGGGTGCAAATCTTTATCACAGCGGCATCCTGGAAAGAACCTATTTAAGATCTCTTCTGATCTAAAATATGCCGAACTATATGAAGGTTGGCACTCTTGCATAACTATTTTCTCATAACCGGACAGTTGCGTCCTCAGCACGGCTTCCTCTGGCATCGGTCGTATCCAACGCCTCTGCATATATATCAATCCTCTGGCATCAACAAGGAGTAACACAGCTCGTTAATATCTCGCACGAACCTTTTGTTCCACCCGTTTTCATCATCATCCACTTCGATGTTATAACTTGCGGCTAAGTACAGCAATTTGTTCTCGGCTACAGTCAATCCAGAGTCTCTCACACGGACTTGAAATAACGAACTCGGGTATCTTCACCACTCTATGGAAAATATCTAGCCGATAGCGTTCTCGGGAACTCGTCTAATTTATCGGAGGAATACTCTTCATTCGTCTGTTCTCGATCAACTCACAACACGTCTGGATGAGGTCCTTCTATCTGAAACCGGTCAACTTACCGATCTCACATCGGAGTATCCAACGAATAATGTCCTCTCTTACTCGATTTACTCTAGATCTGAGTAAGATCCTTCAAATTAGAATTGTTCAACTCAACTGAGCCTGCGTCGGGCATCAAATCAGAAGAATCATCTCAGTCGCTCTATTCAAGATGGACTAGCGGTCTTCTATCACATCTCTGTCTGAAAGCTCCTGTGGTTTCAGCTCATAACTCTGGAGGCTACATCCCGTCATTCTCAGCAACGGCTGGGTCATCTGTCTGCACGGTAGACAACATCGCGACCTCTAAGATAGGCTGTACATCAACAGTCCTCTCAATCTGATAGCCGCTATCAATGGCCCGATCAACCGGTACAAATCTGAATGCTTGCCTCAAACGGGAAATCTCAACACAAACAATACACCGATACATTCCTATGTCACCAGAAGAATATCATGGTCAATCCTCGTCCATGACGAGCTCGCTCTGACCGCATCTCTAGCAGCAGCTCTCTCTGAGCTCAAAACCAAGGTGGCAGGAACCTCAAGCAGCTATCGATGAAGATAGATCATAGAAACAAATAGAAATACGGATCTCAAGATATGTACATCCTAAGGTTACTTAAGCGGAGTATTGTATCGTAAGTATGCCGCGGAACATGTGCACGGTACGTCACTCTACTTAAGATACATACTTCATCAATCAATGTTAACCTATGTAACGAAAGTTCGGGTCTAATACCCCCTCGGCCAAGTCTAAGTTCCATAAGGTCAAGCCTACGTTTTGAAATATATACACCCTAGACTCCGCATAGTCAAACCTAGCATCGAACTAAGGTTAAACCTAACGCTCTGATACCAACTTTGTCACGACCCGGAAAAAGGCATGTGACTGGAACTTGAATCATGTGAAGTCTATAGGATCCTACCTAATTCAAGTAAGCAAAGCCCAGAAATCTAAACCTTTTTAGGGAAGTAATTGAGGTGAAGTTTTTAAATTAGAGGTATAATGAAATCGAATTTTCCTTTAAAATGCATAGGCAATGATATATAAAAATGCAAGTGGATTATACTATAGTTGAAAACATTTATCATCTTTAAATATTTGGGCAGCACCTTCCTTATATATTTGATCCAAAACCACATACAAGCAATATATATAGGCATCCTCAAGCGGGAGCTAGCTCTTCGCAAATTGGCGAAATCACAACCATGAAATAAACATATATACGACGCCCTACGGCGAAGATCAAACACAGAAAGAATAAATAAGGCAAGACATCATCATCTCAAAGAAGCGAACATACACCTATCGCTCTAAGTCTCGCAAATACAAGTCTGACTAGGTCTACCAATATACAAATTCTAGTTTCTGACTGATGGAGTTTATCTAGATACAATAGAATATAAAGGGTACAAGAGTGCCACGATCCAGCATGTGTCCCATCTACCAAAGAAAAACATCCAGAAGGAACTGTGTGCCAGCAATGCCGCTACTGATCCAAATGGTCAAACCTGCAAGAAAGCTGTGGCACAATGAGGGTGAGTTGCCAACTCGTGAGTAGAAAATATCAGCAGGTAGAAATCGAATAAACAACGATTCCTGGGTCATACTGCATCATGAAGGTAATACAATGATCTCTAGAGTGACCATGTATGCATATATGTCAACAATAAAGTCAAAGCCAATAGCAGATACAAATAAACATCTGAAATCATATGCATGTATGTATGAGGATATCAACCAACGTGTGTCCATCAACTACACATCAAAATCATGGAACCTGAGTGTCCAACATCGACACTCGAAATATCATGAAACCCATGTCCAGCATCGACACATAAATTCTCATATCTCAGGCTCCGTCAGTCTGGATCGGCCCATGGGCTCCGTTAGTCCGGATCGACCCACCTCCATCTGATCTCACAACCACGGTCGGTATGCTCCAGATATCCGCCGCGCCAAACTATCACCGGTAGGTATTGCTCCTCCTGCCAGGCTCATCATCATCCTCACAAATTTCTTGTCCTGAGGTACCTTACTGGGTCCACCATGTACCCGTAGACGGTTTATCCAACTCCTCGAATCGGGTCTCGAAAACAAGCTCAGAACCGAGAAAACCTATGGTGGACGCCTCGAAATCACATATCAAGAGAAACCGCATTTTTTAAAACAGTTCATAATTTCTTTTGAAATATAACCGCGGTTCTCAAATCCAGAAATCTCATGAAAACAATATCTCAATGCATATAACCATAAGTACGATATATGCAAATATAGGATAGTAATATGAGCATTATCAGGTATATCATGCAGCAGGTCAAGTGATAGTACTAAACAATGAATGTACTTTACGGTTATAAATAATATCATGATATGGCAGTTTTACTGTGCAAGTGGCATGGCACTTACCGATGATGAATGTTTATGAGCTGGCAAAACTGTGTAAGTGTAATATGCCCATCATCAATAATTGTGCAGGTGTACTAGCAGACGATATCATAACAACTAATGAAAGTACATGTATATATATATAATGCAATGAGAGTAAAATGAACGTAGCAGAAAGCTAAATAGTAACGCAACAAGCTACGATATACCTCGATGTACGAGCCATACAATTTTAGTGTCTAAAATAGCATGAATCTTTATTTTTAGAAAAGTAGAGACTACGGTGTTCTTAAAGAAAAGCAATACCTTTGAAATCCGCAGCGTCCCTCGGTTTATCCTTTGAATGTACACGATTAATTAGTTTTGAAAATAGGTATGACTCGAACCTTATTCTAACATCTACTTAAGTAATTAAAAGACTAAAAGGCTAAACTAATCCCGAGTCAAAAGTACGGATCAATCATCATATATACATCTCATACGGTATGGTCCGTCGTACGACCTCCTCATAATCGAGGGTATGGGTCAAATATCATATATCATAATTCGCACGGTATGATCCGTCGTACGATATCATAACAAGGGTACGGATCTAAGGTCACGTGCAACGTATCACTCTTTATTCTCTCTCTCTCACACACACACACACACACACACAACTCAAGTCACATCTATATCAAACTCATATCATGTCTTGACAAAATTATCTATATTCTCATATCATGTCTCACATCCGTATATCGACATATTAAGCCAAATCATCTTATTTCATCACATTCTCTTTTCATCATATCAATATCTCGCATCAAGTCATCTTGCATATACATCACATTCTCATTAGTATGTATATAGAATCTCATATCATCTATTGTCATACGAATATAACAAGTACATCGCTTTGCATCCTCAAGCCAACATATCCATTAATGTCATCTATTATCATATCCGTAAGTTCGTAGCATATCTTTTCTCCAAATATAATTTATATATCGATTTTCCATATCTAAGGTTGCGGGGGTGCTATATGCCATCCACCCGACTTCCCTCGTAGATATAAATCTACTCACCTGGAAAATACTCGCTTAGTCAAAGTCGATGTGCATCGTCGTCTCGGAAGTCCATGCAAAGGTACCTACATATCAACACACAATCGAAATGCTATTAAAATCAAGTCCGAAAACCGATACGGCACACGAATTGGTTATAGGTTAGAACATATAGCTTATGCATGCAAAAATAACCAAATAACCCTTGTCGTTGACGTACAAACGTCCAACGACCGAATCACATCAAGAAATTCATAAATCCAAGTTTCAAATATCGGAAAACATAGTCAAAACCAACTCAAACAGCTTCTAGATTTTTTCTCAGGTAAATAGGGACTAAACTAATAATACAGTAGCTAAGTTATAAGGTGTGTAAGCTATAGACCAAAATCCAACACCACAGCCCACAATTTGGCCGGCAAGAATGCTAGTTTATCCGGTGTCGCCGGTCCCAACATGGAGTTGGTGTCTCGTTCTTCTGTGGTGGTCTCCTAGTGGTCATATTAGGTCAAGGTACTTGTTTGATTTTCCTGTAAACACTTCAAATTGCTCCAGATACCCTGTAGTCCTCAAAGCTTCACAAAACCGACACGGGAAAATTCTAAGTTCGTGTATCGGGTTCTAGTCACTGGTCTAGGCCATTAAACATCACCAAGGTCAAGTAAAACACTCACTACATCTCAAATACGCTATCACAACTCAACTCAAACCCTAAACCTCATCTAGGAAATTCTAAGATCATCAAACCATATCGGTTTAACTCTAAACTAATATAGGACATAAATAAAACTAATAACTAAACTAGAAGTGTGGGATTATACCTCCTTTGCAACTGAAGAAAATTCTTGAGTTGCCCAAAGTGCTCAAAATCCAAACTTGGTTCCACTATGGGGTGTAGGATGAGATGGGGATCAACTTTTGTGAAGAGAGTGTGAGATTTTGATGATTATTTGGGGATGAACCATGGAGGTGGAGGAGGTGGAGGAAGGAGATAAGGAAGATGAAGAAAGAGTTGAAGAATGAAGTAAAGAAAATGAAATGAAGAAGAAGTCAAATGTCTCTCTCTCTTTCTCACCCCCACTCTCTCACATGACATGCCCATGCTCTCATGTCTCCTCTCCTTGACTTTTCTTTTTTTTCTCTTTTTCTTTTCTTTCTCTCATATAAAAGAACCAAATATCAACAATGCAAATCAAACAAACATACAACAAAATGCAACATGTCATGGTGCACTAGCCATGGATATTTAAAAATACGGATTTGGCTTAATCGTGATTAGTAGTGCACTAATCAAGTTTAATTTAAATTTGCATATAATAATTGCATAATTATTTATAAAATGCACAAATCAAAATAAATACCTTTTTAATAATTAAACCATATTAATCTCCAATAATTTTCCAAATATTGGTATATAATTATACCATTTTACGGAAAACCCCTATTCGCAAATTGAATAGTTTTTCTTGAAATATATTATTTTATTATTTAAATTCTAATAATAATATTTTATTTTTCTGAAATGTTACAATACCCTAGAGTCCTTCGTTGTATAGAATGCTAGGGATATGTATGTACATGAAAATCTTGCTCAATATGGTAGTATGCTATTTGGTTTGCTTTTATCTTAACATGTGATATGTTTTACTTATCATTTCATATCGCTTATACATGTTGATAAAGCCCTTAGGATCCTTGCTTGACTACCAGCGTTATGATGGCAATCATACTTGTGGGAGCTGGGTAGTCGATAAGCACATCCTTAAATGTCCCTAGTCGTGGGAGTATCGAGACTGGGCATCGATACTCCAGAGTAGACTAGTGTATACATTTCTAGACCCTAACGAGGGGCGATGGTTGGTCCCGCAGCCATTGGTGTGATGCACTTAAGATTGTATACAGGTTCTCACTGAGGGTGAGTATACTGGACGGACTCGCCAAGAACTAGCTAGATAGTATTATACCTATCGTCAGATAGCAGTTCTCAGGTGACATGAGTACAGATAGTATGTCGACCTGAGGTCGTCATTTGTCTCGTGTAAGTTCCCTCTGTGCATTGCTTACTACCCTACCACGGCTCTACTGAGTCGTGAAAACATGTTTTAATTGAGTACAGTCCCGAGCCATATGGAGGCAGTGAGCGATTGTTGAGGATCCGTCTCTCCCAGTATAAGGAGTCGATGTCGCGCTGTATTCGGTTGGCCAACACCATAAGTCCCTGGCCAGGGCAGATTGAGAATTACTGATAGTTAGATCAGTAGATTCTCGGATGGTCTTGAGCCACATCTGCACGACTTGTCAGGTTATTAGGGTCTGACGTTTTCCACCCCCTAGACCTGGTATGCGATACTTTCAGACTATCAGACCAGACTGTATAGAGATTGTCACGGATAGGCCCAGTAGGAGTTCGGATGAGTTTGCTCATTGACCTTCTTATCGACAGGTACCTAGGTAGCCATTACATACATCTAGTGCCGCTGACGTGCTTGTGGTTAAACCCGCTGTCAGTGTACTGTCGAGTTTTTAGAATCCCACACAGAAGGTTTTCCTGGTTCAGGCAAATCGATGTAGAGGGCGTATGGTTTTACGTGCAGGGTTTCGATCATATACGTGTACAGGCTACACGTATTTTGTTCGAATGGATAATACTAGCGGGCTTAGGATTAAACCGCATTCTAGTATTATACCATTGGGGTTTCGATCATATACGTGTACAGGCTACACGTATTTTGTTTGGACAAATAATACTAGCGGGCTTAGGATTAACCCGCATTCTAGTAATATACCATTGGGGTTTCGATCATATACATGTACAGGGTACACGTATTTTGTTCGGATGGATAATACTAGCGGGCTTAGGATTAAGCCGCATTCTAGTATTATACTATTGGATTATTTTATTTCTTGGTATTCGTATTTTTTGTAGTACGAATACGGGTATGTATATATGGTAAGGGCATTCTTGTAATTTCACAAGAAGTGCTTCTAGAAGGAAACACCTTTTTTGATATATCTATTTATTATAGATAATGAGGTGGAGGGATGAGTTTTTCAAAGCATGGTAGGAAGCATGGCTATTTTATTTTGTTTATTCATTTGTCATAACTATTCAAACATGGTTGCATTATTTTATGAAAATATTGCATGCTTGATAGTTTTGAGCTTAGCCATTCTTCATTCATTCTTCACTTCACATTCTGTCTCCTCCTTTGCTCTCTTCTTCTTCCTCAAACCCTAACCCTCACATGTGTTGTGAAACCTAAGTTATTTTGATATAAATTAGTCCAATTAACTCTCACATTTTCTAAGCTACCTAGATTAGTAAACTAGGTATTTTAGTTATCTCAAGTTTGAGGTTGGAGCTTGAACTATAGACTCTCGGGTGGATCATCTTCGACACGAGTAGGCCGACGACCAAGCTCGATCCCGGCGGACAAGGAGCTCAAGAAGAGGAAAAGAAGACCAAAAGGACTTGGTTCATATATATATAATCACTTCATAGTAGATTAATACCTTTGCAAGTTTTTGTTATCTAGGGCTTACGATAGATCTTGGGATTTGTCGGTGTTGCAAGCTTTAAAAATTGTTTTTGAAAATTCCGCTTCTCTACGGACCCAGTAGAGTGTGCGACACCGCTTAACAATTGTAACATAAACTTTTGATTAAGAGCGAACTCCCCGTAAATGGATCAAGGCTCTTTCCTCATTGAATGAGGTGCAGAATATTCCTAACTGAATACCACTATGCAAAGCAAAAGAATAAGACTATAGTTTTAAATTTTGGTTCCAACAACATCATTTAGGTTTATTTTCCTTGCATATAGTGCATTCCCATCATTTAAGTTTCTAAGCCACACCAGAAACTACCAAAATAGCATGCTTTATATGCCATCCGCATTCGCCACGGGGTTCCGGGTCTTCACCGTAAGGTTACTTAACTTACGGAAAGGCGGAGACAGGGCTAGCACAAATGCAAAATATATAAAAGCATCTAATATATATGATATATATATATCATCACAGGCATGTAAAACATCATAGGCATGCGGCAAATAAAATGGAATAGTGGATAAACTAGGAGCCCCACGTTTCATTTGAGCCGTAAACAACATGCGACGTTCCCCGGTCGTGTGAATAGCCCGTACAATATCGATCCTAGACCTCTATGAGTGCGGCAAGCCACCTGCCAATTCTAGAAATTGGGTAACCCGCCCTCAATATCATGAGTCGGTTACCCGCCGCTTTTTAGAATCCAGTAATTTGGGCACTCCTCCGTGGGTCGATCCTATAACCCCTACAAGTGTGGTGAGCAACCCGCCAATTCTAAAGCGGGGCAGCCCGTTCTCAAACACCATGAGACGGCCACCTACCACACTCTAGAACCTGACTACTCAAGCACTTCTCCTTGGTTAATTCTTGTACAGAAATGAAATGTATATATACAGCGGTGATGTCGACCGCATCCTAGTTGAGCCCCGATAAAAGAATATACATAATACGGAAACGATGGCCACAAGTTGGAACTCATCCCGAACAAATAAATAAAACATTATAAATCAAAACTATGAAAGCAATCACACGTAGGGCTATCCATCACGACAATCCAGCTAAACCATCATAAAGATATATATACAACAACAAGCAGCAAAAACATATGTGCAACCCTGTTCAATCGAACATATAGCAATAAGACGACGTTATCTAACACATATACAAAGATAGGGATCATAAACGATGCTAAAATTTCGACCAAAATGTTTCCCGGGTTGCCCGAATACAAAGATACCCCTTACTGAAAATCTAGGAAAAAACAAAGGGTACTAAAAATCAAGTTTTACCAATGCCAAGCTCCTGCACAAATTTTGAGGCAGGAGGCCACAACTTGGCTGCCAGAATCGGCCAAAATGCCAATTCCGGTGGCTAGGTTTGGGCCTCCTGGCTTCGAATTTTATGACAGCTTTTAAAGCTTCAATTCATGTCCACTGCAATACTTTCAAAAAATTTCAAGTGATGTAAAATTTTTGGACAGAAACTTGACATTGGAAACTCGATCCGGTTAATTTTTTGGTCTTAAAACTAAAACATCGTCTATTCTAGTTCTAGTGTATGGCCTGGGCTCTAATACCATGTTGGGGTTCCCTCGGCGCTCGTGGCCAACGTGCAGCGGAAGCGAAATGAGCGAACAAAAAAATCTAGCGAGCGCAAGAAAACTGCAACCTAGAATCCGTTCAAAAACACTAAACTAAAAAACAACATACAAGGTCATAGAAACTACAATCTTTATCGCATGTCTATACAATCATGGAAGACCCCTCCAAGCCCTTCGTAGGCCGTCGGGAACAAACTTGAGAGGCGACCGCCCTTACCAAAGATAATCCACCCAGAGAAATCGATCCAAGATCCAGTCTCACATAGTGAAATAACAGACACTCCAAACTTACTAGAAATAGAGTGTGGGGATGTAAAAATTTTATCACCATCATTTCTCTCACAAACATAACTCAAGAGAGCTCACTTAATAGGAAGAAGGAGATGGAGGATGAGGAAAGAGAGTATGCATATGTGAATGAGAGGAAAAAAACAAGCATGCTTCATAAAAAACATTTTCCATAAAACAAATATTAAAAATCCACACCTTTCATGCCATACTACTTTGCACCTCATCCATACACATTATTTCATTTAATTTCCAAAAAAATAAATTAACAAATGAGGTGTCCTCCTTCTAAAAGCATTCCGTATAAATACGGAATACAACCCCGCTATATATATTGTCTACATGTACGTGCATCCGTATAAAAACACGGATAGCCAGAAAATGAATAGTAAACAATAATACTAAAATACTGTCATGACCCGAAAGGTACGGAACGTGACTGGCACTTAAATTACGAAACGTCTCAAGGCGTACGCAATCTAAGTAAGCCAAAGCCCAGAAATCAAAACCCAATTAAGAAACAGAGTGAAGAAAACCAATTTATTGAAAGCGATTTAGATCAAATAAGTCACATCAAGCTTTTTAAAAGCAACATCCATTTTTCCGAAAATTTCGGCAGAGTCTCCTTTGTAAATACAGGCCCCCAAACGGGTACAAACATGAATATAAATATATGAACAACATGAAAAGGCATCTCCAAGCGGGAGCTAGCTCTTCGCCGAAGCGGACTCAAATCCTACGCAATGTAAATCAGCAAGGTGCAAAATAAGCAATAAAGGCACAAATAATAACATCATGTCGGCTCAAGTGAGCTCGACCCCAAAATGCAACATAAGAGTCCACAAATCTCACTGTCTCGTCTCTAGGTCAATATACATCAATACAATGACAGGTACAGAAGATACAGTAGATGGAGTACTCTAGATACAATGAATGTACAAGGTGGAAACAAAATAATATCATAACCCATCTATGAGCAAAAGTCTCAAGTCCAGGCAAAAGAAGCAAAAGGAGCAAGTGTGCCTGCCGCTACTGTGCTGACGGAGCAGACCTGCAAAAAGGCTGTGGCACAACGGGGGTGAGTTGCCAACTCGTGAGTAATAAATAACTTCTATAGAGGCTATCGTAAGCATGCACGCAAGTGTCATAACATCAACAATACTGATATGGCAGGATGTACTAGAAGATATGTATACATGAATCAATGTACAATACTAATCTGGCATGATGTACTAGCAGGTATGTATGCAACATGAATCCACTCGTGATCTGAATATGTTGATATAGAAAATCATTATTTTCTTCTTAGAAATCTCTTCTGAAATATCAGCATAATATCAATAGAATCAACAGAAATCTGTGTCCAGCAGGTGTAGGGTTCCTAGGCACACAAAGGAGGTTCCACAAGGCATCAACCATGCCAAACAAAAATTTTCCGGTGCCGAGAAACCCTAAACTAGATCGTTAACTAGAAGGATAGGCGAAAAGCAAGCAAGCAAACGACTTTGATACTAAGTGAAAGGGATTACAACCTTTGTAGATCCGGTCCACCACTTCTTTAGCTCCGTGTTGACGTCCCTCCGCTGCGATCATCGAATCCCGGACTCTAGAAATGGTTTCGTCATAGAAATGATCGGGCTAGGTCATTGACTTCGAGGCCGAAGATGATCTACGTCGGGGAGACTCAAACTCAAGCTATTCCTTCACTCGGTCGAAAACTTTATGAAGAGAACACCCTATACTACATGGCAAGTGGTAGAGGATGAAGAAATAGGAAGTGGGTTCACTTTAGAATTGGATTTCTCACTCTTTTTCTCATGATGCCATTGGAGCTAGCAAGCTTTTTCAAGCTTGATGAAGATGAAGAAGAAGAAAGAATCTCATATCCATTAAAAGACTAATATGAACACTTATCCTTTTAATCATAGCACCATGGTTGAGTTAAGCCCTCATGCTTAACTCATGTAGAGAATTAACCATAGCATAAGGTTAAGGGTTGGGTTAGCTAATATCTTGAACAAATGACAAAAGAGTTGACTTTGTCAATGTTCATCAAGCATTATGAAGCTTGATAACTTTGACCAAAGTCACTCTCTTTTGTTATTGTTTAGGAAAATAATAAACCCTAATCCAACCTTGATATGGTTCAAGTCTCATACACACAACTTGTTTGTATCATCAAGCATGATACAAACATGTACACTTGCATATATCACATATAAACAATGTACACTTTCAAGTGAGAAAATCAATCTTAAGTGAACCAATACTAGTTAATGTAAAGTAATATATCAAATATATAATTATACATTAAATCATTAAATCAACACTTGATTTAATGATCCGGTCATATCGCATATAACCGACTAATATCAATAGTAACAACTTATCGAATCAACACTTGATCCGATAACCCGGCTATATCGCATACAACCGATCAATGTCACAAATCGCGAGAATAGAATACAGTATCACATACTGGTATTATTCTCGGTCCCGCACATATCTCATATGCGCTCCTATTTCGTTTCGCTTGAGCTAGGAAACCCCTGTGTAGGACTCTAAAGACTCGTCAATACGCCGGCAGCAGGTGATGATCATATCAAACACCCACAAGCCGCAAGCGGTCTGCTAAACGTAACGGCCACCCGGGTATTGAGCGATCAGAAGATCAACGAGCAAGCCCGCTCACACTCCTATGAATCCAACGAGTAACACTACCGTACAGTCCGGTCTGTTCGTCTGATATGTCGTATATCTCGTCTAGGGGTGGTAAACGTTAGACCCCAATAACTCGATAAGTCATGTCGATATGAGGCTCATAACGGGTTGAGAAACTATTGGTAACACTTACCAGTAAATCCCAAAAGCTGCCTTGGCCAAGGACTTCCTGTTATAGCCAATCGAGCACTGCGCAACATCAACTCCCTATACCGGGAGAGACGAAACCCCTCCTATCGCTCATTACCTCCATGTGATTCGGGACTGTACCCAAAAGCCACCTTTTTGCACGCCCTCTTGGACGTGGTATGATGGAAATCAAAGCACAGTAGGAATCACACAAGACTCTATAACGATCTCGGGTCTACAGACTAACCTGTACCAGTGTCACCAGAGAACTGCCATCTGACGTAAGGTATAATACCATCTGGGAGTTCTCGGCGAGTCCGTCCAGTGTACCCAGTCTCTACTGAGCACCCGTAGATCATCTCTGATGTCAAACACCAATGGATATGGGATCATCCATCGCCCATCTGTATGGGTCGAGAAGCTACACGCTAGTCTGCTCTGGTATATCGATGCCCCGTCTCGATACACCCATGACTAGGGACTTTGAAGGATGTACTTATGGACTACCATGTCCCCACTAGTATGATCTGCATCATAGTCCAGGTAGTCAAGTACACATCCTAAGGGCTTTACCAACATGTAACAGAGAGACAATCAGTGAACACGTTAAGGTAAAGAGTAACCAGATAGTATACTATCATATCGAGCAAGAAAGTCATCCCAATATATGTCCAAGCATCCACTACAATATACATCCTATGTACAGTAATGGCCTTTAGGGCATACATAAAACTAACAATCTCCCACTTGCACTAGGGCCATCTGATAGCAGTAGTTGTAGTATCTCATACTCAACCATCCCATAAAAGTCTCTCTCTGGGAAAAGGCCTTTTGTGAGTGGATCCGCCGTGTTGTCCTCTGAGTCTACTCTCCTAACCTCGATCCCCTGGAGATCAACCATCTCCACGATCAGGCGATACTGCCTAAGAATATGTCTGGATCACTGATGGGATGGACGTTCCTTAGCATAAGCCGCAACTCCATTGTCACACAATGGGAGGAACGAAGTTCATCTCATGAACTAGTATACACCCAGACTTCCTCTTTGGTAGCATCTTTGGTAACGATGTATCTTGCCTTTAATCGTCTAGTATGTCACGGTATCTAGCTTGGAACTCTTCCAACATACCGTCCCTCCACTGAGGGTAAAGACAATGCCTGCGACTGACATTGAGTCGTCTTTATCACTCTGGAACCTTTCCAGTGATTCTCCCTAGGATCGTTTGATACCATCTCACTACAACTTGTGAGTATCCTAACATCTATTTAAATCTATCTCATAGATCCAAAAATAAGGATTTAGGAGGTATCACTTTTATCCTATATGGAGAATCTTTGTGATAAGCGGAGATTGACCGAGCGTAGCATAGGAAACTTCTTCCCTATCAAGAGTATGGCATCCACGTACTCTACGAGGATCACTACCATACTCTCTACTACCTTTTTGTATATACAAGGTTCATCTACCATTTTGATGATGTCAAACTCTTTGACTAACTCATCAAAACAGATGTTCCAACTCCGCGATGCCTGCTTTATCACATAAAACATCTTGCACACGTTTCCGCTGCTCCCACTGTCTACGAAGCCCTCTGACTGTGAACTTATAGACGCTTTCTTCCAAATCATCATTTAGAAAAGCAGTCAAGACACCCATCCGCCAGATATCGTAGTCATGGTATGTAGCCGTGGCAAGTAGGATCTGGATGGACTTAAGCATAGCTACTTAGAAAAGGTTTCATCATAACCCATACTTGGTCAATGATGCAAACCTTTAACAAGTCTAGCTTTGAAAGTCTCAACTTTTCCATGTACACCAAGTAATCTTCTCAAGATATACTTGCTCCTGATGGGGGTTTAACCCTTCAGATGAAGCAACTAAAGTCCATACTTTGTTGGTGTATAAGGATTCCATCTCATATCGCTAAGCATCCAGCCATTCTTACAGAGTCCTACTCCTGATGGCCAGCCCGAAACTAGTTGGGTCATCATCTCATGATGCAATTCTCGCTCCCACTGTCATAGAGAAACCGAAGTATCTCTCAGGTGGGTGAGGAACCCTACTAGATCGGCGGAGAGGCTGAGGTTCGTTGGTTGCTATTGAATCCTTTGGTTCTACCAAATCATCTGCTTCAGTTTGTATAGCTGGAACTTTTCCAGATCTATATAACAGACCTTGCCTCGAGCTTGTCCGGATTTTGCTTTTAGACATAGGCCGGACAACCCCAAATCTTAACTGACTTAAGAGATGGGCTCTTCCCTTTCCATATCTCATATGAAATGGTAGGCATCTGATTTGATCTGAATCTTATTCAATAGGTATGCAACTTCATAAGTGCATAACTCCCTAAAAAGGAAATAGGATGCTCAGTAGTACTCATCATAGAGCACACCATATCACATAGGGTGTTATTCTCCGCCCCGATATACCATCGTGTTATGGTGTATGCGGAGGAGTAATGCTGAGAGAGAATCGCATTCTCCTTTAGAATAGTCCAGGAATCCCGTGCTCAAGTATTCTTCTCCTTGATCTCATCAAAGGACATAATACTTATACCCGTATTTTGGTTCTTTACTTCTAACTTATATTCTGTGAATATCTCAAAAGGTTCGGACTTGTGTTTCAACAGGAACATATGTCTGAATCTCGAGAGATTATCAGAGAATGTAATGAAGTACAAAGAACCGGTCTTGGCATGTGTAGACTGGGGACCTACATTCATCAACATGTATCATCCCAAGAGTTCACTAACTCTTTCTCTGTTTCCAGTAAACAGAGCTATGGTCATCTTATCTCTGTGACATGACTGGCAAGTTTCACAAGATGTAAATTCAAACTAATTTAAATATGCATCTAAATGTAACTTCAGCCAGTCGGGTCGCATTGATATGACCTAGTCTACAATGCCTCAAGAAGGATTCGTTCATTTCTGAACTCTTCCTCTTGTGTGTGTTTTGTATACTAAAGAACTGTAGTTTGATTTAGAACATCAATGCTTTTAGATAACGTGCCTGAACCGATCAACTTTTGATATAGGAAATGTTCAAAACATTATCCAACAATACAAAATTTTATCCTTCTTTATCTAAATAAAGAGACTGATATGATTTTGTATATCAGGTTCGGTATCTAATAACATTTGTTCAGAATCAATGTATTTTGGTAATACAGGGTGACAGTGACCAACAGACTTGGCTGCAACACTTGCACCGTTTTCTGCCTCATGAAACTTATCACCCGTTCTCAGTTCTTTACCTTTCTTGTAGCCCATGTAACAAATTACATATGCGGGATCCTGATCTGGTATCACATACCCAGGACGTAAAGGATACTGAGAAACAGTTCTCTGTAATGAACACACCCGAAGATGATGCATCATATGCACTTTCTTCGTTTGGGCGGTACGGGAATTCTGGTAATCCCCTAATTCCTGCTCTGTCTTACAACATTTATAAGTTGGAGCGGGACCAACGTTCCCCAGCTCAGTATAACAAGCGGGTTCGGTCAATATATCCATTTTATTATCTTGATTAAGGCGTGACATGGTCGCTACCAGGAGGGAGAGAGAAGAAAACACTCTGCGTGCGCTCTTGCAAGATCAGATTGGTTATTATTTTATCTAATCAGGATGGCTCCCACTGTTTTTATCAAATCTTCCTTCAAACCCTAAAAGGAAAGACTAGCCGGGATTAATTACACGCTACAAGTTTGCCAATCTTTCAGCCAGGCCAGTGTCGGTACTTTGAGGGAGGTGCCCCGTGCTTTCGCACGAACCTAATTAATGTAAACCTCCTTTTCCCAGAGGCGTAACCCCGTTGACACCTTTCTAGACACTTACTTGATCGGCTAATTGTAATGTGTAAAACTCTCCCAGGAGTAACAATTACTCGCAGTGGGTATCGGGATCCAACTATCTCATAGAAGGTATGCAATCTCATTGCAAATTTCAACACTTGAAATTCCCGATAATATTTTACCCCTAGTGTTCTATGACCTTGACGAATGCCAAACAACCCATAGTCCACTAGTCAAGTTCAACCCGTACATTTCTTGATTGAATTAAACCCACCCGCACGACCCTTGACGAATGCCAAACAACGCCATACGAATACCCTAATCCAATCTGCATCATATGCATAAGCAGATAAATACTAGTTAGCTACCGTACACTACGCCTTGACGAATGCCAAACTACCGCAGCACGAATACTAAGTAGTACTTATCTGAAATGACGGAGGGCTACGACAGGTTTTTCTGAAAACCTATTGCGTAATGAACTTGATATCGTTGTAGAATCAAATGATTTTAAATGGAGTGTTTTTGAGGCTTTTCTAGTTTTGCTAAAGGGGTCACTCCCGGTGAAGGGATCGTCGGCCCTTTCCTCGTCGAATGAGGTGCAGGATATATCATATACATCACTGTGCAAAGCAGAAACTATAGAAGCAATCAAAAGACAAACCGAGAGTTGTAGCATCTGCCAGTTATTGCTAAAGGAGTCACTCCCGGTGAAGGGATCTCGGTCCTTTCCTTATCGAATAAGGTGCGGGATGTTCTACAAGGAACACCGCGATGCAAAGCAAGAACTGTAGCTACCTGTTTTTGAAAATTCGATTCCACAACATCTTAGGTTTATTTTCTTTCATTAATCATATTAATGAAGTCCCATCATTTAAGTCACCTAAACATCACAGATAAATACGACGTACACTTATGCCATCCGCATTCGCCTCGATGTCCCCTCATGCACCGTTAGGTTAGGTAACTAACGACAGAGCGGGGCAGGGCTAGCACGAGTGCAAAACATAAGTAACATCTATATAATATATCATATATACTATATACAGTATTTATCACAGAACATCAAATGATCACATCACAGATATCGCAGCAGAAGAATCATATGAAATATTGGATATACTAGGACGTCCGTGTTTTCAATACGAGCCAGTATAAAACACGGATTCCATGGTCGTGATGAATAGCCAAACCCACACCCCTAGACCCCTACGAGAGCGTCAAGCAACCCTGCCAATTCTAGAGTTAGGAGACCCGGACTCGACTCCTCGAGTTGGTCTCCTACTGGACTCCAGAACCCGGTTACTTGTGCTCTCCTCCTTGGGTCTATCCTAGTGCGGAAAAGTAAATAATATACAATGGGTGACATCTTCCGCTACCTAGAAGTTGTTGGAGATGGTGCCCTCAGAGTCAATTATTGGATCACAGGCACGTGATTGCAATGATTGAGGGAGGACCTATCCCGGTAGGACAGTCTTACTCGAGATGATAGTATGCTATCTGGTTTACCTTTATCATCGTGTACTGCTTTAGGTGACCTGACATGTCGCTATTACACGTTGATAGAGCCCCTAAGATTCTTGCTTGACTACCAACAGTATGATGGCGATCATATACGTGGGAGCTGGTAGTCTATAAGCACATCCTTAAAAGGTCCCTAGTCGTAGGAGTTTCGAGACAGGGCATCGATACTCCATTAGTAGACTAGTGTATACAGTCGAGACCCCGACGAGGGGCGGTGGCCGGTCTCACAAGCCACTGGTGTCAGTTGGTTCACCTAAGATGTATACAGGTGCTCATTGGGTTATGAGTACACCGGACAGGACTCGCCGGGAACCTGCTAGTTGGTCTTATACCAGACGTCAGATAGCAGTTCCCTGGTGACATGTGTACAGGTTAGTTCATCGACCTGAGATCGTCATTTGTCTCGTGTGAGTTCCCACTGTGCTTTGATTACTACCCTACCACGGCTCAAAGGAGTCGTGCAAACAGGTTTTAGTTGGGTACAGTCCCGAGCCACATGGAGGCGGTGAGCGGATCTGCAGGGGTTCGTCTCTCCCGGTATTGGGGGTGAGGTCGCGCTGTGTCTAGGAGAGCCATTACACAAAGCCCTCGGCCGAGGCAGGAGATTTACTGGTAGGTATTCCAGTAGTATCTCAGGGTGTTCTGGGCTACGCTCCGACACGACTTGTACCGCTTTTGGGGGTCTGACTTTTACCAACCCCCTAGGCCCGACATGCGATGCTCATAGACGAACGGACCGGACTGTACGGATATTGTCACTGACAGGCTCAGTTGGGTGTCGGGGTGAGCTTCCTCATCGACATCCCTTTTGGTCAATAGCTGGTGGCCCGTCACGTATTGGCTTATACCTCTGACGTGCTAGTGGTTAAATCCACAGCCATAGTATTGACGAGTCTTTAGAGTCCACCACACTTTCAGTTACTCAAGCTTTCGGGCGAAACGCTGTAGAGGCCGTATGGAGATATGGCAGGGTCTGATCAGATACGTGCGGTATTGCACGGACCAGGATCGGACAGTTTTGTACTAGTGGCCGTATGGTTATATGGCAGCGTTCGATCAGATACGTGCGGTATTGCACGGATCAGGATCGGACGGATATTACTAGCCGGCTTTGGTTTAAGCCGGATCCTAGTATAGTACAGTGTAGATTTTGTCTCATTGCATTTGTATCCGGACGGAATACAAATGCGGGTGTGTATGCACAGTATGGGGGTTTTCCTGTGATTTATTACGGGAACAGTTTTCTGGAGTTGCCAGTTTGCATTCCGTTCCGGCCGGTTTTCATTTGTTCTTTCCCGGCCGGACTTTTCCGATGGAGGGGGTTATTTGCAATTGTGCAAATAACTTTTGTGGAGGGGGTTTCTTGCTATTGTGTTGATTATGATATCTTTCATCCATCACTTGCATTAATTAAGACATGAAAGGGTATGGTGTTAGAAGCATGGTTGATGTTTTCTTGTCTTTGGATATGGTCACCTCTTCTATTCTCCTACACTCACCTCCCTTTGTATTAGTTCTCATTCCTCCACCATGGTTATCATTCTCATGAAAGAAAAGAAAGAACACTTGAGAGAAAGAAAAGAATGAGAGAGTTCATCTTGATTATGTGAGGAATTCTTCATCTCCTTCTTCTTCTTGTTTTGGAAAAATGAAAGCACCATTTTTCCTAATCCCATTCCTCCATCAAGGCAACTACAAACCCCAAATGAGACTAGCATGATCTACTACACATTCTACAGCATATCTTGAGCATGTCGAGTTGCCGGCTTCATGCCCGAGTTGCCTCGGTATTGAGGCGGGAGCCCGTAAAAGACGCAGGCGATGTGGTGCCCTTTCCGGCGAGGAGGCGACGATATGGAGACTACACTTTCCGCGGGAGATCGGGACGATGACGAGAAGACCGGAGGACTCGGATCACTCGGTATACTTCTCACCCTATCTCTTGATTGCTAGCATTAGGTTAATGGTAAACGATCCGGGTTTTCATTGTCCGCGGTAGCGCCGGTTTCCGAGTAAGGAAAATTTTGATTCCGCATTTTGGCCTCGAGTACGAGGCCGGGGCGCTGCCGTGGCGCAACATGGTATCAGAGCCACGCCATTAACCTTACCTAGCTTGTTCTAATGTGTTTTTCAGTTCCGATCGACCGAAATTCCAAAAACCGTATTTTTCCTTCACATCAGTTTCTGTCGAAATTTTTTGGAGTCTAAAAATTTTTCAGGTGGTCTCAGAATGATGTGCAGGGAGTTCTAAGAACACTGAAAAAATTTGGTGACATGATTCCTCCGTACGACCGCGGAAGGGCGGCCAAAACCCCCTTATGGCCGCGCTTCCGCCGCAGTAGTGTGGGTTCGTGTGATTATTTTTTTGCAGTGGGCTTATGGGCTGTAATTAGGGGTTTTGGAATATTAAAATTGGGCGCAGGTTTTCTGTGAGTGCTACAGTTTTGATTGGGGGCCCACTTGTTAACTTTTGGTCAATCGGAAAACTTTAAACACATTTTTCACAGTATTTACATTATATCTGCGACCGTGAATGTCACTCGATCGGTAAATCCGGTCTAACTGCTATAGCCCGGTTAGACGGATTTGCGAACGTGACTTTCACGTTGATGTTCTATGTTTATGCTGTGATGTTGCGGATCGGTCGTGGGGATAGCCTGGATGCAATGCTAGTACAGTTTTGGTGTATTATGTACATTTGATATTGCGGGGCGAGCGTCCGACATGTGGACTGCCGTCACTGCCAGTTTGTATTATTCTTTTGGGGCACGACCTGGTTGCGGTCGATGTACCCGGTGTATGTATATTTTACTTTCTGTACTAGGATTACCCCGCGGTGGGGTGCACGGATGGCCGGATTCTAGAGGGCAACAAGCCCGCATCTCATGGCATTGAGAAGGAGGGGGCTTCACTCTGGGATTGGCGGGCTATTCGCCGCACTCGTAGGGGGTACAGGTTGACCCAGGAGGGGTGCCCAAGTTACCGGTTTCCATGAAGTGCTGGGTGGTCCATTCACGGTGCTGGAGGGGGCTGCCTCGCTTCAGGTTTTGGCGGGTGACTTGCCGCGCCCGTAGGGGTCTAGGATTTCATTGCACAGGCTATCCACACGACCAGGGGAACGTCGGGTTTCATCAGCGGCTCTGTGAAACCCGGGGCTTCCAGATATCTGTATTGTTCTGTGATGCTGTACATTTCTGTGATGTTGCATTTTATCACGCCTTGAGCGAAATATAATATATTGGTATATATATTAGTAGATGTTGTATATGTTTTGCATCCGCGCTAGTCCAGTCCCCGCTCTGTCGTTAGTTAAGTAACCTAACGGGTGATGACGGGACCCAGTGGCGAATGCGGATGGCATATACGTACATCAGTATATTTTCGTTCTTTATTGGTGTGATCATTGATGGGACTGCGTTGATTCGGATCAATGCAAGATAAACAAACCTAATCTGATGTTGTTGGAACATTTTTCAAAAAGCTGTTATTGCAAGGACGTTCACTTTTGTTTTGCATCGTGGTATTCATTTGGAATATCCTGCTCCTCAGTCGACGAGGCAAGGGCCGAGATCCCTTCACCGGGAGTGACCCCTTGGACAGAAGTTTGCGTCAGGGCATTAACTTCACTATAGCCGATTACTTTTGCTTTGCATCGTGGTATTCAGTTGGAATATCCTGCACCTCATTCTACGGGGAAAGAGCCGAGATCCCTTCACCGGGAGTGACCTCTTTAGTAAAGGTTTTCGTCACTATATTTTAAAAGGCTATGCAGTTCCTTCAACGATATCAAGTTCTTTACGTTAAAGGTTTTTCGCCAAAAACCATTCGTAGCCCTCCGTCATTTCTTATGAGTATTATTTAGTATTCGTGCTGCGTTTGTTGACTCCGTCAAGGCGTAGTGTACGGTAGCTAAGTGGTGCTTGTTTGTTGCATAAATGGGATTGGTTAGGACAGTCGTGCGGCCTTGTTGACTCCGTCAAGGGCACGTACGGGTGGGTTTAATGCAATCCAGATAATGACGGGATGAACTTGACTAGGACTCTTTGATTTGTTGACTCCGTCAAGGTCACTTGAGTCCTAGGGGTAAAAATCACATCGGGAGTTTCAAAAGAACTGAAACTTGCCAAGCATGCGCATACCTTCTGGAGTGTGGTGACTTGAGTGGATTCCGTCAGGTTATCATGCGATGATAGTTGGATCCCGATTTCCACTGATGAGTTGGTTTACTCCTCGGGTGATCCCGACTAATTCTTCTTTCAGGTTTGGAGGAGAATTTGAGGTACAGTGGGAGGTTTCCAGATTAGATAAAGTAGTAACCATTCTGATCTAGGATAGAGTGCACGCTGAGTGTTTCTTTTCTCTCTCTCTCTTTGGCAGCGACCATTGACCCGACCCTAAGACTATGACTCAGTGACCAAGTTGACCGAACCTTCTTAACACTGGCTTTTGGATTGTCAGAGTTGCAGACCTCATTGCCACTCCTACTTTTACCCTTTTCTCCAGGACACCCCGCATTACTGCGAACGTCCACTTCCATTGGACAAAACCATCGTATGGTTATATACGAACTCGAAGGACTTCGAGGATGGTTTCTGGTTCTGGAGAAAACGAATAGGATTATTCAGTTGTCTTTTCTTTTCACCTTCTCTCAGGCTACGAGTACTCCTTGGTTTAGGAGTAGTACACCTATTACGCAAATTGGATAGTCTTCTTCCAAACCATAGGCTGGTGCCGACCGGTAGGGAATGAAGAAAACCAGTTAGCCTAAACGGTGTACAGAAGGTATTAAGATTAAGACAAAGCAAAGGATTAGTAAGAGGGCAAAGTAAATTGCGACTGATATTCACGACCAAACCAAGTATTTCTTCGCCAATCCTAAATCACCTTTGTATTTCTCCAGGACACTCCGTATCACTACGAAGATCCACAGTTTATTGGATACTCCATCGTATGGTTATATACGAACTCGAAAGGAACTTGTTCCAGTTCGGGGATGGATTCTGGTCCAGGAGAAATAGGAATAAAGTACATTCAGGTGTCTTTTATCTTCACCTTCTCTCACGTTGCGAGTGCTCCTAGGATTAGGACAGTACACCCTTTATGCTTATTGGATAGTCTTCTTCCAAACCATAGGCTGGTGCCGAACTGTAGGGAAGGAAGAAAACCAATTGGCCTAAAGGGGTGTGCAGAAGGTAATGACTAAAGACATATGAAGGGATTTGGAGAGGTGGCAAAGAATTATACGGTTATAGTTGTGAATCTGGATAATGGAAGTGGCATTACTAAGAATACCAGGATACCCCAACGAAACATTTCAATGTTTCAGTTTCACTGTGTACTGTTAATGGAAAACTGATTTCCCGATTAGACACTTACTCCAGGGTATGTATTTACCAGGTATGATTCTCACATCTGTATGGTTTTACAGATGATGAGTGGGAGTAAGTTATTGGGAATTAGGTGATCATCCTCATTATTTGAGGAAGTCACCTGGGTTGTTTGCCGGACGGCAATTATTTGGTTTTGAATATCCGCCGTTGTGCACCAATTTCAAATTGATATATCTGTACGTCTATTTTCATAGAGTGAGATATACCTTTTGATATTATGTCGATGACATTTACCTATATCAGTGGATGGTTAGGTAAGGAGCATTAAACAGCGGTGTAATTCTTCTTAACCATAAGTACAGTTTTCAACCTACGACACACAGTGAAAGAGTTGTTAGACTCAGAGGACTTATACAGAGTATTGTATGTTGTCCAGTGTCCATCAGGACAGAGGGGTTGGTCCTCATACTATATTCTGTTTACTTTTAACTTCTCTGGTTCTTAGACATGTGTTTCGTGGAAACACAGGGTCTAAGTTTTGAGGAGTTATAGGTATTTGAATAGAGTAGAGAACCAGGTATAGCAAGTATCGGGATTCTTCAAAGTGATCGAAGATGTAGATACTTGCGTATGGTATTCAGTTGATAGTAATGATCAAGAGATATTGCTTCTCTTTCAGGTTACTCATAATTGGAAGCATTCCTAAGTTGAGTAACGCTGATCGGCCTCCTTCCATTTTCGTTGACATGCACTGGAGACAGCTGCATGATTTGAATCTGGTTCAATTAAATCAGTGCCTCTATTTCTATATTGGATATAGAACAGTTCATATCTTGACATTGTTAAGGTACGGGGAGTTGTCCGGCTTATGCTTAAAACCAGACACTGGACAACTCAAGGCACGTTTCTGTAATGGCTGTTTGTGGGTTAACCCAGGCTATGACGAGGGTTGACTTTCTACCATCTGGCAGATCAATAGAAATATTGTTCTAGACTCGCCACAGTTTTATTAAAAAATGGATTTTTCTTTTTCAAAAACAGCAGTGGGAGTATGGTAGAACTGGAAGTAATTCCAGAACCGCAAACGATTACTGAAGATTTCATAAGAACCTAAAGATTCAATCTGGCTTGACATTCCATTGGCCACTCCGCAGATAAGGTGGGTAACTTCAGGCACCCGAGAGGTACTCCGGTAGCCTCAAGGACGGTGACAGGGAAGTTCTTGTTTACCCACACTTGCCATTGTTGTTGTTCCAGGCTGCGAGACCCGGCAGGAGAATGAGTATAGCGTCGTTCTAAACTAGCTTTAGAAGTGCACGTCTATATGACTCTGCCAGAGGGTTGTCGTAGTCAGTGGGAGCAGCGGAAGCATTGGTGGACATCAGGCTTATGTCTGTTTATAGACTAAAGCGGATGTAGCGGAGATAGATCATCTATTTCTGATGTGACAGTCATAGGTTTGACGTTATCAGAATAGGGGATGGATCTGTTGAGAAGGTAGTAGGGTGTGATGTCATGGTATTTGGATGACATACATAGAGTAGGAAAGGAAATTCCTGTACTACGATCGGTTATACTTTGGTCGTCACACAGTGGTTTCTCCACATGGGACTTGGACATAATATCTGACATACTGGTTACTAGATCTATGGTTTTAGATCTAGATTTGGGTGGTTTCCCAATCTGGGTACTTAGACAGCATTCTAAGAGTATTTAGAATGGACGACTCCTGGCATGGTAGTGTACCTGCAGGTAATGGAGTCACCCTCTCTAAAGGTGTCTTACAGACTGAAGGGAGAGGGATGTGCATGATTGGCAGATCACTTGCTTAGGCAATTGAGTCAATCATGAGATGTCAAGTACCACACCAGATGTTGTTCTTGCACTAGATGCAATAAGTTGACATTGATCCAATCCTGGAGAAACAGTCGGAAGCAGTTTTTAGAACATAAGTGGATGTTCTAGGGATATGATAACGACAGCCTCATTTGGGAGACAGTTATCATTCCAGGCTTCCAAGGTGACATGGACGACAAGGAGGTTGTCAGAGTTGTAGTTTTCCTTCTGACGAGGGGCAGTATTTTGGACAGGTGGTCCAAGGCAATACTGAGGGTGGCATGGCGCAGGATACTGATTGAGTTCAGTTGACGATACAGTCTAAGAAGTTTGGATTTGGAGTTCATTTATGAGCTAGATCCCATCAGACATCCAGACATTCTAAGACGGGTATTGCTCATTTCGGGAGATGGCTTTCTCCGCGAACTTGAGATATAGAGAGACATAGAAAGAAACATCACAGCGGATCCACTCACTGAGGCTATTCCTCGAACGCAATAGTTTCGCAAACGGGTTTTGTGAGACTGACTAGTAGAGGAGTTGGGTGTTCGGTATCACACGGGCTGTGAGTATGCGGCATCGCAATAATTAGCCTTGAGTGCAAGTGGGAGATTGTTGGAGATAGTGCCCTCAGAGTCAATTATTGGATCACAGGCACGTGATTGCAATGATTGAGGGAGGACCTATCCCGGTAGGACAGTCTTACTCGAGATGATAGTATGCTATCTGGTTTACCTTTATCATCGTGTACTGCTTTAGGTGACCTGACATGTCGCTATTACACGTTGATAGAGCCCCTAGGATTCTTGCTTGACTACCAACAGTATGATGGCGATCATATACGTGGGAGCTGGTAGTCTATAAGCACATCCTTAAAAGGTCCCTAGTCGTAGGAGTTTCGAGACAGGGCATCGATACTCCATTAGTAGACTAGTGTATACAGTCGAGACCCCGACGAGGGGCGGTGGCCGGTCTCACAAGCCACTGGTGTCAGTTGGTTCACCTAAGATGTATACAGGTGCTCATTGGGTTATGAGTACACCGGACAGGACTCGCCGGGAACCTGCTAGTTGGTCTTATACCAGACGTCAGATAGCAGTTCCCTGGTGACATGTGTACAGGTTAGTTCATCGACCTGAGATCATCATTTGTCTCGTGTGAGTTCCCACTGTGCTTTGATTACTACCCTACCACGGCTCAAAGGAGTCGTGCAAACAGGTTTTAGTTGGGTACAGTCCCGAGCCACATGGAGGCGGTGAGCGGATCTGCAGGGGTTCGTCTCTCCCGGTATTGGGGGTGAGGTCGTGCTGTGTCTAGGAGAGCCATTACACAAAGCCCTCGGCCGAGGCAGGAGATTTACTGGTAGGTATTCCAGTAGTATCTCAGGGTGTTCTGGGCTACGCTCCGACACGACTTGTACCGCTTTTGGGGGTCTGACTTTTACCAACCCCCTAGGCCCGACATGCGATGCTCATAGACGAACGGACCGGACTGTACGGATATTGTCACTGACAGGCTCAGTTGGGTGTCGGGGTGAGCTTCCTCATCGACATCCCTTTTGGTCAATAGCTGGTGGCCCGTCACGTATTGGCTTATATCTCTGACGTGCTAGTGGTTAAATCCACAGCCATAGTATTGACGAGTCTTTAGAGTCCACCACACTTTCAGTTACTCAAGCTTTCGGGTGAAACGCTGTAGAGGCCGTATGGAGATATGGCAGGGTCCGATCAGATACGTGCGGTATTGCACGGATCAGGATCGGACAGTTTTGTACTAGTGGCCGTATGGTTATATGGCAGCGTTCGATCAGATACGTGCGGTATTGCACGGATCAGGATCGGACGGATATTACTAGCCGGCTTTGGTTTAAGCCGGATCCTAGTATAGTACAGTGTAGATTTTGTCTCATTGCATTTGTATCCGGACAGAATACAAATGCGGGTGTGTATGCACAGTATGGGGGTTTTCCTGTGATTTATTACGGGAACAGTTTTCTGGAGTTGCCAGTTTGCATTCCGTTCCGGCCGGTTTTCATTTGTTCTTTCCCGGCCGGACTTTTCCGATGGAAGGGTTTATTTGCAATTGTGCAAATAACTTTTGTGGAGAGGGTTTCTTGCTATTGCGTTGATTATGATATCTTTCATCCATCACTTGCATTAATTAAGACATGAAAGGGTATGGTGTTAGAAGCATGGTTGATGTTTTCTTGTCTTTGGATATGGTCACCTCTTCTATTCTCCTACACTCACCTCCCTTTGTATTAGTTCTCATTCCTCCACCATGGTTATCATTCTCATGAAAGAAAATAAAGAACACTTGAGAGAAAGAAAAGAATGAGAGAGTTCATCTTGATTATGTGAGGAATTCTTCATCTCCTTCTTCTTCTTGTTTTGGAAAAATGAAAGCACCATTTTTCCTAATCCCATTCCTCCATCAAGGCAACTACAAACCCCAAATGAGACTAGCATGATCTACTACACATTCTACAGCATATCTTGAGCATGTCGAGTTGCCGGCTTCATGCCCGAGTTGCCTCGGTATTGAGGCGGGAGCCCGTAAAAGACGCAGGCGATGTGGTGCCCTTTCCGGCGAGGAGGCGACGATATGGAGACTACACTTTCCGCGGGAGATCGGGACGATGACGAGAAGACCGGAGGACTCGGATCACTCGGTATACTTCTCACCCTATCTCTTGATTGCTAGCATTAGGTTAATGGTAAACGATCCGGGTTTTCATTGTCCGCGGTAGCGCCGGTTTCCGAGTAAGGAAAATTTTGATTCCGCATTTTGGCCTTGAGTACGAGGCCGGGGCGCTGCCGTGGCGCAACAGAAGTGCCCCAATAAAAGAATATTACATACAATAAATTTTACATGAATGAAAATGAAAAACTCTCATCTCACATAAAAACCCCCGGCTATTCAAAACGCGACGATCCAATATAACATATCCAGCAACACATAACATCGCATGTCATCAACGTAAGTAAATGTGTGCATCCCAATTGTCGTTGGCATATAGCAACGAAACCGGCGATATCACATATTACACTTACGGTCACAGAAAAGAAAGTGTAAAACTACAACAGTTGGAATCCGCAACCTCCTTAGACATCGTATGCCTAAACAAATGAATTTCTTAGATATCACATGCCTAACAATTATAAACCCCGCATTTTAGTCTCTATATCGAAAACACTTTTCAATATTTAGTCGGGCAATTCAACAAGATTCCCGGAATTTTGATCGAATGCTCGTCGCAAACTTTAGTAGACGGCCGCACCCCCGATACCGTCGACGAAGTGCACCAAGGCGGAACACCGCTACCGCGAGCACCCGAACGGATGCTTTCGGCGACGAGGTTCTCCTACAGTCACTTGGTCGGGGCTAAGGGGTGTAGCTGTCTATTAAGTTTATCCGGTGAGTATCCGCGTACGCTACGTGATTGCGACGGACTTTTGATCACATCAAAATTCCGTGGCAACCGATCAAATGAGACTAAAGTGCTATGTTTATAACATTCATATTAGTTATCTCATAACTATTTGTGAATTCCAAATATGGTATCACATTCCAGATAAACAGAAAATGTTAAACTTTCCGATCGAACAATCAAACACCCAAGTTTTCCCGAAACAAATCAACACATGAAATAGGTTTAAAAACATCCAGTTCATGCCTCAGTACCAACGGTCCAACCGTAGAAGGGTCAAGCCAACGCCTCACATGTGGCACGCCGTACTGCCCCAAACCCTAAGGTTCAAAGGGCAGTTCAAGATGGTCACATAATCGAGTTAAGATTTGTTGTCTTCTAGAGGGTCCATCGCGTTACTTGCACTACTCAGAACGTCTTTAAACCATGGAAAGATCCAACACTTGGAAATTTCCCGACAGGGGAAAAAGTGGGTATTTATATCCGGTCGAACTTTTTAACATATTCTAAAATTATCCGGAAAAACTTATAGACAAAGCTAAACAATCCGATCGAATCATCGATTCCCCAAAGCAACCCAGAAAACTCAACTCTTGAGCAAACTTTAAAAATTCCCATAAAATACAGCACTCAATATAGGATATTACTGTGCAAAGCACGTGCCAAGAACCAACTTATTGGCCGCGGAACCGCCGCACATGCTTGGGTGGGGCCGCGGTTCCGCGCTGCTTTGGTGGACTTATGCTCACGTGCTTCACAGTAACTCTTACAATACCCTGCTGTATTTTTTGGATATTTTTAATTTTGAAAAATCCTCATTTTCAGAAAATGTCCAGAGAGGGTTAAAAGTTCGGGTTTCGGGGTTCGATCGGATTTCTAACATCGTATACACTTCGCCTAAAGCTCTAGCTAGGCTCTGATACCACTGTAGGGTTCCTAGGCACACAAAAGAGGTTCCACAAGGTATCAACCATGCCAAACAAAAATTTTCCGGTGCCGAGAAACCCTAAACTAGATCGTTAACTAGAAGGATAGGCGAAAAGCAAGCAAGCAAACGACTTTGCTACTAAGTGAAAGGGATTACAACCTTTGTAGATCCGGTCCACCACTTCTTTAGCTCCGTGTTGACGTCCCTCCGCTGCGATCATCGAATCCCGGACTCTAGAAATGGTTTCGTCGGAGAAATGATCGGGCTAGGTCATTGACTTCGAGGCCGAAGATGATCTACGTCGGGGAGACTCAAACTCAAGCTATTCCTTCACTCGGTCGAAAACTTTGTGAAGAGAACACCCTATACTACATGGCAAGTGGTAGAGGATGAAGAAATAGGAAGTGGGTTCACTTTAGAATTGGATTTCTCACTCTTTTTCTCATGATGCCATTGGAGCTAGCAAGCTTTTTCAAGCTTGATGAAGATGAAGAAGAAGAAAGAATCTCATATCCATTAAAAGAATAATATGAACACTTATCCTTTTAATCATAGCACCATGGTTGAGTTAAGCCCTCATGCTTAACTAATGTAGAGAATTAACCATAGCATAAGGTTAAGGGTTGGGTTAGCTAATATCTTGAACAAATGACAAAAGAGTTGACTTTGTCAATGTTCATCAAGCTTCATGAAGCTTGATAACTTTGACCAAAGTCACTCTCTTTTGTTATTTGTTTAGGAAAATAATAAACCCTAATCCAACCTTGATATGGTTCAAGTCTCATACACACAACTTGTTTGTATCATCAAGCATGATACAAACATGTACACTTGCATATATCACATATAAACAATGTACACTTTCAAGTGAGAAAATCAATCTTAAGTGAACCAATACTAGTTAATGTAAAGTAATATATCAAATATAAAATTATACATTAAATCATTAAATCAACACTTGATTTAATGATCCGGTCATATCGCATATAACCGACTAATATCAATAGTAACAACTTATCGAATCAACACTTGATCCGATAACCCGGCTATATCGCATACAACCGATCAATGTCACAAATCGCGAGAATAGAATACAGTATCACATACTGGTATTATCCTCGGTCCCGCACATATCTCATATGCGCTCCTATTTTGTTTCGCTTGAGCCAGGAAACCCCTGTGTAGGACTTTAAAGACTCGTCAATACGCCGGCAGCAGGTGATGATCATATCAAACACCCACAAGCCGCAAGCGGTCTGCTAAACATAACGGCCACCCAGGTATTGAGCGATCAGAAGATCAACGAGCAAGCCCGCTCACACTCCTGTGAATCCAACGAGTAACACTACCGTACAGTCCGGTCTGTTCGTCTGATATGTCGCATATCTCGTCTAGGGGTGGTAAACGTCAGACCCCAATAACTCGATAAGTCATGTCGATATGAGGCTCATAATGGGTTGATAAACTACTGGTAACACTTACCAGTAAATCCCAAAAGCTGCCTTGGCCAAGGACTTCCTGTTATAGCCAATCGAGCACTGCGCAACATCAACTCCCTATACCGGGAAAGACGAAACCCCTCCTATCGCTTATTGCCTCCATATGATTCGGGACTGTACCCAAAAGCCACCTTTTTTCACGCCCTCTTAGACGTGGTATGATGGAAATCAAAGCACAGTGGGAATCACACAAGACTCTATGACGATCTCGGGTCTACAGACTAACCTGTACCAGTGTCACCAGAGAACTGCCATCTGACGTAAGGTATAATACCATCTGGGAGTTCTCGGCGAGTCCGTCCAGTGTACCCAGTCTCTACTGAGCACCCGTAGATCATCTCTGATGTCAAACACCAATGGATATGGGATCATCCATCGCCCATCTGTATGGGTCGAGAAGTTACACGCTAGTCTACTCTGGTATATCGATGCCCCGTCTCGATACACCCACGACTAGGGACTTTGAAGGATGTACTTATGGACTACCATGTCCCCACTAGTATGATCTGCATCATAGTCCAGGTAGTCAAGTACACATCCTAAGGGCTTTACCAACATGTAACAGAGAGACAATCAGTGTACACGTTAAGGTAAAGAGTAACCAGATAGTATACTATCATATCGAGCAAGAAAGTCATCCCAATATATGTCCAAGCATCCACTACAATATACATCCTATGTACAGTAATGGCCTCTAGGGTATACATATAACTAACAGCAGGGACACCTCAATAACTATCTCAAATCTCATGTATCCATATCACAGTATCTCTGGCCCCAGCCGTCCGGCTGACCCATCTCAAAGTATCAATATCTCAACATCTCACGGCCACGGTCGGTATCCTCTGGATATCCGCCGTGCCAACAATCACTAGTAGGTAGTCTGCCCTCTGCCAGGCTCATCGTCTACACATCGATCTTCTTGCCCTGGGGTACCTTACCGGGCCTACTATATACCCGAGACGGTTCATCCAGCTCCTCGAAACGGGTCTCGAAAACCAACGGAAAAACTCATGGTGGACGACACATACATCACTAGAAAACCGCAACTTGCATATTTTAAAAAGGGTAATAATTCTTGCGGTTTTCCCCCAAAATCCAGAAATCTCATAAATCTCAAGAAAATCATCATAAGTGCATATGTCAATGATAATGAATGCCTATAGTATCAACGAGTCGAACTGCAATGTATAACTAATAGGCTAGGCATGAACGAATGATGTAATGAGGTACATGCATATGAATAACAATCCTACATGTTTATCCTGAGGAATTTAAATTGCATTAGCACAGGTTTAAGCATCATATATGGTGAAATTGTACTAGATTACAAGTATCTAGTGTTGTGGCATAATAATTACCAAGGCGTGTGTGTACGCATGAATAGTGCTCGTGCTGCATAAAAACCTTGGCAATGGTGCAGGTGTCCTATGAAATGAGTTCGTACATGTATGTAAATATATAGGATCATGAATGCAGCAAGATGATTAACTAGGCACTATACTCATAGATGCTAGTACTACTAGAAGTTTATAAATTATTTGAACTATCGGGCGTCTTGCGCCATCCAAATGATTTCCCCCCGTAGATATTACATCTACTCACCCGTGATCTCGTGCTAGGTGTATCCGACCACCTGCTTTCCTTTCTCCGCGGCGCTCGAAGTCCCTGCCTGCGAACCTAGAATTTACACAAGCAACACACATAAGGCACAATCCTGCAAAAACGCGATATCAAGATTATACGAGAAATTAGCGTCGCAAGCTAAACGCGTGCGTATACGTAACGTGTGTGCATACGACAAAAACTAACGCGACACGCTGTGATACACAGCGCACCACCTCGACTCGTATCGTACGTGTCGTGCAAGTCCCGCTACGCTAAATATAGGTAACAGGTCCCAGATTTAATCTGGAGAAAAAACAAGAAAATCAAACAAGACCAAACCCCCTCACAATACCTACAGCCAACTACCTGCAATAATCCAACAAATTCTACCAAAAATGGGTCGGCCACCATAAGGGTGATATCGGTCAAAAACAGGTGAAAGGGGTCCAAATTTCTACCCTATATTCCTAACACAATGTATAGCCTAATGTATATGTTTGCTTACTAAAATTACTACCCTAGATACAGCAGATCCTATGTATCATATAGTTTAGTTTAAAAACGTTTTAAAACACTTAGTTTGCAACAATATGGTATTTTGTAAAATTAGGTGAATTTACCAGAATAAAGTGATACCAACAGCATAAATTAGAGCTAATCTAACCTTAAAAACCATAGTCTACCCTATTCTCCAACTAAAGCATCAACAACATCGTCAAGGTCCACAAAAGCACTACAACTAACCAAACTCTCCCAGATTTCACCAACTGTTAAACCCCAAAAACCAAACAATACCAAACACATACAAATCCCCACAGACACCACTAGCCAAAACACCAACACTCATCTCACCAAGGGGGCCGGCGACGCCGGAATTTAGGGGAAAGTCGCCGGATTTTGGGAGGGGAAACATGCACGAAATCCTACACCTTACTCTAAAAAGCCTGCACACTATTCTGTAGGTGTTTGCTAAACTAGAAAAAGAGCACCGATATAGCAGATCTCAAATATCCTAAAGTTTGCTTCTAAACCGTATTTAAATTTCAAATTTTTCGACTTTAAGGTGATTTAGCTGAATCTAGTGTTACTACTAGATTAACACAGCACTAATAACACCTACCTAAGTTAATTAAGCCATAAAAACTCAAACTTAGCTTAAACCCCACTTAAACCATAAACTATCACAAAAACCCACATTAAACACTCCCCGAAGCTAAATAACATATAAGCTTAGCAAAAGGAGTTGAGTTTAAGAGATTATACCTCACTTGATCCTATGGTGTAAGAAGAAGGAGAAGAAGAAGGAGGAGGAGGAGGGGGTTTCTGCTGCAGCTGCTGCTTGCTGTTGTTGTTGCTGCTTGCTACTGCTGTTGCTGTTGTTGTGGTGTTGATGTTGCTGTTGTTGCTGCTTTGTTGTTGTTGCTGTTGGTTGCTGCTGCTGCTACTACTTCTACTGCTGCTGTTGCTCTTGTTGCAGCTGTTGTTGGTTCTGCTGCTGTTGGGTGTATGTGTGTGTGTGTGAGTAAGAGGGAAAGATAATGGTTTTGAAAACAAAGGAATGAGAGTCAACCCCCCTCTCTCTCCTCATTAATTACAAGCATGCTCAAGCCATCATGCTCTCTCTCTCTCTCACCTACTCAAGTCAACCCCTAACACTAATTCTATTTTTCTTTTTTTTTTAAAAAAAAATTAACTAACACTTTTAATTAACCTCATATTAACCTAATTAAATGGGTTAGTCCACCATGGTTATATAAACATGGTTTAACCCCAAACTTAACCCTAGTTAACATGCACATGTGTGTGCAGTCCAAATTAAATTCTAATAAAATATTCATAAATCCAGATAAAATATTTGAAAACCGTTTTGGTAAACTTTTTACGAAAAACCCCACGTTAAAGTATAATAACCCCTAATCACATTTTAAGGTGTTACAATCTTCCCCCCTTAAAGAAAATTCGTCCCCGAATTTAAAATATAGCTACACGTACCTTCAAAGAGATGAGGGAATTTCTTCCGCATCTCGCCCTCGGCCTCCCAAGTGATCTCTTCACCATTCGGGTGGCGCTAAAGAACCTTCACAGACGGCAAGACCTTTGATCGAAGTTTCTCTACCTGCCGATCCAATATCACTACCGGCTGCTCACTGAACGAAAGATCGCGCTCAAGCTGAACGGTCTGATGCTGAATCATGTGAGAAGGGTCATGAAGATATCTGCGTAGCATCGACACATGGAACACGGGGTGAACGTCCGAAAAGCTGGGTGGAAGAGCCAAACGATATGCAACTGCGCCAACACGCTCGAGGACCTCGAAGGGACCCACAAATCTGGGACTAAGCTTTCCTTTTCGCCCAAATCTCATCACGCCCTTCATCGGAGAGACCCTCAGAAAAACACGATCGCCAACTGCGAACTCTAGTCTGCGACGGCATCTGTCTGCATACGATTTCTGCCTGCTCTGAGCTGCTCTCATCCGATCTCGAATCAGCTGTACTTTCTCGGTCGTCTCCTGCACGATCTGCGGCCCCAAAATACTGCTCTCGCTAAGCTCAGTCCAACAGACGGGCGATCTACATCTCCTCCCATATAAGGCCTCAAAAGGTGTCATCTGAATAGTATCCTGGAAGCTGTTGTTGTAGGAGAACTCAACCAAGGGTAAATGATGATCCCAGATACCACCGAAGTTTAATACGCACGCTCGGAGCATGTCCTCGAGAGTCTGAATAGTCCGCTCTGACTGGCCGTCGGTCTGCGGATGAAATGTTGTGCTGAAACTCAAACGGGTGCCCAACGCCTCCTGAAGCCTCTGCCATAGTCGGCTGGTAAACTGGGTGCCTCGATCTGACACGATACAAGTCAGGACGCCATGCAACCGTACGATCTCGTCGATGTAAATCTGGGCATACTGAGCAAAACTAAAAGTGGTCTTCACTGGCAGGAAGTGAGCCGCTTTCGTCAATCGATCCACGATCACCCAGATGGAGTCATACCCTTGACTGGTCCTGGTAGACCCACGATGAAGTCCATAGAAATCTGCTCCCATTTCCACTCCGGAATGGGCAAAGGCTGCAACTCTCCCGCGGGCCTCTGGTGCTCGGCCTTGACTTGCTGACAAGTCAGGCATCTCGACACGAAATCTGTGACGTCCCTCTTCATTCCGTCCCACCAATAGACATCTCTCATATCGCGGTACATCTTGGTGGAACCTGGATGAACGCTATATATCGATTTATGCGCCTCCTCAAGAATCTCACGCCGCAGTCCCTCAAAATCTGGTACGCACAATCAAGTCCCAAATCGCAGTACTCCCTGATCATCGATCACGAACTCGGAATCTCTGCCCTGCCTAATCTGCTCCATGATCTCTGAAAGACGGTCATCACTGGGCTGTGCCTCCGAATACGGTCAAGCAACTGCAGATGTACACGAATATGCGCAAGCTGTCCCCCTGTCGGAGTGAACTCGAACTCAACTCGGCTGTCGCATAAAATCTGCTGACGAATGCCTCTGTATGGCGCTCAAATAAGATAGGCTACCTCCGGGCCTTCTACTCAAAGCATCTGCCACTACGTTCGCCTTGCCCGGATGGTAAAGGATTTCGCAATCATAGTCTTTCACCAGCTCCATCCAACGGCGCTGCCTCAGATTCAGGTCTCGCTGCTGAAATATGTACTTCAAGCTCTTGTGGTCCGTAAATATCTGGCACGACTCTCCGTATAGGTAATGTCTCCAGATCTTGAGTGCAAACACCACTGCAACCATCTCTAAATCGTGCGTAGGATAGTTCTGTTCATGTGTCTTCAGCTGCCAAGAAGCATACGCGATAACTCTGTCGTGCTGCATCAACACGCAACCTAGTCCCACTCGCGAAGCGTCGCAATAAACCACGAATCCGCCCGATCCTGAAGGCAATGACAACACCGATGCAGTAGTCAGACGAGTCTTCAACTGCTGGAAGCTATGCTCGCACGCCTCGGTCCAATCAAAAGGAACTTCCTTCCGGGTCAATCTGGTCAACGGTGCAGCGATACGGGAAAAGTCCTGAACAAATCGTCGGTAGTAGCCAGCCAGGCCTAGGAAACTGCGGATCTCCGTAACTGATGTCGGTCTGGGCCAATGCTGAACGGCCTCAATCTTCCTCGGGTCCACATATATGCCATCTCTCGTAATCACGTGACCCAAGAAATCAACGTTGTCGAGCCAAAATGCGCACTTGGAAAATTTCGTGAATAGCTGGTGCTCCCTCAAAGTCTGCAACGTGATCCGCAAATGCTGCTCGTGCTCCTCTCGGCTCCGGGAATACACCAAAATGTCGTCAATAAACACGATGATGAACAGATCTAGATACGGTCTGAAAATGCGGTTCATCAAATCTATAAACGCGGCTGGTGCATTGGTGAGTCCGAACGACATCACCAAAAACTCATAGTGCCCGTAACGTGTGCGAAAAGCCGTCCTCGGAATATCCTCCTATCGCACCCGCAACTGATGGTAACTCTATTCAGCTGGCGGTAATTTATGCACAACCGCAAACTGCCGTCTTTTTTCTTGACGGACAAGACAGGAGCACCCCACGGAGAAACACTAGGTCGAATAAGCTCTTTATCTAACAAATCCTGCAACTGATCCTTCAGCTCTCTAAGATCCACCAGGGCCATCCGATACGGCGGTATGGAAATAGGCCCCGAGCCGGGAATCAAGTCAATGCAGAACTCAACATCGCGCTCAGGCGGTAGCCCAGGCAGCTCGTCAGGGAAAACATCAGGGAACTCACACACAATTGGGACCTGGTCTAAAGGAACCTCTGCAGCTCGAGTGTCACAAATAGAAGCCAAGAATCCCTGACATCCTTTCCATAAGAGCTGACCGGCGCGAAGAGATGAAACCAAGCTGGGAAGGGTGACACTGCGGTCTCCCTGAATAACAAGGACTGGCTCTCCCGGAAAGCTAAATCTGACTGCCTTCTCGCGACAGTCCACAGATGCATAACAAGTGGCTAGCCAATCCATGCCCAGAAGCACATCAAAGTCCAACATATCGAGGAGAATCAAATCAACCGATGAATCCCTCTCCCCGATACGAACGGAACACAAACGAAACACAAAACGAGCGACAAACGACTCACCTACCGGAGTAATAACCACAAGCGGCTGATCTAACGATGAAGACTCACGGCCCAACATCGGTGCAAAGTGTGTAGATACATACGAATGTATGGAACCTGGGTCGAATAATACCCGCGCGTTGAAAGAACATATTGACAAGGTACCTGTCACAACGGCATTGGATGCCTGTGCATCCTGCGGCGTCAGAGCGAAAACTCAGGCCTGTCCCCCACCAATAGCTGGCTGACCTCTGCCTCGACCTCTGCCTCCTCGTCCTCTTTGAACAGGACCGCCGCGTCCACGGCCTCTGAGGGCATCTAACTGACGTGGAGCACCACCGGGGGTAGGAAGTACAGCTCTCTAAAGAGGTGGTAAAGGTGGAAAAGTCACGTATGGAACTGTCGTCGCTCCATGTCGTCTCACCGGACAGTCTCTGACACGATGGTGCGGGCTCCCACACCCAAAACATCCTGGCGATGCCTGTTGTCCCTGCGGATAAGAACCAAATAGCTGACCCCATCCAACTCCTCTGCCGCCACCATCTCTCGGGAAGAATCCGTCACGATGCCTCTGAGTTGGCATATCGGTACGAATCCTCTTCGACCCAGAAACGGCCGAAGTCTCTGAAATGCGCGCCTCCATCCGTAAGGCCGTATCCATAACAGCTGCATAAGTGTCGAAGTGCTGGGCGCCGATGGCAAGAAATAACTGGGTGTCAAGTCCCTGCACGAATCTCTTTACCCTCTTCTCTTCCGTATCAACCAAGTACGGGGCATATCTGGACAACTGCGTAAACTGGACATTATACTCGGACACTGTCATCCCTGGAGTCTTGCGCAAAGCCTCAAAACTACGAACTCTAGCATCACGAACGCTCTCAGGAAGGAAACGGGCTAGAAATACTACTGTGAACTCGGCCCAAGTCATAGAAGGTAGACCTGCAGCTCGACCTCTCTCGACCGACTCACACCATGTCTGAGCAAGGCCCTTTAAACGGAAACTCGTAAGCTCCACCCATCTGTCGTCGGAACATCTGAGCGAACGGAAAATCCTGGCTAATTTTTCAAAGAAGGTCTGCGGATCCTCCGCCGCATCTATGCCGGTGAAGACTGGGGGTCTCAGCCTCATGAAATCCTGTAGCGATACTGGAATAGCTACGGTAGTAGGAGGAGGAGCAACTGTCTGGGCAGCAGGTACCATCGTAGCCTGTGCTGTGGTAGGTATATCCTCCGATCTCGGTGCACGACTGGCCTCTACTAAGGATCCCACCAACTGTCGTAACTCCTGCATACCTCCCATCATCTGTCGTAGCTCCTCCATACCAGACTCTAGTCTATCCATACGGCATGGGGAAGGAGGATCGGTCTGTACCGGAAGGGTAGGTATGCCGTCCTGAACGGTCCTCGTCTCGGACGAGCCTGCTGGGATATCATCTCAGGCGGCGGCCCTCTGCGCTCTCGTATCCTTCGGCGGCATAGTGGCTGGTACAAGAAACAGGATAATAAGAACGCTGCAATAGAATCATAGGATACACGGAAATGAAGAAGGAATTTCAAGCAAGTATATCCTAAAGTCACTTAGGTAGAGTACCGTATCGCAAGTATGCCGCGGACATACACACGCTACGTTACCCTGCTTAAGTCACTTACTCCATATACCAAAGGTCATCCTACACTCAGAAAGGTAAAACCTATCGCTCAGATACCAACTTTGTCACGACCCGAAAGGTACGGAACGTGACTGGCACTTAAATTACGAAACGTCTCAAGGCGTACGCAATCTAAGTAAGCTAAAGCTTAGAAATCAAAACCCAATTAAGAAATAGAGTGAAGAAAACCAATTTATTGAAAGTGATTTAGATCAAATAAGTCACATCAAGCTTTTTAAAAGTAACAACCATTTTTCTGAAAATTTCGGCAGAGTCTCCTTTGTAAATACAAGCCCCCAAACGGGTACAAACAAGAATATATATATATATGAACAACATGAAAAGGCATCTCCAAGCGGGAGCTAGCTCTTCGCCGAAGCGGACTCAAATCCCACGCAATGTAAATCAGCAAGGTGCAAAATAAGCAATAAAGGCACAAATAATAACATCATGTCGGCTCAAGTGAGCTCGATCCCAAAATGCAACATAAGAGTCCACAAATCTCACTGTCTCGTCTCTAGGTCAATATACATCAATACAATGACAGGTACAGAAGATACAGTAGATGGAGTACTCTAGATACAATGAATGTACAAGGTGGAAACAAAATAATATCAAAACCCATCTACGAGCAAAAGTCTCAAGTCCATGCAAAATAAGCAAAAGGAGCAAGTGTTCCCGCCGCTACTGTGCTGACGGAGCGGACCTGCAAAAAGGCTGTGGCACAACGGGGGTGAGTTGCCAACTCGTGAGTAATAAATAACATCTATAGAGGCTATCGTAAGCATGCACGCAAGTGTCATAACATCAACAATACTGATATGGCAGGATGTACTAGAAGATATATATGCAACATGAATCAATGTACAATACTAATCTAGCATGATGTACTAGCAGGTATGTATGCAACATGAATCCATTCGTAATCTGAATATGTTGATAAAGAAAATAATTATTTTCTTCTTAGAAATCTCTTTTGAAATATCATCATAATATCAATAGAATCAACAGAAATCCGTGTCCAGCAGCGACACCTCAATAACTATCTCAAATCTCATGTATCCATATCACAGTATCTCTGGCCCCAACCATCTGGCTGACCCATCTCAAAGTATCAATATCTCACGGCCACGGTCGGTATCCTCTGGATATCCGCCGCGCCAACAATCACCAGTAGGTAGTCTGCCCCCTGCCAGGCTTATCGTCTACACATCGATCTTCTTACCCCGGGGTACCTTACCGGACCCACCACATACCCGAGACAGTTTATCCAACTCCTCGAAACGGGTCTCGAAAACCAACAGAAAAACTCATGGTGGACGACACATACATCACTAGAAAACCGCAACTTGCATATTTTAAAAAGGGTAATAAGTTTATAAATTCTTGCGGTTTTCCCCCAAAATCCAGAAATCTCATAAATCTCAAGAAAATCATCATAAGTGTACATGTCAATGATAATGAATGCGTATAGTATCAACAAGTCGAACTGCAATGTATAACTAATAGGCTAGGCATGAACGAATGATGTAATGAGGTACATGCATATGAATAGCAATCCTACATGTTTATCCTGAGGAATTTAAATTGCATTAGCACAGGTTTAAGCATCATATATGGTGAAATTGTTCTAGATTACAAGTTATCTAGTGTTGTGGCATAGCAATTTCCAAGGCATGTGTGTACGTATGAATAGTGCTCGTGCTGCATAAAAACCCTGGCAATGGTGCAGGTGTCCTATGAAATGAGTTCGCACATGTATGTAAATATATAGGATCATGAATGCAGCAAGATGATTAACTAGGCACTATACTCATAGATGCTAGTAGTACTGGAAGTTTATAAATTATCTGAACTATGGGGCGTCTTACGCCATCCAAACGATTTCACCTCGTAGATGTTACATCTACTCACCTGTGATCTCGTGCTAGGTGTATCCGACCATCTGCTTTCCTTTCTCTGCGGCGCTCGAAGTCCCCGTCTGCGATCCTTGAATTTACATAAGCAACACACATAAGGCACAATCCTGCAAAAACGCGATATCAAGATTATATGAGAAATTAGCGTCACAAGCTAAACGCGTGCGTATACGTAACGTGTGTGCATACGTCAAAAACCAACGCGACACGCTGTGACACACAGCGCACCACCTCGACTCGTATCGTACGTATCGCGCAAGTCCCGCTACACTAAATATAGGTAACAGGTCCCAGATTTAATCTGGAGCAAAAACAAGAAGATCAAATAAGACCAAACCCCTTACAATACCTACAGCCAACTACCTACAAAAATCCAACAAATTCTACCAAAAATGGGCCGGCCACCATAAGGGTGATATCGGCCAAAAACAGGTGAAAGGGGTCCAGGTTTCTACCCTATATTCCTAACACAATGTATAGCCTAATGTATATGTTTGCTTACTAAAATTACTACCCTAGATACAGCAGATCCTATGTATCATAAAGTTTAGTTTAAAAACGTTTTAAAACACTTAGTTTGCAACAATATGGTATTTTGTAAAATTAGGTGAATTTACCAGAATTAAGTGATACCAACAGCATAAATTAGAGCTAATCTAACCTTAAAACCCTTAGTCTACCCTATTCTCCAACTAAACCATCAACAATATCGTCAAGGTCCACAAAAGCACTACAACTAACCAAACTCTCCCAGATTTCACCAACTGTTAAACCCCAAAAACCAAACAATACCAAACACATACAAATCCCCACAGACACCACTAGCCAAAACACCAACACTCATCTCACCAAGAGGGGCGGCGACGCCGGAATTTAGGGGGAAGTCGCCGGATTTTGAGAGGGGAAACGAGCACGAAATCCCACACCTTACTCTAAAAAGCCTGCACACTATTCTGCAGGTGTTTGCTAAACTAGAAAAAGAGCACTGATATAGCAGATTTCAAATATCCTATAGTTTGCTTCTAAACCGTATTTTAAATTTTAAATTTTTCAACTTTAAGGTGATTTAGCTAAATCTAGTGTTACTACTAGGTTAACACAGCACTAATAACACCTACCTAAGTTAATTAAGCCATAAAAACTCAAACTTAGCTTAAACCCCACTTAAACCACAAACTATCACAAAAACCCACATTAAACACTACCCTAAGCTAAATAACATATAAGCTTAGCAAAAGGAGTTGAGTTTAAGAGATTATACCTCACTTGATCCTATGGTGCAAGAAGAAGAAGAAGGAGGAGGGGTTTCTGCTGCAGCTGCTGCTTGCTGTTGTTATTGCTGCTTGCTACTGCTGTTGCTGTTGTTGTGGGGTTGATGTTGCTGTTGTTGGTGTTGCTGCTGCTTTGTTGTTGTTGCTGTTGGTTGCTGCTGCTGCTGCTGCTGTTGCTCCTGTTGCAGCTGCTGTTGGTTCTACTGCTGTTGGGTGTGTGTGTGTAAGTGAGAGGGAAAGATAATGGTTTTGAAAACAAAGGAATGAGAGTCAACCCCCCCTCTCTCTCCTCATTAATTACAAGCATGCCCAAGCCATCATGCTCTCTCTCTCTCTCTCACCTACTCAAGTCAACCCCTAATACTAATTCTATTTTTCTTTTTTTTTTTAAAAACAAATTAACTAACACTTTTAATTAACCTCATATTAACCTAATTAAATGGGTTAGTCCACCATGGTTATATAAACATGGTTTAACCCCAGACTTAACCCTAGTTAACATGCACATGTGTGTGCAGTCCAAATTAAATTCTAATAAAATATTCATAAATCCAGATAAAATATTTGAAAACCATTTTGGTAAACTTTTTACGAAAAACCTCACGTTAAAGTATAATAACCCCTAATCATATTCTAAGGTGTTACAAATACACACACACACACATACACACACATATACACATATACACACATATATATACATATACACATATAAATCAAAACTTTATTTAATAATTCGGCTTAATCCTAAGCTGGATAATAGTATCAACCATCCGATTAAAGTCCGTGTAGCTAATACACGTATGTATCAATATACGACCTCTACATCATACCACCTAAAGCGGGAAAACTCTCTGTGTGGGACTATAAAGACTCAACAATACGCTAGCAGTGATTACTGGATAAATCCATAACCACAAGCACGCCAGCGATACTAGCTGTACGTAACGGTTACCCAGGTATATACCAAAAGGGAGGTCGACAATCAAGTCCGTCCATACCCTACTGAGCCTGAGTGTGACAATATTCATACAGTCCGGTCTCTTTATCTAAGAGTATCATATACCGGGTCTAGGGGTGGATAACGTCAGACCCCTAATAACCCAATAAGTCGTGTCAGAGATAATCTCTTCACCAACCGAGAAACTACTGAACTCCTATCAGAAAATCTTATCCACCGTGGTCACAGATTTATGGTGATGGCCAACCGAACACAGCGCAATATCGACTCCTAATACCAGGAGAGACGAATCCCTGATAATCGCTCACTGCCTCCATGTGGCTCGGGACTGTGCACAACTAAAACTTGTTTGCACGATTCTTTTGAGTTGTGGTATGGTAGCAATCTAAGTACAGTAAGAACTCACACGAGACAAGTGATAATCTCATGTCAAAGGAGTAACCTGTACTCATGCCACTAGAAAGCTGTTATCTGACGATAGGTATAATACCATCTAAAAGTTCTCAACGAACCCGTCCAGTGTACTCACCTCCAGTGAGCACTTATATACTATCTTAGGTGACAAAACACCAATGGCTTGTGAAACCGGCCACTATCCTTCGTCGGAGTCTAGAAAAGTATATACTAGTCTACTTCAGAATATCGATGCTCGGTCTCGATATCCCTCGACAAGGGACATTTAAAGATGTGCTTATGGACTATCCAGCTCTCACATATATGATTGCCATCATAATGCTGGTAGTTAAACAAGAATCCTACGGGCTTCATCATTATGTATTAGCGACACGTAATAACAAGTAAAACGTATAAACATCAATGATAAAGAAAAACCAGATAGCATACTATCATCTCGACTAAGAATATTCTACCTGTATAGGTCTTCCTTCGATTATCATAATCGCCTACCTGCAATTACAATAATTGCCTTAAGGGCACTATAGCCAAAAGTATTAACATATCAATGTCTGTTCTTTTTAGCAAAAGGTGATGCATATGTGTTACAATCCAAGAATACAACATACGAAACAAATAATCATAACCCACATTCGTATCATGTATCAACACTTTAGGATATCCATTTTCCATCGGTCAGTGGTCAAGTTAAGTTATCTTTTATGTCATGCTTGTGTGGTACCCACAGACGTCTTCCGGTGGATCTTATATCGTATGCGGATTCAAGAGGTGGCCCCCACAGACTCAAGAGGTGACCCCCACCATCGTCATGGCATGCACTTTGCTCCATGTGATGCTCTGTCCCATGTGGCACTTTATTCCACATACGACCCATGTTTCATTCATACTTGTGCATGGATTCTAGAAGTGGTCCTCGTGGATTCAAGAGATGGCCTTTGCTTGGCCAAGGCATGTCACTTTGTTCCACGTAGCACTAAGTTACATACAAGATACCCAGATCAATCAAATTCATGTCCATGCCAATTTTCACGGATTCAAGTTCATGATGTACTTTCAATTTCATATCTGGTTCACGAGTTCAAGTATTCAAGTATTCAAGTATGTACGCATTCATGATTCCGATCAAACATATAAAGTATAAAAAGGTAGTGATGTCCATACAACATTTCAGGGATTGTAATACCCAGTTCCTTTTAGTACGCCAATATCCGTATTTAAATAAAGTGTTGTTTACAAAATTTGTTTATTTATATTTATATTTATTTTAAAACCCTAATCTATATTTTTACCCGAATAGTTTTCACTAAACAAACACAACCCAAAGCCCAAGTACATCTTTAATCCCACTCTTTTTCCTTCTTTTATTTCTAATGGCCTAAGGCCCTAACCCTATAACCCAACACCCTAGCTCCACTGCCAAAATTCTTTTGAATTCCTCATAACTCGCAATTAAATCCTCCTTTAATATATTCCCATTAAAACCACACTTTATTTTCATTAATTCTCAATTACTCACTCTCTATCTCTCACTTAAATTTTCCTCTCCCCACGTTCTCTCTCCCATGTTCTCTCTCCTCTCCCCCACGTTCTTTTCTCTCTCCCTCTGTTCAATCTCTTTCTCTCTCCTCTCATTAATTCACACACACACTCTCTCTCCTCTCATTCACACACAATCCCTCATCTCTCTCTCTCTCTCTCTCTCTCTCTCTCTCTTCTTTATAATTTTCTTTTAATATTTTTAAACCCCCCTCCACGTTTCTCTCCCCCTCTCTCTCTCTATTATCAATCTCCCTCTCTCTATTATCACACTCTCTCTCCTCTCGATCCCTCTCTTTCTCTTCTCCCTCTCTCTCTTCCCCCGCTTCTCCCTCCTCATCCCCTACGAGAACCCCGTGCTCGCCTCCATCACCAACCGTGTCGGCTCACCGCATCGCCGCCGACAGCCTCCCTCCGTCACCTGCCCCGAGCTCTCCCTGCTCACCTCCCTCTCCTCCACGCTACCGACCTCGCAATGAACCCAAGAACCCGCACCCCCCATCGCCGTCGCCCCTCGCCGTCGCTGCTACCCCACTGCTTAACCCATGTCGTCGGCCTCCTCACTTCGCATCCTCCCCTCCTTAACCATCACCTCACTTCCCTCTCCCGCCTCCACGCTACCGACCGCAATGACCCAACACCCGAACCCATCACCTCGTCGCTGACACCTGAACACCAGAACACCACCGCGACCCGCCCCCAAGCTCCGCGGCTTATCCCAACGCCGCCTGAGTCATCTCGGCCGGCCACCTCCCTCCATCGACGGGCTCCCTCATCCGCGTCAACCCCCACCTCCTCTTCCGAGAACCTTGCCTGCGCCCTCGCCAAAGCTCGCCTCGCCGTCGACCGCACAACCCAACACCGCCTTTCTCGCCTTCTTCTCTGAAGCCCACGCCTCCTACTCCGCCCCGACGACCTAACTCCAAGCAACCCCGCCACCCTCGAACCCACAGCCCCGACCTCACCTCTGCACTCACCGCCGATCACCTCGTTGGAGCTTCGACCCCGTCACCTCCGCACCTCTCTCCACCGACCTCAACAACACCAGCGACACCCACCATCTTCACCCCCTCACTGCAGCCGCAGCCGCAACACCTAGCCGCCGCCTGAGCTCTCGACGCTTCCAGCCATTGTCGGAACTTCAGGTCGCTGACCGCCGCCATCATCGTCTTCGCGACCGTCGGTCTTCACAGGCAGGTGAATTCCACTTGCTTTTACATGTTATACAATATATTAGTTAAATAATTATATTATGATTTTATGCTTGAATTGAATACTGTAATCGAATCATTTGCTATTATGAGCACGCATCATTGCTTTTAGTGAATTAATCCATTTAGTAACTTTTAACCCATATTTGAAAACGCTCATAATTCTTAAGATTCAAATCTCATGCTCGTTAAGTAGGAAATCGACTATTCATCGATAACCGTTTAATTAAGCTAGTTTCGAACATATCCTAGACTAAAACCTATTTTAAATTAGAGGAACTTGGGTTTAATGAACCCATATAAGGATAATGAATATCATGTATAAATTTGGTTGCAAGGTAGCGTCTTTGCACAGATAAAATGGTACTCCCGATTTCCGTCGTAAAATCTGAAATTTTTCATACATGCTAACTCGTAAAATTTATAATAAATTATGTATAGATCGGATTGTGATGTTTCAGGACTCATATCAAAGATAAAATCATAAACTACTGTAATATAAATTTTTCCATTAAATTCTAATGATTCATGATAATGAAAATTGGGGAGAATTACGGCTCTGGACTGCAGTCCAGAGCAGCACTGGCTGTCGATACTCGAATTGAAATGCTTTCATGTTTCTGTATAAAAATGGTATTATGAAGAACCCTATACCGTAGTGAATATAAATTCTCTAGCTAACTATAGGAAGTGATTTCATTCATTTTTACCATCGTTTACTATTTTAATCACATTTTAAACCATACATACATACGGCAGTCCCAAGAAGGGACAGAACGTATACCCCAATACTATATAATGCATAACTTCCAGTAAACTATGGATATTATCGATCCGTCTAGTGCGTTGGAAATCTAACTGATAAACCTAAATATTATCCAACAGTAGAGTCGCCTAATTATGATCTCAACCAGGAGTAAAATGTGTTACGAAACGGACTTCTAGTTCAGAAATTGGATTTCCAGCAGGGAACACTTAAAATGAAATGACCATAACTAGCAAACCTGAAATCCTATGGACACGAAACCAATTTTTCTGTATAGATGATTAAATATACTGCCTACTCCCTTTACATCAATTTGCTAAATTATGCACGTGTGATTTTGTATGATTTTCCTAGTCCAACCGACACCGGTTGTTTATATGTTGTTAGCGGTACATTTACTATGTCCCACCATGTGCATGATTGTCATACTCGTGTAAATAGTGTTCATTAGCATTGATAACCTAGTGATCGGATACATTACCCAGTGATAGATATTGGTGATTGGATTGTGGCAAGTACGTTAGTGTTAAAGCATGAATGAATAAGTGAAGTGACACGTACTTGTACACAATCAGCGGACCCAGTTAATTTATTGCATTGTCGACGCCTATGTGACATATGTAAGTGTAACTATAACTGGTATGGGATGGTTATGGAAGCACTTATATTGGTGTCATAGGTAAGGCATCAAATACAGTCCATTTATCTTGGGTACCAGTCGAGACATGCTTGATGGAGATTCTATCTCCAGTTCTTGCGTAGACTTGTCATGGACCGACTAGTAATTGGGTTTATGGTCGGTGTTTGATGTAGATCACGGGGTGTGGGGTAGTTTGAGTATGAGTTCAACGGAATCTCAGGAGTCCCATTGTCGGCATATACCATGATTTTGGGAGTTGTATGGATGGAGTTACTGATTATTATCATGCGTGATTCGGGCCCGTGTTCCCTTGCCCCTGAGGCCCTACCCTTGGGTTGGGGATACTCCTGCGTTGTTGACGCTCACACTTGGACTGACGATAAGTTTAGCGACCTGAACAGTGAGACTTAGAGACTGATAGGTTTAGTGACATGCATTGATTACTGATTCAATATACCTGCCTTACTGTTTACCTGCTTTATTGTTTACCTATACCGATTACTTCATACTCACGTCATTGCTTTATGTTTACTGCTTCATGTTTATCATCACTGCATATATTACACATATTTATTTATATTGCTATTGTGTCGCTCTGACGACCTGAGTATGCATGCTCAGAGTAAGAAGTGGACTTAGCTCGGATCAGCACCTGTCGTACCTTAAGGATATTGCGGACATCTAGATCAGCGACGTCAGCACTATCTTACCTTGGACTTTATCTGGTTATTTTTATACCTGTTTTTGATTTAGTGACTGCATTTCTCATTACCTGTGCATTGATTACTGATTACCACGTAAAGTTAGAAGCCGAAGTGTGACCACGGCAGGATATTTCCTTGATCGTAGGAGCATGGCTGGCCTTGACACTCCTCGTATTCCGTATTTTGGGAAGCGGAGCGTGACATGGTTTTGTTGGTATCAGAGCGTCAGGTTTAGATTGAGACTACAGTTTCTGAGTAGGGCTTGACAATTTAAGTCGCTCATTCGGTCCAAATTGTAAACTTGTTATCCTTGACTAGAATCCCTATAGTTCATCAAGCTATATTTTTGACTCCATCCACTAGAGTTTTGAGTGACCTAGTAGAGTTATGTGATTGTAACTATGAACCGCAGCATAGTTACAAGGCAACACTCCACTTGAGTGACTTAGAGTTCTACATTCGATTTCCATTCGATTGAGTTTCACCTCACCACACATTCTTGTTTCGTCCTATATCTTATTCTGATTCTTATACCTTGTACCTTATGCCGTCCTAAAGTTTGTTATTTCAGGACCATAGCTCCCAACAAATCTTCTTCCATCTTCACTCTCCAGAGCCAGAATGTCGAGATTTTAGATGTACTGCAAGGCTTGACAGAAGCCCAGGAACGAACGAACGACCTCTTAGCTGAAGGACTAAGAAGGCAAATGGCATAAGCATCAGGAGGAGCCCCAAATCATAGGGGAATCCCTATTAAACAAAAAGGTGGCGTGCAGATGAAGCGCTCATTTGTTACTCAGCAACCGAAGCAGCGGAGAGCCCAACGTTGTGGTTATTGCAAGAGGCTAGAGCACTTTCAGAGGGACTGTCGCCTGGCCAAAGGGCAGTGCTTAATTTGTGGATCTAACGAACATCTTGTCAATGGTTGCCCTAGGAAGAAGGAGCTGCAAGGTGGAGATTCGTCAACGCCCTCCAAATCTGCTTGAGGCGACTTAGTTGTTTTCGTACTTTAATTTCGAGGACGGTGCGGACCCAGCACAAGATTCAGACTTGCCTTACGAGATTGCAGAGATTTAGATATCGACGCAGAGTTATCACTTTTCCCGCTTTCAATAAAGACATTGTCACTCCATTTTAGTAGTTGTTTCCTTTCATTTAAATCCTGTATCTGTTGAAGTTCTTAGTTTGAATGCAATAAAGTCGTGGATTGTGGCTGCCTACTTTTGTTTGACTCGCTATATTTAGACCTTAACCTTAGTCGACATTATGGTTCATCACCGCACCTCGGACTCTCTTTTCGATTAGCTTGTATCTTGCCGCATACCCCTGTCTGAAATTGTCAATCCTATACTCCTTGTTAACTTATGTCTCTCCCTGATTTTGAATCCGAATTCATCCTTCTATCCTTGTGTCATCCTGGGCAACCTAATTCCTCCTCACATTTTTACATTCGGGTGCTTGCTCACGCGTCAATCTCCAATATATATATCACGATCCATTCTCCGGCTAGTATTCTGTATATTACCAGTGTTATTTTCCGTTGGTATAATTATAATTAGTGCGTTTACGATTTTAAATTTTTAAAGTTTTTCTTATTTATAATAAGTTAGATTTCTATTATGTGTTAGTAAGTATTTTTAGTTTTACTTAATGTCCCGAAGTTCTCTACTATTCCAAGCTTTTAAATTTTTTTGATTTACATTATATATTTTATTTTCTAGTGAAATTTCTATACTAATACTTTCAGTTTACATGTCACTTTTGTTGTTTTCATTTACTAACTCGTTTATTCTTCGTTTTATATTTTCGACACTCTTACCTTATACGTATTCTAAGTTATTTTGTACTTGTTTAAATTGTAGTTTCACCAAAGTGGTTCCAATTATTAAGGCTTATCAGCCAATCCTTCACCATTGTTTATTATTGTTATTCTATTTTTTCTTATATTGTATATATAGTTTATCATTATAGACGGTTATGCCATATGCTTACTTATACCTATTCTTTTAGTTGCACTATTTCTTATACGCATATAGACCTTTGATTTTCATATAGTTATTTTTGCGTAAATCGCTATATAATAGTAGTTGATTTTTTTTGCTTTCGTATTGCATTTTTAGCGTATCGTATTTTAAATTTCGAGGACGAAATTTTTGTAAGGGTGGTATGATGTAATACCCAATTCCTTTTAGTACGCCAATATCCGTATTTAAATAAAGTGTTGTTTATAAAATTTGTTTATTTATATTTATATTTATTTTAAAACCCTGGTCTATATTTTTACCCGAATAGTTTTCACTAAACAAACCCAACCCAAAGCCCAAGTCTATCTTTAATCCCACTCTTTTTCCTTCATTTATTTCTAACGGCCTAAGGCCCTAACCCTATAACCCAACACCCTAGCTCCACTGCCACAATTCTTTTGAATTACTCATAACTCTCAATTAAATCCTCCTTTAATATATTCCCATTAAAACCACACTTTATTTTCATTAATTCTCAATTACTCTCTCTCTCTCTCTCTCTTAAATTTCCCTCTCCCCACGTTCTCTCCCACGTTCTCTCTCCACTCCCCCACGTTCTTTTCTCTCTCCCTCTGTTCAATCTCTTTCTCTCTCCTCTCGTTAATTCACACGCACTCTCTCTCTCCTCTCATTCACACACAATCCCTTATCTCTCTCTCTCTCTCTTCTTTATAATTTTCCTTTAATATTTTTAAACCCCCCTCCACATTTCTCTCTCTCTATTATCAATCTCTTTCTCTCTCTATTATCACTCTCTCTCTCTCCTCTCGATCCCTCTCTTTCTCTTCTCCCTCTCTCTCTTCCCCCGCTTCTCCCTCCTCATCCCCTACGAGAACCCCGCGCTCGCCTCCATCACCAACCGCGTCGGCTCACCCCACCACCGCCGACAGCCTCCCTCCGTCAGCTGCCCCGAGCTCTCCCCGCTCACCTCCTCTCATCCACGCTACCGACCTCGCAAGGAACCCAAGAACCCGCACCCCCCATTGCCGTCGCCCCTCACCATCGTCGCTACCCCACCGCCTAACCCACGTCGTCGGCCTCCTCACTTCGCCTCCTCCCCTCCTCGACCACACCTCACTTCCCACTCCCTCCTCCATGCTACCGACCGCAACGACCCAACACCCGAACCCATCACCTCGTCGCTGACACCTGAACACCAGAACACCACCACGACCCACCCCAAGCTCCGCGGCTCATCCCAACGCCGCCTGAGTCATCTCGGCCGGCCACCTCCCTCCATCAACGGGCTCCCTCATCCACGTCAACCCCCACCTCCTCTCCCGAGCACCTTGCCTGCGCCCTCGCCAGAGCTCACCTCGCCGTCGACCGCACAACCCAACACCACCCTCCGCGCCTTCTTTTCTTAAGCCCGTGCCTCCTACTCCTCCCCGACGACCCAACTCCGAGCAACCCCGCTACCCTCGAACCCACAGCCCCGACCTCACTTCTGCACTCAGCGCCGATCACCTCGCCGGAGCTTCGACCCCGTCGCCTCAGCACCTCTCTCCATCGACCTCAACAACACCAGCGACACCCACCACCGACACCCCTCACTGCAGCCGCAGCCGCAACACCTAGCCGCCGCCTGAGCTCTCGATGCTTCCAGCCATTGCCGGAACTTCAGGTTATCGACCGCCGCCACCATCGTCTTCACAACCGTCGGTCATCGCAGGCAAGTGAATTCCACTTGCTTTTACATGCTATACAATATATTAGTTAAATAGTTATATTATGATTTTATGCTTGAATTGAATACTGTAATCGAATCATTTGCTACTATGAGCACGCATCATTGCTTTTAGTGAATTAATCCATTTAGTAACTTTTAACCCGTATTTGAAAACGCTCATAATTCTTATGCTCATTAAGTAGGAAATCGACTATTCATCGATAACCGTTTAATTAAGCTAGTTTCGAACATTTCCTAGACTAAAACCTATTTTAAATTAGAGGAACTTGGGTTTAATGAACCCATATAAGGAAAATGAATATCATTTATAAATTTGGTTGCAAGGTAGCGCCGTTGCACACATAAAATGGTACTCCCGATTTCCGTCGTAAAATCTGAATTTTTTCGTACATGCTAACTCGTAAAATTTATAATAAATTATGTATAGATTGGATTGTGACATTTCAGGACTCATATCAAATATAAATTTTTCCGTTAAATTTTAATGAGTCATGATAATGAAAATCGGGGAGAATTGCGGCTCTGAACTGCAGTCCAGAGCAGCAGTGGCTGTTGATACTCGAATTGAAATGCTTTCACGTTTCTGTATAAAAATGGTATTATGCGGAACCCTATGCCGTAGCGAATATAAATCCTCTAGATAACTATTGGAAGTGATTTCATTCGTTTTTACCATCGTTTACTATTTTAATCACATTTTAAACCATCCATACATACGGCAGTCCCAAGCAGGGACAGAACATATACCCCAATACTATATAATGCATAACTTCCAGTACACTATGGATATTATCAATCCGTCTGGTGCGTTGGAAACCTAACTGATAAAACTAAATATTATCCAACCGTAGCGTCGCCTAATTATGATCCCAACTGGGAGTAAACGTGTTACGAAACGGACTTCCAGTTCAGGAATTGGATTTCCAGCATGGAACACTTAAAATGAAATGACCATAACTAGCAAACCTGAAACCCGATTGACACGAAACCAATTTTGCTGTATAGATGATTAAATATATTGCCTACTCCTTTTACATTGTTTTGCTAAATTATGTACGTGTGATTTTGTATGATTTTCCCAGTCCAACTGACACCGGTTGTTTATAGGTTGTTAGCGGTACATTTACTATGTCCCCACCATGTGCCTGATTGTCATACTCGTGTAAATAGTGTTCATTAGCATTGATAACTTAGTGATCGTGTATTTTACCCAGTGATAGATATTAGTGATTGGATTGTGGCAAGTACGTTAGTGTTAAAGCGTGAATGAATAAGTGAAGTGACACGTACTTGTACACAATCAGCGGGCCCAGCTAATTTATTGCATTGTCGACGCCTATAGGGCATATGTGAAGGGTCCCGGCAGCGCCCCGGCCTTCGAAACGCGGCCAAAATGCGGAACAAAAATTTCTAAAACCGGCGCTACCGCTACCCGAATCCCGGATCGACCTTAAACCATAAACTAGCAAACTAACTAAGAGTTAGAATCATTATACCGAGTTGATCTGAGTCCTTCGGTCTTCATTCCAAGCTCCTAGCATTCCTTTGATGATATTTGGTTTCCGGTCTTCCTCCATCTCCGATGATCCACCCGAGGGAAACGGCGCAAGCTCCAACCTCGTCGAACGAGGTAACCGATGCTCCAACGTCGCTAGCGAAGGAGAGTGGGGGTGTATGAAAGTGTCACTATGATTTTCCTCTCATCCATGTGATCCATGGAGCAACTCAAGAAGAAGAATGAATGAGGTGATGAAAACTTAGCATGAGGCAAAATGGTTAAGTTTTTGTGAGAATGAGAGTGGAGAGGAGTTGTAATTAATCATGTAACCAAAATGAATCCCACCTCCACCAATATGTGGCCGGCCCCCTTCCTCTCTCATTCTCCCAAAAAAAACATTTTTCTTTTTCAATTAAAGTTAGAAACTTGAACCATGCTTTGACTCATGCCTATACCATGAACTATGTTCATGCCACCTCACAAATTCCACCTCATCATTAAACAAAATGAATTTCCATAAATGGAAAATCAAACAATGAGGTGGCAAAGCTTCTAGAAGCTATCCCGTATAAAATACGGAATACTTCCCGGTACATGTATCGAAATACATATACGCGTATTCATACAAAAATACGAATAACCAAGAGAGAAAATAAATAGCGAACAATAATACTAGAATACATATATATAAATACATATGTAAAATATTAAATCAAAACTTGATTTAATAATCTGGCTTAATCATAAACCGCTAGTATTATCAACCGTCCGATTAAAGTCTGCGCAGCATGCACATATTTAATCGGACACCTGTATGTACCAACATACGTCATGTACACCATATCGCCTGAACCGTGAAAACCCTCTGTGTGGGACTCTAAAGACTCGTCAATACGCTGGCAGTGGGTTTAACCACAAGCACGTCAGCGGCACTAGCTATACATAACTGCTACCCAGGTATTGAGCGAAAAGGAGGCCGACGAGCAAACTCATCCTGAACCCCTACTGAGCCTGTCAGTGACAATATCCGTACAGTCCGGTCTGTTTGTCTAAGAGTATCGCATATCGAGTCTAGGAGGTGGATAAAATCAGACCCCTAACAACACGATATTTAGTGTCGGCATGTAACCCATCATCACCTGAGAAACTATCGATCCTGGATCGGTAATTCTCGTTCGCCATGGCCATGGATTTCTGGTGATGGCCACCCGTACACAATGCGACATCAACCCCCAATACCGGGAGAGACGAATCCCCGACGATCCGATCACTGCCTCCATATGGCTCGGGACTGTACCCAACTAAAACCTGTTTGCACGACTCCTTTGAGCCGTGGTAGGATAGTAATCAAAGCACAGTGGGAACTCACACGAGACAAATGACGATCTCAGGTCGGCAGACTAACCTACACACATGTCACCTGGGAACTGCTATCTGACAATAGGTATAATACCAACTAGCAGGTTCCCGGCGAGTCCGTCCAGTGTACTCATAACCCAATGAGCACCTGTATACTATCTTAGGTGAACAAACTAACACCAATGGCTTGTGAGACCTGGCCACCGCCCCTCGTCGGGGTCTCGATCAGTATACACTAGTCTACACTGGAGTATCGATGCCCGGTCTCGATACTCCTACGACTAGGGACATTCAAAGATGTGCTTATAGACCCCAGCTCCCACATATACGATTGCCATCATAATGCTGGCAGTCAAGCAAGAATCATATGGGCTCTATCAACACGTACATGATGATAAAGACAAACCAGATAGCATACTATCATCTTGAGTAATACTGTTTTATCAGTATAGGTCCTCACTCAATCATCATGATCACAAGTCCGTGACTATGATAATTGCCTTGAGGGCACTATAGCCAACAATCTCCCACTTGCACTTAAGGTCAATTATTGCGATGTCGCATACTCACAGCCCGTGTGATACCGAACACCCAACATCTCTACTAATCAGTTTCGCAAAGCCCGTTTGCGAAAAATGATTGCGTTCAAGAAATAGCCTCAGTGAGTGGATCCGCTCCAATGTTTCTTTCTGTATCTCTCTTAATCTCAACTTCGCGGAGAAAACTATCTCCCGAAATGAGCAATACTTGTCTTAGAATTTGTCTGGATATCTGATGGGACCCAGTTCACAAATGAACTCCAAATCCAGCAAACTGCTTAGACTGTATCGTCCACTGAATTTAATCAGTATCCTGCGCCATGCCTTTCTTCAGTATTCGCTTGGACTACCCGTCCAACATACCGTCCCTCAAAAGAGGGAAAACCATAACTCTGACAGTTACTCTGTCATCCAGGTCACCTTGGAAGCCTAAAATGATAACCGTCTCCCGAAGGAGGCTGCCGTAATCATTTCCCAAGAACATTCACTTATGTTCAATAACTGCTTCCCAATGTTTCTCCAGGATTGGATTAATATATCTGCTTATTGCATCTAGTGCAAAAGCAATATCTGGTGTGGTACTTGACATTTCATGATTAACTCAATTGCCTACGCAAATGATATGTTAATCATGTAGAACCCTTTCCCCTTTAGTCTGTAAGACACCTTTAGAAAGGTTGACTCCATCACCTGCAGGTAGACCACCATGCCAGGATTCATCCATTTAATGTCAAAATACCCAGATTAGGATACTTCCCAAATCTAGATCCAAAACCATAGATCTAATAACCAGAAAACCTGATATTATATCCATATCCTGTGTGGAGAAACAACTTTGTGACAACCAAAGTACAACCGATCGTAGTATAGGAATATCTCTTCCTATTAAGTGCATGTCATCCCGAATCCTCGGACATCACACCCTACTACCTTCTTACCAGATCCATCTCCTATTCTGATGAAGTCAAAACCTATGACTGTCACATCAAAATTAGATGATCTATTTCCGCTATACCTGCTTTAGTCTATAAATAGACATAAGCTACTTGCCCACTATACTTCCGCTGCTCCCACTGACTATAACAACCCTCTGGCAGAGTCATATACACGTGCACTTCTAAAGCTAGTTTAGAACGACGCTATACTCATCCTCCTGCCGGGTCTTATAGTCTAGAACAGCAGCAATGGCAAGTCTGGGTAAACAAGAACCACCATGTCACCGTTTCTGAGAAGACCGAAGTATCTCTCGGGTGCCTGAGGTTACCCACCAAATCTGCGGAGTGGCTAATGGAACGTCGAAACTAATTGAATCGTTAGGTTCTATTAAATCATCAGTGATCGTTTGTGGTTCTGGAATCACTTCCAGTTCTACCATACTCCCACTTTTGTTTTTCTGAAAATGTCCATTTTACTAAAACTATGGCGAGTCAAGAACAATATAAATATTGATCTTCCTGATGGTAGAAAATTAACCCTCGTCAAAGCCCGGGATAACCCACAAACATCCATTACTGAAACGTGCCTTGAGTTTATCCGGATTCTAGTTTTAAGCATCAGCCGGACAACTCCTTATACCTCAACATCGTTAAGATATAAATCGATTCTATATATATCCGATATAGAAACAAAAGCACTAATTTAATTGGAATCAGATTCAAAATCATGCATCTGTCTCCAGTGCATATCAACCAAATGGAAAGAGGACAATCAGCATTACTCATCTAGGAGTGCATCCATTTATGAGTAACCTGAAAAAGAAGCAAGTTCTCAAAACCATTACTATTAACTGAATACCAAACACAAGTATCTACATCTTTGACTTCCTTGAAGAATCTTGATACTTACAACAAATAGTTCTCTACTTTATTCTTATACCTATAACTTCTGAATATCTGGACCTTGCATTTCAACGAAATACATTTCCAGAACTGGAGAAGTCACAAGTAAACAGAATATAGTATGAGTACCAACCCCATTGTCCTAACGGACACTGGACAACATACAATACTTTGTATAAGTCCCTTGAGTCCAATAACTCAAACTCTGTGCATCGTAGGTTGAAAAACTGTATTTTGGTTAAGAAGAGTTACACCGCTGTTGAATGCACCTTACCTAATCACCAACTGATATAGGTAAATGTCATAGACACAATATCAAAAAGTTATATCTCGCTTTATAAATTAAATGTACAGATATACCAGTTTGAAATTGGTGTATAACAACGGATATTCAAAACCAAATATTTGCCATCCGGCAAAATCCAGATGATTTCCTCAATTATCACCAATTACAACGAATTCCGATATAATGAGAATCTAATCACCCAATTCCTAATATCTCACTCCCACTCACCATCTGTAATAACATGCAGATGTGAGAAAATGATCTGGTAAATACATACCTTGGAGTTAGATTCCAAATGGGAAAACTGTTATCAATTAGCATCGCACAGTAAAACTGAAACATGAAAATGTTCCAAAAGGGGATAACTGGTATTCCTAGTAACGCCTCTTCCACTATCCTGATTCACGACAGTAACCATATGCGTACCTACCCTCACTCCAACCCCTTTATTATGTCTTTACTTATTACCTTCTGTACACCTCCTTTACGCTAATTGGTTTTCTTCATTCCCTACCTTTCGGCACCAGCCTAAGGTTTAGAAGAAGACTATCCAATAAGCGTAATAGGTGTACTCTCCTAATCCTAGGAGCCCTCGCAACCAGAGAGAAGGTAAAGAGAAAAGACATCTGAATAATCCTATTCTTTTTCTCCTGAACCAGAATCCATCCTCGAAAAAGTTCCTTCGAGTTCGTATGTAACTATATGATGGATTTATCCAATGGAAGTAGATATCCGTAGTGATACGGAGTGTTGTAGAGAAAAGCAAAGTGGATGTAGGAGTGGCAGGGGTATACACGATCTTTCTCGTGAATGATGGTGATCGCAACTTTCTTCGCCATTATTCTAATCCCTTTATATGTCTTTACTTATTACCTTCTGTACACTACAGTTAAGCTTGTTGGATTTCTTCCTTCCCTACCGTTCGGCACCTGCCTATGGTCTGGAGGAAGACTATCCAATAAGCTCAATAGGTGTACCCTCTCCTAATCCTAGGAGCCCTCAAACCTGAGAGAAGGTAAAGAGAAAAGACAACCGAATAATCCTATTCAATCTCTCCAGAACCAAAATCCATCCTCGAATCAGATCCTTCGAGTTCGTATATAACCATACGATGGATTTATCCAATGGAAGTGGATGTTCATAATAATACAGGGTGTTCTGGAGAAATGCAAAAGGTGGTATAGAAGTGGCAATGATGTATGCGACACCGTGACATTCCAAAAGCCAAAGTGTTTTAAGAAGGTTCGGTCAACTTGGTTTTATGAGTTTTAGTCAAAGGTCGGGTCATGTTCGCGGCCAGAGAGAGAGAGAGAAGAAACACTCAGCGTGCACTCCAACCTAGATCAGAATGGTTAATCATTTTATCTAATCTGGATGGCTCCCACTGTTTCCTCAAATTCTCCTCCAAACCCAAAAGGAGAATTAGTCGGAATCACCCGAGGAGTAATCCTACTCATCAATGGGAATCGGGATCCAACTATCATCTCATGATAACTTGATAGAAGCCACTCAAGTCACCACACTCCAGAAGGTATGCGCAAGCCTGGCAAGTTTCCTGTATATTTGAAACTCCCAATATGATTTTTACCCCTAGGACCCAAGTGACCTTGACTGAGCCAACATATCAAAGGATCCTAGTCAAGTTCAACCCGTCACTATCTTGATTGCATTAGACCCACCCGCATGAGTCCTTGACTAAGCCAAAATGACCGTACGACTGTCCTAACCAATCGCATATCCATGCAACAGAAAAGCACTACATAGCTACCGAACACCATGCCTCGGCTAAGCACGACATACGTAGCACGAATACTAAGCAATACAAATCTGAAATGACGGAGGGCTACGGCTGGTTTTTGGTGAAAAAACCTTTAACGTAATGGACTTGACCTTGTTGAAGGAATCCAAGTGGTTTTATAAATATATAGTGGTGAAAACTTTTGCTAAAGAGGTCACTCCCGGTGAAGGGATCTCGGCTCTTTCCCCATAGAATGAGGTGCAGGATATTCCAAACTGAATACCGCGATGCAAAGCAAAAGTAATCGACTATAGTAAAGTTATTACGTTGACGCAAACTTTTACCCAAGGGGTCACTCCCGATGAAGGGATCTCGGCCCTTGCCTCGTCGAATGAGGTGCAAGATATTCCAAATGAATACCACTGTGAAAAGCAAAAGAAAACGTCTGTAATGTCGGTTTTTAAAAACTTGGTTCCAACAACATCATAAATAGGTTTGTTTTATCCTTGCATTGATAAGAATCAATGCAGTCCCATCAATTAATCACACCAGAAAAGAACGAAAATAAAATGTACGTATATGCCATCCGCATTCGCCACTGGGTCCCGTCATCATCCGTTAGGTTACTTAACTAACGACAGAGCGGGGACTGGGCTAGCGCGGGTGCAAAACATATACAACATCTACTAGTATATATAAATATATATAACAATCGTCCCAGGCATGATATAAGCAACATCACAGAAACATCACAGAAGCAATACAGAATGGTGGATAATCTGGAGCCCCGGGTTTCACTTGAGTCGCAAGTGAGACCCGACGTTCCCTACGAGCGCGGCAAGTTACCCGCCAAAACCAAAAGTGAGGCAGCCCCCTTCATCAACGTGAATGGACCACCCAGCACTTCACGGAATCCAGTAACTTGAGCACCCCTCCTGGGTCAACCTATACCCCCCTACGAGTGCGGCGAATAGCCCGCCAATTCTAGAGTAAGGTCCCCTCCGTCTGAATGCCTTGAGATACGGACCAGTTGCCCTCTAGAACCCGGCTATTCGTGCACTCCACCGCAGGGTAATCCTAGTATAGAAAATAAAATAATATACAAGGGTGACATCGACCTCAGCCCGGTCGTGTCCCAAAAGAATAATATACAAACTGGCAGTAACGGCAGTCCACATGTCGGACGCTCGCCCCGCAATATCAAATATACAAATGAAATAAAACTGTACTATCATTGCACCATTGCTATCCACCACGACGATCCAACCAACATCACAGCACATCACAGAACATCAACATGAATGTCACGTTCGCACACCCGTCTAAAAGACATAGAAATTCGACGAGTTTACCGATCAAATGACATTCACGGTCGCAGAATATAATGTATGTACTGTCAAACGCAGGATTAAAATATCGATCGACAAAGTTCCAAGTTGGCCCCAATAGCAAAAACAATACTGCACAGAAATCTGGGCCAAAACAGAATATCACAAAAATCACAATTCCAAGTCTATGAGCTACAGAAAAAATTTGGTCGCCCGTTGCCACTAAACCGCCGCGGAACCGCCGCTAAAAGGGGCTAAGTGCGGCGGATCCGCGGCGCTTTTGTGGAATCACGAGCTCAAATATTTCCAGTACCCTTAAATTTGCCTGCACGGATTTTTAAGATGCTGCAAATAATTGTTTGAACACTTTTGAAAATCGACAGCAACTTGAAAAATGAAATCGTGGTTTCGGTAAAATCCGTCGATCGATCTTTTAAGCACGTCTAAACAAGCTAGTAAGGGGTTTAAAGGGTGGCTCTGATACCATGAAGGGTCCCGGCAGCGCCCCGGCCGTCGAAATGCGGCCAAAATGCGAAACAAAAATTTCTAAAACCGACGCTACCGCTACCCGAATCTCGGATCGACCTTAAACCATAAACTAGCAAACTAACTAAGAGTTAGAATCGTTATACCGATTTGATCCGAGTCCTTCGGTCTTCATTCCAAGCTCCTAGCGGTCCTTTGATGATGTTTGGTTGTCGGTCTTCCTCCATCTCCGATGATCCACCCGAGGGAAACGGCGCAAGCTCCAACCTCGTCGAACGAGGTAACCGACGCTCCAACGTCGCTAGCGAAGGAGAGTGGGGGTGTATGAAAGTGTCACTATGATTTTCCTCTCATCCATGTGATCCATGGAGCAACTCAAGAAGAAGAATGAATGAGGTGATGAAAACTTAGCATGAGGCAAAATGGTTAAGTTTTTGTGAGAATGAGAGTGGAGAGGAGTTGTAATTAATCATGTAACCAAAATGAATCCCACCTCCACCAATATGTGGTCGGCCCCCTTCCTCTCTCATTCTCCCAAAAAAAACATTTTTCTTTTTCAATTAAAGTAATAAACAAATGCAACCATAACTTGAACCATGCTTTGACTCATGCCCATACCATGAACTATGTTCATGCCACCTCACAAATCCCACCTCATCATTAAACAAAATGAATTTCCATAAATGTAAAATCAAACAATGAGGTGGCAAAGCTTCTAGAAGCTATTCCGTATAAAATACGGAATACTTCCCGGTACATGTATCGAAATACATATACGCGTATTCGTACAAAAATATGAATAGCCAAGAGAGAAAATAAATAGCGAACAATAATACTAGAATACATATATATAAATACATATGTAAAAAATTAAATCAAAACTTGATTTAATAATCTGGCTTAATTCTAAGCCGCTAGTATTATCAACCGTCCGATTAAAATCTGCGCAGCATGCACATATTTAATCGGACACCTGTATGTACCAACATACGTCATGTACACCATATCGCCTGAACCGTGAAAACCCTCTGTGTGGGACTCTAAAGAGTCGTCAATACGCTGGCAGTGGGTTTAACCACAAGCACGTCAGCGGCACTAGCTATACGTAACGGCTACCCAGGTATTGAACGAAAAGGAGGCCGACGAGCAAACTCATCCTGAACCCCTACTGAGCCTGTCAGTGACAATATTCGTACAGTCCGGTCTGTTCGTCTAAGAGTATCGCATATCGAGTCTGGGGGGGTGGATAAAGTCAGACCCCTAACAATGCGATATTTAGTGTCGGCATGTAACCCATCATCACCTGAGAAACTATCGATCCTGGATCGGTAGTTCTCGTTTGCCATAGCCATGGATTTCTGGTGATGGCCACCCGTACACAATGCGACATCAACCCCCAATACCGGAAGAGACGAATCCCCGACGATCTGATCACTGCCTCCATGTGGCTCGGGACTGTACCCAACTAAAACTTGTTTGCACGACTCCTTTGAGCCGTGGTAGGGTAGTAATCAAAGCACAGTGGGAACTCACACGAGACAAATGACGATCTCAGGTCGGCAGACTAACCTGCATACATGTCACCTGAGAACTGCTATCTGACAATAGGTATAATACCAACTAGCAGGTTCCCGGCGAGTCCGTCCAGTATACTCATAACCCAATGAGCACCTGTATACTATCTTAAGTGAACAAACTAACACCAATGGCTTGTGAGACCTGGCCACCGCCCCTCATCGGGGTCTCGATCAGTATACACTAGTCTACACTGGAGTATCGATGCCCAGTCTCGATACTCCTACGTCTAGGGACATTCAAGGATGTGCTTATAGACCCCAGCTCCCACATATACGATCGCCATCATAATGCTGGCAGTCAAGCAAGAATCCTATGGGCTCTATCAACACGTACATGATGATAAAGACAAACCAGATAGCATACTATCATCTTGAGTAAGACGGTTTTATCGGTATAGGTCCTCACTCAATCATCATGATCATAAGTCCATGGCTATGATAATTGCCTTGAGGGCACTATAGCCAGCAATATGTAAGTGTTGTAGGATGTTTTCCGTCACCCCATTGAGATGGCAATACGAGCGCGCTTGTCAGGCGCATTACAAATTTCCCCTGCCTAGGGTAGGCTGAGATATATTGATTGTGGGGATCCGAATCTCCGGCAGCCGCGGACTAAGCTGCCCTTAATTACCCTTCGCCTTTGGAGCGAGAGAATCTCCGATTGACGGGTTAAACAGGTCATGCGAACTTAATATGCAGTGTTGTGTTTTGAAGGGGTTTTGGACATATCGGGGGCCCCGCAGAGTTTTTACGGGGTTCCCGCTACCCGGATAGCGGGCTGGGGGTCAAGGGGGCTAGCAGCCCCCTTGCGGGATGCGGGGCAGCGCCACGCTAGAAATTTTTTCTAATGGGGGAGGTGTTTTTAGTATGGAGTACATGTAAAATGAGAGGGGAAAGGCGTCCAAATGATGCGTGAGCACCAGCGCTTGGGCGCTTGGGTTAGCGCTAGGCGCTGGCGCGAGCGCTAGGCGCTGGCGCTGGCACTTTGGGCGCTGGCGCTGGCACTTTGGGCGCTTGCGTCTCACGCGTCCGGCACATGATCGCTCGAGCGCTAGCGCTATGGGCTCTCGGGCGCTAGCGCTTTAGGCCCTCGCGCCTCATGTGCCCGGCACGTGGGCGCTCGGACGCTAGTGCCTCACGTGCCCGGCACGTGGGCGCTCTAGCGCTAGCGCCTCACATGCCCGGCACGTGGGCGCTCGGGCGCTAGCGCCTCACGTGCCCGGCACTTGGGCGCTTGGGCATTAGCGCTTTGGACGCTTGGGCGCTAGCGAAAGGAGGGGTTTTTACCCCAGAAATAGGAGTTAAACTCCAAAAAGAGGATTTTGAGCAAAGTTAAACTCCTGAAGGTCTGGATTAGGAGTTAAACTCCTTTAAGGATTTGGATCTTGGAGTTGAACTCCCTAAAAATCTTCAGAGGTTCTTCTCTCTTGAGTCTTGGATCTTCTCTTGACTAAGATTTTGTCCAAAGTTGGATTTTTGGAGATGGGTCTCCTTCTTCCTCCTCTTGATCGGCTGGATCTTGGAGAAAAGGGGGTGAGACTTAAAAGTCTCCCCTTTTTGAGATCTAATAGAAGATCTGAGCTCCCCTTTGTAGGTTTTGTGGTGAAAAACTATTTAGTTTTTGAAAAGGAAGAGTAAAACTCTTGATTTAATTCAAAAGAAAGGAGAAGGTTTAGAACCTTGAGGAAGGAGAAGAAGGAGGCACAAACCCTAGAGTTTTAGAAAAAATAAAAAGTGTATGATTTATTCATCATCATGTTGCCATATATAGGCTTACACATTTACATATAGCCCTTGGGCTCTACAAAATGGCATTTTGCCCATCCCATGCCTTATGTGCTCATTTCTTTTGCACATAAGCCATGGGCTTTACAAAAATTTTGCTTTATGCCCATTTTGCTTACATTCATGTATAAAAAATTACATCAAAATTATTTATTACATGATTTTTATTTTGGCATGGAGGAGGGTCGGCCGCTTCATGTTCGGACTCGACCTGGGCATGAGCCCACATGATCTGGGCTTGGGCCCACTTGGCTTGGGGTTGACCTTGACTTTGACTTGGTCAATCGGGGTGCAATTTTCGACCCCAACAAAGCGCCCCCATCAATAAATGCACACCATATATGTGGGTCATGTGCATGAAATTGATGGATCTTCTTTCATATGGAGGCGACTTGCTTTGGTTCCCACTTTTTAGGATGCACTGCCCTTTTTACGACATGGACGGTCGACATTTGCGTCTCCGAGGCGGAGTGTCCATGGTAGACGTTTCCCTGACCCGGAGCGATTTGGTTCCCGATTTGTAGGAAGCCTGCACTGCCTTTTTTACGACATGGATGGTCGACTCCTTGACCCGGAGCGATTTGGTTCCCGATTTGTGGGAAGCCTGCACTGCCCTTTTTACGACATGGACGGTCGACGCCCTGGCCCAGAGCGATTTGGTTCCCGATTTGTGGGAAGCCTACACTGCCCTTTTTACGACATGGACGGTCGACGCCCTGACCCGGAGCGATTTGGTTCCCGATTTGTGGGAAGCCTGCACTGCCCTTTTTACGACATGGACGGTCGACGCCCTGACCCGGAGTGATTTGGTTCCCGATTTGTGGGAAGCCTGCACTGCCCTTTTTACGACATGGACGGTCGACGCTTGACGCGTCTCCGAGGCAGAGTGTCCGTGGTAGACTTTTCCCTGGCCCGGAGCGATTTGGTTCCCGATTTGTGGGAAGCCTGCACTGCCCTTTTTACGACATGGAAGGTCGACGCCCTGACCCGGAGCGATTTGGTTCCCGATTTGTGGGAAGGCCGCACTGCTCTTTTTACGAAATGGAAGGTCGACGCTTGACGCGTCTCCGAGGCAGAGAGTCCGTGGTAGACTTTTCCCTGGCCCGGAGTGATTTGGTTCCCAATTTGTGGGAAGTCTGTACTGCCCTTTTTACGATATGGACGGTCGACGCTTGACGCATCTCCGAGGCGGAGTGTCCGTGGTAGACTTTTCCCTGGCCCGGAGAGATTTGGTTCAAAATTTGGGGAAGCCTGCACTGCCCTTTTTACGAAATGGACGGTCGACGCTTGACGCGTCTCCGAGGCGGAGTGTCCATGGTAGACGTTTCCCTGAGGCAGAGTGTCTGCTTGACGTTTCCCCTTTACGGAGTGTCAGCTGTTTGACGCAGAGGACGATGTCGGAATTGGTTGGTTTGATTTGTGTTGACATCAGCATCGCTACACTGGAATATGGTACTAGGAGCGAATCATCATTTGCCTTTGAGAGGATTTGGGGATTTTTTTTTTTTGTCAGCATCTGCATTGCTGCACTGGAATAATGCCAGGAGCAACTCATCATTTACCCCGGGAAGATTTAGGAATTGGTGGCTTAGGAGACGGGTTTAGATCCCTATCAGCTAAGAGTTCTCAATTTTATGGGCCGTAAGGGTCCCATAAAAGCATTTTCTCCCTACGAGTCGAAAGGATCTCGTAGGTGTATTTTCTCCTTAGGAGTCGTGGGGACTCCTAAGCGTGTTGCTTCTTTATGAGTCATAAGGATCTCACGCAGGAATTTTCTTCTCACAAAGTCGAGAGAACTTTGCGAATGCATTTCATCTCTTTTTTACGAGTTTGCGCCCTTTCGGGTTTTCACAAACTCGCCGGCAGTCCTGCTGTTTTTACTCACGGAGCCCTTTCGGGTTTTCATCCGTGCCCATTTTGCTTGTGGACATACATTTTTTCCTTTTTTTTTTGGATCTTCATCGCTGGTGGGACTTTGGTGGGACTTTGGATGCGGTCTCGCTGGTAGGACTTAGGAGAGATTGGGATCGTTTTACGCCCATGGATTGTATACGGTTTTGCAGGATGTATGATCCAGACCGTAGGGCCGGAAGAATTTCGGGACTTTGTTGGCGTCTGCATCGCTGCACTGGAATATGGTACCAGGAGCGACTCATCATTCGCCGTTTGAGAATTTGGATTTTGGTTAGCGTCTACATCACTGCACTGGAATATGGTACCAGGAGCGACTCATCATTCGCCGTTGGGACATTCAGAGTTTGGTTGGTGTCTGCATCGCTGCACCGGGATGTGGTACCAGGAGCGACTCATCATTCTCCATGAAGGGATCTCCCTCGTTTCCAGTTTAACGACTTAGGGGTCATCTGTTTCCAGTTTAACGACTTAGAGGTCTTTGGCACAGAAGCTTGGAATTGTAGGGTAGGGGCCGGCATCAGCGTTGCTAACACTGAAGCACAAGTGCCAGGAGCAATTCATCATTTGCTTTTCCCTGTTAGGGAGCGATGGCTTAGGAGACAAGTTTAGGTCCATATCACCTAAGACTTTTCAATTTTATGAACCGTAAGAGTCCCATAAATGCATTTTCTCCCTACGAGTCGAAAGGATCTCGTAGGTGTATTTTCTCCTTAGGAGTCGTGAGGACCTCCAAGTGTGTTTTTCCTTTGTGAGTCATAAGGATCCCACGAAGGCGTTTTCTTACAAGTCGTGAGGATCTCGCAAGTTTTTTCTCCTCATGTATCGTAAGGACACATGAGTGAGTCTTCTCAAATGGAGCATAATTCCATGGGCGGAGACCAGCCGCGTAACTAGTGGTTGCGGTGGGGCATGGGTATGATGAGAATTATTTGAGCCCGTAGATTGTATACAGTGGTCAATTTGGGGACCAACCGTAGGGCTGGAAGAATTTTGGGAATTTGAATTTTTGTTGGCGTCTGCATCGCTGCACTGGAATATGGTACCAGGAGCGACTCATCATTCGTCGTTTGAGAATTTGGATTTTGGTTGGTGTCTGCATCGCTGCACTGGAATATGGTACCAGGAGCGACTCATCATTCGCCGTTTGAGACATTCAGAGTTTTGAAATTTTGATTGGCGTCTGCATCGCTACACCGGAATATGGTACTAGGAGTGACTCATCATCCGCCATTTTTTTTCTTTTTACCGCGATTTCTCTATCATTTCAGCTTTTCTTATCACGAAGGTCGCGATTGCCCTATCATTTCGGCTATTTATTCGCGGTTGCCCCATCATTTCGGCTTTATTTTCATTTTTATTTTTACCCGCTGATTTTTATTGCGAGTTGCCCTATTATTTCGGCTTTATATATATATATATTTCTTTTTATTTACACACTTTTACATCCCCAGTTTAACGACTTAGAGGTCGACTATTCCCAGTTTAATGACGTGGTGGTCGACTGGTGTTCCCAGTTTAATGACGTGGTGGTCCTCTTTGCTTATCCCAGCTCCTTGAATTTTGATCTTGGCGGAGCTGTGTTGATGACCGTAGCTCTGTGGCTTGCCGATACATCCGAGAACTGTGAGGTTTTTCCAAGCTTGTATTGGTCCTCTGCCCAATCTTTGAAAACACAACAATCTTCAATGGTATGACTCACCACCCTATAGTATGGGCAGTATACGGGATTGCCGGTCATATTCATCTCAGGTGGCCTCTTCGGAATAGGCAATTGCAGACCGTTGTTCAAGGCTTCTTCGAATATATTGCGGACCTCATGCCTCCTGAAGGAGTACACCTTCTTCTTTCTCTCCATTGGAGTAGGTGCCCTTACTGATGCTGGTCCTCGAGGCCGATTAGTCTTTGGTTCGCCCTTTTCAGATAATGGCACATGACTGAGAGGATTAGGTTCCCGAAAGGCTTCGGTCTCCATTTGTATGAAATCGGCGGTCGTAGCTTGACTATTTGCTAACACGCCTTTAGACAGTTCTATCTTTCCCGCCTTGTATTGCCTTTCGACCCAATTTTTAAAGACGAAGTAGTCCTCAATGGCATGACTTATTACTCTGTGATAGGGACAATATTTTGGGTCGTCGGTCATATTCGCTTCTTGCGGTCTCTTTGATCTGGCAGTTGTAGACCGTTTCTTAGGGCGTCCTTGAATATCTTGTGGACTTTGTCCCTTTTGAAGGAATAGACTTTTTCCAGTTTCTCTTTCAGAGGCGATTCCCCTTCGGTGTATGTATCGGAGGGACTGGAGGCTGATCGCGGCCATTTTTCGCGAAGGCGCTCCGCTCTTAGGTTGTAGGGGTATCAGTTGGCTGCCTCCGGGTATCAATCCCTGGCTCATGAACCAAAATTTGATTCTGCTGTAATTGTAATCGGGCGACTTGGGTTGCGAGATCTGCCGTGACGTTTACCAATTCGTCGACCTTAGACTGTACCTTGGCTAACTTCTCGTCCCTGTCCTAAAGCTGCCTCTGAAGCCATCGGAATAATGCTTGTTCTGTAGTTCCGGTTATGACAACCGGGTCATCCTTATTGCCTGAGCACAATTCCGCAAGAACCCCGGGCTCTTTTAGCTTATCGGTCTGAGTGAGCTCATCATCATTTAGACCGAGTCGACGTTGGGTAGCGTCCACCATATCATCACCATGGCTGTGAAGCATGGGAGGGTTCATTTCTTCATGTCCGACCATGTAGACAGTGTGGACCACATATCCAGCCGTCTCTTTATCTTTGGCGGGTAACCCCGTTCTTGGAGCCTCATGAAGCTCAGCCTAGTATGAGCCCTAGCCCTTTTGTTGGCTCTGTATCTGAGCCTTTTCTGCCATAGCTTCTCGATTTTGAGGGCTTGGCGGGCATCCGTTATCTGGGAAGCCACCGTGAGTCGATTGATAGGGAGCTTAAAGAAGATACCCGATCGAGCAATTGTCGAGAGTACCACTGGAGCTTGCCCGAGATACCCCATTGCTTCGTTGACGTTGATGGCCTTGCCCCCAGCTGGAGCGATGGAGAGTCGTTCGGAAACGGATTTGTGCTTGAGCTGAGGTGCCCTCGCGACCATGACATTCGGCCTTTTTCCCTTTTGAGACCGGTTTGTCTGTTACCGGAGCTTGAGGAGCTGGGACGGCGTTAGCTGACACGAACATAATAGAGCCAAATGGTAGTGGCGGGTCCTCCCATTGTCGCCCGAGACTGGCCGGAAGGACCGTCCTGGAATCCATCTTCATCATGTAGGAGATGGGAGTTGTGTCGAGAGCTGAGATTGTCCTTGGAGACATTTTGTTGCGTCCGAAGATTGCAGTCGAAAGTCGTTAACCTGCAAATAGAAGCATGATTTCAGTACAGGCAAGCGATATATATATTGATTGAGTTCGCATGAACGTTTAACCCGAAATATGGGAGGAGAGATCGGTCCCACCAGGCGTGCCAGAATCTGTAGGGTGTTTTTCATCACCCCATTGAGATGGGAATACGCGCGCGCTTATCGGGCGCATTACAGATTCCCCCTGCCTAGAGTAAGCTGAGGTTTATTGATTGTGGGGATCCGAATCTCCGGCAGCCGCGGACTAAGCTACCCTTAATTACCCCTCGCCTTTGGAGCGAGAGAACCTCCGATTGACGGGTCAAATAGGTCATGCGAACTCAATGTGAAGTGTTATGTTTTGAAGGGGTTTTGGACATATCGGGGGCCCCACAGAGTTTTTACGGGGGTCCCGCTACCCGGATAGCAGGCTGGAGGTCAAGGGGGCTAGCAGCCCCCTTGCGGGGTGCGGGGCAGCGCCCCGTTAGAAATTTTTTCTAATAGGAGAGGTGTTTTTAGTGCGGAGTACATGTAAAATGGGGGGGAAGGCGTCCAAAGGACGCGTGGGCGCCAACGCTTGGGCGCTTGTGCTGGCGCTAGGTGCTTGCGCTTGCGCTGGCGCCTCACGTGTCCAGCACATGGGCGCTCGAGCGCTAGCGCTATGGGCGCTCGGGCACTAGCGCCTCACGTGCCCGGTACGTGGGCACTCGGGCGCTCGGGCCTCACGTGCCCGGTACGTGGCCGCTCGGGCGCTAGCGCCTCACGTGGGCGCTAACGCTTTGGGCACTAGCGAAAGGAGGGGTTTTTTACCCCAGAAATAGGAGTTAAACTCCAAAAAGAGGATTTTGAGCAGAGTTAAACTCCTGAAGGTCTCGATTAGGAGTTAAACTCCTTTGAGGATTTGGGTCTTGGAGTTGAACTCCCTAAAAATCTTCAAAGGTTCTTCTCTCTTGAGCCTTGGATCTTCTCTTGACTGGGATTTTGTCCAAAGTTGGATTTTTGGAGATGGGTCTCCTTCTGCCTCCTCTTAATCGGCTGGCTCTTGGAGAAAAGGGGGTGAGACTTAAAAGTCTCCCCTTTTTCAGATCTAATAGAAGATCTGAGCTCCTCTTTGTGGGTTTTGTGGTGAAAAACTATTTAGTTTTTGAAAAGGAAGAGTGGTACTCTTGATTTAATTCAAAGGAAAGGAGAAGGTTTAGAACCTTGAGGAAGGAGAAGAATGAGGCACAAACCCTAGAGTTTTAGAAAAAATAAAAAGTGTATGCTTTATTCATCATCATGTTGCCATATATAGGCTTACACATTTACATATAGCCCTTGGGATTTACAAAATGGCATTTTGCCCATCCCATGCCTTATGTGCTCATTTCTTTTGCACATAAGCCATGGACTTTACAAAAATTTTGCTTTATGTCCATTTTGCTTACATTCATGTATAAAAAATTACATCAAAATTATTTATTACATGATTTTTATTTTGGCATGGAGGAGGGTCGGCCGCTTCATGTTCGGACTCGACCTGGGCATGGGCCCACTTGATATGGGCTTGGGCCCACTTGGCTTAGGGTTGACCTTGACTTTGACTTGGTCAACCGGGGTGCAATTTTCGACCCCAACAAGTGTAACTATAACTGTTATGGGACGGTTATGGAAGCACTTATATTGGTGTCATAGGTAAGGCGTCAAATACAGTCCATTTATCTTGGGTACCAGTCGAGATATGCTTGATGGAGATCCTATCTCCAGTTCTCCCGTAGACTTGTCATGGACCGACTAGTATTTGGGTTTATGGTCAGTGTTTGTAACAACTGAGTTCAGTTATACCAATTTCTGTTTCAGTATTCATTTATCTGTGGTCTTTTATTGATTTATCTTGTTTGGGTGCTAATGGTAGTTTACATTTTTACATTGCATTCGACCCGACCCGCTTGATTGAACTGGTTGATTCATATTTATAGATTACCCTGGCTTGTTACATATACACGTGCATCTAGTATAAACTGCATATTGACTTTTATTTGGCATCGCACACTTTATCATATAACATTTTAGATCACGTAAAATAAATTAAAATTGCATTTCATAGCCTGCATGATACCCCTAACCCTGTGGTAGCATCCGTGCATCTTGTCCTCGTTCCGTTCAGTGAAACGGACGTGTTTGGATAGCTACGCGCACGTATGTGTATCCGTTCTTGGGGGTATGCATTTTCGTTACCCGAGCATTCATTTTTTAATTTTGGTAGTCGCATATATTTTCGTATTTTAAAACTGAAATTTTAGACCCAACCCGGGCGTGTTTTGGAATATTTTGTATCCCGCCAAAATTCAAATTTATTTAATATTTAGATTTTATTTAACAATTTAAAATTTCGTTAACAGCATAAAATTTAATAACTAACTAAAATCTTTTCTTATTTAAAATCCCAACTCATTTAACAACCCAGCACCATTCTCTCTCTCTTTCCTTCTCTCTTTTCCTGCCTCGTGGTACCCACCGCAGCTCTCTCTGCTTCTCTCTCCTCTTTCTTTCCTTTCTCTCTCTCTTCCCTTTCTCCTTTCTCTTTCTCTCTCCCCTCACTAAATGCCAACTTCATCTCTCCTCCCTCTCTCTCTCCCCTCTCGCGCATCCCTCTCTCTCTCTTCTTTCTCTCTCTTCTCGGTATCACTGTTGGCTTCTCGAGTGTGGTCACTGCGGCCACGCTATCGTCACTTCCCTTTTATATTTTTCCATCTTCTTTTTTTTTTTTAAATCGAGCGCCATCTCCCTCCTCGCAAACCCATCGTCGCCGATTCCCAAACTCAAACCCTAACCCTAAAAACTCCTCATCCCTCACTCCCTCGACCTCAACCGAGCCTCATCATCTCCTCCTCCACCATCCTCTTCATCCTCCGAGCCTTCACCTGCACACCCAAGTCATCTCGGAACCCATCACCACCACACCTCCCTAGCCGCCGATCATCTCTCGCCACCACCATCATCCTCATCTCCTCTTCTCTCCTTATCTCCTCTGTTCTTCTTCCCTGCACCAACCTTGCACCAAGAAAACCAACAACAGAACCCTAGCCGAAACCCTAGCAACCAACCCCTTCGCCGGAGCTCCGTTCATCACCGTCGACATCTCCACCCCTCTCTGCAAACCCAGTGTGCATCCCTCTTCTTCTCAATCTCTTTTCCCTTTTTCCTTTCGTCTCTTTCTTTCTTTTCTTTGCTTTTCTTTTCTTAAATTCTTAGTTCTTTGTCTTGTGTAGTTTGCCGGAATCCGGTCGTGCCGTCGACGATCCCGACGACCCAGCGAGCGTTTCTGACCCGTGTGATCCCCTTGTACGTTGTTTGGATCCGTTCCGTGTATCGTGCGCACGTTGCGACTTTTTCCGCCGACGTGTGACGTTCCGTATACCCGTTTCTTGATCTGTCGAGGCAAGTAAAACTTGCTACATGCTATTGATATTATTTTATACTTATTTAATTACATGTCAAACCTGTAGATTTAATCTAATGTCGCATGTTCCATTTTAACATTCGATATTCCATTATATCATTTTAGATCTAGAACTTGAACATATGTTGCATTTTAGTTTACAATACGTGGTACCCACATCCTTATTTAAATCACATAATAATTATCTGCACAGCCCATAGTACCCTTTAATAGTTTGTACCCTATCGGACAACCGTTTGCATACATCTAGCCTAATATATATTCAATTACATCCCTAGATCATTTAATACATATTAATGTGATTTTAACATTCCATATTCGATAAAATGTATTTAATTAATGTTAGAACTATTCCCTTAACCCAAATCGATAACTGTGCATCCATATGCTTTAATCTGTACTTATTTGCATATAACATCACAATGTTCCATTTTTATTGTTCCATTAGTACCCATACTTGTTTTGTATTCCCATACTTATTTTTAGTTTGATTATTAGCACTCACGTGACATGTTGTGCACCCCTGACATGACTTAATACACCACCTACTACTCGACACGACGTGATACCATGCACTTCTTGACATGACATGATACCTATATATTACCTGACTTGACTTGAGGTACCATGGCTTTCTCTGTTACCTGATCTTGTTACTAATGCCAACAAACCTGACATGTTGTCCCTACGGACATTTCCTGTTGTCTATCTAGACAAACCTTTACCTGCTGATCGTGTGTTGGCATTAGCTCCAGATTTATCAATACTTGACTTGAATACATAACTTGGGGGTATGGGGAAATCAATGATGAAACCTGACTTGTAACTCGTCAGTTCGATACCTTTACTGATCAGTTTTAGAGGCCATGCCAGCCTTGGGATGATGCTGTTGACATCATTCATCGTTACCCCTTTTCCTTTTAGTGCCTAGCGGCATGTCTCGGCTTCAGCCCGAGAATCTTCATCGTGATCCCGGGCACGCACGGGATACTATTGAATTACATCGATGATTCATCAAATTGATTTCAAAGACTTGAGAGTAGTTAACCCAATAGACCAGTTTAGATTACTCACTACACATTACCCTACTGTCCTTACTTATATCACTGTTATACCTGTTATACCTGTTTTACCATTTATACTCATACCTGCATGTATTGCTACCCCTGTTTATAGTATTGCTTGATATTATGACGCACTGACGTCTGGGTTTTGCATGGCCCAGATTCCTTACCTTTGTTGCAGTCCGAGCAGGAGTATTTCAGTCAGTAGGCTGAGCAGTGAGGACTTGCTAGTAGTTAGTTCATTTTACTATCGGTATTTTCATTCCTGATGTGAGCCCGCATTATGGGACGTACATTCCAGTTTATTCTTGTATTGGATCTTTTGCTTCCGCATTATTTTATTCTTGACTCGTTTTATTTTGGCTTATGGACATGCGTTAGATAGTTTATTATTGTTCTTGATATCTCTACAGCCGTAATGTGACTGTGGAAGGATATTTCCTATCCACAGGTAGCATGGTTGGCTATGTCACGTGCCTATCTTAGCGTACTCTGGGAAGCGGGGCGTGACATGGTTCTTTTAGTATCAGAGACATAGGATTTAAGTTAATCGGGTTTGATTCCTTTGTAGTTGGGTATTGGACCCAATACACGAATCAGAATACTCGTGATTAGGAAACATGTCCTGCCACCTTACCGTCTTACCATTTTTGAATCTTAACTTCCTCCTGATCCTACTTTTACGATATGCAAACTTCCTTTGCATATCGCCTCAAAACCTGGTTTCCTTTTGGTTATCTCTAGAACTTAGGCGACTTGGGTGGAGTTATGTGATTGTAGCTATGATACCGCGGCATGGTTACAATGCGGTACTCTATTTAAGTAACTTGGAGTTCTAGCCTTGATTCATATCCTTGATCCCTATTTTGAATCTTTTATCATACTAATCCTCTTTGGTGTTTTGGTTGCAGTATCATGGAAGCCAGGAATCTACAATCGTGCCAAAGGTGTATGGATGACGCCACTTTGCTTGGAGTAATTCGTGACTTACTTGGGGACCACAAGCAGCAGACCGAGCTGAAGCCGACGTTTGCACCAAACCAAACGCCCGTATGTAGAAGTATTCCGGTGAACCGACGCGGCATAGCACCAATGAAGAAAACAATCGTTGCTGATCGGAGAAGGAGCGTGATTTGTGACTTTTGTCGTTTGCCTGGGCATGTGCAAAGGGAGTGTCGAAGAAAGCGTGGACTCTGTTTAAGTTGTGGATCGGCGGATCACACTATCAATACTTGTCCGTCGAAGCTTCGTAAGAAAGAGAATGTTCGGAAGCCAGTTTTTCCCAAGCAAAAAGGAAGGGTGTTGTGCGATCACTGCCAACGACCGGGTCATTTCTGGAGAGATTGTCGAAGAAAACTTAGACTTTGTCTGATTTGTGGATCAACTGATCATACCATTGTTTCTTGTCCGTCAAAGCTAAGATTGAAGGAAGATACTCGGGAGCCATCGCAAAAGCAGTTTCCGGACCAGGAGCAGTTAACTCGGGGAGCTACTCAGGCTCAAGCTTTTACCATGACGGCTGAAGAGACTAAAGCCTCAGAGGAAGTCGTTTCAGGTACCCTACTTGTTCATGGTTTTCTCGCATTAGCGTTATTCAATTCTAGTGCATCCCATTGATTTATGTCATCCAAGTTTATTATTACACACTCGATTACTTGCACGATCCTGTTTAGTTTTTGGGACATACACACTGGGAATGGGAAAATCATAACTAATAGAGGGTGCAAGGATTGTCTGTTGTTGTTGGCGGACGGGAGCTATTTGTATATTTCTTAGTAATTGTCACCGGCAGCTATGAAGTTATCTTGGGAATGGATTTTTTGGCACTTTCCACGCTCACATTGGTTGTAGAGCATAGAAAGCGAATTTCCAGATTCCCGGATATCCAGAGGTTGTTTGGAGTTAGCAGTTCTGTCGGGTCAGTCGAGTTTAAGGCTGGGCCGACAAATAATGTCCTTTCGTCGATGGAGGTTGCTAAAGATGAACCGCCAGCGGTAGTTCGAGATTTCTTGGACGTGTTCGAAGACATCTCGGGTTTATCGCCAAAACGAGATGTGGAGTTTGCGATCGATCTTGTTTCTGGTGCAGCGCCAATCTCAAAGGCGTACTATCCAATGGCACCAGTGGAGTTAGAAGAAGTAAAGAAATAGGTTACCGAATTGCTAGAGAAGGGTTGAATTCGCAGCAGCAATGCACCTTAGGGAGCTCCAGTTCTTCTAGTAAAGAAGAAAGATGGCATAAGGAGAATGTGCATAGATTATCGAGAACTAAACCGGGTGACTATTAAGAACAAGTACCCGATCCCTCGCATTGGCGAGTTATTTGAGCAGCTTAGTGGAGCGAGGGTATTCTCGAAGCTAGATTTGCGATCCGGATATCATCAGGTCCGAGTTAAAACAGAAGATATTTGCAAGACGGCATTCCGAACTCGGTATGGACATTACGAGTACTTAGTGATGCCCTTCGGAGTAACGAATGCACCGGCGATATTTATGGACTTGATGAACCGAATCTTTTCACCATTCTTGGACCAGTTTATAGTGGTGTTTATTGATGATATTCTGGTCTACTCGAAGAGTATTGGAGGAGCATGCTGAGCATTTGAAGATCGCACTACAGACGTTGAGGCAAGAAAAATTGTATACAAAGATGAGCAAGTGTGAGTTTTGGCTGGAAGAAGTAATGTTTTTGGGACATGTCGTGTCTGGAGATGGAATCGCCGTTGATCCCGAAAAGATTGCAGCAGTTCGAGATTGGCCGATTCCGAAGAACGTTGCAAAGATCAGAAGCTTTCTTGGACTTGCCGGGTATTACAGGAGGTTCGTAGAGAACTTTGCTCGTCTGGCGGAGCCTTTGACCAAGCTTACGCGCAAAGAGGTACCATTTGTGTGGACGGATAAGTGTGCGTCAGCCTTTGAGGCGTTGAAGCAGAGATTGATAACTGCTCCTATTCTGACCGTGCCAGACAGTTCCGAAGGATTGGTGTTTCACAGCGACGCATCTGGGAAAGGATTGGGATGTGTTTTGATGCAGCATGGGAAGGTTATAGCGTACGCATCGAGACAGTTGAAAACCCATGAGAAGAATTACCCAACTCATGACTTGGAGCTTGCAGTTGTGATCTTCGCTTTGAAGATTTGGAGACACTACCTATTGGGCGAAAGGGTCGAGGTTTTCACCTGTTCCCCTCCGAAAGACGGCGCGACGCAGGAACGTCTTGCCTGAGATTCGGGGGCAGATGCTAATTGGTGCTATCCGTCCACCTCTCCAAATATGCCAAGTTGATTTATGGCACCATGTATCAAAGGTTTAGACGGATGCGTCCGATGTAGCAGACTTCGTCAGATTCCCCCTCGCTTGAGGGGTTTTTGATTGTGGGGACGCTCTTCCCTGCAGGCGCAAGCCCCTGCAGTTAATTACGCTACCGCATTGCGGTAACAACTTTCTCCTTCTCCAGATGGTCACTTCGCGTCGTGTGCGTTTGTTTTGTGTTTGGTTGCCCGTGGATTGTATACGGAGACTGAGTTATGTCGTCGCCCGAAGGGCGTGGACTAGTCCAAATCCGTATTATCTTAGATTTGGGTTTGGGGGTTTGGGTTTACGGATACGTTAGCCTCATTTGAGACTAAGATCAACTTAAACGTTTGTTAAGGATACGTTAGTCTAATTCTAGACTAAGATCAACTTAACGGGATCATTTAGATCCAACAAGAGAGCAATTAAGGGAGCCCTGTTGTTTTGTTTAGTGACATTGCGGTCAATAGGTAGTTTAAGGACATTGCGGTCCAATGTTAGTTTTAAGACGTTGCGGTCAAGGTTAAGGACATCATAGTCCGAAGGTTAAGGACGTCATAGTTCGTTGTTAGTTTTAAGACATTCCGGTCAAGGTTAAGGACATCATAGTCCATGGGTTTGAGGACCCCACAGTCTGTTGTTAGTTTTAAGACATCCCGATCAAGGTTAAGGACATCATAGTCCATGAGTTTAAGGACCCCACAGTCTATATCAATGTGTGGTTGTCGGGACCCATCATCTCTTTGAAGATGTTGAGGAATTACAACGACAAATATCAAAGGGGAGAAGAGATGTACCCTTGAACCAAGGTAAATTAGATGATCTGTAGCCCAATTTGGAACCAAGACCACTTAATTATATTATGAGCCCATTGGCTCAGTTGAATTTGAATTGAGGACTTATGGACTTCTTGGGCTAAGTCCAATCATGTTTGGAATATTGGCCCTCTGCTGGTCTATTAGACACATTCAATTGCAGGGGAGGCTTTGCCTCTAGAAAATTAGCCAATTGGGCTAAAGCTAGTGTTAAACACTAAGGACTAACAGTGTTGAACACTGGAAATAAGATGGTCAAATTAGTGTTAAACACTAAAAATTATGATTCTCAAATTAGTGTTAAACACTAACAGATAACAGTGTTAAACACTGACAACAGAATTATCAGATTAGTGTTAAACATTAGCAGAGGGGGGATCACGTGGGAGCACGTGATGGCACCCAAAAAGTGGGGCCAGATCCCCTTCATTTTTGTTCTGCAGATAAGTGTTTAACACTTTTAATTCTCACAGCCATCACGTGTGGGCACGTGATGGGTGCTCATGCCTTGATTTATTAGCATACTCATTAGAGATCACGTAATGACACGTGAAGGCGCCCAGCTCTTGCTTTTTCTCCTCTGTCACGTGGGGGCACGTGAGGCGTTGCCTCAAAGTTCTTTTTCTATGGATCTTTACAGGGGTCACGTGGGGACACGTGACCCTGGTTCTTTGCCAGTTCAAAGATCTCTTTATCTTTTTAAGAATTAAATTCTTCATAGGGCTAAACCCTAGCAATAATCTTAGAGGAATTAAATTCCCATCCTTTTGAAGAATTATATTCTTGGATAGGGTTAAACCCCAATTTTCCCTCTGTAGGAATTAAATTCCCATATATGTAAAGAATTAAGTTCTGGTGTAGGGTGAAACCCTAATTTCTTTTTTAAGGGAATTAAATTCCTGTGAGTCTAAGAGAATTAAGTTCTCAATTAGGGTTAAACCCTAGTTCTGTCCATTTTGAAGGAATTAAATTCCTATAATTTTGGAGAATTGAATTCTCATATAGGGTTAAACCCTAATTTTTTCTTGGAGCAATTAAATTCCTATAACTTTGTGAGAATTAAATTCTCAAAAAACTCAATCCCTGCTCTATGTTTTAGATCTGCATGGCAGGGTCTCAACCCAATGAGAATTAAATTCTCAATTTATGGGGAGATGTGCACTTTGCAGATCTTCAACCAGAGAAAGAACTAAGTTCTTTTCTTTTTTTATATATAAGAGTTAAACTTTTGAATTTGAGAATTAAATTCTCTTTTTGAAACCTTTACCCCCTTTCTTTTCTTACCTAGGGTTTTTCTTTGTAGAGAATCGAATTCTTCTTTCTTTTCTCTCTGAGTTTTTTTAAGATTCCAGGGCTCTATCTCTCTCCTCTCTATCCCTATAACTCTTGGCTCATATTTATAGGAGAAGGAAAAGAATCAATCTGTTTTGTAAATCTCTCATTGAGAGATCTGATTTATTTATTGAGAGATTTGATTTACTTTCATCATTGATCTGGGCCTTTAGATTATTAGGTGAATTTTATTCACCGTTGGATTTTAAATCCAAAGATATTTCTTTGTTATTTCGGTGAGATTTAGGGGGAATCTTTCCTTGTCTAAGATTTTTCCATAAATTGGTGATATTTAATCACCCTCGGATTCTTAATCCAACGGTTTTACATAATTCTTCTCCATTTTGGAAAGATTTAAATGATCTTATTCAGAATTTAATTCTGTTGAACAGCAAGGCTTTTAAAGCCAGTCACGTGTGGCCACGTGACCTTTGGTCACGTGTGAGCACGTGACCCCCGGTCACGTGTGAGCACGTGACCCCCTGAACTTTTTCTCCTCTTCTTTGCTCTGTTCTTTGCCGCTGCTTAACCATCACGTGCCAACACGTGACCACTGGTCACGTGTGAGCACGTATGCCTCTTCTGAAGCTTTTCCTGATTTTTTAATCAGGGAACAAATGCCCCCACAGCGTTGCTCTCAGGCGTCTGCATGTGAGTGCAACACTGTCACTTTTGTGATCGTTGGATCTGCCTTGGGAGTAGGGTAGATGAAACGTTTTCCATCCTATCCTATAAATGCCCATGTCTTTTCAGAAGCGCCTCCACTTTGCTCATCTTCCTCCTTTGCTAACTTTCTTCTTTTTGAGAATTTAATTCTCCTTTTCCAGAGCTTAGTTCTCTGCTTCAAACTTTTTCCAAAGTTTAACTCTATTCCAAGAAAACCCTTTCTTCAGGTAATGATCTTTGAACGATCGGAGAACTTTTTAAATCCAGATAAAGGGTTTTTCCCTTTGACAAGAACACACATTTTTTTTATTTTAAGTTCTTCCACAAGAACAGAAAACCATCTAATTTTCAAACTGTAGATCTCTTAGGGTCTCTTTAACCTTTAGGGGGATGATTGTGTCGGTTGTCCCTTCCATGGAATTTAATTCCATCTCCAAGGAGCTCTGGCTCTGGAACCACATTTTTTGGGAATTTAATTCCCTTTTCCAAAAAGGAATTTAATTCCTATGAAGAACTAAGTTCCTCCTCGAGACCTTCATGGGTTTTCTTGCCCTGAGTCATCTTCTTCACAATCCAGAAGAAGTTTGCACTGTTGGTCTTTGGGAATTTAATTCCCTTGATTCTGTTTGATTTATCACGGAGTCTAAGATGGATCTGTCTTTTAGGGGAATGTGTAAGGTCACTTGAAACCCACTGCCTATTTAATGAGAATATTCCCTTTGTCTCATTATAATTGCTGTGCCTCATCATTAGCCAGCCGCCATCTTGATTTCGTGGGACCCACATGTTTTGTAACTAATGGTCCCACCAAACAAGTCCTCTGTCGCTTTCTTCCACTGTCTTTTTATATATATGCATTCATAACCATACACACACACACACACACACATATATATATATATACATTGTCGGCCTCGCTTTAACAATTTCCCCTTATTTTATTTCAGGTGCGATGGCTTCCATTCCGTACTTTCCTTTCACTCGCTCGGAGGCCGCTTTTCCTCAGTCACCATCGGATGAGGAAGCGATGGCGATGATCCGGGATCATGACCCGAACTGCACCAACTTACTTCTATGGGGAACTTGGTACAGCCATATTATCCGGGGTCGCCGGAGTTTCCTCTGCGAAGTGCCGACAGAACCCACTTTCCCGTTCTTGCCGATGGACCCTCCGAAGAAGGTTTTCGCTGTGGAGATGCCAAATTGGACTCCAACGGGGTGGCTCGAGCCTTTGACAACCGGTATCCCGAACCATCCGATCCCAGCTATAGATATCCTCGGACGACGTATCTGCCAGGGTGAAGCCCACCCATGGGGACAGATCTATAAGATAGGGCTCACTCCTCGACACCCAACGGGCTACCTCATCTGGGCTCGCTATATCCTTTCTGCCCATCATGCGCGGCTGCAAAAGGTCAGGCTTTACCAGGCAATATATGCGTCGCTCTTCCACTATCAATCCCCGTATGTCTGGTGGGTTAAGGCGTTCTTGAATCAATGGAATCTCCCCACCAACACTTTTCTTCTGGGGGACAGAGAGGTTTCGATCTCTTTGGAAGAATTTTATGAGATCTCAGGGTTACCAATTCGGGGGACATTTTACGAGGAGTTGCTTCCTTCTGATGAATACGTCTTTGAACCCGAGCCCGCACCGCTTGACGGCTTGTCTGCTGAGAATGCCGTCCGCCACAAGCGTCCCAGCTTAATCAAGGCGCTAGGCATCTTTGACCGATTGTTCACCGAATCTAAGGAGCAGGGCGTCACTTTTAAGATCTTCATTGCCTGTTTCCTTCGCGAGGGCGTCTTGTCGAAGACAGCTCCGAAGTTCGCAAATATCAAAGACCCCTTTGGGTTTGGTCCGAAGAAGCTGCCGACCAATGAATCGGATCTACCGCAGTACTACATCCCCATTATGTCGCCGATGTCTTTCGAATCCATTGCAGCTCCCAGCATGGATGAGGAGACATTCTTCGTGGGCTTTGTTAGTGTCTGGCTCAGCTGGTTTGGCATCCCTATGCATCGCCGCTTTATGAGAGCCTCGGTTATCTACCCGGCCCATTGTATCGCTGAGGGGGCGCGGTTGGCCATCGGCATCACGGCACTGGCGCATCTATATCATGGGTTAGGCGCTGCGGCTAATACCTCGACTCCTGGCGTGAATGTAGTAAACTTTTCTCTCCATTATTTCACGTCTTGGATCGAGATGCATGTGTTGGGGGCTTTTGCTATACATCAGAGGCCTGCATTTTATGATGCTTACACCTTTCCGCGACTTATGCGATTGGTGGATGCTTCTGCCGCTGACCCGACTCAATTCGGGGCTATTCGGGCGTTGATTTCTCCTTATGCTACTGCTGACGGGTTGGTATTCACTGATCGGGTCTTATCTTCTCCCTCGGGTTCAGCTCAGCCGCTTTGGGACCGGTCAAAAGATAACGTGCCCTCTTTGAGGCCCCGGGAGGCCGCGCACTTATACGCAATCAGACCGAGCTACCTGGTATTTCGTTAGGATAGCGCGGCCCTCTTCATGCGGTACAATCCGCATCGCTTTGCCCGGCAACTTGGCTACGATCAGGGCGTCCCTTTTGAGGCTTTCATAGTCGCGTCGGTTCCTTCGCCCGAAGCCGTTCGAGATGCCGCCCATCATTTTGTGAGGCTGAACACCGGTTCCCAGTTCATGATCCCCGATGCTGATTACATGCCCCGATGCGTGGGGTCGTTTACGGGCTGGTATCTCCAACGGGTCAACCCGATTATTATTGAGGAAAGAAGGGTACTTCTTGGCCATGGTGCCCCTACTCAGGTTCCGGTCCCAGGAGCTACGCTGCGACCGCGCGCCCCGGTCCACTTTCCTCTGAGGGATACCGGCATCACGCTTATTCTGGGAGAGTCGGGAGTGGATCTTACCCCAACAGCTGGTATGCCATTGGGTACCCGGTCGCGGGGTAAACGGGCCCCGGTAGTAGCACCACCACCCGTGGCAGCACTGCCCCCCGTGGCATCGACAATGGCGGTGTCATCCTCGGTTGTGGTGCTAAGCGAGGGTGATAGGGACGAGGGTGTTGAAGGTGACGTGGGCCGGCCCCGCACTAAGGCTTCACGGGGGAAGAAACGGTCGTCTTCGGCGGCAGGTTCTGGATCTAAGAGGAGGAGGAGAGTGGCCACCAACTTGCTTGATTCTTTGGCGGAGTCTGAGCCCATACTTCCAGATGAGCTGTTGGTCTTGCAAGAGTCGGATGCTAGTCTTCTTTTCCCAGGTTCGGCTGCCGAGGAAGCCGCACAATTGGCTGAGGCCATACGACGTTCTAAAGATGCGTCTCAGAACGTAAGGGTTCCGAAGAAACCCTATCCTGCCATAATCTTCTATGAAGACCCCTCATGGATCCGGCGGCGGTTTATTGGCCCTTTGGAAGAATGGGGAGAAAGGGCCCTGAAGCAGGCCGCTTCAGAAGATGCTGCGGACGCGCTTTCCTTATGGACCGGCGGCCACGAATCCACCCTCGAACCCCGACGAGCACGCCTCCTTGAAAAGGAGCATCGGCTTGAAGAAGCCATATTGAAGGCTTCCTTACGCATTGGTATGTTTTTATACTCCTTTGTAGCACTTCAGATTTGTTTACACCTGTATGTATGTATCTTTATTCTTGCGTGAATTGTGCAGAGTCTTCGGCGATGGGGGAGGTTCCTATGGGCTTGTTGAGGATAAAGCCTGTTGACGCCCCCAATGAAGCCTTGCTCGATGTGGAGGGGGTTGACGAGGCTACCCCTCTTACAATAGAGCCTCCTGTGACGGTTGTTGATCCTGGAGCACTCGCTCCTTTGGAGGAGGCACCTTTGGTGGTTGCCGTCCCACCGGCTCTTTCTGAGGGCGGCCCAGAGGCTGGGATGGAGGTAGTCAGGACCATCCTCCCTTCGTTGGAACCCGAGGTCACGGCGGAGGCCGTTGAAGCCGCTATCCCCCCAGCTCAGAATGGGAGGAGTGTCGAAGGTAACCCTTTACATTTTAAATTAGCAATCTTTCTGTTATCTGAACTCTTTTGTTTTTTCAGAATTGCGCGGACTAGCGGCCTCTATTGTTGATCTGTCTCCTCGGCAATCCTTCCAGCGTCTACTGGAGATGGCTGCTCCGCAGGCGATAGCTCCTCAACGCATCATCCTCTCATCTGGACAAGGTTAGTGTCGTTCGCCATTTCTTATAGCATCGTTGTTATTTTGCATAATGACATTGATGTTCTTCACAGTTCAGGAAGCTGATGACGAGGTTGAGGTCCTCGAAGGGCCAGGGGAACCTTCAGCTCCTACTTGCATGACCGTATGTAAGTGACGTTTCAATATGGTCCCACTTGTTCCTTTGCTTAAGAGTTTTACTGACATTTTTCAAATCTGAACAGCCTTGCCAGCCCCCATAGCGCTGGAATCGCGTATCGCTATGCCACCCGGCCTCTACGCTTTGCGAGCCTCAGAGCGCCTGGCCCAGTTAAGCCTTGTCTCCCTGTCGTCTTTGATCGAGGAGCTTCGTGCTAGCAGTGCAACCACAGCTGAAGCATTTGCTGCCGAGGCTAACGGTTCTCTTCCTTTTCTTGCCACCTACCATAGCAAAGAGGTGGTGCGAGTCTGGGTGGAGTTCTGTCGGCAGGTGGAGGCTTGCTTGCACGCACTTGAGTATTCCCGCCTTTCTTCTGAGGTCATAGCTGCAAAGGCGGACTTGCGGAAGCTGATGGAGCGGTGTGCGGCGAACATGGGGTCGTGCGAGAAGAGGCTCGGCTGCAAATTCTCGGAGAGGGAGCTGTCTTCTAAGGCACTGAGCGAGCTCCAGACCAACCTTACAACCAAAGCCAATAAAGCGTATGAACTCTGGCGGGTACTTCAAGAGTCTATCAAAGAGGTGGTGGCCCTTGATAAAGCTGCCGTGTTCACTCGCGAGAGGGTTGAGGCTCACAAGGCTACCGAGAAAGAGCTCGAAGGCCGGCTTGCCTCGTATCAGGCCCAGCAAGCCCAGGCGGCGGCCCGTCTTCTAGCGATCCTGAATCATGAAACCGTGACTCGGCAGAAGAAGGATGAGCTAGTAAAATTGCTAAACCGCCCGCCGGCTTGAAGACTTGTATCTTTTCCTTTCTTTTTGTATGTACTCCTAAATGAGAGTATATTCTTTTTGTTTTTTCATGAATTGTACTTTGTATCCATTTTGGTTTATGAATAAAGACATATTTTTCTTCTCAATGGTGTGTCTCTTTTTATTGAATACGTTCTGCGGACAATTTATCTTGGTCTCCTTGCAGGGTAGTGATGGCTTAGGATTCAGGGTTAAAATCTGCCTCCTAAGACTTTTGAGCTTTATGAGCCGTGAGGGTCTCATAAAGAGTTTTTCTCCCTACAGGTCGAGAGGATCCTGTAGGTGTAAGTTCTCCCTAGGAATCGTGAGGATTCCTAAGTGGGTTTTCCCTTAGGAGTCGTAAGGATCTCACAAGAGAGTTTTCTTTCTTGCAGGTCGTGAGGACCCGCAAGTGCTGGGTGCGGTCGCCCTTATCCGTATTTCACGGGGTCAGGGGTTGCTTTAGGATGTTTTCCAGGGTACCGTAGTTTAAAGACATCGCGGTCAAGGTTAAGGACATCATAGTCCGTGGGTTTAAGGACTCCACAGTCCAATGTTAGTTTTAAGACATCACGGTCAAGGTTAAGGACATCATAGTCCGTGGATTTGAGTACCCCACAGTCCGATGTTAGTTTTAAGACATCACAGTCAAGGTTAAGGACATCATAGTCCGTGGATTTAAGGACTCCATAGTCCAATGTTAGTTTTAAGACATCACGGTCAAGGTTAAGGACATCATAGTCCGTGGGTTTAAGGACTCCACAGTCCAATGTTAGTTTTAAGACATCACGGTCAAGGTTAAGGACATCATAGTCCGTAGGTTTAAGGACTCCACAGTCCAATTTTAGTTTTAAGACATCACGGTCAAGGTTAAGTACTTCATAGTCCGTGGATTTAAGGACTCCACAGTCCATGAAATGTGTGGTTATTGGGACCCGTCACCTCTTTGAAGACGTTGAGGAATTACAACGACAAATATCAAAGGAGTGAAGAGATGTACCCTTGAACTAAGGTAAAACCGGTCTGGAATCATTATGGTTGATCGTTAGTTTTAAGACATTGCGGTCAAGGTTAAGGACATCATAGTCCGTGGATTTAAGGACCCCACAGTCCGATGTTTGCTCTGGATGCTTCACACGGGTTCACTGCCGTGCTCTGCGAGGACCAGGCTCCGCTCTGGACGTTTTCCACGGGGTCAAAGAGTGACGTTATCCGCGTTCCACGTAACCAGTAATTTTGCTCTGGATGCTTCCCACGGGTTCACTGCCGTGTTCGGCGAGGACCAGGCTCCGCTCTGGATGCTTCACACGAGTTCACTGCCGTGCTCTGCGAGGACCAGGATCCGCTCTGGACGTTTTCCACGGGGTCAAAGAGTGACGTTATCCGCATTCCACGTGACCAGGAATTTTGCACTAGATGCTTCACACGGGTCCACTGCCGTGTTCGGCGAGGACTAGGGTCCGCTCTGGATGCTTCGCACGGGTTCACTGCCATGCTCTGCGAGGACCAGGATCCGCTCTGGACGTTTTCCACGGGGTCAAAGAGTGACGTTATCCGCGTTCCACGTGACCAGGAATTTTACTCTAGATGCTTCCCACGGGTTCACTGCCGTGTTCGGCGAGGACCAGGCTCCGCTCTGGATGCTTCGCACGGGTTCACTGCCATGCTCTGCGAGGACCAGGATCCGCTCTGGACGTTTTCCACGGGGTCAAAGAGTGACGTTATCCGCGTTCCACGTGACTAGGAATTTTGCTCTGGATGCTTCCCACGGGTTCACTGCCGTGTTCGGCGAAGACCAGGCTCCGCTCTGGACGTTTTCCACGGGGTCAAAGAGTGACGTTATCCGCGTTCCACGTGACCAGGAATTTTGCTCCGGATGCTTTCCACGGGTTCACTGCCGTGTTCGGCGAGGATCAGGCTCCGCTCTGGACGTTTTCCACGGGGTCAAAGAGTGACGTTATCCGCGTTCCACGTAGCCAGGAATTTTGCTGATTATATCCGCATTTCACGGAGTTGGGATTTGACTCTCGGTGATCTGTACACCGCCGAGTCATGGAACTGGGAGTTGCCGATGTTCCGCTTTGCTCGAGGTTGTTTTTGCCGCAATGAGACGAATGTTGAGACGATCTCCAGGTTATTTGTGGCCCGTCGAGATTTGGCTTCTTCTTCTGATGAAACCTGGGGGGAGGAGTATGATTCCTTCTTCGTTTGCGCCCCTGGATTGTATACAGGGATTGATGTAACATCACCTGTAGGGCATAAATTTCATTTTTATTTTATTTCTTTTTCCGCGATGCTCTATCATTTCAGCTTTTATATCGCGAAAGTCGCGATTGCCCCATCATTTCGGCTATTTTTCGCGGTGCCCAATCATTTCGGCTATTTATTTTATTTTTCCTCGCTGCTTTTTATTGCGAGTTGCCCAATCATTTCGGCTATTTTTCATGCATACATTTTTACTTGCTGCTTTTTATTGCAAGTTGCCCCCATCATTTCGGCTATTTCGTATGCATGTGTGGCTTGCTGGCTTTCCGCCACAAGCTTTGGATTAGACACCGATTTCGGCATCAGCACCGCTACGACTGGGATATTGCCAGGAGCGAATCATCATTTGCCTCTGTCGATGTCGCACAAAGGTGGCTTAGTAAACAAGGTTAGGATCCTGTCGACTAAGGCTTTTGACTTCATGAGCCGTAAGGGTCTCACAAAGGTATTTCACCCTACAAGTCGTGAGGATCTCGTAAGTGTGTTTTCTCCTTAGGAATCGTGAGAATTCCTAAGTGCATGTTCCCCTGTAAGTTGTAAGGATCTTACAAAAAGGTTTTCTCCTTATAAGTCGAGAGGACTCACAAGGGTTGTTTACCGTGCGAACATATCCCCAGTCACGGATGGGACTCGGTTAGGGAAATGTTTATTCGCGCCTGTGGATTGTATACAAGGGTCAGTATTGAGCCGCTTGTAGGGCAATATCGAAGTTTGTGGGAGTTGCTTAAGAACAGGTTCAGGTCTCTGTAATTTAAGACTTTCAAGTCTTATGAGCCGTGAGGGTCCCATAAGAGAGTTCTCCCTACGAGTCGTGAGGATCTCGCAAGTGTAATTTCTCCTTAGGAATTGTGAGAATTCCTAAGTGTGTTGCTCCCTTGTGAGTCGTAAGGATCTCACGCAGGTGGTTTCTCCTTACAAGGTCGAGAGGACCCTGTAAGTGTCATTTAACGAGGTTGCGCCCTTTCGGGTTTTCACAAACACTCGCCGGTAGCCCTGCTGTTTTTACTCACGGAGCCCTTTCGGGTTTTCATCCGTGCCCATTTTGCTTATGGACATACCGTTTTTTTTTGTTTTTGTTTTTTTTCTAACGAGGTTGCGCCCTTTCAGGTTTTCACAAACACTCGCCGGTAGCCCTACTGTTTTTACTCACAGAGCCCTTTCGGGTTTTCATCCGTACCCATTTTGCTTATGGACATACCGTTTTTGTTTTTATTTTTTTTGTTCCCCTTTTTTGTATCGGTTTTGGGATGCCGCAATCCATCGTAGTTTATCGACATCTCGGTCAACAACTAGTTTTAGGACATAGTGGTCCATCGTTAGTTTAAGGACGTTTCGGTCCGTTGTTAGTTTAAGGAAGTTTCGGTCCGTTGTTAGAGAAGGCCGGTTACTACTTATAGAGTTCGGGCTTAGAAAGATAGCAAGCGGACATGGTCGTCGTCATCTATCATTGACCTAGGCCTTGACCTGTCAAGCGTAGTATTTCTTCAGGAAGCGGGCGTTTATCGGTCTGAAAGGCCTTTCGCCGTGCATGTCCATGAGTAGATAGGCCCCACCTTGGTAGACCTTGTCTATGATGTACGGGCCTTCGTAATTCGGCTCGAATTTCCCTCATTTAGCACGATTGGGGATCATGGGTCTTTTGACCACTAGCACGAGTTCGCCTTGGCGGAATGTCCTCTGCCTGGTCAATCTTTCATATGAGCGCGTCATCTTTGCTTTATAAGCCTCCAGATTTTGTTGCGCTATGAGCCGGGTTTCATCAAGGGCATCAAGCTCCTCAAGCCGAAGGTGAGCATTTTCTTCGTCTGTCAGCTCGTAATGGACTGCCACTCGTAGAGAAGGTAACTCTATCTCGAGGGGGAGTACTGCTTCTGTACCGAATACCAGCGCGTACGGCGTTGTGTTCGTGGCCGTCTTGAACGTAGTTCGATACGCCCAGACAGCGTCTTGCAGTCTCTCGTGCCAGTCCTTCTTATTTCGGGATACCGTCTTCTTCATGATCTTCGTCAAGGTCTTGTTGAAAGCCTCAGCTAAACCGTTAGCTCGGGGATTATAAACTGAGGAATACCTCCAGTCTATGTTGTGTTGTTGCACGAAGCGGCTGATCTTGTGGCTTCTGTAGGCTGGCCCGTTATCAGATATGATCCGTCGCGGAGTCCCAAACCGATAAATGACGTGCATCTTGAAGAAATGGAGGATATTCTCCGTCTTCACTTCCCTCAGCGGTACTGCTTCTGCCCATTTGGAAAAGTAGTCAGTCGTCGCCAAGATGAAATGATGTCCTCTGGACGATGCCGGTTCGATGGGGCCAATTATGTCAGTTCCCCACATTTCGAATGGCCAGCTGGACACCGTTGGATGCAGTGGATTTGGATGCTAATGGATAAAGTCCCCATGAATCTGGCACGAGTGGCATTGCTTCGCATACTCGAGGCAGTCTTGAATCATCGTGGGCCAATAGTAGCCCATCCGTTTAATCTTCAACTTCATCTTTAGGCCTGCTTGGTGAGAGCCGCAGAGTCCGTCATGAACTTCCTGAACGACTCTTTTCGCCTCTTCGGGTCCCAGACATCTCAACCACAGAGAATCAAACGATCTTTTGTACAGAGTATCATTGACGAAGGCGAAAGACAGGGCTCGCTTCATGAGCTGATGTCTTGAAGATGCATCTTCAGGCATTCGACGAGATTTGAAGTAGTCTATAAAGACTTCTCTCCAATCTTCAACTTTCTCTTGGTCTTTTACTTGTAGGGTCGTCTGTTCAATCGCTTCCTTTTCCTCAGATGATTCCGGAGATACTTCTGCTAGGGCAAGTACCCGATGGCTTTGTACCACGATTCTTATGTCATCGAGGTTCTCGTCGGCCAGCTCCTTAGCGAGCTTGGCCAACGCGTCCGCCTTGCTATTTTCTGCACGCGGTATGCTTTCCAGAATGTAGGAGGGGATTTGGGTCAACAGTCGCTGCACCCTTTCGCCGTACTTCACCAACTCTAGTTTGCACGTCTGGTAGTCGTCATTTACTTGACTGACGACCAGTTGAGAATCTCCATATATGAGGAGGTTTTCAATTCCCATGTCGATGGCGATTTCGAGGCCTGCTATCAAAGCTTCATACTCGGCTTCATTGTTCGCCCTCGGCTCTATTAAGGAGAAAGCAAAGCGCATTATCTCTCCTTGTGGAGTTATGAAGATAAGGCATACCCCTGATTTGATTATGGGGGTGTTCTGTTTGCGCTTCTTTATGGAGGATGCTCCGTTAAAGTAAAGTTCCCATCGGGCACTACCACCGTCGATCGCGTCAAACGCATGTTCGTCTGGCAGCTCGCAATTCAAAGGAGAATCGGCAGGTATTGGATGCTCAGCGAGGAAGTCGGCGATGGCCTGGCCTTTCACTGCCTTAAGAGGCTGATAGGTTATCTAAAACTCCATTAAGAGCAAGGCCCATTTAGCGAGTCTCCCTGTCAATATGGCCTTTGACATTAAATATTTAAGGGGGTCCACCTTCGAAATGAGACGGACTTCATGTGCCACCGCATAGTGCCTGAGCTTTGTTAACGCGAAGATTAATGCCAGGCAGTGTTTTTCGATAGGGGAGTAGTTGCTTTCTGCCCCAGGAGAACTCGACTTAAGTAATAAAGAGCTCTTTCTTTCCCTTGATCGTTCTCTTGTGCCCATAATGCGCCTAAGGAACCTTCGAGGGCGGTTGTATAAAGAATGAGAGGCTTTCTCTTAGCCGGAGCGGCCAGCACTGGCGGGTTCTGCAGATACTGCTTGATTTCGTCCAGCGCGTCTTGGCATTTATGATCCCAAACGAAAGGGGTTCCCTTCTTCATCAGGTGGTTGTAAGGGCGGCATTTGCCTGAAAGGTTGGCTATAAATCACCGGATGTACGCGAGCTTCCCTTGGAGAGACCGCAATTGTTTGAGAGTCTTTGGCGGTGGCATTTCCATGATCGCATTGATCTTTGACGGATCTATCTCAATGCCTCGGTGCCGGACAATGAATCCTAGGAATTTACCTGAGGACACCCCGAACGCGCATTTGAGAGGGTTCATCTTCAAGTTGTATTGTCGAAGGTGTTGAAATACAGTCTTCAGATGCTCGAGATGTTCCTCGTAGGATTTGCTTTTCACCACGAGGTCGTCGATATAGCATTCGACGATTTCATGTATGAGATCATCGAAGATCTTTGTCATGGACCTCTGATAAGTGGCACCGGCGTTCTTTAAACCGAAAGGCATAACTTTGTAGCAGAATATACCCAAAGGGGTCCGGAAAGCGGTGTGCTTCTGGTCTTCGGGATGCATCTTTATCTGATTATACCCTGATGAGCCGTCCATGAAGGAGAAAACCTCGTGAGTGGACGTGTATCTATCATCAGCTCGGTGACTGGTACTGGAAAGTCGTCCTTCGGGCAAGCTTTATTGAGATCCCGGAAGTCCACACATATGCGCACTGTCCCATTCTTCTTCATCACTGGGACGATGTTGGCGATCCAATCGAGATATTGAACTTCCTGGATAAACCCAGAGTCGATCAGCTTCTTGACTTCGGCATTGATGCTCATCTCGAGCTCGAGCCGCATTCTTCTCGGCGCTTGTTTGACTGGCTTGACGTCCGGGGATATCGCCAATTTATGGACGGCTATTTCTGGATCTAGTCCTGGCATTTCGGAATAGTTCCATGCGAAGCAATCTCTATGCTGCATAAGCACGTCTTTTAACGCAGCCATCCTTTCTTCAGATAGCAGCTCGCTGACGAATGTCGGTCGCAGGCCGTTCGCCGTCCCTAATTCAATTTTCTTGAGGTCATCTGTAGTGGTGTGTATTCCATCTTCCAGCTCTTTCGGCGCTGATGGAAATTCTGAGATCACCCCGCCATCGCTGTTTTCGAAGCACCAGGGAAGGTCATCCATACTCTCGGGCTCTCCTTTTGACATTGTTATCATACGACAAGTACGAGCTCGCTTCCAAGACCGATGTGGATCTGGTTCTGCTCTTGTGGCTTTGGGTTCGTGCTTTTGTGGCGGCGTTACCCTCCAGCTGCTGGATAGAGCAAACCTGCCTTGCTGGTACTGGTCTTCGACCCAATTCTTGAAGGTGAAGCAGTCTTCGATAGGGTGTCCTATTGCTTGGTGATAAGAGCAATAGCCCGGATGAGAGACCTCGTTAGCTTGCTCAGGGTGTTTGGACTCCGGAAGGGTAATCATTTGATATTTTAAAGCGATATCAAGTATCTTCTTTGTCTTTTCTTGAGGGAAAGAATATACTCGACTCATCTTCTTCATGAGGGACAAATCCGGACCGCGTAATTCCTGATCACGTGACTTTTTGGTCCCACGTCGTCGTTGTCGAATCCCTTTTCCGCTCTTTGACTTATTTCTGCCTCTACGTCGAGCTTTTTGCACAACAGGTTGACAGGGAGGAGCATTTTCGTCTTTTACAGCCTGTTGAAGAAGACGTTGCGTCCTGGCTTTCTCGTAGATGGCCATTTCACGGTTATGGTCGTCCCGAGCCTTTTGACCCGCTTTCCTGATAATCTTGTCCATTCGTCCTTCAAATGACGGACTCGGCATTTTGATTGCGAGATCGAGTTTTGGTATGGGGTCGGCGTTTTCTGACATGGCGTCCTCTTCTTCATCGAAGTTATATATAGCGTAGCTACTATGGACTCGTTCCCGTTTCCCGGATCTCATATATCCAAGCCCAAGCGTTTCCATTCCCCCGTTGAGCAACTTACGCTGAGTCCCAGGGACATCCCAAATCCTGTTGTAGAACCGAGCTTGTCGAATAGTCTGTTTTAAGGGTACCCCTTGGCGCTTCAATAGCCTTTTTAGTCCGTTCGTATAATATCTGGGCAAACGGATGGGTTGGAGCCTGTCAAGTGTAGAATCCGCGCCGTGCCAGATTTCTTTCTCCACACTTGTCTCTGTGGACCGGTAGAATAGAATCGCCTTTTCACCTTTTCGCCTGGGAGGGACATAAAATATTTGCAGGTCTTGCACATTGTAAGCTTCAAGTGCATGAAGGTCTTTGTAGTGCTCCCGTGGAATCATGGTAATTTGCAAACTCTGATATTCACCAGGGAATGCTTGTATTGACGGTCGACTGGAAAACACGACATTAACCTCATCTTCCGAGTCGCTTCCGAAGATCAATATGGGGGCGGACGGTCCCGAGTTGTTGCATCGAGACGGACCAGCGTAAACTATCTTTTCTTCTTCTTCGGTATCACTCCCGAAAACAGGAATGGTGGCGGCAGCTTTGTTCTCCGGTTTGCGACACCTCTTTATGTCCTCGAAATCTAGCAAAAAGTATTTTGCATCTTCGTACTTGTGGACTTCGTTCACGGAGAACGGGTTCAGCTCTCCTGTTACGGTATACTCGAGACCATCCTTGAAATACTTCATACACTGATGTTGCGTAGAAGGGATGATGTTGTACTCGTGTAACCAAGGACGACCGAGCAGAGCATTGTAGCAGGTCTTGGCGTCAATGACGTGAAATTTGATATCCGTGATGAGTAGCCTGAAACGTAATGTTAGTATTACAGATCCAAGAGTCCGTGATGACTGAGAATCAAAACCGGAGATGGTAATTTTATCACGAGTGAGGTGTTGAACGCTCATGCAGACTTCCTTCAACACCCGAACATTAAGGAGATTGACAGAGGATCCATTATCAACCAGGATTTTGCCTATCTTGATATCGTGGCAGTATCCAGAGACATATAGGGGACGGTTGTGGTCGCACGTCCCAAGGAGAAGGTCTCCATCACCGAACGTGACATCGGCCGTGTGCACTTCCTCCAGTTCATCCTTCATCCTTTCTTCGGCGAGGAAGGTTTGGAATTGCTCGGGCTCTTGCAGCGCCTTGATTAATGAATCTCTCGCTTCTTTTGATAATAAGAGGGTGTCGAGAATGCTGAGCTGAGAGGGTAGCTTCCTCAGGTGCGCTAGGACGTTGTAGTCCACCTTACTCTTCTTGGGCGGGTCCTTAGCAGCCAGCTCTTTCATGACTTGGTCATCTAAAGCGATATCCTCAGCGACCTTTTCCTTTCCCTTATCTTTTCTAGTTGAGGGTCCGAGATTCTTTTCTGGAAGTGTGCGATTACGCAGCTGAATGTTTTCGCAGGGCTCTGGTTCTTCCTCTTTCCCTGAGATGGATTCTTTAAAGAGAGGGCCGAGATCCATTTCTTCATCAGAATCGCTCCCAAAGGTGAGAACATGTGATCCTCTGGCGTTGATCGTGCAACAGTTACCGGTAGTTCTTTTGTGCCCCTCGGTCATACTTCTCTGCTCCCGTCGAGTTTTGCGTTTCATCCGTTTAAAATGTTGCCGGTGAGCGACGTATCCTTTCCACCATCTTTTAAAAGCGTCGCACTCCTCAGTGGGGTGCGAAATCTTCTGATGATATGAGCAGTAATTTGGATGCATTTCTGCTCCATCGAGAGTGTTTTCTTCGGAGGGTTGTAGCTTCATTCCCATTGATATGGCTTTAACGAACCTTTTCCTCATCTTGAATCTGTTTTTATCCGCATCGGATGTCTTTTAATTTAGCGGGAGTGCTTCGACTCTTTCGTCTACCCGCCAGCGTTTGGCTCCTTCCAATATAGCCGTTTCACGCTCCCGATCGGCTTTTCTTTTCAAACGAATCTCATCCAGAAAGGCGTCGATCATTTCGTCTGACGGCCACATGAATTCCAGCTCAGGCTCTGCCCCCAGTTTCTCAATGCAAGGAGTTTTTTCATCGTCCGTAGATGAGTGGGAGATCACATGACAGCTCGCCACGTATCCCTCGGATTCATCCGACGAGCTTTCTCCATCATCTTCCTCCTGAAAGACGTGGTTGAGGAACTCTTGGAGTGTGATAGGAGTCCGCGCCTTTTGATTATACTCTTCCAGCGCGTCGATTTGTTTCTGTAAGTCCGTGTGCTTGTCGCCAGGCTTCACGGGCTTTTTGGATCTCTTCTTCTTCTTCTTTGAAGATTTCGACGGCTGGGTGTGAGTACTTGGGCCATCACCACCGATCTTTAGAGTTGGGCGCGGCTTCAGCATCCCTTCAATGATGTGAGGTTCCAGCGGGTTCTTCCACCTGATCGCCGGGTATGTCTGGAGCTCATTCAGCATTCTTTTGGTCTTTGCTGAAAGCACAATTTCCCATGGAGCTTCTTCAATGAAAGAACAAGTTGCCCCGGTGTGTCCGTCTTCTTAGGAGTGTGCGGTTGTGGCGGGTTCACCTTCCACTTCTCGGACAGCGCAAACTTGCCCTGTAGGTATTGATCTTCAATCCATCCTTTGAAGACGAAGCAATCATCAATCGGATGGCTTACCGTTTGATGGTAAGGGCAGTAATTGGGGTTATTCACCTCACTGGGTTGCGGCGGTCGCCTGGGATTTGGCAAGTTGATAAGCCTGTTGCGTACCGCCAGCTCGAATAACCTCTTTGTTTTGTCCCGTGGGAATGGGTATGGACGCTTCATTTTCTCATTGTAATAGCGTCGTCTCTCCTCCAGTTGATCCGCTAGCTTTGTGGCACTGGGCTGCTGCTGGGTGTTCGCAACGAAGGTTTCCTTCCCTTTACCCTTGTCATTCCGAGGTTCCGGCTTCGGGGGAGACGATATGTGACCCATCTGGTCCATCTGGGCCAGCTTGTCGATCAAAGCCTGGAACGTGGTTGTCTTAAAGAACATCATGAACTGTGAGATAGTTGCATGAGGATCTAGGGTACCCACGAACATGCCCACCGCGGGCGCTTCCTCAATGCGTTGTTCGCATTTCGACCACAAGTTTCGCCAGCGTATAGCGTACTGGACCCACGTCTCGTCTGGTTTCACCCTGGCATTAATCAACGCCGTTATCGGGGTGCGTTCGCTGGCGCTCGCGAATCGCTGAGTGAATAGCAACTCCATTTCAGCGAACGTCTTGACGGAGTCTTTCGAGAGTTTAGAATACCATCCGAACGATGTTTCTGATAAGCTACCGACGAACTGGCGAAGCAACAATTTATCATCACCGCCGGTATTGCCACAAAGGGCCCTGAACTGGGCAACATGTTGATGGGGATTGCCAGTCCCCTTATAGACATGGAATTTCGGTATTGTATAGCCCGGCGGGTACTTGATCTGATCATACCAGCTCGGATATGGTCTCCCCGTCCTGACAACTTGACTGGCTGCCTCAGCTTCCTGGTGAACCCGTATCTGTTGAGCTATATATTCGTCTAGGTCAGCCTTGGAAATTGTCTCCTCCTTCGCCGTTGAAAGAGCCGGTGGAGGATTCGACGTCTCTCCTCTATCGTCTTCAACAATGATCGGAGGGTCTTCAGCTGGAGGGTCCGGCTGTAACATCATCCCTACCATGTCCTGAAACAGAAGGGCCATTCGTTTTATATTAGCTGCTTGTTTCGCAGCCTCTTTGTCCTTCTTCTCAAGTATCCTGCGAAGGAATTCAGCGTCAGTTTCTTGCTCCTGGCGTTGGTCCGAGGACGCTTCGGGGCTTTCTTTTGGCCCAGTGAGTGCGGCCATCGCAGTCATCATTTCTTGGAGCTTCTGCTGCTGCTCTTGAGCTTTAGTCATCGATCGCGTAAGCGGTCTATGACCTGTGGATATACGGCTGTCCTCTTTCCCAGACGCCATGTAGACGGTGTGTACCACAGTGCCCCCAGACTTAGGGCGTTTGGGCTCACTACCTTTGACATTCGCCGCAGGCGTGGGGACTTTCTCCGGCCTTCTTCTCTTGTGGGCCGTCGAAGTTGAGGGGGCCGTTGCTTTGGGCACCCAGGTGGCCGTCGTCTTCTGTTGCTTAACGGGGCGGTCTTCCTCCTGTCGGACCTTTGACTTGTTATGCCGGTGAGAGAAATTCGGATCAATCACCAATTCTCGGACTCGTCGCCAAGTCTTGTAAATCCTGGAAGACAGCCGTTGGGGAGACTGCTCTGGCTTTTCTGATTTTGCTTCTACGACGGTCTCTACCGGCGGAGGAGATCTTTTGAGTACCGCAGTTGGCGAAATTCTGCGTACCCTGTTTAGCAGCTCAAAGCTGTTCCCGGTTGGAACATCAGCATTAACTTCCACCGTTGGAGCTGGTGGCGTCAGCCCAGAGGGGGAGTTGCCCCCAGTCTTCCTTATCCGGCACCAGTGGCGACGTCGGGCGTGACGGGTTGTTGGGATTGGTTCAGCGACGGCTTCGTCTTTCCCCTTGTTCAGGTGAGGGGCTGTTGCCGGTGCCAGCCTCTTAAAGACTGACGTCCGTTGAAAAGTCGTGTCCAACCGGTCAAACACAGATTTCTGAACGGGAGAGGGAACGGGAGCAGTCAGTCTCCCGAAGACCAACCCCCTGGAAGGAGAAGCCGCCTTGACGACCTCAGGAGCAGGGATGGAAATCTTCTTTGGGATGGCCACTTCAAGTATTATGGGCTTTTTGGTAGGCCCTTTGGAGCTCGAGTTCAGCCTGGTGAAGACTGAAGAATTGGACGACCCGTTGAGAGGGGCCGTGGGAGTAGCAAGTCGATCGAAGACCGACTTCTTTGAAGCTTCCGGTACGGGCACTGGGATGTTAATGTTCACTGGCAGGAGTATGGTCCCAAAGAACAGACCGGTAGTAGCTTGGGTAATTTGTTCCACCGGCATCGTGAATAGTGATGCCGCCTCCGGTCCATAGGCTACACCTCCAGGTGAGGAGGAGCGTCGGTTGCAGTTGCATTTGGGGCAGTTCGAGCAGTTGGATGTCATTGTTGTTTGATTTCTGCGCCAAGAAAAAGACCAAATCTTAGTAACTTGAAACCCGAGAGCAACCATTAACAAACCGCGATTGGTTCGCGAAGACGACAAACGAAGTGTGGAGTGGAAAGAGGAAAAGGTCCCACCGGGCGTGCCAGAATCTGTTCCCCTCTGAAAGACGGCGCGACGCAGGGACGTCTTGCCTGAGATTCGGGGGCAGATGCTAATTGGTGCTATCCGTCCACCTCTCCGAAGATGCCAAGTTGATTTATGGCACCATGTATCGAAGGTTTAGACGGATGCGTCCGATGTAGCAGACTTTGTCAGATTCCCCCTCGCTTGAGGGGGTTTTTATTGTGGGGATGCTCTTCCCTGCAGGCGCAAGCCCCTACAGTTAATTACGCTACCGCATTGCGGTAACAACTTTCTCCTTCTCCAGATGGTCACTTCGCGTCGTGTGCGTTTGTTTTGTGTTTGGTTGCCCGTGGATTGTATACGGAGACTAAGTTATGTCGTCTCCCGCAGGGCGTGGACTAGTCTAAATCCGTATTATCTTAGATTTGGGTTTGGGGGTTTGGGTTTAAGGATACGTTAGCCTCATTTGAGACTAAGATCAACTTAAACGTTTGTTAAGGATACGTTAGTCTAGTTCTAGACTAAGATCAACTTAACGGGATCGTTTAGATCCAACAAGAGAGCAATTAAGCGAGCCATGTTGTTTAGTTTAGTGACATTGCGATCAATAGGTAGTTTAAGGACATTGCGGTCCAATGTTAGTTTTAAGACGTTGCGGTCAAGGTTAAGGACATCATAGTCCGAAAGTTAAATACGTCATAGTCCGTTGTTAGTTTTAAGACATTCCGGTCAAGGTTAAGGACATCATAGTCCATGGGTTTAAGGACCCCATAGTCCGTTGTTAGTTTTAAAACATCCCGGTCAAGGTTAAGGACATCATAGTCCATGAGTTTAAGGACCCCACAGTCCATATCAATATGTGGTTGTCGGGACCCGTCGCCTCTTTGAAGACGTTGAGGAATTACAACGACAAATATCAAAAGGGTGAAGAGATGTACCCTTGAACCAAGGTAAATTAGATAATCTGTAGCCCAATTTGGAACCAAGACCACTTAATTATATTATGAGCCCATTGGCTCAGTTGAATTTGAATTGAGGACTTATGGCCTTCTTGGGCTAAGTCCAATCATGTTTGGAATATTGGCCCTCTACCGGTCCATTAGACACATTCAATTGCATGGGAGGCTTTGCCTCTAGAAAATTAGCCAATTGGGCTAAAGCTAGTGTTAAACACTAAGGACTAACAGTGTTGAACACTGGAAATAAGATGGTCAAATTAGTGTTAAACACTAAAAATTGTGATTCTCAAATTAGTGTTAAACACTAACAGATAACAGTGTTAAACACTGACAACAGAATTATCAGATTAGTGTTAAACATTAACAGAGGGGGGATCACGTGGGAGCACGTGATGGCACCCAAAAAGTGGGGCCGGATCACCTTCATTTTTATTCTGCAGATAAGTGTTTAACATTTTTAATTCTCACAGCCATCACGTGTGGGCACATGATGGGTGCTCATGCCTTGATTTATTAGCATATTCATTAGAGATCACGTGATGATACGTGAGGGCGCCCAGCGCTTGCTTTTTCTCCTCTGTCACGTGGGGGCACGTGAGGCGTTGCCTCAAAGTTCTTTTTCTGTGGATCTTTACAGGGGTCACGTGGGGACACGTGACCCTTGTTCTTTGCCAGTTCAAAGACCTCTTTATCTTTTTAAGAATTAAATTCTTCATAGGGCTAAACCCTAGCAATAATCTTAGAGGAATTAAATTCCCATCCTTTTGAAGAATTATATTCTTGGATAGGGTTAAACCCCAATTTTCCCTCTGTAGGAATTAAATTCCCATATATGTAAAGAATTAAGTTCCGGTGTAGGGTGAAACCCTAATTTCTTTTTTAAGGGAATTAAATTCCTGTGAGTCTGAGAGAATTAAGTTCTCAATTAGGGTTAAACCCTAGTTCTGTCCAGTTTGAAGGAATTAAATTCCTATAATTTTGGAGAATTGAATTCTCATATAGGGTTAAACCCTAATTTTTTCTTGGAGGAATTAAATTCCTATAACTTTGTGAGAATTAAATTCTCAAAAAACTCAATCCCTCCTCTATGTTTTAGATCTGCATGGCAGGATCTCAACCCAACGAGAATTAAATTCTCAATTTATGGGGAGATGTGCACTTTGCAGATCTTCAACCAGAGAAAGAACTAAGCTTTTTTTTTTATATAAAAGTTAAACTATTGGATTTGAGAATTAAATTCTCTTTTTGAAACCTTTACCCCCTTTCTTTTCTTACCTAGGGTTTTTCTTTGTAGAGAATCGAATTCTTCATTCTTTTCTCTCTGAGTTTTTTTTAAGATTCCAGGGCTCTATCTCTCTCCTCTCTATCCCTATAACTCTTGGCTCATATTTATAGGAGAAGGAAAAGAATCAATCTGTTTTGTAAATCTCTCATTGAGAGATCTGATTTATTTATTGAGAGATTTGATTTACTTTCATCATTGATCTGGGCCTTTAGATTATTAGGTGAATTTTATTCACCGTTGGATTTTAAATCCAAAGATATTTCTTTGTTATTTCGGTGAGATTTAGGGGGAATCTTTCCTTGTCCAAGATTTTTCCATAAATTGGTGATATTTAATCACCCTCGGATTCTTAATCCAACGGTTTTACATAATTCTTCTCCATTTTGGAAAGATTTAAATGATTTATTCAGAATTTAATTTTGTTGAATAGCAAGGCTTTTAAAGCCAGTCACGTGTGGCCACGTGACCTTTGGTCACGTGTGAGCACACGACCCAGGTCACGTGTAAGCACGTGACCCCCTGAACTTTTTCTCCTCTTCTTTGCTCTGTTCTTTGCCGCTGCTTAATCATCACGTGCCAACATGTGACCACTGGTCACGTGTGAGCACATGATACCTCTTCTGAAACTTTTCCTGATTTTTTAATCAGGGAACATCACCGATCACAAAAGCTTGAAGTATGTGTTCATGCAGAAGGAGCTTAATATGAGGCAGCGCAGATGGTTGGAGCTGATGGCTGATTACGATCTTGATCTTAAGTACCATCCGGGGAAAATTAATGTTGTGCCGGATGCGCTTAGTCGGTTGCTGATTGATCTTTTGTGTAGGCTTGATTAAGATACTTCTATTTGTTGGTCAAAGTCCCTTTTTTGTGTCGTCTTTTATCTTTTTCACTGTTTTAGATCCAAGAACCTGTAACCTGTAATATGTAGCAAACATGCGTCAAAAGCACCTGTTTATTTGTAAAAAGAATAAGAATGGGGAATATAATAATGCAATATTATGGTATGAACAAATACCCCCAAACTTATCTTTTGCTCGTCCTCGAGCAAACTTATTTTTTATTCTCTACAAAAACCTAACCGCACTTTCGCAGGGAAACGCGATTGCACTGAGCTCGTGCAACAAGTCGTTAAACCTCTAGGTGTCCCTAGTAGAAGGAGTGTTGTCTCCTGAGGGTTTTCAGTGGATACTACCTACAAAATCCTATCAATTTGGTTTTTCGACTTTAATTCTCCAATTAGGTTTTCTAACAAGGAATTCTATTATCGTCGACTCGTAAATTATCCACCCATATTCTTCACACTTCCTCATCATCTAACTTAAGATTATATATGTTCTGCAGACCTACTTAGCTTTCGGCATCTCTTAAGTTTTCCTTCTAGGGTTCCTTCTCCACTTAGGAATTTCTATCAACTCTACTAAAGATACAAGTTCTATTCTTCACTCCTTTCTCTCATCTAAACTCCAATCACATACCCATACGTGTGTGTATAAATCACCCCTACACTTGGAAATTCAAATCAAGCAATCATACTCTTGTCCGTAGTCCAAAGTACTTATTAATTGGTGAATTTTTAAATGAATTTAGCTTACACATCCTTCATGCGACCATTAATACTTCTTGAGGTACCAACGACCGATTACAAAATGCGTTTGCACTTTAAAGCGTACTTCCTAGTCTTGTAACACCCAAGGCTTTTTTAGCAGTGTCTCCCAAACCAGTTGGTCTAAGACACTAGGTGATGAAGCACCCTCGCTAAATATTTTTCTATTTTTGCAGCCTTAAGTAATTACAAAAACCAGTGTTCATTTTTTTCTTTATTCACTTTTTTTTCCTTTTATTTTCTTCGTACTAAGGGCTTTAGACAAGAGCATTTCAAGGTCTCCTCTACTATTCCAAGTTTCAAGGTGCGTGATTGTGCAAATTGTAGGGTATACATTTTCAGAATCTAGACTTAAGTTAGGAATTATTTTTCAAACCTATACTCTAATAAGAACATCAATACTTTTCCTTTGCTTTGACTTAGCCTAAGAAGTGAACCCAAAATTTGCCTATTTCTAAATAAACTACAAAGACATATACTTTCTGCCGTTAAAGTTTAAGGAAGGTTATTTTTAGGGTTTTTAATTTACTAAGTCTAAAATCTAGTTGTTCCTAGCCAGTTAACCTATTTGTCAAACTCTAGTCAAATAAGCCAAAATTGAATACAATAATTTTTATAATTTTTAAACATTTTTCAATTTTTATGGGTTTTAAAAATAAGTATGCAAATGCAAAAATATACATATGAATGCGAAGGAAGAAGACTTACCGAGCATACCCCCAAACTTAAACTTGACAGTGTCCTCACTGTCATGCTACACCAAGAGGGTCAAAATTGTCGGCACTCCCTGTTTATTTATTTACAATTTTTTGTTGTTTATTTTATTTTTTTTTTATTGCTAAAAGAAAAACAAAAAAATATATATATACAACAAGGTTCTCCCCAAACTTAAGCTTGGCCTTACATAAGCCAAAGGTTAGCACCAACCATTCAAAAATTCTATCGTGATAATGGTAGAGTTGGTGAAAGAATGGGGTGTAAAGAAAAGAAATGAGAAGAACACGAGACCGTGTGGAGAGAAAGGGAGAATATGGTCTCGGTGGAGGAGAATGGCGGAGGGGAAGAAGAAATGGTAGGGGTTCTATTTCTTCGAGTGGAGGTTGATTAATCACAAAATCCGTATCATTTAAGAATGCGAGTTCGTCGGCGAAAATATCTTCGAAACTTTCCTCGAAGGTCCAATTGAAAATTATCGAACTCAAAATGTCGGATTGTGATTCATCAACATTCGATATCATTAAAGGAAGATTAGAAGAACCAAAGAAAGTGGGAATACGAATTTGAGGGTGGGGATGGAGCGTATAAATTAGCACAATTTGTAATGACCGATGTGTAAAAAACGACTGTGCTAATCTATCAACCCGCGAAAAAATGAGATTAAATCCCTCAAGAGTCGTGAGCAAACATGGGTACGTCGAACTTGGTATTGGAGATGAAAGCGTAACGGTCTCTTGCACAGTCGGAACGATAGGAAGGACGGAAGGAAGTGAGTGAGGAAGGGTATCAGTTAAGGATTCAGGAGGGTGTATTGGAAAATTCGACATATCAAACGAAAATGGTTCAAACTCAATATTATCCTCAATACTATCCTCATAATCCTCCTCAATATTTTCCTCATAATTCTCCTCAATATTTTCCTCAAAAATTTGCTTATCCATGCCAATATCATCAAAATCAAGACGCATATGAAGTTCGGGAGAAACATTTAATGACTCAGGATGATGAATTGGACATAAAATTTCAATTAAATCGACGGGTTCATCATCCGAAATATTCCCGGCGTCTATATCCTCAATCAAGTGAAAATCAATTTTGTCTGACACCTCATCAAAAGCATGGATATTTATCGATTTAGGTTCTAGAGTGGAGGTGTAAAGATCGAAAGGATTAAGTGTGGTTTCACTCGAAAGGGGTTCTTCACAATCTGGAAAATCAAGAACTACAAATTCACACAACTCATTTTTATTTTCAACTGGTGAACTATTTTGGACAATCGATGGAAAACCGGAGTTGTGGGCTGGAATTGGGTATGGGTAGGTTTGATTTGGAAATGTGTAGAACTCACTCGCTCCTCTCAAATTCTCTCTCTGTCCAACCGCCTTCTCATACATTGAAAAATTTGGAGCTAGTTGGAAACTAGCAACCGGTTCACTAGGTTGTATAAGAGTGGCTACGGACGCATCCACATTCCTAATCATTTTGTTTGTTGCTGCAATATAAGCTGCCAACGACTGTTCCAAACTAGACATGGGTGGTGAAGGGGTTTCGGTAAAAGATTTGAAATTGTTTGGATACGTGAAACTCCCAAAAGGCTGTGTAGAGGCAATATCTAGTGAAGGTGGGAAAGTCGAGTAGGACTGGTAGGAATTGGATGGTTGGACAGGAGTAGGGTCAACATGTGGATAAAAAGGTGAATGGACTTGTTGATCCCTAGAACTAGATGTGTTGAGAGGGGTGAAAGATCGGCTACGAGATTGAGCGATATGCTCCGCAATAGACATCAGTTTAGGAGTTACAGCAGGACTTGAAAAAGTGGTATCAACATATGAAGGTGGTAAAAGTTGACTTGGTCGACACAAAGTGGGTTGCAAAGTCGAACTGTTTCTCCTAGACGCTTCTATTTGATCTTTCAAAGAAATTTTGGGCATGGAGGGATCTTCCTTAAATCGACCGAAACAATTGACGTACGAGGCAAAGTTAGGTTCGGGATACCAAAGTTCAGCAAGGGATTTATGAGGTGGGGTACCCATGATGTTAGAAGGAGAAGAGAAAGAAGGTAGGAGGTGCAAGGATTTCTTAGCGACAAAAGTTGCAAGTTTTTATAAAAAATTTCCCTTATTTTTTTTTATTTTTTATTTGTAACTGTTTGCAAAAAAAGATTTTTGATAGAGGGCTTAGACAAAAATGCAATCAACCAGAAATGCACAATCAGGCCTAGATCTAGGGTCACCTAGGTCAGCTAGACAGCTCCTAACTGTTCCAAAGGGCTAGAAATAGGACCTCAAACCGCCTCTTCACCGCCAATTGCGGCCAGGTAAGTGCCAGGTAAGTGGGAGGCTCCCCGCTACAAGTAGCGGTCCTAATTAAGTAACCACTTGCCTTAGACACACTTGCCTAGACACCGCAAAGTCAGGTTAGGATAAACGGTCGATGCCTATAACTAGTCCTCTGTCCTATTGAGCTCGAAGCCCTTAGGGCTGAATCTAGTATTTTTTAATTAAGAATGGTCAATGCAAATGCCTTATGTGATTTCTGGGGTCCTGGGAAGGGTGATGAAATCCCCACCCAATCTGAATTGGTCAAAAGCCCCTTAAAATCCGATTAAAGATATGCAAAACAGTAAATCACTTGCAATCAAATCTTTTTTTTTGGTGAATTTCAAAGTTTGCAAGTTTTCTAATTAAAATTTTCCTTTTTTCTCTTGCTCTTTATTTGGAAAGATATTTTTAGCAAAAAGATTAAGGGTATGCAAATCAGAAAAGATCACTTGCAATCAATTATTATTTTAAGCATAGCGCAACGAATCCTGCATAAGATTTGTTATTTGGAAAGGAAAAGATTTTTTTTATAGCGCACGGAATCCTGCAGGAATTTTCAGAAAAGATCTATCAAGATTTACAGAGAAGAAACATAGGAGCTTACAGAAAGTTTTTCACCAGATGATGCCTCGAGATTGCCGCGTTTCCGCGGCGTAAGTGGGGTCCCACAGCGGTTCCGAGGTCAGGCAGTCGGCGCGGGTCCCAAGAAATTTTCTGAACTTCTGATTTGACCAGACGGCCGCGTTTCCGCGGTCTGAGGTGGGTATGCGCGGCGGAAGCGCGGCGCAATGGAGGGCTCGGATCTCTAAAAAAATTCGGCTGCTCTGATTTTGATGTCCCCTTCTGTTTTGATATTTTGTTTTCTGTTTCTCTCTCCAGACTTTTCCAGATCCGAAATTGTTTATAGATCCTGCAAAATTCAAACAACAAAGTACCCTTTCCAAAAATAACAGATGATTTATTTTTATAATTTTTGGAGTTTTCATATTTTTATGCTTTTTTTTTTAATTTTGATTAACCCGAAATTGCAAAAAGAAAATAACACGCCATCCCCGGCAACGGCGCCATTTGATTGATCTTTTGTGTAGGCTTGATTAAGATCCTTCTATTTGTTGGTCAAAGTCCCTTTTTTGTGTCGTCTTTTGTCTTTTTCACTGTTTTAGATCCAAGAACCTGTAACCTGTAATATGTAGCAGACATGCGTCAAAAGCACCTGTTTATTTGTAAAAAGAATAAGAATGGGGAATATAATAATGCAATATTATGGTATGAACAGTTGCCAGCAATTCAGATGTTGACTGCACAGAAGGAACTTATTGAAGACTTTCGAAGATTTGATTTGGAGGTTGTGCTACCGTATTCTTTGGGACAGTTGATGCAGCTGCAAGTAGAGTCGTCGTTGATCGAGCGCAATTGCAGGACCTAGATTGCAAAAGTTTCGAGAACATGTTGAAGCTGGACTTCGAACAGACTTACTGATCCATGAAGATGGTTCGTTGCGATATGGTAGTCGTTTGTGTGTGCCAAAGGGAGATATTCGCGAAGAACTTATGAAAGAGGCGTACAGTTCAGCATATTCTGTACATCCAGGAGGCACGAAGATATACCGAGATATACGACAGCATTTCTGGTGGGAAGGTATGAAACGGGAGATTGCCCGCTTTGTGGCAAAGCGCTTGGTGTGTCAGCAAGTTAAGGCTGAGCATCAAAGGGTTGCTGGTTTATTGCAACCACTTCCGATTCCTCAGTGGAAGTGGGAACATATAACCATGGATTTCATGACGGCTTTACCGCGGAGTCCAAAGGGCAACAATGCAGTTTGGGTGATTGTTGATCGATTGACCAAGGCAGCTCATTTCATCACTTTTCGGGTTGGTCAATCAACAGAAACTTTGGCAGAACGGTACATGCAGGAGATTGTAAGATTGCATGGAGTACCGGTGAGCATCGTGTCCGACCGTGACACTCGTTTCTTATCACACTTTTGGAGGAGTTTACAGGAAAGTTTTGGGACTCGTTTGAAATTTAGCACAGCCTATCATCCTCCAACAGATGGCCAGTCGGAGAGAACGATCCAAACTCTTGAAGACATGTTGAGAGCTTGCATGTTAGACTTCAAGGGTTCATGGGAGGATCATTTGCACTTAGTGGAGTTTTCTTACAATAACAGTTTTCAGGCGACTATTCAGATGGCTCCATTCGAAGCTTTATATGGTCGCAAGTGTCGTTCACCTGTTTGTTGGGACCAGATTTGGTCGTGCAGACAGTTGAGAAGATTAATACTATCCGGAATCATATGAAAGCAGCACAAGACCGACAGAAGAGTTGGGCAGATACGTCGAGAAGACCTCTAGAGTTCGCCGTGGGTGATTTGGTATTCTTGAAGATATCACCGACTTGAGGGGTGATCCGTTTCGGAAGTCGAGGAAAGCTTAGTCCTCGATTCGTTGGACCTTTTGAGATCTTGGAACGTGTTGAGAAGTGGGTTATCGATTGGCGTTACCGCAATTCTTGGCGAATGTTCATGACGTGTTTCATGTATCTCAACTCCGTAAATATGTTCGAGATGAAACACACGTGCTGGATCATTCGGAGCTGATTGTTCAAGAAGATTTGACTTTTGAGAAGCGACCGATGTCAATTGTGGATCGAAGAGAAAAGGTTCTTAAGAACAAAGTTACCCCTCTTGTACTTGTTTCTTGGGGTAATCGCTCACATGGAGAGTCAACTTGGGAACGAGAAGATAAAATCCGACAGAAGTTTCCCCATCTATTCTTATAGTTGTTGTTTGTTTATCCTTTCTTGTTCTTGGAATTTCGAGGACGAAATTCTTTTTGTAGTTGGGTATAATATAAAAACCGAGTTCAGTTATACCAATTTCTGTTTCAGTATTCATTTATCTGTGGTATTTTATTGATTTACCTTGTTTGGGTGCTAATGGTAGTTTACATTTTTACATTGCATTCGACCCGACCCGCTTGATTGAACTGGTTGATTCATATTTATAGATTACCCTGGCTTGTTACATATACACGTGCATCTAGTATAAACTGCATATTGACTTTTATTTGGCATCGCACACTTTATCATATAATATTTTAGATCACGTAAAATAAATTAAAATTGCATTTCATAGCCTGCATGATACCTCTAACCCTGTGGTAGAATCCGTGCATCTTGTCCTCGTCCCGTTCAGTGAAACGGACGTGTTTGGATAGCTACGCACACGTATGTGCATCCGTTCTTAGGGGTATGCATTTTCGTTACCCGAGCATTCATTTTTTAATTTTGGTTGTCGCATATATTTTCGTATTTTAAAACTGAAATTTTAGACCCGACCCGGGCGTGTTTTGGAATATTTTGTATCCCGCCAAAATTCAAATTTATTTAATATTTAGATTTTATTTAACAATTTAAAATTTCGTTAACAGCATAAAATTTAATAACTAACTAAAATCTTTTCTTATTTAAAATCCCAACTCATTTAACAACCCAGCACCATTCTCTCTCTCTTTCTTTCTCTCTTTTCCTGCCTCGTGGTCCCCACCGCAGCTCTCTCTCCTTCTCTCTCCTCATTCTTTCCTTTCTCTCTCTCTTCCCTTTCTCCTTTCTCTTTCTCTCTCCCCTCACTAAACGCCAACTTCATCTCTCCTCCCTCTCTCTCTCTCCCCTCTCGCGCATCCCTCTCTCTCTCTTCTCGGTATCACCGTTGGCTTCTCAAGTGTGGTCACCGCGGCCACGCTATCGTCACCTCCCTTCTATATTTTTCCTTCTTTTTTTTTTAAATCGAGCGCCATCTCCCTCCTCGCAAACCCATCGTCGCCGATTCCCAAACTCAAACCCTAACCCTAAAAACTCCTCATCCCTCACTCCTTCGACCTTAACCGAGCCTCATCATCTCCTCCTCCACCATCCTCTTCATCCTCCGAGCCTTCACCTGCACATCCAAGTCACCTCGGAACCCATCACCACCACACCTCCCTAGCCGCCGATCATCTCTCGCCACCACCATCATCCCCATCTCCTCTTCTCTCCTTATCTTCTCTGTTCTCCTTCCCTGCACCAACCTTGCACCAAGAAAACCAACAACAGAACCCTAGCCGAAACCCTAGCAACCAACCCTTTCGCCGGAGCTCCGTTCATCACCGTCGACATCTCCACCCCTCTCTGCAAACCCAGTGAGCATCCCTCTTGTTCTCAATCTCTTCTCCCTCTTTCCTTTCTTCTCTTTCTTTCTTTCTTTTCTTTGCTTTTCTTTTCTTAAATTCTTAGTTCTCTGTCTTGTGTAGTTTGCCGGAATCCGGTTGTGCCGTCGACAATCCCGATGACCCAGCGAGCGTTTCTGACCCGTGTGATCCCCTTGTATGTTGTTTGGATCCGTTCCGTGCATCGTGCACACGTCACGACTTTTTCCGCCGACGTGTGACGTTCCGTATACCCGTTTCTTGATCTGTCGAGGCAAGTAAAACTTGCTACATGCTATTCATATTATTTTATACTTATTTAATTACATGTCAAACCTGTAGATTTAATCTAATGTCGCATGTTCCATTTTAACATTCGATGTTCCATTATATCATTTTAGATCTAGAACTTGAACATATCATGTTGCATTTTAGTTTACAATACGTGGTACCCACGTCCTTATTTAAATCACATAATAATTATTTGCACAGCTCATAGTACCCTTTAATAGTTTGTACCCTATCAGACAACCGTTTGCATACATCTAGCCTAATATATATTCAATTGCATCCCTAGATCATTTAATACATATTAATGTGATTTTAACATTCCATATTCGATAAACTGTATTTAATTAATGTTAGAACTATTCCCTTAACCTAAATCGATAACTGTACATCCATATGCTTTAATCTGTACTTATTTGCATATAACATCACAATGTTCCATTTTTATTGTTCCATTAGTACCCATACTTGTTTTGTATACCCATACTTATTTTTAGTTTGATTATGAGCACTCACGTGACATGTTGTGCATCCCTGACATGACTTAATACACCACCTACTACTCGACACGACGTGATACCATGCACTTCTTGACATGACATGATACCTATATATTACCTGACTTGACTTGAGATACCATGGCTTTCTCTGTTACCTGATCTTGTTACTAATGCCAACAAACCTGACATGTTGTCCATATGGATATTTCCTGTTGTCTATCCAGACAAACCTTTACCTGCTGATCCTGTGTTGGTATTAGCTCCAGATTTATCAATACTTGACTTGAATACATAACTTGGGGGTATGGGGAAATCAATGATGAAACCTGACTTGTAACTCGACAGTTCGATACCTTTACTGATCAGTTTTAGAGGCTAGGCCAGCCTTGGGATTATGCTGTTGACATCATTCATCGTTACCCCTTTTCCTTTTAGTGCCTAGCGGCATGTCTCGGCTTCAGCCCGAGAATCTTCACCGTGATCCCGGGCACGCACGGGATACTATTGAGTTACATTGATAATTCATCAAATTGATTTCAAAGACTTGAGAGTAGTTAACCGAATAGACCAGTTTAGATTACTCTCTACACATTACCCCACTGTCCTTACTTATATCACTGTTATACCTGTTTTACCATTTATACTCATACCTGCATGTATTGCTACCCCTGTTTCTAGTATTGCTTGATATTATAACGCACTGACGTCTGGGTTTTGCATGACCCAGATTCCTTACCTTTGCTGTAGTCCGAGCATGAGTATTTCAGTCAGCAGGCTGAGCAGTGAGGACTTGCTAGTAATTAGTTCATTTTACTTTCGGTATTTTCATTCCTGATGTGAGCCCGCATTATAGGACGTACATTCCAGTTTATTCTTGTATTGGATCTTTTGCTTCCGCATTATTTTATTCTTAACTCATTTTATTTTGGCTTATGAACATGTGTTAGATAGTTTATTATTGTTCTTGATATCTCTACAGCCGTAATGTGACTGTGGAAGGATATTTCCTATCCACAGGTAGCATGGTTGGCTATGTCACGTGTCTATCTTAGCGTACTCTGGGAAGCGGGGCGTGACAGTGTTTGATGTAGACCACGTGGTGTGGGGTAGTTTGAGTGTGAGTTCAACGGAATCTCGGGAGTCCCATTGCCGGCATATACCGTGATTTTGGGAGTTGTATGGATGGAGTTACTGATTATTATCGTGCGTGATTCGGGCCCGTGTTCCCTTGTCCCTGGGGCCCTACCCTTGGGTTGGGGATACTCCTGCGTGGTTGACACTCACACTTGGACTGACGATAGGTTTAGCGACCTGAACAGTGAAACTTAGAGACTGATAGGTTTAGTGACGTTCATTGATTACTGATTCGATATACCTGCCTTACTGTTAACCTGCTTTATTGTTTACCTGTACCGATTAATTCATACTCACATCATTACTTTATGTTTACTGCTTCATGTTTATCATCACTGCATATATTACACATATTTATTTATATTGCTATTGTGTCGCTCTGACCACCTGAGTATGCATGCTCAGAGTAAGAAGTGGACTTAGCTCGGATCAGCACTTGTCGTACCTTGAGGATATTGCGGACATCTAGATCAGCGACGTCAGCACTATCTTACCTTGGACTCTATCTGGTTAGTTTTATATCTGTTTTTGATTTAGTAACTGCATTTCTCATTTCATATGCATTGATTACTGATTACCACGTAAAGCTAGAAGCCGAAGTATAACTACGGCAGGATATTTCCTTGATCGTAGGAGTATGGCTGGCCTTGACACCCCTCATATTCCGTATTTTGGGAAGCGGGGTGTGACAGGGATCAAGAAACAAGAACACAAGAGCATCATATGACATGAATAAAGACTAACAATTTATCCAAACAACATAACCAATAAAACATTAGCATAAAAAAGTACCGAAAACTAACAGGTAATCAATTCATATGAATTTAGGATAAACACAAGAAATGTAGTTCTAGATGTTACACAGACATGGGTTCAAGTCTTGACTAATTCCAAATACTGGTTTAAGAGATAATCACATTTGGGTATCGCTGCGCAGTGCAGGGCAGAACCTGTCCAGCACAGTCGTATGTTTTAAAAGTGCAGTTTGTGATATTTTATGTCGGTTTTCAGGTCTGAATATGAACTAGAAAAAGTTAGGTCTTTCAGTCTTATTATAAAAACAACTTGAGTTTAATCGATTGGATATCTGAAACTATAATTACGATTATTTTAATTTAAAGGATATAAAACATGTTTTATTTTTCCGGGACAACAATAAGGGGGCAACTTGCAGAGCATATATCGTGTCGAAATATGCATTTCTGAGTCTAGAGTTCTACAAGAAAGTTGTAAGGTTGTCAATTTGGTATCTATTCATCTAAATATTTTTGCAAACCGACTTTTGTAGATTTAAATATGATGTTTTGAAAAACAGTATGCAGATCAGGACAGAATCTGTTTAAGATTCGACACATAGGTTTAAAAGACAGAAATAAATTATTTCCGTCGAGTTGAGTTAAGAAAAGTTAGATCTTTCGATCTAGTTGTCAAAAATATGTGATTTCACTCAATTTGGATCTTTGAAAATAGAGTTATAAATTTTTGAAGAGGGATTTTAAACAATTTTCGGTGTTACAAAAACAACGACTAAAAGCCCCATAAAACATGAATCGTAGTTCGGTTTGATTTGAATTTTTTTATACCGCATATACAAAATCTATCCCTTGCTACATCCAATTTTCTTAGAACGTTTCAAGGATCAAAGTTATAACAAGAATCTACCTCTAAATCGACTCGGTATAAAGGAAAGGTATTTCAAGTGTCCAAAACATAAGGTTCCATTTAAAACTTAAAATACGATTTAAATTCTCATAAAACGGCGATGCAAGACAGAGTAAGAATCTGTTCTTGTGTTGAGAATATTAAACATGATACGATTCATATGAAACAGGTATGGGGTTCGATTTGCAACATATACTAAATTTCGTGCCAATATTAGTTAAACCTTGCATCAAAGGAGATCCTTCTTTTATAAGCACTCGATTCTCTGAGTAATGCAAAATCACTTGTTATTCGAATCTAATCGTGTTCATAAACTACTAGTATTAAACAAAACAGGTATGTGACAGAGAAATTATAGTTACAAGTATTTATCGATTTCTTAAAAAGAAACACATGAAGGCAAAACTACGGCTAACAATTTATGCATTTAAACTAACTACTTTACTTTATACATGTCATTTTAACATGAGGATATCGATGGAGGGTACGAACAATGAGTGGTGATGCATCAAGAGAAGATGGCTTCAACAAGAGGGAAGAAAGAGAGACTTACGCGTTCCAGCCGGTATCATCATTGGGCTGATCTATCTGCCGATTAGCCTCGCGTTACCAGCGAGACTTTTTGTGAAAGATTCGTAATGATGCATTATTATTTTTAATAAATTATGTATTCAGAGTGGAAGTTAAAGGAAATTGAAAAGTCATTTGGAAGTTACGAGAGGGTTTTAAAATAATTACAAGATCCGAGGTTCGATCTCGCAACCTTTAGAACAACACTCAACATGTTAACCAAAAGGATACAAGAAATGACCAAGCATATAATTTAATAGAAAAAAAATATTATTTTCTTAACTAATTTTTTTCTCTTTTAAATAAAACAAATTCTCTTTTCAAAATTTTCTTTGAAAACAAAATCGAATAAATTCCTTTTATTAAAAGAAACCAAAATAAATCTTTTAAAATAATCTTTCAAAACCCTTTTTGATAAAACGAATCATTTCGAAACAAATAAATTTTTATTTTTTAATAAAAACAATATAGTAAAAATAAGGTCGTTACAATAAATCTTCGGGTTAACCCATTAGTATTAGTTTTTGTGCACTAATTCATACTTCCATGTAATCTCCTTCCGGAGCTCGAATTTTTGGTTGATTTGCACATAAATGTTGGTAAATGTCAAGATATTTTGGTCGAGAAAAATAATAAGGTAAAAGAGGAAGACATGCTCTCAGTAAACTTTGTCCTTCATATTGAGAAAGAAGAAGAAACATAGAGAAAACGAGGAAAATAATAACAAGGCGTTGACTTAGGAAAAGGACATAAAGAATTTAACTCCGTTCCTATTATGAGTTATGGTATAATCCCAACAATTACATAAATTATTAGTTAACGCGGATGAAGATATAATTAATTCCATTAACCGCTTCCTTGTGTAAAGATTGTCATAAAATTAATTTTTGGAGATGGGATTCATAAATAAGTTTTTGCTGTGCCATCTACTTTAATTGTATTGGTGAAATCGTTGTGCCATAACTCATTTTGATGGTATATATCTAGCAATATGTTCATACAATGGTCCAACTGTTTGCAAAATCGAGGATTAGACCCCTCAGTTCTTTTGCTATATATGATTGGCTAACCTTGTAAGGCTGATGGTCCATTCATATATTAGACATTGATTATTATGATTTTTTACCTGGATCTTTCATGTCTAGAGATTGCGTTTTGATAGCCTCTTTTTTCATCTTAGTTACTGATGTCATGTCATTTCTTAACAAACACATCTCTATGCTAAATGTTGACGAGCCAAAAAATTATGGTTCAGGGGCATGGAAGATTGGCATGGGGCAAACTTGTTCTTTTATTTGGAAATATTAACCAGACAAGTCATTATATTATATAATATTCTAAAGCCTTTCTTTGCTGTATGATTTTGTTCCTCTTTTTCTTCTTTTCCTTGTTTTACCGGGACATTTGTGTTTTGATAGCATTTTAATTTTCATTATATATTTATGCTGAGTGATGATGTAGATATTGTCGTGTGGTTTTGAAACAGAAGGCAGTAAAATGCTAACGGAAAAATACATCAGGATATCAAAACTTCGAGAAAAAACTATAAGGCCTTGTTTGGATACAGAGTTAGAATAACCATGGTTTATTTTCAAATGGAGGTAGAGATGATGCAAACTGTGGTTTGTAAGGCTTAAATTTCAAAGTTGGAGTTTTGTAAACCTTGGTTAGATTATAGTTGAGATAACTGCAGTTATCTCAAGTTTTGGGCTGAGATAAATGCTATTATCTAGCATTAAAATACAAAAAACATAAAATATTGAGAGATTATTATGCAATTCACCCCAATTAATGTCTTAAAAAAGGTATGCCTAATGCCCTACAATAATAGACCCCAAACAATGTATCTCATCCCAACGGTCCATTGCACCACAGGACCATCTTACGAAACCGCCCATCCTCGAATCAACGGCCGAGATTCATCCTAATTTCTTCCTACAACACCCACTCGTCTCTTTCCCAAAACCAGCGTCAGCAAATAGTCACCTCAATTGACAATAATGTCCCTACGCAACCAACAAAACGCCACTAAACCTGAGCGGCGTATTTGTAATCCTACACCACCGAAAGCGTAAGAATCAACAGAGCGAAGAGAGAGTGAGAGAGAAGAGGAGATAGAATCCATAACCCTAATCCTCCTCTCTCCCAAATCCCTTCGAAAATTTTCGATTTTGCTCAACGAAATCGAGATGGTGAGTTCTTATTACGTTTTTTTGTAAGATTCGTTAATATTTCATAGAATTGCGTGTTATTTTGTTCAGATTCTGTGCATGCTTTGTAAAATTTTAGCTTTTTTAATCGAAAATGTTCGCATTTCCCTGAGAATATTACATGTTTGTGAAAAGTAAGAGGAGAGCTGAGGAAATCCCTCAACTTTTTTTGGGGGGGGGGGGCAAAGAAGAAATATCAATCTTTTAAATCAATAGCAATACATGTAATCTCTGAGTTTCAATTTATGTAATTTTGTTGGTATTGTAGAGTGAATTTATGTAAGAAAACGTCGACTGATTCTGTAGTTTAAAAGTCGGCACCTTTTACATGTAAATGTGTCAACCTCTTAGGTTGAAGTATCACTTACTGTTCTTTAGTGATGGCAGCTTAGTAAACACGGAGCCAAATTTGGGTTATTACTTAGTTTTCTCTCTAAGATGTACTTTTCAAGGCAATTTTTTCGATTTAAATATGTATTTCTGTATTGAAAAAAATATATGGCTTGGAGGGTTTCATGATATCAAAGATATATCCAGTTACTGCAACGGACATGAAAATAATAATGGTTAGTCAAAAACTGTTGTTAATGATTGTCAGTTGACTTTTAAAATCCTGTTTTTGTTATGTAGCAGAGTGATATACAATCTGTTGTTTGAATTATTACCGGTTCATCAATCCGAAGTGGATTTTTGTTTTTTGACAGCATAAATTGGGAAGAGGACAGCGGGAGAAAATCCACCAGTTCATGGCAATAACCGGAACCAGGTAGCTTACTGATAGCTTCTTCATGTTTTTTGGTCTATTAGTTTTGCAATTACTTAAACTTGTTCATGGCTGGCATAAGGAGAGTGATTATCACCTAATTACATCACCGTATTTCCTGCCTCTCCATCATAGGATTTTCACTAAACATGAAGCTTATATTATTGGTTAAAACTGAGCTGAGGTAACTCATACACTTAATAGGCTCCTTATTGAGATTTTTCTATTATTCAGAATAGTCATTAATCATTATTCATGCCAGAACTAGTATTTGAATCAACCTAGACTAAGCTTGGTTTTGTTGGATCATTGAAAGGTTCATTTATAAGTATAGGTCTATTGTAGTCATGGAATCCATTACCCATGAAGTTTGTGCAGTTTGCTAGTGAAGATCAATAATTATGGTAGTTTTTTCTTCTTATTTTCCACTGTTGATGTCTTTCTAACACACTAAGAACTAAAGGTGGATAATAGATGATACGAGAATACCAATCATTGATCAAACACTAATGATGTGAATGTTCATGATATTAGAAATATCCTAATAAAGAATCCCTACAAAATGAAATGCATTTGACTGCAAACAAGGTATCATGAAATGCAAAACCTAGAAACTACGCAATCTCATGTACAGAGATGTCCAAGTTTAAGTAACAAGTAAGATAAGTTTATGGAAATTCACATTATAGTTGGGCATGTAAATCATATTCATTAACAACATCACATGTAAATCCATCAGGTAAACTGAGAGAAGAGAACAGTCCTTCAGATTTTACAAATCACTATCATATACTTAACATGGTCCGACCAACATAGATATGTATGAACGTGTATGGTTGGTCTCATAGCATTATAAATCACTTTTGATAACGTTGATGGACGTCGAAACCATATCGTCGTTGAAGATATCCGTGATCTGATCATCTGCGGATGAGATGACAATATTTGAGCTGGAAGCAAGCAGCATTCAATATGACCAAGGGTTGATTTGAAGAAGTCGAGAGTGTTATACTGGCTTAGGATGCTAGATTGATTGATGAGTAATCTACAGACCATGCATAGGGGTAAAATCCTCTAGTCTTGAAATGTTATTGTTCACAAGCATTTGACCGCACATGAGTTGTAATCTTTTCATAGGTAAACTTTCAGGCAAACTCTCATCAACTCAAGATATATGATTTTAATAGATTTAGGCTATGTTGATAATAGCCAATAGATGTCAACAATTCTATGCTGCGGTAAAATAATTAAAAAAGATTTTACTTTAGTATACAATTATGGCCATACCTGAAATTAGTCAACACAAAGTGCCGGTATATCAAGAGGAGAAGACCTTGAAAGTAGACAGGAAGGAGAAAATATAAAATTTATCAATCTTACCTTTGCAGAATGCTAAATGTTACTTCTTGAAAGCTAGCACTTGCATCATCTTCCTTTTTCAACAAATTATTGTCTTAAAAACGTTTAATTGTAATTTGTATGGAACCTAGGTTGCTTTTGGTTAGGAAAGGACAGCTTAAGAATTAAGATGTACTTCACTTGTTCTAAGAAATGGATTGCTGCACAACACTTCTTCTTCTACACCCCTCTCTTCCTCTTCCTCTTCCCCTTCTTTTTATTTTTATAATGTTAGATGGCATGGGAATTGCTCTTCTCTATTGATTAGTCAGCCAAGAAAGCAAGCGTGTGTTCTCCGCCGAAAGACACAACCGGGACGTTGGGACGTCCGGCTTGAATTTTGGGGGCAGATGCTATTGGGTTTTATCCATCCACCTCTCCGAAGATGCTAAGTTGATTTATGACACTGTGTATCGGAGATTTGGACGGATGCGGCCGTTGCAGTGGACTTCGTCAGATTCCCCCTCATTTGTGAGGGGTTTTTTGATTGTGGGGACGCTCTTTTCTGCGGGCGCAAGCCCCTGCAGTTAATTACGCTACCGCATCGCGGTAGCCACTTTCTCCTTCTCCAGATGGTCGCTTTGTGTCGTGTGTGTTTGTTTTGTTTTTGGTTGCCTGTGGATTGTATACGGAGACTAATTTATGTTGTCGCCCGTAGGGCGTGGATTAGTCCAAATCCGTACTTAGATTTGGTTTTGGTTTGGATTTAAGGATCGTTATTCTTATTGAGATTAAGATCAACTTAAACGTTTGTTGAGAATACGTTAGTCTAATTTTAGATTAAGATCCACTCAACAAGATTTTGGGATCATTTAGATCCAACGAAAGAGTATTTGGACTCGATCGTCTTAGTTCAGGGACATTGCGGTCCATAAGTTTAAGGACATCATAGTCCATGGAGTTTAAGGACATCATAGTCCATGAGTTTAAGAACCTCATAGTCCAGCTTAAAGACATCATAGTCTAGTTTAAAGACCTCATAGTATGTAAAGTTTAAGGACATCATAGTCCATGAGTTTAAGGACCTCATAGTCCATAAAGTTGAGGACATCATAGTCCATGAGTTTAAGGACCTCATAGTCCAGTTTAAAGACATCATAGTCTTATTTAAATACTTCATAGTCTGTGAGGTTTAGTTTAGGGACGTTGCAGTACATAAGTTTAAGGACATCATAGTCCATGGATTTTAGAGACGTCATAGTCTGTAGAGTTTAGTTTAGGGACGTTGCAGTACATAAGTTTAAGGACATCATAGTCCATGGATTTTAGAGACGTCATAGTCTGTAGAGTTTAGTTTAGGGACGTTGCGGTCCGCAGTTAGTTTAAAGACGTTGCGGTCCACAGTTAGTTTAAAGACATTACGGTCCATAGCTTGTTGGTTGTCGGGACCCACCACCTCTTTGAAGACGTTGAATAATTACTACATGTATCAGAGGTGTGGAGAGATGTACCCTTGAACCAAATTCCAGATTGAGAAATCATCAATCATGAGCATGGAGGCTCAGTTTGTTTGGAGATTTAATCTCAGGAGGAACTTAATTGATTTGAGGTTGGAGTCGGTTCCTTGTAGTGTTAAACACTAATATATTTAGCGCTCACGTGTTCCCACGTGATGCTCTCAAGGCAGTGTTAAACACTGAAAGTTGAAGGCGCTCACGTATGGCACGTGAGGTTCTAAAGCAGTGTTGAATACTGAAATTTAGGACCGCTCACGTGTTGCACGTGATGCTCTTGAAAGTTGGCGCCGTTCGCTGGGGTTTATTCCTTTGCTCTTTTACAAGTGCTAAGCCCTATTGGGGGTCACGTGTGGCACGTGAGGCTCTTAGAGTTGGGCGCTGCCTCTTTTATTCTTTTGTTCTTTTACAAGTGCACTTCTCAGGGGTCACGTGAGGCGCCCCAAAATAGGGCTTATTCCTCATTTCTCGTTTATAAGTGCTGAGCACTTCTCAGGGGTCACGTGGAGCACGTGGCTAAATCTCAGTCTTTCCCTTTTTGTTCCTCAAAGGTGCTCACGTGGCAACACGTGAGCTTTTATGTGCTTGGAGATCCCGAGTTTCGAGGCTTTCAAGCCCATTGTTTTATGAGAATTAGATTCTTAATATTTAGTTTTTCTCTTAGGTTTGGGATCTGTATGACAGAATCTTCCTGATTAGAATTAAATTCTCAACTTGTGAGGAGATCTGCTTCGGCAGATCTTTGCCATACGGGAGAACTAAGTTCTCATATGAAGGGCTAAACCCTTGTTTCATCAGAGGAATTAAATTCCTAGGAATTAAATTCCTATATACTTTTTGGGAGAATTAGATTCTCTGAACTTGGATCTCTCTCTAGGTTTTGGATCTGCATGGTAAAATCTTCCCGATGAGAATTAAATTCTCAACTTGTGGGAAGATTTGCTTCTGCAGATTTTAATCAGATGAATAACTAAGTTCTTTTTAGAAGAGTTAAACTCTTATGGAGGTGAAAAAGAGATGAGATATTCTCTGTATTTTTTTTTACCTAGAGTTTCTTTTTTCTTTTTTTTCTCCTTGAAGTTTTATGGGGGTTCCTCTATTTTCGACTTAAAGTCTTGGGTCCTTTATATAGGGGATGCTGATTTGTTGAATCAGTTAAGGAAATCTTTCCTCTGATTGATTTGAGGATGTTTTCCCACCATTGGATCTTTGATCCTAGGGTTTCTGTTCTACAGAACACAATCTTCTTGTTTTTAACAAGTCTGGGAAAATATTTTCCCATACAGAACTTATTCTGTATTATTTTCTTAATCAGAATTTAATTCTGTGCTCTGATGATTTATCATCTCCGTTGGATTTTTGATCCAACGGCAGAGAACCTTTTGTTCTAGTGCCAGCGCTCTCGTGCTTTGCACGTGATGCGCTGTCACAGAGTCTTTGACTCTTAGCGCTTGGCGCTCAGCGCTCTCGTGCTTTACACGTGATGCGCTGCTTCAGAGTCTTTGACTCTTTAGCGCTGGCGCTCAGCGCTCTCGTGTTTTGCACGTGATGCGCTGCCTCAGAGTCTGACTCTGGGTGCTGACGCTCTCATGCTTTGCACGTGAGGCGCTGCTTCCTAAAAGTTTAACTCTTATTTAATAGATTTCTTTTTTGTGTTTTGCACATTGGCGCCTGCGTGAGGAGCACGTGAGGTGCCATCATAGGATTTAATTCTATTCGAGGCAGTACCTACATGCTTTGCATGTGAATTTTTTCCTTTATTTTTATTTTATTGTTATTATTTTTCTAAGGGAGCAAGTTTTGAGCCAAAATTTTGGCTGGAACAAATGCCCCCCACCATTTTGCCCACGTAAGTATGTACGTGGGTGAAGTAGTGCAATATTATGCGTGGCCAGAGAATTGATGGCTCAGGAGACAAGTTTAGTGTTCTTGTAGCCTAAGACTTTTTCCATCTTCATTAACCGTAAGGGTTTCAAGAAGGTTTTTTCTCCCTACGAGTCGAAAGGATCCCGTAGGTGTATTTTTTCTTTAGGAGTCGTGAGGATTCCTAAGTGCGTTTTCTCTTGAGAGTTGTAAGGATTTCACAAGAGAATTTTCTCCCTTACAAGTCGAGAGGACTCGTAAGTGGTTGTTTCCCCTTGTCGATATTCGACTTGGGAGAGTGTGACCCGTGAATATTGTACAAGAGTCAGTTTGGATCTACTTGTAGGGCAGCGATGGCTTAGGAAATAGGGTTAAGATTTGCCGCCTAAGACTTTTCAATTTTATAAGCTATGAGGGTCTCATAAAGACTTTTCTCCCTACGAGTCGTGAGGATATTGTAGGTGTATCTTTTCCTTAGGAATTTCGTGAGGATTCCTAAGTGCGTTTTCTCTTGAGAGTCGTAAGGATCTCACAAGAGAATCTTCTCCCTTACAAGTCGAGAGGATTCGTAAGTTGTTTCCCCCTTGTCGATATTCGACTTGGAAGAGTATGGCCCGTGGATAGTCCATCTTGACCTCCTTGCAGGGTAGTGATGGCTTATGAGACAAGGTTATGATTTGCCACCTAAGACTTTTCAACTTTATGAGCCATGAGGGTCTCATAAAGTCTTTTCTCCCTATGAGTCGTAAGTGTCTTTTCTCCTTAGGAGTCCTGCGTGCGTTTTCTCTTGAGAATCGTAAGGATCCTACAAGAGAATTTTCTTTATGCATATGGACACTAATTTTCCCGCAGGTCGAGACGAATCGAGGGATTCTCGCAAAAACACTGATTTCCTTGCGGGTTGAAACGAATCGAGGTCCTCGTCAAGGACGCCGATTTCCCTGAATCGAGGTTTTTGCCAAGGACACTGATTTCCCTGGGGTTGAGACGAATCGAGAGATTCCTGCAAAGACATTGATTTCCTTGCGGGTCGACGCGAATCGAGGTTCTCGTCAAGGACACTGATTTCTCTGAATCGAGGTTTTGCCAATGACACTGATTTCCCCGGGGTTGAGACGAATCAATGTATTCCTGCAAAGACACTGATTTCTCCTGCGGGTTGACGCGAATCGAGATGCTCTCGTCAAGGACGCTGATTTCCCTGAATCGAGATATTTGCCAAAGACACTGATTTCCCCGGGGTCGAAACGAATCGAGGTATTCCTGCAAAGACATTGATTTCTCTGTGAGTCGACGTGAATCGAGATTCTTTCGTCAAGAACGCTGATTTCCTTGAATCGAGGTAAGAAGCGATGGCTTAGTAAACAGGTTCAGATCTGCCGCCTAAGATTTTTCAATTTTATGAGCCGTGAGGGTCTCATAAAGGGTTTTCTCCCTACGAGCCGAGAGGATCCCGTAAGTGTCTTTTCTCCTTAGGAATTGTGAGGATTTCTAAGTGTGTTTTCGCTTAAGAGTTGTCAGGATCTCATAAGAGAATTTTTCCCACCTATAAGTCGAGAGGATTCGTAAGTGGTTGTTTCTCTCCTTGTCGAGATTCGACTTCGGAGAGTGTGACCCGCGAATAGTATACAATAGTCCATCTTGGACCGACTTGCAGGGCCCCAGTGCTTAGGGAACATGTCCTTATCCCGATTGCCTAAGGCTTTTCCCTACGAGTCGAGATGAATCGAGAAGTTTTCGCAAGAACACTAATTTCCTTACGGGTTGAGACGAATCGAGAAGTTCTTGCACGGGTTTCCTAACGTCACAGTTAACTCCTGCTAATAGAAGTCCGTTAGGGTCTGTGGCACTAGGGTTTTTTACCCGTCGCACCGTCGCGTTAGCCGAGATATTCCCCGATATGCAATATGCTTGTTCGGGTAGCCCCGTGACTGTCGTGTCTCTGATCCTTTCGGGGGCTGGACAAGACGTCTTCAAGCAATCTTCCAAGTGGTATTACCGTCGAAAGATTAATCGTTAAGGATATTCCATGTTGCTTTTTACTTGAGGTTAGGCCTAGTTTGGGAGCCCCGATGAGTCATGACCACTCCGCGCTGGTGTGGGATGATCTCCGATAGTCTTTTCATGTCTCATTTGAGTTGCCGTCAAGACCCTGAAGCGAGGGATTTTCCTTGGCTTCGTTTGTTGACATTGTGGCTACAATATTGTGACGAATGTCGAGATTGTCTCTGGGTTGTCTGTGAACCGTCGAGGTTTGGAACTAGGGGACTTTGCCGTGGCTTCGTTTGTTGATGTCGCGTCTGTATCCTGCTGGAAGGAAGGGCACTGTTGTCGATCTTTAGGTCGTAGATATAGCCGTCGAGCCTTGGAAATAGGGACTCTGCCATGGTTCCGAGGTAGTCTCTAGGTTGTCTGTGAACCGTCGAGATTTGGAACTAGGGGACTTTGCCGTGGCTCCGCTTTGTTAACGTTGTGTCTGCATCCGATTGGAATACGGAGAAACGCTGTGTTGATCTCTAGGTTGTCGATGTTGACGTCGAGACCCTGAAGCTAGGGATTTTCCTTTGCTTCGTTTGTTGACATTGTGTCTGCAATATTGCGACGAATATAGAGCTTGTCTCCAGGTTGTTTATGAACCGTCGAGATTTGGAACTAGGGGGCTCTGCCATGGCTCCATATTTTGATGTTGCGTCTGTATCTTGCTGGCATGAGGAGGAACGCCGTTGCTGGTCTTCTGGGATGCAGATATTGCCGCTGAAACCTGACTCTCCCTTTGATGAAGTTTGTTGGGACATGTGATTCCCTTTTTGTTTATGCCCATGAATTGTATACATAGGTCAGTATGGACTTAGCTGCAGGGCAAAAAGTTTCATTTCATTTTTTTTCCTTTCCGCGATGCTTTATCATTTTAGCTTTTTATATCGCGAAAGTCGCGATTACCCAATCATTTCGGCTGTTTTTTCGCGGTGCCCAATAATTTCGGCTATTTTTTGTATGCATATATTTTACTCGCCGACTTTTATTGCGAGTTGCCCAAACATTTCGGCTATTTCATATGCATTTTTTTGAGTATGGAACTCATGGTCTGACACCAATCTTGCATCAGTATCGCTGCGACTGGAATGTTGCCAGGAGCGACTCATCATTTGCCATGAAAGGACTTGGAATTTGATACCGATTTAGGCATCAACATCGCTACAACTGGGATATTGTCAGGAGCGAATCATCATCTGCCTTTGTCGGTTCAAACAAAGATGGCTTAGCAAACAGGGTTAAGATCCCGTCGACTAAGGCTTTTGACTTCATGAGCCGTAAGGGTCTCATAAAGATGTTTCTCCCTATGAGTCGTGAGGATCTCGTAGGTGTCTTTTCTCCTTCCTAAGTGTATGTTCTCTTGTAAGTCGTAAGGATCTTGCAAGAGTGTTTTCTCCTTGTAAATCGAGAGGACCTACAAGTGTTTGTTCATCAAATGAGGGCATTCCTCGTCGTTGGTGGGACTCGGCAAGGAAATGATTATTTGTGCCCGTGGATTGTATACAAGGGTCGGTATTGAACCGCTTGTAGGGCAATCTGGGAAAAATGATAGCTTAAGAACAGGTTCAGATCCCTGTAGCTTAAGGCTTTTGAATCTTATGAGCCGTGAGGGTCTCATAAGAGGGTTCTCCTTACGAGTCGTGAGGATCTCGTAAGTGTAATTTCTTCTTAGGAATCGTGGGGATCCCTAAGTGTGTTGCTCCTTTATGAGTCGTAAGGATCTCACACAGATAGTTTTCTCCTTTCAAGGTCGAGAGTACCTTGCAAGTGTCTTTTAACAAGATTGTGCGTCAGCCCAAGGATGCTGCGGGTTTGTAGTAGTTTAAAAACGTTTCGGTCAGTAGTTAGTTTTAGGACATTTCGGTCCTTTGTTAGTTTTAAGACATTACGGTCCACTAGTTTAGGGACGTTTCGGTTCATTATTAGTTTAGGGACGTTTCGGTCCATATCTAGTTTAAGGACATTACGGTCCATAGTTCATCCTGTATGCACGCGTATTTGTCACGTGACGAGATACATAACGATAAAGTGGAATATACCCATTTATGGTGTGATTTGGTTTGGTTGGGGTGTTTCGTGATCCATCCCTACCGCGACTTCTTCCACTTGACGTCGAGGTCTGGCTTTTTCGAATATGGCCATTTTGCGGTCTCGATCAACTTTTCTCTTCTAACGGGCTTCATTTAGCAGCACGTCAATTAGCTCATCGGACGGTTCCAAGGATTTTGGTGCCGATTCTGCCTTCAGCTCCTCTATGTTATCTTCGAACGCCGAGTGAGCTTCTTCATCATTTGGTGACGAATGAGAGATCATGTGACAACTTGCCACGTAATCCTCGGGTTCTTCTGACGCGTCGTCTTTCTCGTCGTTGTCATTGCCTCTGTTCTCAAGGATATGGTTGAGAAACTCATGGAGTGTGACTGGGGTCTGCACCTTCTGGTTGTATTCCTCCAGCGTGTCAATATGCTTTTGTAGGTCCGTGCACTTGTCATCAGGCTGCGCGGGCCTCTTGGTCTTCTTTTTTTCTTCGAAGACTTTGACGGCTGGACCTGAGTAATTTGCCCATCGTTACCGACTCTGGGTGTTGGGTGCGGTTTCAGCATTCCATCGACGATCTCCGGCTCTTGAGGGCTTTTCCACCTGACCGCCGGACATGTTTGAAAATCTTTCAACATTCATTTAGTTTTTGTCGAAAGAATAACTTTCCATGGAGCTTCCTCTATGAATGAGCACGATGCCGCCGGCATGTCCATCTTTTTCGGAGCATGTGGTTGTGGCGGGTTTACCTTCCAGTTTTCAGACAACGCGAATTTGCCTTGCTGGTATTGGTCTTCAACCCAGTTTTTTTAAGACGTAGCAATCTTCGAGTGAGTGACCCATTACTCTGTGGTAGGGACAATGGTTATGATGGTTAACGTCACCAGGTTGCGACAGATGTCTTGGATCCGACAGAGTGATGAGCCCGTTGCGCACTGCCAGTTCGAACAGTCTCCTGTTTTATCCTGGGGAAATGAGTAAGGACGTCTTAACTTCTCATCGAGGGATCGCTGCTTGTTGCCTTGGCGAGCAGCTGATTTCGGCTCACTCGGCTGTTGTTGAGCGTGGGCGACAAAGGTCGCTTTTCCTTTGCCTTTTTCATTTCGAAAATCCGCTTTTGAAGGGAAAGGCTTATAGCCCATCTGGTCCATTTGGACCAGCTTGTCAATCAAGGCCTGGAAGGTGGTCGGTTTGAAGAACATCATGAATTGGAATATGGTCGCCTGCGGATCGAGGGTTCCCACAACATGCCTACCGCAGGAGCCTTTCTATACGCTGTTCGCACTTTGACCATAGGTTGCGTCACCGAATCGCATACTGAACCCATGTCTCCCCTGACCTCACTCGGGCATTGATCAACGCCGTGATTGGGATGCGTTCGCTGGCGCTTGCGAAACGCTGAGTGAATAGCAACTCCATCTTTGTAAACGTTTTGACGGAGTCGTTCGGAAGCTCTGAATACCATTCGAAAGCCGTCTTCGCTAAGCTGCCGACGAATTGGCAAAGCAGCAGCTTATTGTCACCTCCAATATTGCCGCAGAGAGCCCAGAATTGGACGACATGTTGATGGGGATTGCCTGTCCCCTTGTATACGTGGAACTTAGGAATCGTGTATCCTGACAGGTACTTAATCTGATCGTACCAGCTTGGGTATGGTCGCCCAGTTTTGACGATTTGGCCGGCTGCTCCGCTCGCTTAATGAGCTCGTATTTGTTGAGCTATATAATCATCGAGCGCAGCTTTCGAGATTGTTTCCTCCTTTGCTGCTAAAAAGGCCGGAAGAGGATTTGATGTCTCCCCTCTGTCGTCTTCAATGATCATCGGAGGCTCCTCCGCTGGAGGATCTGGCTGGATCATCATGCCCACCATGTCCTGGAACAGAAGCGCCATTTGCTTTATGTTAGCCGCTTGTTCCTCGGCCTCTTTGTCTTTCTTTTCTAGCATCCTCCGGAGGAACTCGGCATCGGTTTTCTGTTCCTGGCGCTGATCCGACGATGCTTCGGGCTTTCCTTATGCCCCGTGAGTGCAGCCATCTTCGTCAACATCTCCTGGAGCTTCTGTTGTTGCTCATAAGCTTTTGTTACCGATCGGATGAGTGGTCGATGACCCCCAGAGGCACGGCTCTCCTTCTTTCCGGAAGCCATATAAACAGTATGCACCACCATGCCCTCAGACTTGGAGCGTCTGGGTTCAGTGCCCTTGAGATTCGTCGCAAGCATCATCTTCTCCGCCCTCCTCTTTTTATGGACGATTGAAGTTGAGGGGGCCGTTGCAGCGGGTACCCAAGTAGACGATACCTTCTGTGTACGATAGGATGGTCTTTCTCTTGCCGAACCTTAATTTTCTTTGGTTGGCGGGAATAGTCTTGGTTAATCACAGAATCTTGGACCCTCTGCCAGACCCTATGGATTTTAGAGGACAGCCTCTGAGGGGCCAACCATATTAAACCGCGATTCGTTCGCAAACACGACATACGAAGTGTGGAGTGGAAAGAGGAAAAGGTCCCACCGGGCGTGCCGGAATCTGTTCTCCGCCGAAAGACGCGACCGGGACGTTGGGATGTCCGACCTGAATTTTGGGGGCAGATGCTATTGGGTTTTATCCATCCACCTCTCCGAAGATGCCAAGTTGATTTATGGCACCGTGTATCGGAGGTTTGGACGGATGCGGCCGTTGTAGCAGACTTCGTCAGATTCCCCCTCGTTTGTGAGGGGTTTTTGATTGTGGGGACGCTCTTCTCTGCAGGCGCAAGCCCCTGCAGTTAATTACGTTACCGCATCACGGTAACCATTTTCTCCTTCTCCAGATGGTCACTTCGTGTCGTGTGTGTTTGTTTTGTTTTTGGTTGCCTGTGGATTGTGTACGGAGACTAATTTATGTCGTCACCCGTAGGGCGTGGATTAGTCCAAATCCGTACTTCCTTAGATTTGGTTTTGGTTTTGGTTTTGGTTTAAGGATCGTTATTCTCATTGAGATTAAGATCAACTTAAACGTTTGTTGAGGATACGTTAGTCCAATTTTAGACTAAGATCTACTCAACAAGATTTTGGGATCAGTTAGATCCAACGAAAGAGTATTTGGACTCTATCGTCTTAGTTTAGGGACATTGCGGTCCATAAGTTTAAGGACATCATAGTCCATGAGTTTAAAGACTTCATAGTCCATAAAGTTTAAGGACATCATAGTCCATGAGTTTAAGGACCTCATAGTCCAGTTTAAAGACATCATAGTCTAGTTTAAAGACCTCATAGTCTGTGGGGTTTAGTTTAGGGACGTTGCGGTCCATAAGTTTAAGGACATAATAGTCCATGGAGTTTAGAGACGTCATAATCTGTAGAGTTTAGTTTAGGGACGTCGCGGTCCGCAGTTAGTTTAAAGACGTTGCGGTCCACAGTTAGTTTAAAGACATTACGGTCCATAGCTTGTTGGTTGTCGGGACCCACTACCTCTCTGAAGACGTTGAATAATTACAACGACATGTATCAGAGGTGTGGAGAGATGTACCCTTGAACCAAATTCCAGATTGAGGAATCATCAATCATGAGCATGGAGGCTCAGTTTGTTTGGAGATTTAATCTCAGGAGGAACTTAATTGATTTGAGGTTGGAGTCGGTTCCTTATAGTGTTAAACACTAATATATTTTTAGTGCTCACGTGTTTCCACGTGATGCTCTCAAGGCAGTGTTAAACACTGAAAGTTGAAGGCGCTCATGTGTGGCACGTGGGGTTCTAAAGCAGTGTTGAATACTGAAATTTAGGATCGCTCACATGTTGCACATGATGCTCTTGAAAGTTGGCGTCGTTCGCTTGGGTTTATTCCTTTGCTCTTTTACAAGTGCTAAGCAATATTGGGGGTCACGTGTGGCACGTGAGGCGCTTAGAGTTGGGCGCTGCCTCTTTTATTCTCTTGTTTTTTTACAAGTGCACTTCTCAGGGGTCACGTGAGGCGCCCCAAAATAGGGCTTATTCCCCTTTTCTCGTTTATAAGTGCTGAGCATTTCTCAGGGGTCACGTGGGGGCACGTGGCTAGATCTCAGTCTTTCCCTTTTTGTTCCTTAAAAGGTGCTCATGTGGGAACACGTGAGCTTTTGTGTGCATGGAGATCCTGAGTTTCGAGGCTTTCAAGCCCATTGTTTTATGAGAATTAGATTCTTAATACTTAGTTTTTCTCTTAGGTTTGGGATCTGTATGACAGAATCTCCCTGATGAGAATTAAATTCTTAACTTGTGAGGAGATTTGCTTCGGCAGATCTTTGCCATAAGGGAGAACTAAGTTCTCATATGAAGGATTAAACCCTTGTTTCATCAGAGGAATTAAATTTCTATATACTTTTTGGGAGAATTAAATTCTCTGAATTTAGATCTCTCTCTAGGTTTTGGATCTGCATGGCAAAATTTTCCCGATTAGAATTAAATTCTCAAATTGTGGGAAGATCCACTTCTGCAGATCTTAACCAGAGGAAGAACTAAGTTTTTTTGGAAGAGTTAAACTCTTATGGAGGTGAAAAAGAGATGAGATATTCTCTGTATTTTTTTTACCTAGAGTTTATTTTTTCCTTTTTGAAGTTTTATGGGGGTTTCTCTGTTTTCGACTTGAAGTCTTGGGTCTTTTATATAGGGGAGGCCGATTTGTTGAATCAGTTAAGGAAATCTTTCCTCTGATTGATTTGGGGATGTTTCCCCATCATTAGATCTTTGATCCTAGAGCTTCTGTTTTACAGAAGACAATCTTCTTGTTTTTAACAAGATTGGGAAAATGAGAAGATTATTTTCTTAATCAGAATTAAATTATGTGCTCTGATAATTTATCATCTCCGTTGGATCTTTGATCCAACGGCAGAGAACCTTTAGTTCAGACGCCAGCGCTCTCGTGCTTTGCACGTGATGCGTTGTCACAGAGTCTTTGACTCTTAGTGCTTGGCGCTCAGTCTTTGACTCTGGGTGCTGGCGCTCTCATGCTTTGCACGTGAGGCGCTGCCTCCTAAGAGTTTAACTCTTATTTAATAGATTTCTTTTTTGTGTTTTGCACATTGGCGTCCGCGTAAGGAGCATGTGAGGTTCCATCATAAGATTTAATTCTATTCGAGGCAGTACCTACATGCTTTGCATGTGGAGTTTTTCCTTTATTTTTATTTTTATTTTATTGTTATTATTTTTCTAAGGGAGCAAGTTTTGAGCCAAAATTTTGGCGGGAACAGTGTGCTGTTCTATGATTGCTGCAACCCGAACCTTCGGACAAGGAACACGAGAAAGAGAAGGATCTGAAAGAAGATTTGTATTTTCTTCTTTTTTGTATTTCCATAATGTTAGATTAAATGGGAGCTGTATGGGACATAGCCCATAACCCCATAACCTTCATTCATAAGTAATCCCCTGATATTAGCAAGTATACTTTTTCAACTTCATCCACTCACATCCATAGCCCTATCTGTTTACGTAGAAAGAGAGAGGAGAAATCCCTTAAAGGGCAGATTGATGAGCAAACTCACTAACAAGTGAACATGATCCTGAATATAATCTAATGGTTTAAACTGAAAGTAAACTGACTCATTGGAAACTACTAGCTGTCATTGATGTCAAGGGTCCTTGATGACTTAACTAGTAAACATGGTACAATATCTTGTGCCTAACTTGGAGGAAGATTAATGTGACAAGGTTTGCCTGCTTGGAGCCAATAGCAAATGATAGCGAAACAGAGCAAAAGCTCGGCACCGAATATCACTTGCAATGCCAGGATCTTTAAATCATGATCTTAAGATATCTTATGAAATGCTATTCAAGCAATGTTCATATCTTACCAATATCTGATATCAAACCCCAACAATGTTTGCATTTTTTATAGTCTCCGAATCCTGGAAATTTTTCACTTTATACCCACATTTTTTATAGTCTCCAAGTCCTGGAAGTTTTTAACAGTTTATACAGAATTAATATGTTGTCAACAATCTACTACCTAAAATAATCACTATTTCCATGGTTCAAACAAACGCAAATAAATAATGGGAGCTGAATTATTTACTAAATTTATGTAGTAACCATCTTCCGACATCTGATTTTCTGCTGTTGCTAACTAAGATGTAATATTTATTGCTGCCACTTGCAGTGAAAAGGCTGCTTTCCAAACACTGAAAGCGAGTGATTGGCATTTAGAAGGAGCTTTTGATATGTTCTATATGCAACCTCAGATTAGAGCTGTCACTAATTCTCGACATATTGAAGAGCTCTATAACAAATACAAAGGTTACTGAGTTGATTGTTTATTTATGATCTTACAACTTAGTTTTAGCCCCATTTCCATAATAAGTTTCTTTGGGTTTGCATGATTCTTTGATGATTTTACAGTATTAGTTGCTACATTACCCTACTTTTCTTTCCACTTTTGTGTTCATGGTGGTAAAGCAAAATAAGAAAATTGTTGATGTGTGCATGAACCAAGTTCTAACATATGATGCTAACATGGTATTCTTCGATAGAAACATATACATGTTTTCAACATGTATATAATTTAATATGTATACGACATCTAAACGATATGCATTTGACATGTTGACACACATATGGTGTACACGGTCACGTGTATGGCTTGTCTGTCATGTTTCGGGCAACTGCAGGTGCCCAACACTACTTGTGCATCAACTCGACATCCTGTTGAAGTGTCCATTCTTCATGGGTTTTCTTTCCATGCTAATGCTTTGGTTTCTTCATTGCTTTTAAAGAAAAAATATCTTAATGCCAGAGATCCAAGTTCCCATATCTTGGCGGGCCAGCTTATCTGAAGGGTCTATGAAGTCCAACAACATTTAGTTCTTTATATACCATCTTCACTAGTTTTTGTCATCAAGCATTAATGCCCACACTTTCTCATATTTGAAAAATATTTGTTCATGGCCTTCTTTTCAATCCAGATAATTACTTCTCTACAATGATCTCTTCACACATGTTTATGTATTCCTCTATACTCAAGCTTACAGGATAGGAACATGCCCATATGTTTGCTTAGGAACTCCAAAATTACTTCCTCCATTAACTTATTCTACCCATTGGTTTTCTTTACTTAATGTTCAAGTTATGTTACAAATTTTGTGCATATATTAGCTGTATGAAGTATGAACTCCAATACAAATATGTTTGATTTTTGCAGACCCTTATGTTGATATGATCATGGAGGATGGTATATCCACCCTTTGCAATGATCTTCAGGTTAGTTTTAGTTTCTATTTATGCATAAAGAATCCTTATTGTGAATGAGTTTTAGTGAATGATTCTGCATTTTAATACTCCTGCAAAAATGTTTCATCCTTCTAAGTAACAAAACTACTATACAACAACAACTGAGCCTTTTATCCCAAGCATAAGGGGTAGGCTACATGAACCAACATGAGAATCACGCCGGGTCCAACACATGAATCCTCTGTCTCCACTCGCTTCTATCGAACAATATACTTTCATTGATTCCTTTGGCAACCATATCATTTCGTATCACCTCCATCCATGTTTTCTTCGGTCTCCCTTTTGCCCTTTTGCCATTACCCATATCGAGAGTATCTATTCGTCGAACCGGTGCTTCCATAGGTCTGCGTCGCACATGACCAAACCATCTAAGCCGGTTTTCCCGCATCTTCTCCTCCACGGGTGCTACACCAACTTTTGCACGGATATCCTCATTTCGTACCTTGTCTTTTCTAGTGTTACCGCACATCCAACGAAGCATGCGCATCTCCGCTACGTGCATCTTCTGTGTATGATGCTTCTTAGGAGCCCAGCATTCTGTACCATATAATAAGGCAGGCCGAATAGCGCTCCGATAAAACTTCCCTTTCAATTTTAACGGAAAGTTACGATCACACAAAATCCCTGTTGCACTCCTCCATTTCAACCAACCAGCTTGGATCCTTTGATTAACATCATTATCGATCTCCCCATTCCTTTGGATGATGGAACCTAGATATCTAAACTGGTCACTCGGTGATATCTCTTGCCCTTCCAATGTTATACCAATACGGTTTTGATTTCTCTGGCTACTAAATTTGCAGTGCATATATGCTGTCTTGGACCTGCTCAATCTGAATCCCCGAGATTCCAATGTTTGTCTCCATAATTTCAATTTGGCATTAACCCCTGCTTTCGTCTCATTTATTAGAACAATATCATCAGCGAATAGCATGCACCAAGGGACTTCATCTTGGATAGTTCTAGTAAGCTCATCCATCACGATGGTAAACAGGAAAGGACTTAATGCAGATCCTTGATGTAAACCAATAGTAATCGGAAAATCACTTGTTAAGCCACCGTAAGTTCTGACATTTGTCACTACTCCGTCGTACATATCCTTGATTATGTCAATATACTTGATGGGGACCCCCTTTTTCATCATTGTCCCCCATAATACCTCTCTAGGTACCTTGTCGTACGCTTTTTCTAAATCAATAAATATCATATGCAAATCTCTTCTCCTCTCTCGAAAGCGCTCGACAAGTTGACGAAGCAAATGAATCGCCTCTGTCGTCGATCGTCCAGGCATGAACCCAAATTGGTTCTCTGTTATCTTAATATCCTTCCTTAGCCTGTGTTCAATCACCCTCTCCCAAAGTTTCATGGTGTGACACATTAGTTTTATTCCACGGTAGTTTGAGCAACTTTGAATGTCACCCTTATTCTTGTAGATAGGTACAAGGATACTTTTCCTCCATTCATTTGGCATCTTTTTTGTCTGCCAAATCTTATTAAACAGATCTGTCAGCCATTTAACGCCTATTTCGCCTAAACATCTCCAAATCTCGATAGGAATCCCGTCAGGACCAACCGCTTTTCTTAAACCCATTCTGTTCAAAGCTTCTTTAACCTCAGTAAGTCTTATTTTACGCATGAAATCACGATTTATATCTTGAGATTGAATGACAAGTCCATCCAAATTCTTAGTAAAGCTCTCATTGAACAATTTGTCAAAATAATCTTTCCATCTTTCCTTGATATCCTCATCTCGAACTAAAACCTTCTGATTTTAATTTTTGACACACTTCACCGCACATAAGTCTCTGGTCTTCCTTTCCCGCATTCGAGCAATCCGGTATATATCATTTGCAGCCTCTTTAGTGTCTAATTTCTCGTACACCTCCTTGTAGACCTTAGATTTAGCTTCCCGAACAGCTTTCTTAACTTCCTTTTTAGCCATTTTGTACTTCTCAAATCTCTCCACATCTCTACTTTTCTTCAAATCTTTATAAGAATCCCTTTTAATTTTAATAGCAGCCTTTACATCTTCATTCCACCATGATATGTCCTTAGATGGTGGAGCACCACCTCTCGACTTACCAAGTAGATCTCTAGCTACTTTCTTGATACAACTAGCCATTTTGTTCCATGTTTTGTCTGGATCATCTTCCGACTGCCAATCCGCTTCTTGTACTACACGATCTATAAAAGCCTTTTGATTACCTTTTTTCAATCGCCACCATTTAATTTTAGGCTCTACCTTACGTCTAATCTTCCTAGGTTCTCTTCTAAATCGAAAATCGAAAATCTAGAACTAAAAGTAACAAAACTACTATATTGAAGGAATTGCAATCTTTCCTTTCTTATTATTTTCCATCAGTCTTAATTTATATCGTAATATACTTACACATATCCTTCTTAATTTTTCTTTTGTTGACCCAAAATCGTCCTGGCTGTAAGTAATGGCATGCCACTTTAAATGGTTACATTAACTTAGACCTTTGCCGACTGCTGATTGATATAACATGGCCAATTAAAACTAAATTTATGAGCACATGCATTCTCATTTTATTTTTTTGTTTGAACACCTGTAATATAAGCTTCTGTGCAAAATAAATACAGATGATCTTGTCAATAAGACTACTTAAATGGGATTTGAAATTAAAAAGAAAGGGCTATTGATGTGAGTGATAAATTATGAAGGAGTTATTAATATCTCAAGACGTGCATGACATTTTTAAGAAATGGACATGTGTCAAATTTGTATCAATTGCCAACCCATGTTAAGGCTTTTCATTATATTAGTAGAGATATGATTGGCAACTCATTTGCAAAGTATCTTTTAAAAATGCTTCCTACTGTCTTGCGGAACACTCTTAACCTTTTTCTTTTTGATACAGTTTACAAAATAAAGAAATCACTGACACTGGTACAGAGACAATGATAAAGGTGCTAGTTTTATGTACCACTACTGCAAATCGGGTGAATTTGTCAGGCATCATGACCTCTCCATATTACACATTTGTTTGTTATGGACCTCTTAAGTTTGACGCCCAACTCTAATGTGACCTTGAGGTTACGGGATATAATTGTATACTCCTACAGAATCATTTTTTCCACTGCCCTCCTACCTCTGCCTTATTTAACATGCTAGGTTTAACTTCTAGTGTCCTACTCTATGCATCCACAATTTTGCTGGTCAAATGACCTTTTCAAGTTAGGAGCGGAGCCACCAAATCAATTATGTAACCTTAGTCATTCCTGACCTGATAGAGTACAACCAGCACCATCTAAATTATGCTTATGCCTGACCAGAAAGACTACTGCCATTCCGGGTGCTCGGCGTTGTGAGGTGGGGATCAATATGGCTGCAAATATGAGTGTTATCAATAAAGAAACTTGAATATATACAACAATAACTGAGCCTTTTATCCCAATCATATGGGGTAGGCTACATGAGCCAACATGAGAATCACGCAGGCCCAGCATATGAATCCTCCGTCTCCACTCACTTCACTTCTATCGAACAATATACTTTCATTGAGGCCTTTGGCAACCATATCTTTTCGTATCACCTCCATCCATGTTTCCTCGATCTCCTTTTCGCCCTTTTGACATTGCCTATATCGATAGTATCCATTCGTCGAACTGATGTTTCCATAGGTCTGCGTCGCACATGATCAAACTATCTTAGCCGGTTTTTCCGCATCTCCTCCACATGTGCTGCACCAACTTTTGCACGAATATCATCATTTTGCACTTTTATCTTTTTTAGTGTTGCCACACATCCAACGAAGCATGCGTATCTCCGCTATGTGCATCTTCTGTGTATGATACTTCTTAGGAGCCAACATTCTGTACCATATAATAAGGCAGGCTGAATAGCGCTCCGATAAAACTTCCCTTTGAATCTTAACGGAAAGTTACGATCGCAAAAAATCCCTGTTGCACTCCTCCATTTCAACCAACCAGCCAGTTTGGATTCTTTGATTAACATCGTTATCGATCTCCTTATCCTTTTGGATGATGGAACTTAGATATCTAAACTGATCGCCCGGTGATATCTCTTGTCATTCCAGTGTTATACCAATGTGGTCTCGACTTCTCTGTTTGCTAAATTTGCAATACATATATGCTGTCTTGGACCTGCTCAATCTGAACCCCCGAGATTCCAATATTTGCTTCCATAACTCCAATTTAGCATTAACCTCTGCTTTCGTCTCATTCACTAGAACAATATCATCAGCGAATAGCATACACCAAGGTACCTCATCTTGGATAGTTTTAGCAAGCCCATACATCACGATGGTAAATATGAATGGACTTAATGCAGATTCTTGATGTAAACCAGCTGTGATCGGAAAATCACTCGTTAGGCCGCCGTAAGTTCTGATATTTGTCACTACTCTATCGTACATATCTTTGAATATGTCAATGTACTTGACGGGGACCCCTTTCTTCATCATTGCCCCCCATAATCTTTTTAGGTACCTTGTCGTACGTTCTCTAAATCAATAAATATAATATGCAAATCTCTTCTCCTCTTTCGAAAATGCTCGACAAGTTGACAAAGCAAATGAATAGTCCCTTCCGTCGATCGTCCATGCATGAACCGAAACCGGTTCTCTGTTATCTTAATATCTTTTCTTAGCCTGTGTTCAATCACTCTCCCAAAAATTCATGGTGTGACACATAAGTTTTATTTCACGGTAGTTTGAGCAATTTTGAATGTCACCCTTGTTCTTGTAGATAGGTATAAGGGTACTTTCCTCCACTCATTTGGTATTTTTTTGGTCTGCCAAATCTTATTAAACAGATCTTTCGGCCATTTAACGTCTATTTTTCCTAAGCATCTCCAAGTCTTGATAGGAATCCCGTCTGGACCAGCCGCTTTTTTATCTCATTTTCTTCAAAGTCTCTTTAACGTCTGGTATTCCTATTTTACGCATGAAATCACGGTTTATATCTTGAGATTGAATGATAAGTCCATCCAAATTCTTAGTAAAGCACTTATTGAACAATTTATCAAAATAATCTTTCTACCTTTCCTTGATATTCTTATCTTGAACTAAAACCTTTTGATCTTCATTTTTGGCACACTTCACTGCACATAAGTCTCTGGTCTTCTTTATTATGGTTCATACCATAGAATGATAAAGTTTTACGTTGGCTGTCACAAGCTTACCACAACTCTTACCCTTTCTCATCCGGACTTGGGACCGGCAATGGTGACTTTAAAGAAACTTGAATATATGTGTAATATATATGTTCCACAATGAACATCGAGTATAAAATTATTTCCAATTTAATGGAAAGATATGAGTTAGATAGAGAGGGAAAGGATAACACATGCGTGGAGATAAACATCTACAAGAGACCTTTGTTGTTTCTTAGTTGCTGCTTTGACATGTAAAATTCTTCTAGGTTAACTTTAATTGTATTTAAAATGTTTCTTAAGTATAATTTGAGTCTAGATCTTTGGTGGTTAATTGAGTATGACAGTGTTCCTAATGCATCACCCTACTCTCTCAAAGAAGATTCACCAAAAATTGTTACAGACGTTATAATCTACAACTCACTATTCTTTACATCTAGAACTCTACAAGTATTCTCCTTGGACTTGACATTTGTGACATGATCCAAAGTCCTCATCTTTCATCGAGCTGATTACATGTCACGATAGTGATTAATATGACAATTATTTTAAAGTTAATCGAGTATTCAACAAAAACCCGCGTTTTAACATATTCCTGATTGAAACCTTGGGCCTAAACCACACACTTAAAATTTAGAGTTTGAAGATGGGTTGATTTCAGGTGGACTTTCTGTCTGCCATGGATTATGTTCTATATCTGTTTAAAGCCAACTCCACTTGTACCTTTTTTCGAGCTCCACCATGTAGGGGCGGATGCAGGAATTTCGGTTAGCGGGGACAAAAATAAAGATAATGTTTTATTAATCATCATGCAATTTTAAAGGAGAACAAACTTGAAGATATTGCAAATTTATAAAGTCACTTTGAAATCCACACCACAAAAGTATCGCAATGATTTTTTTTAATATTATAAAGGCACTTTGAAAACCACACCACAAAAGTAAAGCATAAAATTAAATTTTGTAAGCAATGGAAATGTTTTATATTATAAAGGCATTTTGAAACCTACAAAATAAAGCATAAAATTAAATTTAGTATGCAATGGGATTCAAACCCAACATTTTCTTCATGGAAGTAAACTTACCATTTAGGCTAGACTCCACTGTCGACCCATTTTAGCATATATATGTATAAGATATATTCTTAAATATGATATTTGTTTGCAACCGATATTATTTTTTTTTGTATTTTTACAAAAGTTTAGTTGGGGGCACATGCCCTGCTGGACCCTATATGGATCTGCCCCTGCCGCCATGGGCCTTGAACATCAATAGCATCTGACTACTGTGCCTCTTCCCCATCCCCACCCATCTTGTAACCAATTGCACCTTCTTTTGAATTTAATATACGGTGCAACCCCTCTGCCCCCACGAACTATATAACATATATGGTACAGTTGATTAGGTGCAGGAAGAGGAGTGAGTTGATTTTAGAAACCTCAAATATGCTTGATGCTCTAGGTTGCACGGATACTTCTAATGGGTTGCCGTATCCGTGTCTGACACGTATAACATTTTAGACTTGTTAATTTTTCCTTATTTAATATTGACACAATAGTTTGATATCTTATTTATTTTTATAAAATTATATATATAGCTGTGTTCCTGTATCCTATATTTTAGGATTTTTCCGTATCGCCGTATCGCATTGTGTCGTATCCGTGTCCCAGAATCCGTGTCCATGCAACCTTGTTGTTGATAGAGTCAATTAGATGATAAATGTCAAATATGCATGATATGGTTATACCATGGGAATTTAATGAGGATCTTAATAACTATTCGCCTATTTGGAATGGCAATGTTTTAACTAGAATCAGCCGGGAGCACTTTTACCGCTCAAAAAACATGTACCTTCTTTTTTCGGGTTAGTCAAGATAGCCTTTCCTTTACTTTCGCTTCCTATTCTAAGAATCCTCCAAATAGAAAGAGGAATTCATCAAGCAATGCTTTGTTCTTATATACAAATTCATTATTGCTTGCTTTCTTCATAAATGAGATATTTGGTCAAATTTTAGTTTGTCATGGATCTTCTGAGCACCGCATAGGGAGCCATTTAGAATCATTTGCTAGATTGTCTCCAGTCGTCTAGAATTATGCAAACTCTTATCATTTTCCCGCTATGTATAATACAGAATTACTTCGATCTAAATGCCACGGACTTCTTCAATTTAGACTACATTGGGAACTGTAATGGGAATTGTGGCATTTCTTTAGCTGTATGGTATATCTACAATCAAATCCATGCATTATCTCATTTCTCAAGGAGCATGTTGGTCCCAAAATTGACACTGATCAACAATATCCTGGGATACGTGGCTCAAGTTCTTCCTATGATAATTTCTTATGTTAAAACAACTTTGAATTTCTTACTTCAGGTAGTGAACAAAGCATGAACATGAAATAAAAGAAAACATTGCCATGTTTCTTCCAGCGTTCTGTAGATCCCATGTTGAGCAAAATGTTTTTAACCAAGGGTATTATGTTTTAGTTTCATCAAGTTGAGATTTTTTTTACATGTTTTGGCATGCCACATAAAAGGCATACAAATTTCAAGCTTTATATTGGTTTAGTATATCTTACATGTATTAAAGTGAAGGGTTAGCGCGAGCTATTTTCAGTACAGCATACATTATTTTTATGAAACAAAAGAAAAGGTTGTACCATTGGACAATTGAAATAAAACAAGAAAAATAATATAATTTTGTTGCATGTCATTCATAATTTTGTAGCCAGCAGCTTTGGCATGGATAAACTCATAGACTGATATGACATATGAGTCATGCTGCCTTAATAGGCATGCAAGTATTTTCTATTCAATGTTTATCATTTTAATATGTTAGGATTTAAATTATTAATTGCAGATCTTACTTTTTTTTCCGTTACAGATCTTACTTTTTTCCCCCTTAACTCAAATAGAAGCATATAAACAGATATAAGTTCTTGAATATTGCTCTTTAGTGATCCCTTATGTTATTACTTTATACACATCTTAATGGACATCTGATCATCTGAATACTGTTTCTGTTTAATCTTGTCACAGCCTTTGCTCACCAGTCGTTGCTTCCTTCCTTTTTCTTATTATGTTATTCTTGCTGTTAATAACATATGTTTCTGATTGGGTCCTTGCAGGTGGATCCTCAAGATATTGTTATGGTATGTCAACTTGTCATATCATGAATGATTTACTGGTTTTTTTTTCCATATTCTCTTAGGAAAAAATTGTATGATGTGGAGTTGCGTAATCTGATGTTGTTTGTGAAAAAAACTGTACCTTGATATTCTATTGCAATATGTAAAACTGTATGAACCTTTTGCTTGTCAGAAAGAATTCCTAACAGTTAACATTTAATGCCAAGTACAATAATAGGACATCTTGGTTGTGAAAATAAAGGACGTGTCTTTTAAAGAGTCTCCTTGGTCTATTTTTTTTGGCTTAAGTGTAGTTTCTAATACAAAATATTTCAAGTTGTACCTTGGTTGCCATGAGCTTTGGACCATTTATGCTGGTTTCCTTGTTCCGTTTTCCGCTTTTCATTATGTCTTTCTCCAAACCAAAATAGCTTGAAGGGCGCACACAAATGAAACACATCAACAACAGCAACAATACCTGCATCACCTGCATGAATCCTTTTTCTCCATTCAGCTTTATTGAGGATCATCTTCTCTGTCTGGTTAGCTCTTATATCCTTCTCTACTTCCTCAATCCTGCCCCACTGTACCCTACCTTAGCCCTAACGACTCTTCGGACTGCTATAGCACTTTATAATTATCCTTCTCTACTTTATCAATCCTGCCCCACTTTACCCTACTCTACCCTAGCCCTATCCAAAGTTCTCTATTAGCTAGGCACAAAATTTTTGCGAGAAATGCTTGGTTATAGTTGACCATTGGGGGTTCTTCATGTGGATCATCCATGCTTGGATTGATAATACCAATCCTCATGTAAATGGAAATTTGTGGTGGTCATTCCAGAGTGATTTCTTGCTTAGCATTGAACCTTCCTGCCTAGTAGTAAAATGCTCTTTCCTGCGGGTATTAGTTTTGCTATATGATAGCAGTGACTCTTCTCCCTACCAAAAGTTAATATCCCATTCCTGTTGGATACAACCCCATCCATGTTCAATGCATACAAAAGAATAACACTTTATTCACCTCAAAACTGTATCAACGACGAAATATTCCCTGTTAAAAAAATAGATTATTATAAATTAGGCATCATACTAAAATTATTTGAACTTTCATGTTTTTCAGATAAACACCTTGAAATTCATTAACTACTTCATTATACCTTGAACTTTTTTTTTGATTTAATACCGTGAAGTTTGTATATTTCATATTGGTGCTAAAGATTGTTTTACATTTACTGCAAATTATTATCAGAAAAATGGCTGAACCCCAACGCTAATGAACTATAAAAAAATTAGGAACAATTCATTTGAGTCCTATTTCCTGCTTTGAAGTTTTATGGTGCCAAGTTGCCAACTGCCAAGTCTTTAGGATAATATTTCTTCTTTATTTGCAGTTGGTTGTGTCTTGGCACATGAAGGCTGCTACAATGTGTGAATTTTCTCGTCAAGAGTTTGTCACTGGATTGCAATCCTTGGGGTGAGCCTTGTGCTATTTATGGTGTCAATTGTTCCTCCTTTTGGTAACTTATATGTGTTGGGCCGTACAGAGCACTTGCGTCCTAGATGCTGCTGAAAGATTGAAACATTGTTTGAAATTTTGCAGGGTAGATTCACTAGAAAAGTTCCGTGAAAAAATACCATCAATGAGAGCTGAGCTGAAAGATGAACGTATGTATTTATTATTCTGGTATTTGATGCAAATTTCACTTTTCTAGTATAGTTGTATGTCACTGATTGCAATACATGCTACAACGAGAAGCCAAGCCTATTTTAATTAATTTTCATTTATAGTAGTTTTGTTAAGGCATTCTTTGTGTGGTTAATATGATTCCCTAATCCCAAGTTCACATCTGATTTATTCCAGAGAAATTTAGTGAGATATACAACTTTGCATTCAGCTGGGCTAGAGAAAAGGTATGGTTTTACCTTTTTGTTCTTATGATTCATTTGACCCATTGTTTATAACTTAATACCCCTTTGATTGTTATTCATGCAAGTGGTTGATCAGGTCGATGATGTTGTACTTGTATGTTGAATATAGTAGTTGGTAACAAAGAAAACATGTCTAAAATGTACATTAAGGTTTATCCATGATATTTATTAGAATGACTCGTAAAGCTTATTGGTTCACAACGAATTGGCTCAATCTTTTGGGCGAAGTGGTTACCAAACAGAATACGAGAGGGCAAGGTAACAGGTCTTCGACTCATGTTTGTACTTGCTTGTAAAAATAAATTATTATATATTCCTAAACAACGAGGGATCCATTAGTTCATGTGGATCTTGTTCCCTCTTCCTAATGGTTTTCCTTGCATACCCTGGTGAGGGAAAATATTAGAGATTCTGTTTGTTTTATTTGTTCACTAACCGTATGAATATTGCCACCCATCTACTGGATTTTCACAGCAACACTACATTCATCCATGATTTTTTACTTGGAAGGCATTCCTACTTTTTATTAGATATTTGAGTTTTCCATTATTCGACTTCATAGTTACTGCACAACTCAATATGAACGAGAGTCATTAAAGATAGTCAATTTCTTCTGAGCTGACATTAAGAAATTGTATCCATGTTGAGGTTTGCTTCAAATTATAATTAATCAGGGTTTAAATTTTTATTGGGTTGCGTGTTGCTTTAAATTTGTTGTTTGATTTGTCATATTCACTTTGTCCATATTCTTATCTAGTGACCCATGGGTGTAAAGGTCCGAGAGGATGTCTTTTTCTAACAATTTAGAAGGATAGTTCCCAATAAATAAGTGAGTTCCTACACCGTAGTTTGGAGAATGAGATAATTGAGTGAAAGCAACAATATCTGACCGATCGATTTGCCTGGAAATCTTCCCATGTCTTGCTTTCCCAATAATCTTTGTAAATGTTCGTTGTCACAGGGAAAAATGATTTTTTTTGGCCCAAATTATGCGTTTAGCCAATTGCAAGGAAAGCTATTATTTTGAAATGGGAGGTTGGCATAATTACGCTTATTCCACAATAGTAGAATATAACTATTTGTACAATAACCGCAATTCCCATCTGTCAAAGCTGGTGACCTTTGATCATGCTTCTAATTTTAGGGTAATCTTTCTGTATGCTTGCTTTGGATGTTATTACATAGTGCTTTACTAACTCTAGTTTTAAACAATGTCCAAAGATGGTGTGGATTATTCTTGTTCATGTTTAGACTTGGATTTATTTAGCATATGAAGAAGAGAAACGACACTGCTGAAAGGGGAAAGCATGGAGAAGGAAGTCGATCAAAAAGCTTTTATATTGTCCTATGATTTAGCTTATACTTGATTTTTCTTGGTGCAGCCAAATGATGCAAAATGCACATTGTAGTGCTATCACGTATGAGCTTTTGATGTCTATCAAAATGTTAGTATGATGCTGATTTAGAGTGCTTCTCCAGTCCTTGTACTCCTGATACTATTGTTTCCATTTTATCTTTTGCAAATACGTTGAACTAGTATATGACTTGTTACATAGTTCTCCTTCCGTATTAAGTGCTTATTGATTTTTTTCGAGTTCTCTAACCGAGGGTTATTTGTCTGTTTGGTATTGTAGGGTCAAAAATCTCTAGCACTGGAGACAGCTATTGGCATGTGGCAGTTATTATTTGCGGAAAAGCATTGGCCTTTAATGGAGCATTGGTGCGAGTTTTTACAGGTAATTGCTACATCTTTTCTTATTATTCTACAATGATATCTATCCACTTCAGTAGATTTATTGTAGAGCTACGACAGCAACAGTGGCAAATCCTTGCCCTCAATTTTTCACTGTCTGCTAAATGAAAATTCCTCTTTCCCACTACTCGCCTCTGCTAAAAGAAATTAGGCTCATATACAACAAACCGTGCTTTGGTTTTGCACTTGCTCCCAAAGCCATGCTGTATTTATTTTGTCAGTAAAACCCCCTGTTATCTTGATTAAGTCATTCACTAAAATATTCATGTAATTTACTGGTTATCAAGTCCATGTATCTAAAATTGGTGTTTCATCTTCATGTTTTGATAAAACTATCTTAATCCTTCCGAAGTAAGCTTAATCTAAACTAATTTTCTAGCACCCCTTATCCTAGACCAAACCCTCAATCTAATCAGACAACAATGCAAACCAAACCCATAATCCAACCAAACTAGACTACAAACCCAATTTATCCTCTTCAATCTTCTCTACTCGCTTTTCTCAACCAAAATCAAAGCCGTAGCCAGGATTGTAAAAAGTGCTATGCGGAGTTGCATGGTTGGGGAAGCGCCTAGCCGCCTAGGTATTGCTCAAGTGCCGCCTTGGTAGGTTTTCTAATTTTCATTAAAATTATATTATATATATGTACATAAAATAGAGTCACATAAATTTTTATAAAAAATATAACTAGAAAATTTACAAAATTTATATATCAACTTCACATTGAATGGGTGCATACTATCAAACAATTATAATACACGACATTAGATGAAATAATAAGTCATAAATTTCTAAGTGAATTTTTAGCTTGTAAATTACAAACTTTGTGAGATAAAATTAAAAAATGGAAGAAAGATATGAGAAGAACATAAAATAATTTGGACAATTTTTAGAACACCAGAAACAATCCAATACACCAACTAAATACACCATCTAATCTCAAAGCCCTATTCGTAATCTTCTTAGGGTCTGGTTATCTAAACCAAAACTCAAAATACAATCAAACACAATAATATACCAAGCTCACAACCCAGTAATCCCCAACAACAAACACCTGACCTAGTCTATAAGCTTTGTTTTCTTCAGCCTTATCTTTCTGCCTTCCTACTAGAACACAAACTAATTTTTTTTATTAAAGAACACCAATTTAGAACCTATAGTGAAGAAAACCATTAGATTAAACCTTAACATCATGAAATTTGGTATTTTGTTGCATCTCATTGTGATGAATGAAAATGAGAAACTGTTACCAAGCTAAACATATAGGCTTGAAAAAATACGAACAATAGCCAAAAAGAAAAAAAATCAACCGAGATAACTTTTGGAACACGACACAAACACGTCGCATAGTTTGATACTGAATCCCTCGAAGCAACGACCACTCTCTTATTCCAAAGATGCAGTGAGTTTAAACACATGATCAGTATAACTATCATCCAACTCTCGCAAGAGTCTTCAAATGGCGCACATTAATTTATTTTGAAGCCCGAATAGCTAGTTTCACATGTAAAATTTTTTTTCTAAGATAACAATCATATAAAATTGTCTCATTCGCAAAATAAGGGCTAAATTAATTACAATAAACTACCCTTAACTGTCACAGTAAGTCGGTTAACTATGATGACTTTTTTATTACAATAAGTTTCCTTAAAATGCTACTTTTAAGGGTATATTAGTGTAAAAAAACCCTTTAAAACCAAAGTCTAAAGAAGTTTACCGTTATAAAAAATGTTAGGCTAGTTTAGTATATTCACGCAAAATGAAAGGTATAATTTATGAAGTAAATGACCTTAACTATATTTTAGTTTATATATATCCACAGACAAATACAAGAAAATATATCATTTATATTTAATAATGCTTATTTAAATTATACATTTTTTCATATTTTGTATGCTATGCATTTAAAAGAATATTTTGACATAAGATTTCATCCTATTTTTCAAATTATGTAAAGTAGGCTTGTAATATGTAGTATATTTAACTTATTTATTAAATTCATATAATACATTTGCATGCATGTTTGCCTTTATCAAATATTTAAGTTATATTAAAATAAGTACTCGATGAAATGTATATATTAGATGCACTTCCTCATCGCATCCATATTTGTTTGATATCAAATATTTATATTTATCCAATTCGAATCTGTATCTGTTTATTTAATATCCGCGTCGTATTCGTATAAGATTTTGTCAAATAGGCTTTTTATTATATTTATTTGTATTCGTCGCTATACGATAATGCTCATATCCGTTGTGTCCAATCCGGATGCAACCCTAGTTGCGAGCCTTTCAAGTTTATTTGCACCGAGTCTTGTAAATAGTCAAATAGAATGTCCATCTCTAGATGATTATGACAACTTTCAATCACATAGCTTCTATATTGATCCATTGACAACTTGTCTAAATGATCATGTAAAAATATTTTGAATTATATAATTTTTGTAAGAAACACAGAAAATCCATAAACAGTCTATATTAGAGATTTATATCTTTATAAATTTATAAATTCAAATAGATTACCTTTCGAGTTTCTAGCTAGCATTAGTGATTTTGGTATGATCATACGCAAAATCATTTTCCCGACGCAATGTTGGAAAACTCGATGCATTCTTGAAGCGAGGTACTTCTAGGCGTGTTCTTTGCTGGTTTCAGGCAATACTTTAAGATGACATCAAATAATAACAGAAATACTTGTATAAAACCTATTACTCTAGCGAAGCGCGATGTGTCAAACAAATTTAACTTGCTTTAGAAAATTGAATTTTACCGAATTGTGTACATAGCTGAGGTTTCTCAGAGGAAGGTTGTAAATCGCGTTTGGCGGTCCATGATGGTCGGGGATTTCATGGCGGATATCGGATCAGCCTTTATATATAAATAGCTCAAGTGTTGTGGAATGAAGTTTATTATAGAATTAGATCAAGTAACATTTTACATAAGTTACCATACATATCAATGTTCAAAATAAAAGGAACAATCATCATCATTATCCAAAACCAAAAAGCAAAAGTGCTAGCAAACAACCATAAGTTTCATACATTATAATTCAAAAAACCAAAATGAAATAAGTTTTCAACAAACAATCAAGTATCACAAAAGAAAACTCAATTATCTCCATCAATATCGGAGTCGGAAGTAGAATCATTCTTTGCGGACGCCATGACGTCCGCTATACTACAAATATTGCGGATAGAGGGCGCCATGGCGCCTGCTATGCCTTAACCTGCTAAAAAACCATACCGGTACATTCCGTATAGCGCATTAGGGTCTAAAACGCTATAGTGGCGCTATTGCGTGCACTATGGCCGCAATTTAAAATATTGTTTAAGGCAGAATGAGACCACACTAGAACCAGTAAGATGCATCATTAATTCAAGTGTATGTTCATGAAGGAAAGAGGTGATACAGTGACATTATTCATGAGACATACTTGAAATCTTACGAGCCTTTCAAGAAAATCGATACTGCAAAAAGTGGAAAATCCAAACAAATTTAAAAATAATAAGGTTTTTGAATTTGTTTTGTATTTCATTATCAAAACTTGCATTCATTATTTGTAACCTTTAAAGTTCAGAATTTTTAAATTTCCCACCCTAAGCAAGTTAATTAGCCGCCACTAAACATAAAAAAAACTGATGAAAATAGCGCCGAATGTTCTTTTTCGACCTTCCCTCCCTATGTCCCACTTTGTTTTAGTTGTATGCTAGTTTTCTTTTTCTCTAATATAGAAATTAAGGTTTTAAATATCGGATATCGGCAGAGATATCAGAATCGTATCAACTGGGTGTTTCCTATATCATAAAGACCGATATCATCATATCAACAAAATTTATTGGTTTTATTGTATCGTGAGGGATCCAATTATGTCGGCCGATATGACTGATATTTGATTTTATGACTGATATTTGATTTAATGAATAGAAATTGTGGTTTCTTGTTTATTTAATATAGGAGTTATGACTTCTTCACTAACATAAAAAATTAAGGTTTTTTTGCCAACTTATGCTTTCTTTTTTCTTCATGGTGTTTTAGGATGAATAGATGATTTTTTTTCTTGAATGAGTATAAGTGATAAATGGGGTGAACACAATTTTTTTCAAACTTAACCTAATTTTTTTTGATATTATTTTTGAGTGACATGAGAATTATGTTGGGCCTTTTACATTAGCTGAATAGAATTGTTATGATATATTAAAACATACATGTAGTGATTGTGAAATATAGATATATGCAACATTCAAGGGTGATATACAGGGAAAAATGAGGGAAGATGAAAAAATATAAAGCTTAAATACAAGTTTTTAAATAATTGTTATTTTATAGTAGTCTTTGAATCCAATTTTTGCTATTAGATCCTCTATAATAAAAAAATAATTTTTGTTATTAGATCCGCGAATCTTCTAATTTTTTTTTATCGAATTATGACTTTTGAATATTTTTTCAATATGGATTAAGAATATACTTTATTCTAGCTTTAGAATTTTTATACCGTTGGCTTTCGTCCTTTTATCTCATTATATCCTATCAATTAGAGAGTATTTATCCATCTTAATAAATCTAATTTCAACGACAAATTACCGTTTCAAAGAAGTTGACTGATTCAACAATGAATTTCATAGAATTGTATGAAATTATATATTGTATCCATTAATAGAATACACGTGTGTAGGTAAGAAGCAAGATGATAGGGAATTTTAAATGCTTATCAAGGGTCAATGTTTTGATTGATTAATTTTGGATGACTAATTTGACACAACTTAAAGGATTTAAGGAACATAATAACAACAGATATTTGCTTTTCAAAAACTAATATTGAAATAACTCTAATTAAAAAGTTATACAAAAAATATCAAACGCAAAAAATTACCTATTTGCATTTTTGACTGCTTTTTTTTAAAAAATATTTTTGACCGCTTTCATAAGTATATCTCCATCGTTTGTCATAGCACGAATTACATTGACTATTATGCAACACCGCAAAAAGTACACGAGTTTAGTGCTTCCTAGCTCTAGAATTTTATGGAAAAATTCCATTGAATTCCAATTTCGTGTTGATTTTATATATGAATTCTTATTATGATCAACAAAACATGATTAATGATGTTACATTACCAATTCTAATTGTAGAGATCGTATTTTTGTTTGAAGAAAAGAAAGAATCGGAACTTGAAGGAACAATCTGAAAATTATTAGAAACAGAAAAATATTTTGTACTATCAATGTTTTTTTTGTACTATCTGTCTATTTGGTTGGATTGAGAAATTATTGGTAGAAGATATTTAACCAAATTAAAAGAACCTTTGTTATTGTGAAAAATGTGATAGTTAATGGTATTTCAGTATAATTTACCTATGAGATGCTAGTATTAAGGCCCTGTAAATTCCTACATTTACAATTAACTCTTGGGGGCATTAATATGGAACGAAAAAATCGGTACGCCAACAAATAGTACAGAAGATTGCATGACAAATTTATTGGGGGAAACTTTAAACTAAGTTAAAAAAATCAGAAATTCTATTAAAATTAAACCGCTTCAATTTATAAAAGATAAGGAAAAGATGAAAGCGCAGGACAATTGAGAGCAAGGTTCAAGAATTCGGTTTCGGTTTCGATGGTAATACAATATACATAAGTGTAGATATATTAAATACTTAAATTTATGGTTCTATATTACATGACGATTCTAGTGTTTATAAATCCAGCAATGATGCAAAATATATTGAAAAGTATACTTAGATAAGTATTAATATAGGATTTGGGTTCAAATTTTTGCGGTTTTCTAACAACGAAGGCCTACAATGATCACAATGGCAGTAAAAATGGTATAAAAATCAAGTTTTTGAAGATCTCAGCCGAAACGATATTGTATGATTGGTTTCGTATTGGTTTCGGGTTTCGTATCGGTTTCTATCGAAACCACCACGTTTCGGTGGTTTCAGCCGAAACCTCGAACCTTAATTGAAAGAAAGGAGCTGCATGGATACCTTGCGCGGGGCCACGTTCCTGTATATAAATTCTCCGGATATGTTATGTTTTAAAAATTATTATAGAACCAAAGATCATAGAAGCATGCCTTTTCACCATACACGATAAGTCGCTTGATACTGAGAGAAACGAGATATCTTTGGTTCTGTTGCAAGAAAGGAAACTTTTGGAGATAATTTAGATTTAGATGAACTGTTATATAAGCAGTGAGAGAACATGCTAGGTGGATTTAATTCGGTTTGGGCCCAGGTGCTTTTAATTCGGCTTGGGCCCAAAAGAAAGGAGAGTTGTGTTGTGCTTGAACTAAGACAAAACTCTATTTTTTCACGGGGTAAATTATACTGAAATACCATTACCTCACATTTTTTCACTACGAAACCTTAATATTTTATAACAGTTAAGCACATTAAGAGTTGCTTTATAGTTCATTTTATTGGAAAAATACATAAAAACTATACTTTACCCTATGTAATGCAAATGTTGAGGTCCCGTAAATATCTATATTTACAATTCCCCAAACCCCCAAAAAATCAATTTTCATATGACCCTGTAATTTTATGAAATTTAAAAGAATACCGTTATGAAAAAACCTAGATTATCAGAGAATTCATAAATATAAATCTCGTTACGGGAGATCGTACTATGATGAAATCAAGCACATCCTACGCAAAGTTGTCAAATCGTGATATGTTTCGTTTTCTTATTTATCGTATTATGTACCATATCATGTTTGGTATCGTAAGAAATAAAATTTTCCGTTATAATAATGAAGTAATTATGTATAGAACCAATTATAATTTTAAAAACGATCAAATTAGCAACATAAAGCCACATACAAGCTAAAGAAAATTTCGGAATTGCAACTTTGCAAATACATACATATAAATCATATAAACTTCATGCATTCGATAATCATATAATACCAAAACAATCCAATATATTCATCGATATGTTATAATTCATAAACATAAACATGGTAAGTTTTATAGTTCATAACTAAAATATCATAACCATGTTGTCCAAATATAACTACCAAACAAAGTGGATACTACAAAAAATAATCATTTCCAAAATATCAACCACCATCATATTTATTAAAGTGTTATTCTATTCGCTTAATATACATTGTTAGCTTACAACACAACAATTTGAGCTTTTGGATAAGGAGGTTCTTGACATGATATCAAAGCACTCCAGGTTAAAGAGGTATTGGGTTCAAATATCTTTATCAATTTAAAATATATTTATATCCGCTATTTATTCCGCCAGTTTCTGCTAGAGGCCATCCTATTTATTCCGCCAGTTTCTGCTCGAGGCCATTTCACGTGGTCCAAATTTCAAAGGCTTGTGTGAGGGGGAGTATTAAAGTATTATTCTATTCGCTTCATATATATTGTTAACCAACTACCTAACAGTTTAAGTTTTTTGGTAAATTGGTTTTTAACAATTATAATAACAAGAGATACCTTCGTTCTCCTGAATCTCCTCATCTTCAGCATTTTCACTCTCAACGAAACGTATTTCTTTTCCTTATCAATATGCAATATAATTGTTAAATAGCCGTCTGGGTTAATAATTTGATATAACCAAGAGAGTTTTAAACCCGAATATCTGACCTGCTATGCATTTTAATAGTTAAATAGTGTATTGTGTGTTTCATGTTTTGTATCGTTTCATTTCGTATGATACAAAATGTGTATCGATCGATAAATTAATAACCCGATATAGACTTGCGATTCGTTTCGAATTGTCCTTGTTTCATATCGTCTCATAAGATACATTTCGTGTTACGTTCGAAACTTACGACACTGATCCTACGAGTTAACAATTATAGTGTCATAGTGAGATTAAGAAAGCTCCGCTTGGTAAGAAATATTTGCTAAGTATTAGAACAAACACAAAAATTAGAACCATATTTTGATAAAACTTTACGTCACCAAATCTATGGTGATTTATAGATATCCTATCGTGTTGTATCGACAGAAACAAAATAAAAATTAATCATACAAGGAAAAGCAAAAATAGAATATCAATTGATTATTTATCTCTTTTCCATCAACATCAACAATAAAGTTAAGAAACCAACGTGAAAATGATAATATTTCCATCATGACACAAACATGATGCATATTTAGTTCGTAGCTTGATAATTTCTTCCAGAAAGATTGCTCATGTTTTGATGATCTTCCCGTTCCCGATATATTTCCACAATAAGCAAGAAATAAAAGTAGATAATTCTAATTTAATTAAACTTAATTTAAGAAGAAGATAGAATACAAGAAAATTACCTTGCTCATTTTAGTTGTGGTTCGAAAAACATAGTTGCCATATCTATTTGTACCAACCCTTTCAAGTTTTCTCACATCAAATTTTAGAAGTTGTCGAATTATATGCCTGTCTCCAAATGATGTGAGGTACTTTTGTATTACGCGGCTTTCAAATTGATCCAATGGTAAATCTTCAATGTGATTTGCCAAGCGAAGGTAGATGCATTCCCCCAACTTATCATCACCGATGTTCAAAAGAAAGTTAATTACCTGGTTTCAGCAAAACATAAGAAATGAAGGTTCAACTATCAATCGACACCGTTTGCTGAATTTACAGTGATCGCTTTACTTACCCTTTGAAATCTGTTGCGAGCATCGCAGAGTTGCTTATGATTTTATTAAGAATCTTTTTACGTTTAGGGTCTCTTGAAAACATGGTGCGTTCCTTAAGCGACACTTCCGATTTCGTTCTTTGCTATTTTTTTTATCGAATTATGACTTTTGAATATATTTTTCAATATGGATTAAGATCATACTTTATTCCTACTTTAGAATTTTTTTACCGTTAGCTTTCGTTCTTCAACTCATTATATACTATCAATTAGAGAGCATATTTATCCGTCTTAATTAATCTAATTTCAACGATAAATTACGGTTCCAAAGAAGTTGACCAGTTCAACAATGAGCTTCATAGAATTGTAGGAAATTATATATTTATCTATTAATGGAGGGCACATGTGTAGGTATGAAGATAGGGAACTTTAATTGCTTAACAAGGGTCAATATTATGATTGATTGATTTTGAATGACTAATCTGAAAAACTTTAAGGACTTACGGAACATAATAATAAATATTTGATTTTCAAAAACTAATATTGAAACAACTCTAATTTAAGAGTTATACAAAAAATATCAAACGCAAAAAAATTACCTATTTGCATCTTTGACCGCTTTTTAAAAAAAGTTTCTTTGACTGCTTTCGCAAGTATATCTCCATTGTTTGTCATAGCACGAATTACATTGATTAATATGCAACATCGCAAAAATTACACTAGTTTAGTGATTCCATCATGGCTTGTCATTAGCTCTAGAATTTTGTGGGAAAATTCCATTGAATTCCAATTTCGTGTTAACTTGATATATGAATTTTTACTATGATCAACAAAGCATGATTAGTGATATTACATTACCAATTCTAATTGCAGAGATCATATTTTTGTTTGAAGAAAAGAAAGAATCGGAATTTGAAGTAGCAATTTGAAAATTATTAGAAACATAAAAATATTTTGTACTATCAAAGTTCTATGTACTATCCGAATCGTAAATACGTTGAAAATACCTATTTGATTGAATTGAGAAATTATTGGTGGAAGATGTTTAAACAAACTAAAAGAACTTTTGTTATTGTGATCAATTAAAGGAATGTATATGATACCAATTCTGTTTGTGTCAATTGAATTTGTGTTAAAAGAGAATTCGAGTTTGAAGAAATAGTTTGAGAATTATTATAAGAAACAACATAATTTTCGACACTGCTGTCTCACTTAGTAATATGTGATTGTGATTCATAGATGTTTTATCCATAACATGAAGACATACAAAGATTAAAAAGAGAATTTTGGAGGTAGAAGAAAGAAGAAAAGCTGACAAAGATATTATGAACTTTTTGGTTTATTTATAGATTATATTTAGTAGACTACTTATTATATGAAGCATAGTAGGAAAAGAGAAATAGAAGCTTTTTGAATAGGGAACTTGTATATAAATTATATAAAGTCATTGTGTACATTTAATGCGATCCAATAACCAATTTTTAAAGTTTAAAGTAGTGCTTAGGTAAATTAGTCATCCAAACCATCGGCCGTACAACTTTTTTAGATTAAGTTTTTAAATATGACCTAAATTATCTTTTGATTTTAAAAGCATAACATAATATTATATTAATTTGAACGAAAGATATTCTATAAATTTGATCCTCTGAAATTTATTAGAAAATTCGATAGTCTCAATCATTTATTATTATGCTTTACCCTTCTTTATGCTAATTAAAAATTATAATTGCCAATCTTGGTTTATATTTTGCTCTTCTTAATTTGGAAGAATGTTTGTATTTTTTTGGAAAGAAATGTTGAATAATTAGACCTCCTTATTTCATTAGAAATCCTTATCGGTTACACAATAATCCATCACATTTAGAGAAAAAGCCAAGTTGAGAACAATTTTGACATGGTCCGAAAATCAAAGTATTGATTCGTCCAACATTATATTATTCCTAGTCTACACTATGAAGAAAAAACAGTAGGAAAGATATAATTTTGGTTATGTGCATGTCTAATTAGTTAGTGCTAACCCTATCCTTGGTTATAACTATATTTATGTATGACGCATATCAACATGGTGTTGATTTTTGAAGTTAGACATTGAAAATTATATTTTATAAAGGGCTTTCGTTTAATTTTCCCCTTCAATTAATTAATTACCTTCATGTTAGTTCTTTTAGTTTTATCGTCCATTTCAATAATGAATGTGTCGTCAAGCAAAACCGGTTTTTATACCATCTGATTGCAGTGACCAATGTTATATGAAGATTGTTAATGACCATGTAGTTTACATTTGAATTTCACATTCTTTATGTCTTTGTGCCCTTTTTGCGGAATCCATGCATGATATGAATCTAACATCATAGAAATATAAGGTGTGAAATTTTCTAAAAGCTCAAATGCAAAGTAAAAATTAAAACTTTGGTTTCAAGACAGATATTTTCTCTAAAATATCCTTAAATATAGTATTTGAAGGAGCTTACTGGTATAAGAATTTTTTAAGGTAGTACACTGACAAACACTCGTGGTTAAGGTCAATTCAGTGTATTATAGTGGAAGAAAATAGAGTTTAGTATGTACCTTTTTTGTCTTTTGGCGGCTCGCACAAGTAACTCTTCATCTTGAACTATAGCACGGATTATATTGACTTGCTTAGTGTCGAACCCTCGCAAACAATTCACGAACCTGAAAGTTCCATTTTTGCTTTCCATGATATATAGAATTCTTCGGGAAAATATATAAATTCCATCTTTGCATAATATCTGGAATCGGAATCTGGCCCATAACTACTGTGTGGAAATCTAATTTGATTTTTCTGATTCACTGTAGCTTTGATAGTTTTGATGCAAATTGTGAGAAGCAACAAAGTATAAGTTTCTTTACCTACTTTTGCTTGCACTGGTCGAATTTGCGTTAAAAGCATAGAGATTTTCAGGTAAAATAGGCTTCTTTTTTCTCGAATCATCAACTACATTAGAAGGAGAAGCAATAATTCAAAGATACAGTTTGAGAAATATTATGACGAGCCGAAGAATTTTCATTGCTATGGTAGCTTTCCAAACTATATAGTTGAAATCTACCGACTTCTCGAGTTCAAGCCTCTTATTCATTTTACCAAGGATTCTGAAGGCAAAATGAACAATATTAAAGAGAATGAGAGCAGAGCTGAGAGTGTAGAAAGAGCACTTGGGCATTTATAGAGATAGAGAGCTGTTTTGAGTCTCAATCAAGGTAAGGAGAAATGAATTTATTGTAGGAATAGGAGGGAAGAACCCAAAATAGGAAAATGGTTATTAGACTTGTTTCTTCTAAAATCAACAGCATTAGCCTCTTTAAATAAATAAAAAAAGAAAAAGAAAATGCTATTTAATTCTAGTAGCATTCCTGATTTTCTTATATATTTTTGAAATTGCTCCCAAATAGACTAGCATACAATATCGTTTACAACTTGTCAGAATATTAATATTGTTAGGGTTTATGCGGTAATATTATGACGGACCCCAACATTATATAGTTGGAATCTACCGACCTCTCAGGTGATTTTGCTTCCTAGGAAAAGATATAGGGTCTTTTTGCGTTGGGTGATAGTGTGGAAACTGATGGCGACTTTTGGAGTAGTCGTAGATATGAAAAATTGAATGGGATAGATGTAGGCTTGCAGCAATTTCCAGCCATCTTCACAAATTCTGTGCATCATGTAACTGTGCGCATTTTTTTTATTTATAATTTATACCTGGTGCCTACATGTGTTAATTTTTCAGGTGAGGCACAACAAAGCAATCTCGAGGGATACGTGGTCTCAATTATTGGAGTTTATTAAGACAATTGATCCTCAGTTGTCGAACTATGACGCCGAGGGTGCTTGGCCCTATCTGATTGATGAATTTGTGGAGTACTTGATCGAAAACGGAATAGTCCAGCGTCGCAGCTGAAACAAGATTAGCGTGATTTGTGCCTAGATGAATGATGCTTATATAATTCATTTATGATTTCTTTCCAATGCCTGCCAAACTGCCATCCTCTCAACATTATGATACTAGTAATTTCATGAATGATACTTATATAGTCGCAGCATGATGATGTTGGCACACATTATCAACTTGTGCCTAAAGTATTTGACGAGTTAAAACTTGGTTTATTCTACTATAATGTGTTATCATTCTTCTACCACTATGCGACATTTCAAATAGTAGGTATGCTCAGATTAATTGTGAAATTTCTTTTCTCATCATAACCATCTCATAGAATTCAATTTAAACATAAAAGTGAACCGACATAACATAAATTTATCGAAGTTAGTTACTGATTCAATTCACGCTGACAGATGCATGCTGCCAGATATATTTTTGCATGCTGCATCTGTCCAAAAAAGAAAGAGTTCACTAATACCATAACCGTCAAAAGGAAAAATACTAATATTAATGAACAAATACATCAGTTTAAAGCTGGGCATCATGAAATTTGATGTTCTGTTGGATCTTGTTGTGATGAAGGGAACTGAGAAACAGCTGCTAAGCTAAACATCTGGGCTCGGAAAAACAAAACACAAACAATAACCGGAAAAAAATAATGATGATCCGTTTGAACATGACACATACACGCTGCATTGTATGATACTTCATCCCTCAAAATAGTGACCTTGTTCTAAAGATGCAACGAGTTTAAACACATGACGATCATCCTTCAGCTCTATCGGGAGTCCAAAGGGCATGGAGTAGTTCATCTGGAAGCCTAAATAGCTAGTTTCACAAATAGATAAATATAAAAATAGAGTGTTAATACGAAATCACCTTGCTCATCTTGAGTGCTGTTTGGAGATTGTAGTTGCCGATCTGCTGCAAGCCCTGCAAGTTTATTCGCATCCACATAGTTGTATAAGAGGTCCTCCTACAGATGATCTAAGGCAACTTTCTATCATGTAGCTTCCATATTGATCTAATGACAATTCCTCCAACTGATCATCCAAGTGAGCAAATTTCTTGATTATATCTATCGACGCCCATGCCCAAAATATACTGAATTATATTATTTCGGCAAGAAACAACATAAACAAACCATAAGCAATTCACATTAGAAACTTATAAATTTGTATATATGCATATATGTTTTAAATTTAGAAACGAACTATATACCCTTTCGAATTACCAGCTAGCTTCGGCGTTTTGGATATGATTTTAACGCGGTCGTGGGAAAACTTGATGCATTCCTTAAGCGATCCTTTGCTAGTTTAAGGCAATTCTTCAAGGCGGCATCATATAAAATCTGAATAAAATTGCAGAAACTTGTTAATATAGCAAATCATGAGGTTCTTACAGATTTGATGAACTTTAGAATTTCGAAACTTACCGAATTTTGCACATAGCTGAGGTTTCTGAGAAAGAATGAGATTAAGCTAGAAGCGGTATCATGCATCATTAGTTCAAATGCATGTTCTCGTAGGGAAGAGGTGATACAGTTGTATAATGCACTTGATATACTAGCAATCTTAATGAGCTTCTTAAGTGAATCGACACTGCAAAACGTGGAACAACATCGCGATCAAATATTATAAATAAAAAAAACTTAAATATTTTTATATTAACATAGAAATTATGGATATTCTTCTACTATAAGAACCAGGACTTCTCCTCTAACATAATAATTAAGAATATTTTAGCCAACTTAGCACTTTCTTTTTTCTTTGTGATCCCCTTCTTCCTTAAAGTCTAAACTAGAAACATAGGGGGTGTTTGCTATGAGTGATATATGAGGTTATCACACTTTTTTCTTCTTTGGAAATTAACCCAAAAGACTATTGTTAATTTTTGGGAGGATGAAAGTAAAGTTGGAGTTGTTTCTTAATTAACGGGAAAGAATTTGTCGATGAAAATATATGTATTGATGGCAATACATACATACAAACATACGTATGTATGTATACATACATATGGCAATGAATACAATATATATTAGTTTTTTTGCACGCGCTATGCACATGGTATTTAATGATTTCATAAAAACTATTTTTCTTAAAAAAACATAAAAAAAATAGTGAGACATATTACAAAGCTCCTAACAAATACATGTTTTATTTTCTTAGAATATTTTATGTTTAAAAAACACTGTTATAACTTGTAGATTTATGAAGTTTATGTTTTTATATTTTAGTTTATACCAAAATTTGATTGAGATTTCTGCAAGAAATTTGATTTGATTTGATTTTAAATTGCAAATTAGAATTGATTTTAATAAAATTGAAATACCAAATGCCAATGATTTATTCATCTTGAAAAGATATTTATTATTTCAAAAAATATTGATATTGCCGGAGGAGAAAATTTTGGATTTGCTCTTAGGAGTAGTATAGATAGATATGTATGTATTGATGGTGATACACACAATGTATGTGTGTGTGTGTATGGGCACGCAGAAATAGTTAAGGGTCAATCAAAAGGCGTGGTTAATTTTAAATGGACTATATAATTTGATAAAACTTAAAGAACTAAAGAATTGCATAATATCAAAAAATTTATTTTCAGAATTGAACTAATATTTAAATAGCATAATTTAAAAGATTATATAACAATTACGCAAAGACAGAAGAGTATACTTTGCGTATATCTCTGTTGTTTACGACGGATAACAGCCACCAAGTTGTATGCGGACAATGGCAAAAAATACACCAAGTGCTTCCATTGTGGCCTGTCATCAGCTCTAGAAGCCTGCGAGGAAATTCCGATGAAATCCAATTGCGTCTTAACTCAGTATGTGGAATTCTCCCTGTAGAAACCCTTAGTTGATAACTTTGAGAAGAATTATTAGAACCATTGTTATTATGATCAACAAAAGACGATGCCTGGGTTGCAATAGAAGAAAAGAGAAAATCGGCGCTTGAACAGGCAGCCGTTTGCGAGTTATTAGCGGAAACAAAAGAATCTTCAGTATTGCTAAAGTTTTCTTTACTGTTTGCTTCCAGAAAATGTTGATAGTATCTAATTTGATGAAGATTTTGAAACGAATTGAAAGGACCTCCATCATGATGATCAGCTAAAGGTGATGCTACATAGGTTGAATTTGTGTTCAAAGAAAACGAAGAATCAGAACCTGAAGGAATAGCTTGAGAATTATTACACGCAACAACACGATTCTCAATGCCCCGTCGATAGAATCCGCTCGTAGAACTCGAACCATGAAGAATATTAATCTCTTCAGTCTCACTTGGTAATCTAATTTTCCGATCCGTAGATGTTTTATCCATGATGCGAAGAAGACCAAAGGTTAAAAGGAGAGAATTTTGGAGGCAGGAGAAAGAAGAATAGCTATGAAAAAGATTATGAACTCTCTGCTTTATTTATAGATTTGGGAGACCACGCATAATATGAATCACAGTAAGAATTGTAAGTCCATGTCACGCACCCCACGAACTTGCGGGAAGGCGGAATATATGAAAAACGATTATCAAAGCTTCGTAACACGGACTTGAGCTCATGAATCGTATCTAAACCGTTACTAGCAAACTACGAGAGGTTTAACTACTCGGATTCGAAGTTATGCCTCACGTTACTTGTCCTTCGGGTCTTCATCGCTGTCCTCCACTCCTCGTAGGCTCCTTGGAACATCGGCACCTCAACGGCCCCCTCGAGTCAAAGACGATCCACCCTAGAGCTCCTACACCAAGCTTGATCTCTAACTTGAGATAACTAGGTTGCTCAAAGTGCTAATCTAAGCTACTTACGGGATATAGAGTGAGATTATGGATGTATTAGTCTAGCTAACCCTTGATCTCAACACATGAGAGGTTAGGGTTAGGGTTTCAAGAATGAGAGAGCTTGAGGAGAGAGAAGGTGATCATAAGAATGATATTGAAAAATGAACTCATTTGAATATATCAACCATAACAATTTATCAAATAAATAATATACATGATTAATCATCATGGTTGATGCATTCACCTTGTGTGATTCATCTCATGAGTCATTAGCTCAATAAATGAAGCATTAACTCTATGGATGAATCACACAAACGAGTCATTAAGCAATAAATGCTTATGCCACCTTAACCCCCAAGTCACCATGCATCTAGAAGCTTCCCAGAAAATTACGAGAACGCCCCTCCAATCCGTGAAAACACAGAAAACTTTAGATTGTATAAATCCAATAACCTGATACTAGAATCTGGCTTAAACCAAAGTCGACTAGTAAAAACTGTCCGAATGTCGTACGTGCGTTTAAACACGTATGCGTCCAAACCCTTGTCGTAAAACCATACGACCTCTATATCGTTTCGCCTGGAGCAGGGAAACTCTCTGTGTGGGACTCTAAAGACTCGACACTACGCTGGCAGTGGGTTTAACCACAGACCGCAAGCGGCACTAGCTGTACGTAACAGTCCCCAGGTAGATGTCGATAAGAAGGCCGATGAGGAAACCCATCCGAACTCCTACTGAGCCTGATGTGACAATCTTCGTACAGTCCGGTCTGTTCGTCTAAGACTATCGCATATCTAGCCTAGGGGGCGGCAAGCGTCAGTCCCCTATTAGCGGTATAAGTCGTGTCGGAGCGTAGCCCATTACACCCTGAGAAACTACTGGAACCTACCAGTAAATCTCGCTTGCCCTGGCCAGGGACTTTGCGTAATGGCTCTGTGACACAGCGCGATATCAACTCCCAATACTGGGAGAGACGAATCATGTCTAACCGCCACTGCCTCCAAGTGCTCGGGACTGCACCCAACTGCTACCTGTTTGCACGACTCCTTTGAGCCGTGGTAGGGTAGCAATCTAAGAACAGTGGGACACACTCGAGGCGAAGTAGCAGTGTCAAGTCTGCGGACTATGCTGTACTCATGTCACCTGGGAACTGTTAACTGACGATTGGTATAATACCAACCAACAGTCCCCCTGCGAGTCCTGTCCGGTGTACCCGTAACCTAACGAACACCTGTATACTATCTCCAGTACGACGTACTGATGGCTGTGGGACAGACCATCTCCCCAACTGGGATGAGAAGCGTACACACTAGTCTACTTTGGAGTATCGATACCCGGTCTCGATAATCCTACGACTAGGGACAAGTATAGGATGTTGCTTATAGACTACCCAGCCCCCACTAGTGTGACTGCCATCACAACGCTGGTAATCAAGCAAAGATCCTATGGGCTCTACTAATATGTATGAGTGATACGTTACAAGAAACATATGCACATATTAAAATAGACACAAACCAAGTAGCATACTACCATTTTTAGCAAGACTGTATATACAACTGTGAATATCCCAAGCTTCCATTAAGTAATATACATACAAGTATGATACAATAATGGCCCCTAGGGCATATACACTAACAATCTCCCACTTGCACTAGGGCTATGAGCTGGTATATCGTAGACCTATCATCTCGAATAGCCTCTCGAACTGCGTCTGAGGAAGGGCCTTTATGAATGGATCGGCAATGTTATTCTCTGTCTCTACTCTTTTCACCTCGATCTCCCGGCGATCTACGATCTTCCTGATCAGGTGGTACCGCCTTAAGATGTGTCTGGACTTCTGATGGGACCTGGGTTCCTTCGCTAAAACTATAACGCCGTTGTTGTCACAATACAGAGGTATTGGATCAATACTGGTAGGAACCACCTGAAGTTCTGTGAGGAACTTCTTCATCCAGACAGCTTCTTTTGCGGTATCGCAAGCAGCTATGTACTCCGCTTCCATTGTTGAGTCAGCAACGGTTTCCTTCTTGGAACTCTTCCAACAGACCGCCCCTCCAATGAGGGTAAAGACATAACCCGACATGGACTTGGAGTTATCCTTGTCACTCTGGAAGCCGGAGTCGGCAAATGCCTCCATCTGGAGGTCTTTTCCGCCATACACCAAGAACATCTCCTTAGTCCTCCTCAGGTACTTGAGAATGTTCTTTACCGCTATCTAGTGATTCTCACCTGGGTTTGCCTGATACCGGCTTACAACGCTTAATGCGTATGCTACATCTGGTCTGGTACATAACATCGCATACATTATAGAGCCTACCGCTGAAGCGTAGGGTATAATCGACATGCGATCCCTTTCCAAATCAGTCTTGGAAGACATCTCTTTGGAGAGGGTGATTCCGTGACAAGCTGGTAGGTTACCGCGCTTAGATTCATCCATACTGAAACTCTTCACTATGGTGTCTATGTATCTGGACTGCGAAAGTCCCAACATCCTTTTTGATCTATTACGATAGATTCGGATCCCAAGAATGTAGGTGGCATCATCCAGGTCTTTCATGGAAAATTTCTGTGATAAGAATCTTTTGACTGACTGTAACATAGGATTATCATTTCCTATTAGGAGAATGTCATCCACGTACAAGACGAGAAATACTACAGCTCTCCCTACAATCTTACTGTATATGCAAGGTTCATCTGGATTTTTGATAAAGTCAAATTCTTTGACAGCATCATCAAAACAGATGTTCCAACTCCGCGATACCTGCTTTAGTCCATAAATGGACTTAAGCAGCTTGCATACTTTACCGCTGCTCCCACTCTGAATGAATCCCTCTGGCCGATCCATATAGACGCTCTCTTCCAAATTTCCATTTAGAAAGGCCGTCTTTACGTCCATCTGCCAGATCTCATAATCGTGGAAGGCAGCAATAGCAAGAAGGACCCGAATGGATTTAAGCATAGCCACTGGAGAAAAGGTTTCGTCATAGTCCAAACCGGGTCTTTGACGGAAACCCTTTGCAACAAGTCTAGCCTTATAGGTTTCAACCTGTCTATCTACACCAATCTTCTTTTTGAAGATCCATTTGCATCCTACGGGTTTTACCCCATCTGGAGCAATGTCCAAAGTCCATACTTTGTTAGTGTACATGGACTCCATTTCGGTCCGCATTGCATCCAGCTATTTTACTGAGTCACCGCTCTGAATGGCTTGCTGGAAGCTAGTAGGGTCATCTTCATCAATGACACAATCCTCTCTACCCCTATCTATGAGAAAATCGTAGTATCTCTCAGGCGGATGAGACGGCCTACTACTCCTGCGGAGGGGTGCGGGAATGTCCAATTCTTCTTGAACTATTGGTTCTACCAAACTTTCAGTTGTAGTTTGTGGTTCTGGAATTTCTTCCAGTTCTATTTCGCTCCCACTTGTATCCTTTTCTAAAACTTGCTGTTCTAAAAAATGGGCATTACGAGAACAAAAACCTTTTGTTCCTCTGCATAATAGAATAGATACCCCTTGGAGTTCTTTGGATATCCCACAAACTTACACTGTACTGATCGTGCCTCGAGCTTGTCCGCATGCTGCTTTTTAACAAAAACCGGACATCCCCAAATCTTCAGATACTGAAGATAGGGGTTTTTCCCACTCTACATCTGATATGGGGTGGTAGGCACTGTCTTGGTAGGAACCCTGTTCAGAAGATATGCCGCTGATTCTAGCGCATATCCCCAGAATGATCGCGGTAACTCAGCGTTACTCATCATGGAACGAACCATATCCAATAGGGTTCGATTCATCCTTTCCGACACACCGTTATGTTGTGGCGTGTATGGAGGAGTAAGCTGAGAGAGAATTCCATTCTCTTTTAAGTAACCCAGGAACTCGGCACTTAAGTATTCACCACCTCGATCAGATCTCGGTGTCTTTGTACTCTTGCCTGTTTGTTTTTCCACTTCATTCTTGTATTCTTGGAATTTCTCAAAGGCCTCGGATTTATGCTTAATTAAGAAGACATATCCATACTTAGAGAAATCATCCATAAAAGTAATGAAGTAGGAATAACCACCTCGCGCATGTGTAGACATTGGACCGCACACGTCACTGTGTACGAGTCCCAAGAGCTCGCTTGCTCTTACTCCGTGTCCAGTGAACGGAGTCTTTGTCATCTTTCCTCTGAGACAAGATTCACAAGTAGCATAAGATTGATATTCGAACGGATTCAAATATCCTTCTCTATGTAAGTTAGTCAACCTTCTCTCATTGATGTGACCTAGTCTACAATGCCATAAGAAAGCCTGATTTATTTCTGGAGACTTTCTTTTAAGTGTGTTCTGGATATTGAAAACCTGAGCTTGACTTAATACGTATATACCGTTATCTAATGTACCGGACCCAATCAAAACTTGATTTAGGTGGATGTTAACTACATCGCTTACGAATGTAAAATCATATCCCTCTCTCGAAAGTGAGGACACTGATATGATATTACAAGTCATACTAGGTACATACAAATAGTTACGTAGAATTAATATATGCCCACTTGTCAAACCTAGGCGATATTCTCCCACGGATTCAGCGTCCACGCTCATTCCGTTTGCAACTATGAGAGACCAATCACCTACCTTTATAACTCTACGGTTTCTCAAAGCATGTATTGAATTACAGATATGAGATCCTGCTCCGGTATCTAGTACCCAGGAAGTAGAGTTAATTGACAAACAGTTCTCAATAACAAATACACTTGAGGCCGAAGCCACAACACGCTTCGTATCCTGGCTACTGGCTTCTAAAGCCCTGCAATCATTCTGCCAATGCCCAGTCCCATAACAATAGGAACGTTCCTTTTTCACTACATTCAGTCCCGAAACTTTTGCCCTTCTCTTTCTTTTTTCTTCCCTGGTTTCCTTCAGGGTAGAAGGCAGAGACTGTAGAATCAAGTCAGTATCTGACTCGTTTCCTAACGTGGTCTCCAGGTCCTGGAGCCCATCAATACAGCTAGTCATTGTAAGGACGTTGTCCCCTACAGATGACCCGAAAGTCAATCTCACTTGAATCAATTCGTTCGAGGTCTCATATCTTGTGATATGAGATTGCTTTCCATATAAATCTTTGTTATGGAGAAAGATGAAAACTGAGTCCATCTTCTCGTGCTGCTTCTGGTATACACCATCAACTGAAGCTAACACGAGGCATTTGGCTTTCGCTTTATCCTTTTTCCTTTCCTGGAGGATATCCATATCCGTGACGGTGGAAACTGGACCTGGGACGGCGGGATCTTGAGTAGTAATAGGGTGGTCCAGCTTGTTATAGGCAATGGACATCTGGATAGACCTTTGCCAGTCATATAAGTCAGAATCAGTCAATTTGTTATCTAGATGTTACCTAGTCGTGGTCACAAGGTCGCTGCAATTAAGAGAGAGAGAAGAAAACATTTTAGCATGATCTCTTGCAAGTTTAGAGTGGTTTTTAATTTATCTAAACATGATGGCTCCCACTGTTTCTCGAATCTCTCCTCAAACCATAAAAGAAGAATTAGCCAGGACTATTCTCACCGTACAATTCTTGCTTAACCGTTCAGTCAGGTCAGTATCGATACTTCGAGGGAGGTTTTCCAACGCTTTCGCGAAGTTCCTTAATTAAATAACCTCTTTTCTCTGGGGGCGTAACCCCGCTGACACCTTTCTCGACACCTACTTGGTTTATAGCATTGATTGTTAAGTGACGAATCTCCTGATAAGTAGTATATACTCACAGTAGGATCGGGATCCAAAATATCATCGTATGATAATGTTGAAGGAATCCTACCAACATTCATCAAACACCAAAATGGTATGCTCTCTATGCAAATTTCAGTTTCTTTAGAAATTCCCGATATAGATTTTTGCCCCATACTCTTATGACCTTGGCGTTGGTCAAAATGTCATAAGTCACATGTCAAGTTCTACCCATCATTGTCCTTGTTAATTTGAACCCATCCGTACATATCCCTGACGTTGGCCAAATGATAATACGACTGTCCCAAACTAACACATCTATCTATGCAACAAATGAAATACCCAGCAGCTACCAAACACTATGCTCTGGCGTTGGTCAAATGCATAGCTTGAATACTACTGAATACCCAAATGAAATGATGGAGGGCTACGAATGGTTTTGGCAAAACCGTGAACGTAGTGAACTTGATATAATCAAAGGAACCTAATACTTTTTAAAAGGAGTGGTTAAAGCTCCGTAATTTAAAAAATTCTGATCTTTTAAAATAACCGAGTGGTTTCTTTTAAATTTGTTCCAACGATTAAACTATGGTTTATTTTCTTTGCATTATTATAATGCGTCCCATCTTTATTCTATCATTGCAGAAAAAAACGAAAATACCACGTCCTCTTATGCCATCCGCATTTGCCACGGGGTCCCGTCATCACTCGTTAGGTTACTTAACTAACGACAGAGCGGGGGCTGGGCTAGCGCGGGTGTAAAACATAAGTGACGTCTAATAGCTATCATATATAGATATTGTACATTCATCAGACGCAATAATAAGCATTCCAGATCTCAGATGAACTTTATTGGATATACTAGCAATCCACATTTGCTTTGAGCCTGCAATAAAAGACGGATTACACAGTTGTGATGAATAGCCATTACCCCACCCAAGACCCCTACGGGTACGGCAAACTACCCGCCAAGTACCCGAAGTGAAGTGGTCTCTCTCAACAAAGTGAGTAGGCCACTAAACACTTCAAAGTACCCGGTAGTTTGTGTACCCCGCCTTGGGTCTATCCTAGGAGCAAAAACAGTAAAAAGAAATAATACAACGGTGGCTACAACCGCAACCTGGATGCGTCCCGCAAAAGAATATTATATCATATTACATTTACATCGAATGAATGAATATTAAACTCATCTCAAAACCCCGGCTAATCATCACAACATTCAAATCAAGTCCATATACAAAAACAGTAAACATTACAGAAATGTGCAACCCCCTGCCAACCGACATACTAGCAGTTAGGGGAGGTTTACGAACACATTAAACATTACAGATAAAAACCCAATTAGCAAATAACTTGGAACATCGATCGACAACCTTTATCCGTGTCTACCCCAAAAGCAAACCTGCACTGAAGTAACCTGGGTAGAAATAGAACATACTGGAAAACAATACACCAAAATATATGAATAACAGAGCAAATCCGAGTCAACTCGGCGTTGACTCGGCAGCGGATCCGCGGCCAAAAGCACCTTCTTGCCGCGGATCCGCGGCCGTCTTGCCGAGTTACGGGCTCGTATTTTCCCAGTATTCTTATAATACCCTGCTGTGAATTTTAAGGCATATCAAATAATTTTTGTGACACTTTTAAAATCAACAGAAACAGTTAGGGTGTTCGGGGTGTTGTTTTCGTGTTTTCCGTCGATCGAAGTTCTAATTAGTTGCTAACAAGCTAGTAATGGTTTAGTTGGCTCTGATACCACTGTAAGTCCATGTCACGCACCCCACGAACTTGCGGGGAGGCGGAATATATGAAAAACGATTATCAAAGCTTCGTAACACGGACTTGAGCGCATAAATCGTATCTAAACCGTTACTAGCAAACTACGAGAGGTTTAACTACTCGGATTCGAAGTTATACCTTACGTTACTTGTCCTTCGGGTCTTCATCGCTGTCCTCCACTCCTCATAGGCTGTCACGCCCCGCTTCCCAGAGTACGCAAGATTGGGCACGTGACATAGCCAACCATGCTACCTGTGGGTAGGAAGCATCCATCAACAGTCACATTACGGCTGTAGAGATATCAAGAACAAGATAAATAAACTATCTAACACATGTCCAAATCCATAATAACAAGAGTCAATGAAAAATAAGTGCGGAAGCAAATGATCCAATACAATAATTAGACAAGTACGTCCCATAATGCGGGCTCACATATGGAAATGAAATGCAATAAATGAACTAATCACTAAGGAACTCACAGATCAGCCTGCTGGCTGAAGTACTCCTGCTCGGTCGTCGACAGTGGTAAGGAATCTGGGCCATGCAAAACCCAGACGTCAGCACGTCATGTCAACCAATAATATAATATAAACATGGTAATAAGCAATGCAGGGATGAACATGAATAAAGCAGTACTATAAAATAACAGTGCAGGGTAATATGCAGTGGTAACTAAACTGTCCTATCAGGTTTCTACTCTAAAGTCCTTGAAATCAATTGGTGACTCGTCGATGTAACTCAATAGTATCCCGTGCATGCCCGGGACCACGGTCAAGACCCTCGGGGCTGAATCCGAGACGTGCCGCTAGGCAGTAAATAGGTAGCAGGATGGACGGGTGATGTCAGCATCATCACTCCCGGACTGGCCAAGCCCGTAAGACTGATCAGAACAGGTATCGAACTGTTGAGTTACAAGTCGGTTTCACCTTTGATTTCCCCATACCCCCAAGTTATAGGTGTCAGGTCAGGTATTCAGTAGTCAAGAACTAATGCCAACACAGGATCAGGTAACAGCAGGTTTTGTCTGGATAGACAACAGGAATGGTCCATGAGGACAACATGTTAGGTTTGTTGGCATTAGACACAAGATCAGGTAACAGGTAAAGACATGGTACATCAGGTCAAGCCAGGTAATGTATAAAGGTGTCATGTCATGTCAAGAGTGTACGGTACCATGTCATGTCAAGTAGGAAGTGTAACAGGTCATGTCAGGAAGCACAAGATGTCATGTGGGTGCTCATAATCAAACTATCATAAACATGTGTATAAATAAACAAGCATGAGTACTATCAGAACAATAAACTGGAACATGTAATATGATATGCAAATAGATATAATTTCAAGGATATGGATGCACAGTTATCGATTAGGGTTACATTTATAGTTCCAATATTAATTAGGATGCAATTTATTAAACATGGAGTGTTAATATCACATTATTATGTAGTAATGTGATCTATGGATGCAATTATATGTATCTTAAATGCGATGGATGCAAACGGGTATCTGAAAAGTTATAAAACTATAAAATGGTAATGTGGGATGTACAACTAAGCAATATGTGATATAAATATTGATATAATAATATTAATATGGATAGCATATTCAAAGCGATTAATAACTATAAAAGTGGTATTGATTAACCAACACAAGAAAGTTCCGTTCAGAAATTCAGCGTCACCCTAATTTGTAAAATAGCTTAAAAATAACAAACGTTCTCCAAAAGGGACGTGTCTTATACCAAAACGAAAATAATTCAATAAGGTTTTCAGTTTTATAAGTATAAACATCTCAGGTTGTCCCTACAAAAAGTTATGAATATTCGAAATTGAAAGTTTGCTGCTGGAATTTCCCTGGACAGCAGTTTGGAGACATTTTCATTTGCATTTTACGTTATTTAAACAATTTATTTTGCAAGTAAATATTTCTTACATTTATAGTATTCTGAGTTAGCTTCGTAACGAACTAAAGAACGTATACTAATGATTTTTCTATGATTTATAATGAATTTTATAAGGTAAGGTGTACAGTAAATTTCAGATTTGTCATATCCGATTTTTCAACGACGTTTCATGTGTAAACTATAAGATTTTCAAATGTATAACATTATAAAATGAAGATTATAAACTAGTTAAAGATAATAATAATAAATATTACGACGATATATATTTTAAATGATATGGTTGCAGTACAATGTAATCTAGTATGTCACAAGATAAGTTTTCATGATCTAGATTTAATATGATATAAACGGATGCAAACGGAACATCGAAACGTTATAAAATTAAACATGGGGCACTAGATTTAAACTATAGGTATGGTATTTATTTAAATAGGTATAAAATGAATTATATAGCATGTAGCAAGATTAACTTGCCTCGATGGGTCGCGAATTGGGAAAACGGAACGTTAACCGTCGGCAGGGAAAACTCGCGACGGGCGCACGATTCACGGAATGAACCCAAACGACGAACAAAGGAACCACACGGGTCGGGGTATCTCGCTAGAACGTTGAGAAGCGTCACCGGCACGACGGAATTCCGGCAACAAAAGAACAGTTAAAAAAATGAAAAACGAGACATGAAGCAAGAAGAGAAAGAATGATAAAGAGAAGTACGAGAGAATATATGAGGGAGAGAGAGAGAAAAAGTGGAGAGAGAAAGAGAGAGAAAAGTGGGGCTAAAGGGTTAAAGGGGAGGTTGCGATTGGCTGAGAGAATAAATTGAGAAGGATATAAAAGATTGTAAAAATATTATATGGTTAACTTAAAGATTTAAAAGATAGGTAATGAACAGTAAGATATCAGGTTAGTTAGAAAAATATATGCGATGGTTTTAATAATATTAAAAATTTGGGATTTTGGCGCCAAATGAAACATTTTCAAATCGCGCCCGGGTCGAGTCCAAAAATTCGAAATTCAAATAATAGGATTTTAAGCGGGTTCCAAATTTTAAAATGAAATGTTTTATGATTAAAAAGAATACTCCCAAAACGGACACACGCACGTGCACGTAGCCATCCAAACTCGTCCGTTTCACTGAACGGGACGAGAACACAATACACGGACGCTACCACGAGGCTAAGGGTGTCAAGTAGGCCAAGATGAATATTTTCAATTTTATTTTAGGTGCTAAAATTTGTTATATGCAGAATGACTTAGCCAGATAAAATTTTACAGTAAGACCCCAAACAAGCAAGATAAATGAAATGAGTAATATGTAATGCTCAACCAATAACAGAAAATAGTAGTATTGGGTTCGGGTGTTACATTATACCCAACTACAAAAGAATTTCGTCCTCGAAATTCCAAGAATACAAGATAGAAAAGTACAGGAAAAGGTGAGGAAATTTCTGTCGGATCTCATCTTCTCGCTCCCAAGTGGACTCTCCATGCGATCGATTACTCCAAAAAAACTAGCACAAGGGGATAACCTTGTTCTTAAGAACCTTTTCCCTTCGATCCACGATTTCAATCGGTCGCTCCTCAAAAGTCAAGTCTTCTCGTACTGTTAGCTCCGAATGATCCAAAACGTGTGTTTCATCTCGAACATACTTACGGAGTTGAGATACGTGAAACACATCGTGCACATTTACCAAGGACTGCGGTAACGCAAAACGATACGCTACCTCACCAACACGCTCCACGATCTCAAGGGTCCAACGAATCGAGGACTAAGCTTCCCTCGACTCCCAAAACGAATCACCCCTCTAGTCGGTGATATTTTCAAGAATACCAAATCACCCACGGCGAACTCTAGAGGTCTTCTTGACGTGTCAGCCCAACTTTTCTGTCTGTCTTGAGCTGCCTTCATATGATTTCTGATAGGGTTAACCTTCTCAACTGTCTGCACAACCAAATCTGGTCCCAATAATCTTCGTTCACCGACATCGTCCCAATAAACAGGTGAACGACATTTACGACCATACAAAGCTTCAAATGGAGCCATCTGGATAGTTGCTTGGAAACTATTGTTGTAAGAAAACTCCACCAAGTGTAGGTGATCCTCCCATGAACCCTTGAAGTCCAACATGCATGCTCTCAACATGTCTTCAAGAGTTTGGATCGTTCTCTCCAACTGACCATCAGTTTGAGGATGATAAGCTGTGCTAAACTTCAATCGAGTCCCCAAACTTTCCTGTAGACTCCGCCAAAAGTGTGATAAGAACCGAGTGTCCCGATCGGACACGATGTTCACCGGCACTCCATGCAATCTTACAATCTCTTGCATGTACCGCTCTGCCAAAGTCTCTGTTGATTGACCAACCCGAAAAGGAATAAAATGAGCTGCCTTGGTCAATCGGTCAACAATCACCCATATAGCATGGTTGCCTTTTGGACTTCACGGTAAAGCCGTCACGAAATCCATGGTTATATGTTCCCACTTCCACTGAGGAATCGGAAGTGGTTGCAATAAACCAGCAACCCTTTGATGTTCAGCCTTAACTTGCTGACACACCAAGCACTTTGCCACAAAGCGGGCAATCTCCCGTTTCATGCCTTCCCACCAGAAATGCTGTCGAATATCTCGGTACATCTTTGTGCCTCTTGGATGTACAGAATAAGCTGAACTGTGTGCCTCCTTCATAAGCTCTTCACGAATATCTCCCTTTGGCACACACAAACGGGAACCAAACCTCAACGAACCATCTTCGGGGATTAATAAATTTGTTCGTAGTCCGGCTTCAACCTGTCCTCAAAACTTTTGCAGTCTAGGGTCCTGCGATTGTGCTGCTTTAATATTCTCAATCAATGATGACTGTACTTGCAGCTGCAACAACTGTCCCGTAGAATACGATAGCACAACCTCCAAGTCAAATCTTCGAAAGTCTTCAACGATCTCCCTCTGCGTAGTTAACACCTGAATTGCTGGTAACCGACTGAGCGCATCCGGCACAACATTAACCTTCCCCGGATGGTACTTAAGATCAAGATCGGAGTCGGCCATCAGCTCCAACCATCTACGCTGCCTCATGTTAAGCTCCTTCTGTATGAACACATACTTCAAGCTCTTATGATCTGTAAAAACTTGGACTCTTTCGTCCAAAAGGTAGTGTCTCCAAATCTTCAAAGCGAAAATTACAGCCGCAAGCTCCAAGTCATGAGTTGGATAATTCTTCTCATGGGTCTTCAGTTGTCTTGATGCGTATGCTACGACCTTCCCATGCTGCATCAAAACACATCCCAATCCTTTCCCAGATGCGTCGCTGTGAATCACCAGTCCTCCTGAATTATCTGGTATGGTCAGGATAGGGGCGGTTATCAACTTCTGCTTCAACGTCTCAAAGCCAACGCACACTTATCCGTCCATACAAAAGGTACCTCCTTGCGCATAAGCTTGGTCAGCGGTTCTGCCAAACGAGCAAAGTTCTCCACAAATCTCCTGTAGTATCCGGCTAACCCAAGGAAACTTCTTATCTCAGCCACATTTCTTGGAATAGGCCAATCTCGAACTGCTGCAATCTTTTCGGGATCGACGGCGATTCCATCGCCCGACACGACATGCCCCAGAAACATAACTTCTTCCAGCCAAAATTCGCACTTACTCATCTTCGCATACAATTTCTCCTGTCTCAACGTCTGCAGTGCGATCTTCAAATGCTCAGCATGCTCTTCAAAACTCTTCGAGTAAACCAGAATATCGTCAATAAATACCACAATAAACTGGTCCAAGAACGGTGAAAAGATTCGGTTCATCAGGTCCATGAATACTGCCGGCGCATTCGTTACTCCGAAGGGCATCACCGGATACTCGAAATGTCCATATCGAGTCCGAAGCGCCGTCTTGCAAATATCTTCTGCTTTCACTCGGACCTGATGATATCCGGATCGCAAATCCAGTTTCGAGAATACTCTGGCGCCACTAAGCTGCTCAAAAAGTTCTCCAATGCGAGGGATCGGGTACTTGTTCTTAATAGTCACCCGGTTCAATTCTCGGTAATCAATGCACATCTTTCTCGTGCCATCCTTCTTCTTTACTAGAAGAACTGGAGCTCCCCAAGGCGAGTTGCTGCTTCGAATCCAACCCTTCTCAAGTAATTCACCAACTTGTTTCTTAACTTCTTCCACTTCCACTGGTGCCATCGGATAATAAGATTTTGATACTGGCGCTGCACCAGTAATAAGGTCGATTGCGAACTCCTCGTCTCGCTTCGGCGGTAAGCCCGATATATCTTCAAATACATCCATAAAGTCGCGAACAACTGCCGGCTCTTCACTATTATCAACTTCCATAGCTGCAAGAACACTGTTTGTCGGCCTAGCCCTAAACTCGACTGGCCCGACAGAACTGCTTCCTTACCGCATCTGCTGTCTACATCGTTGGCCGCGAAAGGTCCAGCGAGACTACTGAGTCTCGTCCATTCTGCTGCATGCACGTCCACGGTTGCTCCATTCTGCCTTAGTCCGATAAATTTCTCTTCCATTTCCTCCCGTGCAGTCCGCGGAAAGAACTTCTCCAGGAAACTCTTAGAGAGATCCGCCCAACTGATTGGCCTGGGCAAGCGGGTCTCCTCCACAAGCCACCACTCTCGGGCGTAATCCACCCGCTGAATGCGCACCACATCAACTCTTTTGTCCTCTGGGATCTGTGCCGCAATCAGCAAATTCTCCGTGTCACTAGCCACTGCTCGGCTGGCAACGGCTCCTCCAGACCAATGAAAGTAGACGGACCCAAAAGTCTGAAATCTGCCACAGTCCCTACTCGTTCGACTGGTCTAGTTCCATCGTTGTTTACAGACTGCTGAACGATCTGCAAACCTTCCTGAAATGAATCTGCTTGCTGCTGGATCAGCTCAGTTTGCCTCTTCTGATTTTCCAACATCCCACGTATCACTCCCAACATGGCGGCTTCATCTACGCGCCTCTGATACGTCTTCAACTTCTTACCTGCCATCATCCTGAACTCAAAACACCCAACATTAGCATGATGATAGATTCTGAATATGGATCAAGGCTAGAACTCCAAGATACTTAAATAGAGTACCGCATTGTAGCTATGCCGCGGTATCATAGCCACAATTACTTAACTCCACCCAAGTCGCCCAAGTCCTAGGGATAACAAGAAATCAGGTTTCCGAGTCGACATGCAAAGTAAGTTTGCACGTCGTAAAAGATATAATCCGGAAGAATGTGATTCAAGAATGGTAAAACGGTCAAGGTGGCAGGACATGTTTCCTAAACACGGGTATTCTGATTCGTGTAGTGGGTACAATACCCAACTACAAAAGAATCAACCCAACTAACCTATGGCTCTGATACCAAAAGAACCATGTCACACCCCGCTTCCCAGAGTACGCAAGATTGGGCACGTGACATAGCCAACCATGCTACCTGTGGGTAGGAAGTATCCATCCACAGTCACATTACGGCTGTAGAGATATCAAGAACAAGATAAATAAACTATCTAACACATGTCCAAATCCATAATAACAAGAGTTAATGAAAAATAAGTGCGGAAGCAAATGATCCAATACAATAATTAGACAAGTACGTCCCATAATGCGGGCTCACATATGGAAATGAAATGCAATAAATGAACTAATCACTAAGGAACTCACAGATCAGCCTGCTGGCTGAAGTACTCCTGCTCGATCGTCGACAGTGGTAAGGAATCTGGGCCATGTAAAACCCAGACGTCAGCGCGTCATGTCAACCAATAATATAATATAAACATGGTAATAAGCAATGCAGGGATGAACATGAATAAAGCAGTACTATGAAATAACAGTGCAGGGTAATATGCAGTGGTAACTAAACTGTCCTATCAGGTTTCTACTCTAAAGTCCTTGAAATCAATTGGTGACTCGTCGATGTAACTCAATAGTATCCCGTGCATGCCCGGGACCACGGTCAAGACCCTCGGGGCTGAATCCGAGACGTGCCGCTAGGCAGTAAATAGGTAGCAGGATGGACGAGTGATGTCAGCATCATCACTCCCGGACTGGCCAAGCCCGTAAGACTGATCAGAACAGGTATCGAACTGTTGAGTTACAAGTCGGTTTCACCTTTGATTTCCCCATACCCCCAAGTTATAGGTGTCAGGTCAGGTATTCAGTAGTCAAGAACTAATGCCAACACAGGATCAGGTAACAGCAGGTTTTGTCTGGATAGACAACAGGAATGGTCCATGAGGACAACATATTAGGTTTGTTGGCATTAGACACAAGATCAGGTAACAGGTAAAGCCATGGTACATCAGGTCAAGCCAGGTAATGTATAAAGGTGTCATGTCATGTTAAGAGTGTACGGTACCATGTCATGTCAAGTAGGAAGTGTAACAGGTCATGTCAGGAAGCACAAGATGTCATGTGGGTGCTCATAATCAAACTATCATAAACATGTGTATAAATAAACAAGCATGAGTACTATCAGAACAATAAACTGGAACATGTAATATGATATGCAAATAGATATAATTTCAAGGATATGGATGCACAGTTATCGATTAGGGTTACATTTATAGTTCCAATATTAATTAGGATGCAATTTATTAAACATGGAGTGTTAATATCACATTATTATGTAGTAATGTGATCTATGGATGCAATTATATGTATCTTAAATGCGATGGATGCAAACGGGTATCTGAAAAGTTATAAAACTATAAAATGGTAATGTGGGATGTACAACTAAGCAATATGTGATATAAATATTGATATAATAATATTAATATGGATAGCATATTCAAAACGATTAATAACTATAAAAGTGGTATTGATTAACCAACACAAGAAAGTTCCGTTCAGAAATTCAGCGTCACCCTAATTTGTAAAATAGCTTAAAAATAACAAACGTTCTCCAAAAGGGACGTGTCTTATACAAAAACGAAGATATTTCAATAAGGTTTTCAGTTTTATAAGTATAAACATCTCAGGTTGTCCCTACAAAAAGTTATGAATATTCGAAGTTGAAAGTTTGCTGCTGGAATTTCCCTGGACAGCAGTTTGGAGACATTTTCATTTGCATTTTACGTTATTTAAACAATTTATTTTGCAAGTAAATATTTCATACATTTATAGTATTCTGAGTTAGCTTCGTAACGAACTAAAGAACGTATACTAATGATTTTTCTATGATTTATAATGAATTTTATAAGGTAAGGTGTACAGTAAATTTCAGATTTGTCATATCCGATTTTTCAACGACGTTTCATGTGTAAACTATAAGATTTTCAAATGTATAACATTATAAAATGAAGATTATAAACTAGTTAAAGATAATAATAATAAATATTACGACGATATATATTTTAAATGACATGGTTGCAGTACAATGTAATCTAGTATGTCACAAGATAAGTTTTCATGATCTAGATTTAATATGATATAAACGGATGCAAACGGAACATCGAAACGTTATAAAATTAAACATGGGGCACTAGATTTAAACTATAGGTATGGTATTTATTTAAATAGGTATAAAATGAATTATATAGCATGTAGCAAGATTAACTTGCCTCGATGGGTCGCGAATCGGGAAAACGGAACGTTAACCGTCGGCGGGGAAAACTCGCGACGGGCGCACGGTTCACGGAATGAACCCAAACGACCAACAAAGGAACCACACGGGTCGGGGTACCTCGCTAGAACGTCGAGAAGCGTCACCGGCACGACGGAATTCCGGCAACAAAAGAACAGTTAAAAAAATGAGAAACGGGACATGAAGCAAGAAGAGAAAGAATGATAAAGAGAAGTACGAGAGAATATATGAGGGAGAGAGAGAGAGAGAGAAAAAGTGGAGAGAGAAAGAGAGAGAAAAGTGGGGCTAAAGGGTTAAAGGGGAGGTTGCGATTGGCTGAGAGAATAAATTGAGAAGGATATAAAAGATTGTAAAAATATTATATGGTTAACTTAAAGATTTAAAAGATAGGTAATGAACAGTAAGATATCAGGTTAGTTAGAAAAATATATGCGATGGTTTTAATAATATTAAAAATTTGGGATTTTGGCGCCAAATGAAACATTTCCAAATCGCGCCCGGGTCGAGTCCAAAAATTCGAAATTCAAATAATAGGATTTTAAGCGGGTTCCGAATTTTAAAATGAAATGTTTTATGATTAAAAAGAATACTCCCAAAACGGACACACGCACGTGCACGTAGCCATCCAAACTCGTCCGTTTCACTGAACGGGACGAGAACACAATGCACGGACGCTACCACGAGGCTAAGGGTGTCAAGTAGGCCAAGATGAATATTTTCAATTTTATTTTAGGTGCTAAAATTTGTTATATGCAGAATGACTTAGCCAGATAAAATTTTACAGTAAGACCCCAAACAAGCAAGATAAATGAAATGAGTAATATGTAATGCTCAACCAATAACAGAAAATAGTAGTATTGGGCTCGGGTGTTACATAGGCTCCTTGGAACATCGGCACCTCAACGGCCTCCTCGAGTCAAAGACGATCCACCCGAGAGCTCCTACGCCAAGCTTGATCTCTAACTTGAGATAACTAGGTTGCTCAAAGTGTTAATCTAAGCTACTTACGGGATATAGAGTGAGGTTATAGATGTATTAGTCTAGCTAACCCTTGATCTCAACACATGAGAGGTTTGGGTTAGGGTTCAAAGAATGAGAGAGCTTGAGGAGAGAGAAGGTGATCATAAGAATGATATTGAAAAATGAACTCATTTGAATATATCAACCATAACAATTTATCAAATAAATAATATACATGATTAATCATCATGGTTGATGCATTCACCTTGTGTGATTCATCTCATGAGTCATTAGCTCAATAAATGAAGCATTAACTCTATGGATGAATCACACAAACGAGTCATTAAGCAATAAATGCTTATGCCACCTTAACCCCCAAGTCACCATGCATCTAGAAGCTTCCCGGAAAATTACGAGAACGCCCCTCCAATCTGTAAAAACACGGAAAAACTTTAGACTGTATAAATCTAATAACCTGATACTAGAATCTGGCTTAAACCAAAGCCGACTAGTAAAAACTGTCCGAATGTCGTACGTGCGTTTAAACACGTATGCGTCTAAACCCTTGTCGTAAAACCATACGACCTCTATATCGTTTCGCCTGGAGCAGGGAAACTCTCTGTGTGGGACTCTAAAGACTTGACACTACGCTGGCAGTGGGTTTAACCACAGACCGCAAGCGGCACTAGCTGTACGTAACGGTCCCCAGGTAGATCTCGATGAGAAGGCCGATGAGAAAACCCATCCGAACTCCTACTGAGCCTGATGTGACAATCTCCGTACAGTCCGGTCTGTTCGTCTAAGACTATCGCATATCTAGCCTAGGGGGCGGCAAGCGTCAGTCCCCTAATAGCGGTATAAGTCGTGTCGGAGCGTAGCCCATTACACTCTGAGAAACTACTGGAACCTACCAGTAAATCTCGCTTGCCCTAGCCAGGGACTTTGCGTAATGGCTCTCTGACACAGCGCGATATCAACTCCCAATACCGGGAGAGACGAATCCTGTCTAACCGCCACTGCCTCCAAGTGCTCGGGACTGCACCCAACTGCTACCTGTTTGCACGACTCCTTTGAGCCGTGGTAGGGTAGCAATCTAAGAACAGCGGGACACACTCGAGGCGAAGTAGCAGCGTCAAGTCTGCGGACTATGCTGTACTCATGTCACCTGGGAACTGTTAACTGACGATTGGTATAATACCAACCAACAGTCCCCCTGCGAGTCCTGTCCGGTGTACCCGTAACCTAACGAGCACCTGTATACTATCTCCAGTACGACGTACTGATGGCTGTGGGACAGACCATCTCCCCAACTGGGATGAGAAGCGTACACACTAGTCTACTCTGGAGTATCGATGCCCAGTCTCGATACTCCTACGACTAGGGATAAGTATAGGATGATGCTTATAGACTACCCAGCCCCCACTAGTGTGACTGCCATCATAACGCTGGTAATCAAGCAAAGATCCTATGAGCTCTACTAATATATATGAGTGATACGTTACAAGAAACATATGCACATAATAGAATAGACACAAACCAAGTAGCATACTACCATTTTTAGTAAGACTGTATATACAACTGTGAATATCCCAAGCTTCCATTAAGTAATATACATACAAGTATGATACAATAATGGCCTCTAAGGCATATACACTAACAAGAATAAGAGGGAGATAGAGGTTTTTTTTTTATAATAAGAAGGTGATATTTAGATTCGATGAAGTCACGCTTCAATAACCAATTTTTAATGGTTTAAGTAAATCCTCAATTCAATAACCAATTTTTGAAGTTTTAAGTAAATCCTCAATAAATCAGTTGTAAAATTTTTCAAAAATCCAAACAATTTTTAGATATTAGGTTTGCTTTAAATATGACATCTCAAATAATCTATTGATTTTAAAAACATAACATAATCCGGAGAATTTAAATACAGGAAAGTAGCTCCGCACAAGGTATATATCTATGCGGCTCCTCTCCCTTTCTCTCTCTCTCCCTCTCTCTCTCCCTCCCTCTCAATTGTACCGCGCTTTCATCTTTTCTTTATTCTTTCTAAATTGAAGCAGATTAATTTTAATAGGATTTCTGATATTTTACTTATTTCGAAATTTTCTCCCCAATAAATTAATCATGCAATCTTCTGTATTATTTGCCAGCATACTGATTTTTCCCTTTTTTCCATATTAATACAAGTAGTTTAGCCCCTCAGGTTAATTGTAAATGTAGTAATTTACGGGGCCTTAATACTTGCATAAAATAGGGAAAATTATTAACTATCACATTTTTTCACTACGGTACCTTAAACTTTTTATAACACTAAAGTGCCTCGAGAGCTGCTTTTAAGGGCATTTTATTGGGAAAAAAACCCTTTAGTTTAAGGCATTTTACTGTAATAATTTTTTTCCAAATATATTTTGGTGAAAAACCGTGATGGTTAAGGGTATTTAAGAATAATTTACTCTATATAATGCAAATGTTAAGATCCCTTGAATATCTATATTTACAAATTTGCCGCAGCCCCCTACCCCCTTCCCCTTCCCTCCTCCCCCCCCCCCCCCCCCAAAAAAAAAAAGAAAAGTAAAGGAAAGAAAATAAATCAACTTTCATATGACCTATAATTTTATGGAATTTGAAGGAATACCGTTATGAAAAAGCTTAGATTATCAGAGAATACAAAAATATAAATCTCATTAAGGAAGATCGTACTATGATAAAAATCAAGCACATCGATCCTACGAGTTAACTGTTATAGTGTCATAGTGAGATTAAAAAGGCGAAGAAATATTTGCTGAGTATTAGAACAAACACAAGAATTTGAACCTTATTTTGGAAAAACTTTCCATCGCCAAATCTACGGAGATTTATAGATATCCTATTGCACTGTATCGACAGAAACAAAATACAAACTGATAAAAATGCTATCAAACTAATCATGCATATAAAGAAAATCAAAAATAGAATATCAATTGATTATTTATATGACACGGAAATGATAATATTTCCATCATGACACAAACATGATGCATATTTAGCTCATAGCCTTATACTTTCTGCCAAAAAGATTGCTCTCTTGTTTCGACGATCCTCCAATTCCCTATTTCCACAATAAGCAATAAATTTTTTTTAGATAATACAAATTTAATTAAAATTTCTTAATTTAAGAAGTAGATAGAATGCAAGAAAATTATCTTACTCATTTTAGTCGGGATTCGAAGAACATAGTTGCCATATCTATTTGCAGCAAGCCTTTCAAGTTTTTTCACATCAAATTTCAGCAGTTGCCGAATTATATGTTTGCCTCCAAATGATGTGAGGCACTTTTGTATCACTCGGCTTCCGAATCGATCCAACGATAAATCTTCGATGTGATTTGCCAAGCGAAGGCAGATGCATTCATTTAACTTTTCATCACCGATGTCCAAAAGAAAGTTGATTACCTTGTTTTTGCGCATAACATAAGAAATCAAGGTTCTGTTATCATTCGACACTGTATGCTAAATTTATAGTGATCATTACTTACCCTTTGGAATTTGTTGCGAGTCTCAGAGTTGCTTATGATTTTATTCAGAATCTTTTGACGTTTAGGGTGTCTTGAAAACATGATGCATTTCTTAAGCGGCACGCTACCGATTTCGTTCTTTGCTAATTTAAGGCAATGCTTCCAGGCCGCATCAATCAAGAACTGAGAAATAGGAAACTTGTTAGCCTAGGGGGAAAAATAATTAATATAACACGAGAAGCATGTTTTAGTAAATTAAATTGAATTTCACCGAGTTGTGAATGTAGCTCAGGTGGATAAGACAATACAAGACCAGTCGAAAACCAGCAGGATGAGTCATTAGTTCTATTAGGTGATCTTTAAGGGAGAATGTTAGAAATGTCCATAGTTCGCAAGATATCTTCACAACATCGACCAGCTTCTTAAGAGACTTGGCGCTGCAAAAGGTCGAAGAACATTAGTACCTAATAAAAAGATAGATTAAGGCTAAAAAATGCTAGATTTTAACTCAATTCATAAAACCTCGGTTTGAAAGTGGATTTCCCCCCTGAAGTATCCTTAAATATTGTATCGAGTTTCCTTTAATACGATTTTTTCAAGGTAGTTAACTGAAAAACAGGCTAAATATTTTTTCCAACATAGTTAACTAATTAAAACACACACATAATTTAGTGTACTTTTGTGTATTATAGTGAAATAAAAACAGAGACTAGTATATATATACCCATTTTCGTCTTTCGCGGCTCTCACAAGCAACTCTTTCATCTTGAACTATAGTGCGGACTATATCAACTTGCTTAGTGTAGACACTACACTCTCGCAAGAGATTTTTGAACTTGAAAGTTCCATCTTTGCTTGTCATGATGTCTAGAATTCTTCGAGAAAATTCAGATAAATTCCATCTCTGCCTATCATCAGGAATCGGAATCCTGCCCATAGTAATGCCATGTGGAAATCTAGTCTAATTTTTCTGAAACATCATAGATTGATAGTTGTGATGCAAATCGATAGAAGGAACAAAAGGGTAAGTTTCTCTACCAACTTTGCTTCCATTGATTGAATTAACGTCAAAAGCGTGGAGATTTTCGGAATAAACAGGCCTCTCTTTTCTCGGATCATCAACTACATTGGAAGGAGAAGCATGATTCAAAGGCACAATTTGAGAAATATTTCGTCGAAGCGAAGGATTTTCATCGCCACGGAAGCTTTCCAAACTAAAAAGTTGAAACCTACTGGCTAACTTTTCGAGTTCGAGCTTCTGATTCATGTTGCCAAGGATTCTAATTAATGGGAAGTTGAAAAATTTAATAGACAGGGGAGCAAAGAAAGAGAGCACTTGGTTATTCATAATTGAGAGATGGAGAGATGTTTTTAAGTCTCAATTAAGGAAAGGAGAAATGGATTCAAATTAGGAATAGGAAGGAAGAAATGCCCAAAATAGGAAAGTTGAACTATGGCATTAGCTGTTTAATTTTAGTAAACTCCTTGAAATTAATAATTTTTAGAGATATCTCAGAGTTGCTGAAGTTTAAAAATAACAAACTAGGATACAAAACTTAACTTCAATCTTCGTGGCGCTAAGTCAAGTGAAGAACTAAACTCAATTATATTTCTTTTAACTTGATCAAAATTTTAAAGAATTAAAATTTAAATGCGATCATCATGCCGTTAATCCAAATTAATTTTTAAATTCAGCATTTATACTATTATACTCAAGCCCAAAAAAAAAATATTAAACTTGATGTTAATTTGCGTCATTAAACTAGGATCAATAAGAATTCCAACTCAACCTTCGTGGCGTAAGACAAAACTAAATTTTAAACTCGAACTTCATGTCATCAATCGAACCTAATTTTTTTTTTTGAACCTGACCTTTATGTTGTTGGACAGTGCATTAAATTTAGTTCGAACTTCATGGTAATTAACGGCACTATGCAATAAGTTTTAAGAAAATCATAAATCGAAAGGTATTTTATTTGATTTGCAATTTATTATATATGTTCAGGTATTTCTCTTTTAGTGAAGAAAAAAAGATAAAGCAAAAACTTATGTTGTTTGGATAAAGTTGAACAGCTGAATTATATAATTAATATACCAAAAAATCTAATTCATGATTTAAATTTTAAACATTGACTCAATCTTGTAACAACTAATTTCTTATTATGGGTTTTGTTTCCCTCTAATTTTTACTATAAATTCTATCTCATACTCCTTTATTGTTAAGGACTCAAAAACTCCTCCCCTCTCTATAAATAACCAAGAAATCATCTTTATTCTCTCCTGCGATCTCTTCTTTCTCGTTCTATCTCCAAAGTCTTTTTCTTATTAATCTTCCAATATTTAAAATCCGTCGCAAGACGGATCAGTTTAATGCTAATTCTTCCAAACAAGATCCATCAAGACAACCCATAAATCCGACCCTCAAATCCTTTACCTTAGTTCTTCTTCCAATTTTCTTGGCGAATCGAACAACGCGACAACAATTTATGGTACTTACCCTATTCTTTCTTTTAATGCAAATTCGTCCGGTGTAATTAAACAGATTTGCTAGAGATACATACCCTTTTGGAGTTCATCAAGATTTGCATCAAAGCAATGAATCTATTGATTTTCAGAAAAATCAGATTAGATTTCCATATGGTGATACTACAGAGAGGATTCCACATCGATCCTCAGTCTACGGAAAGTTGGTATTTATCGGAATTTGCACGTGTAATTCTTGAGATGATGACAAGCCTAAAAGTAAGTCATGGGTTTGAGATTTTCTTAAGAGAGTGCGTCCGCAGAAAGAAATTACATCTAATTCACGGGATCGGATGAAGAAATTCTTGTGAAAGCTGCAAAAGATACATACGGGCATCTTAACATCTTAATCTTTTTTAATTGTTCTTGAGGCGGGACCATCATTGTATTTTTAAAATAATTTTGCTTATTAATTTGAACTGTTAAATATTTTGGGCTCATTTGCAAAGTAATAGTGGATTGTTATATTGTGTTTGTTTTGGGTTTGTTTGAATAATGTAATATGTCTCTGCCTATTTATTGAGAGATACATCTAAGGTTTTTTTAGCTTATGATTGAATAAAATATATTTTCGCATATTAGAAAACCGTGTGATTTTATTTCTTTACAGAGAGTTGTATTGCCGCCGTATAATTCGGTGTAAGAAGCGCGTCCCTTGGCTGTAAAGCACGTGGTTATCATCGTTGCCTATTCATCTTTGTTATCGGTCTTGGTTCCAAATCGTCAACCATCAATCTGCCATGCAACTCAAAGATCCGATTGAAGCCGATTTAAAGCCACGTTGCCGCCGACCTCACCGCTATCCGATCCACATGTCAACATAGCAAATCAGATTAAGGGAAGCATATATATCCAAATACTTTTCACTTTTCACCATTAGATTGACTTTGGAATGCGATGCTAATTCTCTTTTTACATATATATATTTTTGTACAAACCCCCTTTCCTCTGAAGTTAAATGAAGATAATTGAATAATTAAATGAGGGTAAATTCAGAATATCCCCAAAATTTGCCATCCTGGGTTCATAAATAGAGGGCTAACTTAAAATTTCTCTTTATTATATATATGTATATATTTTTTTTGCAAAAAGCCCCCTTATTTCACATGAATAGAGGGCTTACATCAAAAATTCTGTTTCTTCATATATATATTTTTGTAGGAACCGCTTTCCTTTGAAGCTAAATGAAGATAATTGAATAATTAAATGAGGGTAAAATCCAAATATCCCAAAAATCTGCCTCCATGGTATGGGTTTACATTAGATATATAGGATGTTATGAGGCTACAAAAATGGATGTTTTACACTTTTAATATACGAGAAGGGGCAAAAGAACAAAAAAAAAAACCCATCACTCTTGAATTGTGTACATGAAGAATTATGGTATCCCAAACACTTCAGTAAACTCCAACTTCTCCGGCACTTGTCGATTCACAACAGCAAGTGTCGGAAAAATTTCTCCTTAAAAAATACATGACAATATCCTTTTCTGTGTTGGCATCTAGCGATTTGTTCTCAAACAAGCTTTTGGCAATCCATACTTCTTTTCTGGAGAAAGATTTCGCCTCCACGGGTCATTGTGCAGTTTATAGTGCAACACCTGTTCATAGAGGTTTGTAGTGTTAGGAAACAAAACACCATTCAATGTTTGTTTTAAGAGTTGATGAAGCAACGAGAACTATAGTTTACATACGTCAATAAAGAGTTGCGCAAATTATATGAATATACATTTGTGCATAAAACAAGAAAATTATATATGACTCTTCCATTTTTTAACCATCATTCTCTACTGAATGATCCACTTAGGGTTCGTTCGGGTGAGCGGTGTGAAACCATGGTTTGTAACCAAACCATATTTTGGGATGTGTTCGAGTGAGCCTTCAGTGAAACCATGGTCATGTAAATTTAACTTTTTAAAAAAAAATTTAATATATTAAAAAATAATACTAAAGTTCAGAGAGGCCCACCATTTAATTTTATTTTAAAAGCCAGGGGCCGCCATTTCCCACTGAAAGGAGGAGAAAATAATTTTTTAAAAGGAGGGAGCCCACCATTACCCACCGAAAGGAGGAGAATAATTTTTAAATTTGTGGAGGCCCGCCATCTTCCCCACCGCTTGACTAGCGGTGTGAAAAGCTCCCTCACCTTCGGTTTTCTCACCGCTGGTCGAGAACGGTGGGCGCCTATCGCCGCTCCCCCGATTGGGGGAGAGGCGAGCTTTGAGCGGTCTAGGCCGCTCAAGCTCGGGGGAGACATGCCTTTATATGAAACTTGAAGAAAGCAAAAGGTCAGCTAAATGAATTGGTTATATTTAAATAAATCATGGATGCTGCTAGAAATTTTTCGATTGGAAAACGTTTCGGATCTTTAATACCTACATTTCCCTTTTTTCTAACAGAATAAAAGTATAGATAGCCATTGCTAGAAAAATTTCTATTATTGACATTATAAATGTTGATGATGGGAACAATTGCTAACTAGTGGGAAAACAAACAAGGATAAATTGTTGAAAAGCCCCCGTTCCAAAAAAAACCTATCAAAAAATCATTGGTATTTTCAAAATGGTTGGAAGGGACTTGCTATTCACAAATCTTTGTGACAAACCCCTTGGGCTGTATTTGAATTAGGCCTAGTATTACAAATTAGATGAAGTTACCAAATTACCCTTCTCCTCAAATCAATAAATATCTTTCTGGCTCTAAAAAATCTCTCACAGACTTTGTTCCTTCTTAGTCGCCGCCATCGCCATCGACGACTCCCGCCGTCGACGACTCCTGCAACCGATGGAGATGCGAACGTCACTGAAGTGGTCGAGGCTATGGGGGTTGAAGATGGAGGCAGGATTGTCGGAGAGGCGGCGGAGGGCGTCGATGTCGGGGGGCGAGGCTTCGTGAAGGGAGAGGAGGCTGCTGATGCTGTCGCCATTGCCGTCATTTGAGATAATCATAGAGCTGTAGTTTGTTTCCATTGTTGGTCAGGAAATGAATTAAAGAGAAAATATTGGATTTTTATTTTGTGAGTTTTTTTCAGGAAGAAGGGAGCAAAGCAGAAAGGGGAAGAGAATTTTTGCAGAGCAATCATTTTGAAGTAAAAAACACAGAAAGTTTTGTGTTGTGGTTGAGTTGTAGAAATAGCTGCTTTTTGTTTCTATCATCTTGACTTGAGTATTTGTTTTTGTTTGGATGCACTCATTTTAGCAAGATGGTTAGAAGTTGCAGACAACTGCTTAGAAGTAGGGGTGAGCAAGAACCGATCCGAACTGAAAAACCGACTGAAAACCAATAAAAAATAACCGGAACGAAATCGAACCGAAACATTTCGGTTCGGTTTCGGTTCGGTAATTTTGGAGCCAGTTTAACCCGAATCGAACCGAAAGGTGAATATTAGATGAAAACAATATGGGCACGCAATAATTTTTATCGTATATATAATAAATTATGTAATAGTATATATAAACAATATCAAACATACATAATAAATATTTAATACTATATTATTATATCAATACTATATTATATTATATCTTGTTACTTATTTTACGAGACTATATTATAGAGAAATATTTTTACTATCCATCCATTAATTTCTAGAATTATTGTCTTAAATTTTAGCAATGATTGTTTATTCCTATGTTAGTTTTGATCAAGAGTTTTATTTGTATTTTAGGGAAATAATTGATAAGTTTTTATATCAATTGAAGAAACCGAGAATAAACCGAAACCGAAACCGTCGAATAAATCGAACCGAAAGTTTCGGTTCGAATTTTTTGTCGAAAACCGATCCATGCTCACCCCTATTTAAAAGTTACAGGCAAACGGTTAGATGTTACAAGCAAATGCTTACAAGTTGTAGACAACTTTACAAGTTGCAGGCAACTGCTTACAAATGCAGGCAAGTGAATATGAAGTTGTTTCTTTCTCTTTCTTTTTGCCCCTTTGCACTTTTAAAGGTATCTTCTTCTTTCTCTTCTTGACTCTTATACTGCTTGTACATGTTCAGCTGAATATTCCATAAAAAGGAGAGGACTTTAATGCAATTTAGATGTGAGTTTCTTCTCTTTTAGCCTCAAATATTGGTCCTTTGATGGGAAAGCTCTAGTTTTTATGAGACTGCAAGTAATAGAGGATGATTGTAACACCCGAGCCCAATAATACTATGTATATTTCTAGTTGAGGGTTATTTATCGCTCTTTCCAATTTTCCTGATTTTCTGGTGTTTATTGCTAAATTTTACCCGGTTAAGTCATTTTGGCACATAACAAATTTTAACTCCGAAAATGAAATTTAAGATGTCCGTGTTGGCCTACTCGTCGCCACTAGTCGCGTGGTAGCGTCCGCGTGTCGAGTTTCCGTTCCGTTTGGCTAAACGGGCAAGTTTGGGCGACTACGCGCGCGTGCAAGTGTCCGATTTGGGGGCATGCATTTTAATCGTTAAACACCTCTTTTCAAAGTTTGGAACCCGCTTAAAATCATATAATTTGAATTTGGAATATTTGGGCGCAACCCGGACGCGATTTGGAAATGTTTCATTTCGCGCCAAAAAGGGCCCGTTTCAATTTTATATATATAACTAATTATACCACGAATATATTAACCAAACAGTTATATCCCCAGAAATCTTCAATTCTAAAATCATTCTACTCCTGCAGCCAATCACGAGGCTAAGCTCGTGGGCCCCCTCCTTCTCTCTCCTTTTTCCCTATCTCTTTCTCTCTCTCCCTCAATCTATCTCAATCTCTCTCTCTTTCCCTCAGTCTCTCTCTCATCCTCACGAATCCCCTTTCTCTCTCCAATCTCTCTCTCTCCCTTACTCTATATATATTAAGCATGCAGCCGCCTCCTCCCGAGTAACCCATCGCGAGAAAACCCCCACGCAAAACCCAAACCCTAGCCTCGCGATCTCGTCACCGACGCCTCGCGACCTCGCCGTCGCCGCCCTCACCACCACGACCTCCACCGCACTCTCCTACCCTCTTCCTCCCGTTCGCCCGCTCCTTCCCGCGCCTGCAACCTTCTCCCGACGCCTCCATCCCTCGCGACCTCGCCGTCGACGTCGACTCCGACCGCCGAGGCCTCCCGCGACTCCCTTGCACCCTCCTCGTCGAGACCTCGCCGTCACCCCCTCCTCCCTCGCCGGAACAGTGAACCCGACCCTCACCCAACGTCTGCACCATCTCCAGGTCGCCGGAAACCGCGCCGACGACCCTCGTCGACGTCTCCCGCGCCACCTCCTTTCCCCCTCGACCACCCTAGCCGACCACACCCCTCTCCAACTCGCCGCAGCACCCTACCCTGCTCACCCGAGGCCACTTCCCTTTGCTGCAGCCACCGTCGCGGCCTCGCCGGCGTTCCAGTGCCGTCGAACCCGCCGTGGTCGCACCCTTGGTGTATCCCTGTAAGTTTCCTTCTCTTTTCGTTTTGGTACAACCCCCGCTGGTCGTTTTGGCGTATCGTATCCTTGTTGCTAACTTTGTTTTTCGGTTGTTGCCGGAACCCGACCGTGCCGTTTGACGAACCCGACGCTCCAGCGAGGCCCCCTGGTCCGTGTGATTCCAGTGACCCCTGTTGGGACTCGATCCGTGGCCCGTGCTTCCAGAACGCAGTTTCTACCGACATCGCATCCGTGTTTCGGTTTGCGGAACCGCCGAGGCAAGTATCCGAATACTTGCTTTAACATGCTACAAACTTAATAATTATGTTATCTGTTATAACCACACGACTTGATGACAATTACAATCATCCGTAATGTTAAACCATTGTAGTGGTTACTTGTAGTTAATCGGTATGCTTTTAATCAACGCCTTAACTAATTAACCAATCTGGCACATCCTTGCCTAAATTGCTAGATCATCCTCACTTCATTGGTTAAGGCCTCTCATGAGGCAATTATTATACTTAGTTCAAATACTGTAACTCCATTACGCATATTATCGATATTGCTCGTCTTGTGGCTTTTGCACCTCAAAGGTGCGTGAACCGGATTAATAAGAGAATACAAATATCACAGTGTTCACATAGAATAATAATTGTTTATTGCTGTTCCCTGCTACTGTTCATTATTTGTTACTATACCTGTTATCATCATATACCTGATTGCATTACATATTGACCGATCTTGACACACCTGTCACATGTACTGATATACCGGACACAACCCCTGTACATATCGACTCTACCTGTTGAACGTAACCTGACCTGTTACCTGATCTCATGCCTAATGCCGACGGACCTAACTATTCCTGCTGTCGATCCAGACAGACCTACCTTTACTTGACTTGTGTTGGCATTAGACCTTGACTACTGAATACCTGACTGACATACTTAGTTGGGGGTATGGGGAAATCAAAGGTGAAACCGACTTGTAACTCAACAGTTCGATACATTGTTCTGATCAGTCTTACGGGCTTGGCCAGCTCCGGAGTGTTGATGCTGACAACACTCATCTATCCTACTACCTTCTACTGCTTAGCGGCACGTCTCGGATTCAGCCCCGAGAATCATGACCGTGGTCCCGGGCACGCACGGGATACTATTGAGTTACATCGACGATCATCAATTGGTTTCAAAGACTATAGAGTAGAAAACCTGATAGAACAGTTTAGTCACTACTGCACATTACCCTGTTTATTACTTCTTATTGCTGTTTTATTCATGTTCATGACTGCATTGTTTATTATCATGTTTATGCTTTATACTTGATATCATGACGCGCTGACGTCTGGGTTTTGCATGGCCCAGATTCCGTGCCCTCGACGTCGACCGAGCAGGAGTACTTCAGCCAGCAGGCTGAACTGTGAGTTCTTGAGAGTTTAGTTATTTATGTCATTTCATTTCCAGATGTGAGCCCGCATTATGGGACATACTGTTTATTCATTGTATTGGATCATTAGCTTCCGCATTTATTGTTTATTGATTCTTGTTATTATGGATTTGGACATGTATTAGTTTAGTCTATTTTACTGTTCTTGATATCTTTACAACCGTAATGTGACTGTGGATGGATACTTCCTACCCACAGGTAGCATGGTTGGCTATGTCACGTGCCCAAATCTTGCGCACTCTGGGAAGCGGGGCGTGACATGGTTTTATGGTATCAGAGCCATATGTTAATTGGGTTGACTCTTTGTAGTTGGGTATCGCACCCGATACACAAATCAGGATACCCGTGATTAGGAAACATGTCCTGCCACCTTGACCGTTTACCGTCCTTGAATCATTCTTCCAAATCATGTCGACATGCAAACTTACTTTGCATTGTCAACTCGAAAGCCTAATTTCTTGTTATCTCTAGGACTTAGGCGACTTGGGTGGAGTTAAGTAATTGCGGCTATGATACCGCGGCATAGCTACAATGCAGCACTCTATTTAAGTATCTTGGAGTTCTAGCCTTGATTTATATATATTGAATCTATCATCATGCTAATGTTGTTTGTTTTGATTTCAGGACCATGGCAGATAAGAATTTCAAGACGTATCAGAGGCGTGTGGATGAAGCCGCCATGTTAGGGGTGATACGTGGGATGTTGGAAAATCAGAAGAGACAAACTGAACTGATCCAGCAGCAAGCCGATTCATTTCAGGAGGGTTTGCAGGCTATGCAGCAGTCTGTAAACACCGCCGTAGCGAAGCCAGTCGACCGAGTAGGGACCGTGGCAGATTTCAGACGATTGGGTCCTACTACTTTCACTGGCTTGGAGGAGCCGTTGCCAGCCGAGCAGTGGCTCGTGGACACAGAGAATCTATTGATTGCGGCGCAGATCCCAGAAGACAAGAGAGTTGATGTGGTGCGCATTCAGCTGGTGGATTACGCCCGAGAGTGGTGGCTTGTGGAGGAGACCCGCCTGTCCAAGCCAATCAGTTGGGCGGATTTCTCCAAAAGTTTCTTGGAAAAGTTCTTCCCGCGGACTGCACGGGAGGAAATGGAGGAGAGATTTATTGGGCTGAAACAAAATGGAGCAGCTGTGGATGTGCATGCAGCGGAGTGGACGAGACTTAGCCGTTTCGCTGGACCCTTAGTCGCCAAGGAGGCAGACAGGGCGCGAAGGTTCTTGCGCAGTTTGGATGTGGACATCCAGAGGCAGATTGTCTCCCTGGGTTTGACCACTTTCTCGCAGGTTCTTACGGCAGCCAGAGAGCAGCAGAGTTTATCAGGATCGAAAGGGGACCTTCACCAGACAGCAGTTGCGGCAAGGAAGCCTGCAATTGTACCTAACCGAGATCATGGGCGCAGAGGTATTCCAGTGGACCGTCGAGGTGTAGCGCCAATGAAGAAGCCTGTGATCGTTGATCGAAGGAAGAGCGTGATTTGTGATTACTGCCGATTACCTGGGCACGTGCAGAAGGATTGTCGAAGGAGACTAGGACTTTGTCTGGTTTGTGGGGCAGCCGATCACGCAGTTGGTACTTGTCCGTCGAAGCTTCGCACGAGAGATGATACACGGAAGCCTCCGCAGAGACCATTCCAAGGGCAGAAGCAACTGACACAAGGACCTAACCAGGGTCGAGCTTTCACTTTGACAGCTGAGGAAGCCAAGGCATCAGGAGAAGTGGTTTCAGGTACCGTACTCGTTCGTGGTTTTCCTGCTTTGGCATTATTTGATTCCGGAGCATCCCACTGTTTTATGTCATCAAAGTTTATAACTACACACTCGATCACCTGCACGACCATGTCTAGTTTTTGGGACATACACACTGGGAATGGGAAAATCATAGCTAGTAAGGAGTGTAGGGATTGTACTGTTGTTGTTTGTGGACGGGAGCTTTTTGCGGATTTCTTGGTGATTGATACGGGCAGTTATGAAGTAGTCTTGGGAATGGATTTTCTTGGCACTTTCCACGCACACATTGATTGTAGGGCAAGGAAAGTAATTTTCCAGATTCCCGGACACCCTGAGTTTACTTTCATCGGAGGAAGCAGTTCTGTCGGGCCAGTCGAGTTTAGGGCTAGGCCGACGAACAATTTTCTTGCGGCTATGGTTGCGGATAGGAATGAAGAGCCGGCAGTTGTCCGCGACTTTATGGATGTGTTTGAAGATATTTCAGGCCTACCGCCGAAGCGAGATGTGGAGTTTGCGATTGACCTCATTTCTGGTGCAGCGCCAGTATCAAAATCTTATTATCCAATGGCACCGGTGGAATTGGAAGAAGTTAAGAAACAAGTGGGTGAATTACTCGAGAAGGGATGGATTCGAAGCAGCAACTCACCTTGGGGAGCTCCAGTTCTTTTAGTAAAGAAGAAAGATGGCACGAGAAGAATGTGCATCGATTACCGAGAATTAAACCGGGTGACTATTAAGAACAAGTACCCGATTCCTCGCATTGGAGAACTTTTTGAGCAGCTTAGTGGCGCGAGGGTATTCTCGAAACTGGACTTACGATCAGGATATCATCAGGTCCGAGTGAAGGCAGAAGACATTTGCAAGACGGCGTTTCGAACTCGGTATGGGCATTTCGAATATTTAGTGATGCCCTTCGGAGTGACTAATGCGCCGGCAATATTTATGGACTTGATGAACAGGATCTTTTCACCGTTCTTGGACCAGTTTATTGTGGTATTCATTGACGATATTCTGGTGTACTCGAAGAGTCCGGAGGAGCATGCTGTACACTTAAGGATCGCACTGCAAACGCTGAGACAGGAGAAATTATTTGCGAAGATGAGTAAGTGCGAATTCTGGTTGGAAGAAGTGAAGTTTTTGGGGCATGTCGTGTCGGGCGATGGAATCGCCGTTGATCCCGAGAAGATTGCAGCAGTTCGAGATTGGCCTGTTCCAAAGAATGTTGCGGAGATAAGAAGTTTCCTTGGACTCGCCGGTTACTACAGAAGATTTGTGGAGAACTTCGCTCGTGTAGCTGAGCCGTTAACCAAGCTTACGCGTAAGGAGGTACCGTTTGTTTGGACAGATGGATGTGCATTGGCCTTCGAGACGTTGAAGCAGAAGTTGATAACCGCCCCTATCCTAACCGTACCGGATGATTCAGGAGGACTGGTAATTCACAGCGACGCATCTGGAAAGGGATTGGGATGTGTTCTGATGCAGAATGGGAAAGTCGTCGCTTACGCATCGAGACAGCTGAAGACTCATGAACAGAACTATCCGACTCACGACTTGGAGCTTGCAGCCGTGATCTTCGCCCTGAAGATTTGGAGACACTACCTTCTGGGCGAGAGAGTTGAAGTCTTTACGGATCACAAGAGTTTGAAATATGTGTTCACTCAGAAGGAGTTGAACATGAGGCAGCGCAGATGGTTGGAGCTGATGGCCGACTACGACCTTGATCTTAAGTACCATCCGGGAAAAGTTAACGTCGTGCCAGATGCGCTAAGTCGGTTACCAGCAATTCAATTATTGACTGCACAGAGGGAGGTCATTGAGGAGTTTCGGAGATTTGACTTGGAGGTTGTGCTACCGCGTGCTACAGGACAGTTGATGCAGTTACAGGTACAATCGTCCTTAGTTGAGAAGATTAGAGCGGCGCAATCGCAGGATCCTAGACTGCAAAAGTTTCGAGAGCAGGTTGGAGCCGGACTACGAACCGATCTACTGATCCATGAGGATGGTTCGTTGAGATATGGTAGCCGTCTTTGTGTGCCAAAAGGAGATGTGCGTGAAGAGCTTATGAAGGAGGCACACAGTTCAGCTTACTCTGTACATCCAGGAGGGACCAAGATGTACCGAGATATTCGACAGCATTTCTGGTGGGAAGGTATGAAACGGGAAATCGCTCGCTTCGTGGCTAAGTGCTTGGTGTGTCAGCAAGTCAAGGCTGAACACCAAAGGGTTGCTGGTTTGTTGCAACCACTTCCGATTCCTCAATGGAAGTGGGAACATATAACCATGGATTTCGTGACGGCTTTACCGCGGAGTCCAAAGGGCAACAATGCAGTATGGGTGATTGTCGATCGGTTGACCAAGGCAGCTCACTTTATTCCGTTTCGGGTTGGTCAATCGACAGAGACTCTGGCAGAGCGGTACATGCAGGAGATTGTCAGATTGCATGGAGTACCGGTAAGCATCGTGTCCGACCGGGACACTCGGTTCTTGTCACACTTTTGGAGGAGTTTACAAGATAGTTTGGGGACTCGATTGAAGTTCAGCACAGCTTATCACCCCCAGACTGATGGACAATCAGAGAGAACGATTCAGACCCTTGAGGATATGTTGAGGGCTTGCATGTTAGACTTTAAAGGTTCTTGGGAAGATCATCTACACCTGGTGGAGTTTTCGTACAACAATAGCTTCCAAGCGACAATTCAGATGGCCCCGTTCGAAGCATTGTATGGTCGTAAGTGCCGTTCACCTGTATGTTGGGATGATGTGGGTGAACGAAGGTTGCTAGGGCCAGATTTAGTGGTACAGACAGTTGAGAAGGTGAATACAATCAGAAAGCACATGAAGGCAGCTCAAGACAGACAGAAGAGTTGGGCCGACACGTCAAGAAGACCTCTAGAGTTCGCCGTGGGCGATTTGGTATTCCTGAAGATATCACCGACTAGAGGGGTGATTCGTTTTGGAAGTCGGGGAAAGCTCAGTCCCCGATTCGTTGGACCTTTCGAGATATTGGAGCGTGTCGGAGAGGTATCGTACCGGTTGGCGTTACCATCGTCATTAGCAGGAGTTCATGATGTGTTTCATGTGTCTCAACTACGGAGGTATGTTCGTGATGAGACCCATGTTTTGGATCACTCGGAGTTGACCGTTCGGGAAGACCTGACTTTTGAGGAGCGACCAGTCGAGATCAAGGATCGAAGAGAAAAGGTTCTTAAGAACAAGGTTATCCCTCTTGTGCTAGTTTCTTGGGGTAACCGATCGCATGGAGAATCTACTTGGGAGCGAGAAGACGAGATCCGGCAGAAATTCCCTCATCTTTTCCAGTAGTTAGTTATCTTGTATTCTTGGAATTTCGAGGACGAAATTCTTTTGTAGTTGGGTATGATGTAACACCCGAGCCCAATAATACTATGTATATTTCTAGTTGAGGGTTATTTATCGCTCTTTCCAATTTTCCTGATTTTCTGGTGTTTATTGCTAAATTTTACCCGGTTAAGTCATTTTGGCACATAACAAATTTTAACTCCGAAAATGAAATTTAAGATGTCCGTGTTGGCCTACTCGTCGCCACTAGTCGCGTGGTAGCGTCCGCGTGTCGAGTTTCCGTTCCGTTTGGCTAAACGGGCAAGTTTGGGCGACTACGCGCGCGTGCAAGTGTCCGACTTGGGGGCATGCATTTTAATCGTTAAACACCTCTTTTCAAAGTTTGGAACCCGCTTAAAATCATATAATTTGAATTTGGAATATTTGGGCGCAACCCGGGCGCGATTTGGAAATGTTTCATTTCGCGCCAAAAAGGGCCCGTTTCAATTTTATATATATAACTAATTATACCACGAATATATTAACCAAACAGTTATATCCCCAGAAATCTTCAATTCTAAAATCATTCTACTCCTGCAGCCAATCACGAGGCTAAGCTCGTGGGCCCCCTCCTTCTCTCTCCTTTTTCCCTATCTCTTTCTCTCTCTCCCTCAATCTATCTCAATCTCTCTCTCTTTCCCTCAGTCTCTCTCTCTCATCCTCACGAATCCCCTTTCTCTCTCCAATCTCTCTCTCTCCCTTACTCTATATATATTAAGCATGCAGCCGCCTCCTCCCGAGTAACCCATCGCGAGAAAACCCCCACGCAAAACCCAAACCCTAGCCTCGCGATCTCGTCGCCGACGCCTCGCGACCTCGCCGTCGCCGCCCTCACCACCACGACCTCCACCGCACTCTCCTACCCTCTTCCTCCCGTTCGCCCGCTCCTTCCCGCGCCTGCAACCTTCTCCCGACGCCTCCATCCCTCGCGACCTCGCCGTCGACGTCGACTCCGACCGCCGAGGCCTCCCGCGACTCCCTTGCACCCTCCTCGTCGAGACCTCGCCGTCACCCCCTCCTCCCTCGCCGGAACAGTGAACCCGACCCTCACCCAACGTCTGCACCATCTCCAGGTCGCCGGAAACCGCGCCGACGACCCTCGTCGACGTCTCCCGCGCCACCTCCTTTCCCCCTCGACCACCCTAGCCGACCACACCCCTCTCCAACTCGCCGCAGCACCCTACCCTGCTCACCCGAGGCCACTTCCCTTTGCTGCAGCCACCGTCGCGGCCTCGCCGGCGTTCCAGTGCCGTCGAACCCGCCGTGGTCGCACCCTTGGTGTATCCCTGTAAGTTTCCTTCTCTTTTCGTTTTGGTACAACCCCCGCTGGTCGTTTTGGCGTATCGTATCCTTGTTGCTAACTTTGTTTTTCGGTTGTTGCCGGAACTCGACCGTGCCGTTTGACGAACCCGACGCTCCAGCGAGGCCCCCTGGTCCGTGTGATTCCAGTGACCCCTGTTGGGACTCGATCCGTGGCCCGTGCTTCCAGAACGCAGTTTCTACCGACATCGCATCCGTGTTTCGGTTTGCGGAACCGCCGAGGCAAGTATCCGAATACTTGCTTTAACATGCTACAAACTTAATAATTATGTTATCTGTTATAACCACACGACTTGATGACAATTACAATCATCCGTAATGTTAAACCATTGTAGTGGTTACTTGTAGTTAATCGGTATGCTTTTAATCAACGCCTTAACTAATTAACCAATCTGGCACATCCTTGCCTAAATTGCTAGATCATCCTCACTTCATTGGTTAAGGCCTCTCATGAGGCAATTATTATACTTAGTTCAAATACTGTAACTCCATTACGCATATTATCGATATTGCTCGTCTTGTGGCTTTTGCACCTCAAAGGTGCGTGAACCGGATTAATAAGAGAATACAAATATCACAGTGTTCACATAGAATAATAATTGTTTATTGCTGTTCCCTGCTACTGTTCATTATTTGTTACTATACCTGTTATCATCATATACCTGATTGCATTACATATTGACCGATCTTGACACACCTGTCACATGTACTGATATACCGGACACAACCCCTGTACATATCGACTCTACCTGTTGAACGTAACCTGACCTGTTACCTGATCTCATGCCTAATGCCGACGGACCTAACTATTCCTGCTGTCGATCCAGACAGACCTACCTTTACTTGACTTGTGTTGGCATTAGACCTTGACTACTGAATACCTGACTGACATACTTAGTTGGGGGTATGGGGAAATCAAAGGTGAAACCGACTTGTAACTCAACAGTTCGATACATTGTTCTGATCAGTCTTACGGGCTTGGCCAGCTCCGGAGTGTTGATGCTGACAACACTCATCTATCCTACTACCTTCTACTGCTTAGCGGCACGTCTCGGATTCAGCCCCGAGAATCATGACCGTGGTCCCGGACACGCACGGGATACTATTGAGTTACATCGACGATCATCAATTGGTTTCAAAGACTATAGAGTAGAAAACCTGATAGAACAGTTTAGTCACTACTGCACATTACCCTGTTTATTACTTCTTATTGCTGTTTTATTCATGTTCATGACTGCATTGTTTATTATCATGTTTATGCTTTATACTTGATATCATGACGCGCTGACGTCTGGGTTTTGCATGGCCCAGATTCCGTGCCCTCGACGTCGACCGAGCAGGAGTACTTCAGCCAGCAGGCTGAACTGTGAGTTCTTGAGAGTTTAGTTATTTATGTCATTTCATTTCCAGATGTGAGCCCGCATTATGGGACATACTGTTTATTCATTGTATTGGATCATTAGCTTCCGCATTTATTGTTTATTGATTCTTGTTATTATGGATTTGGACATGTATTAGTTTAGTCTATTTTACTGTTCTTGATATCTTTACAACCGTAATGTGACTGTGGATGGATACTTCCTACCCACAGGTAGCATGGTTGGCTATGTCACGTGCCCAAATCTTGCGCACTCTGGGAAGCGGGGCGTGACAATGATGCTTTGAGAAAAAGGAACGAGCTTTTGAATTATAGTTGAAATTGCTTCTTTCTAGAGATTGTGAACTCGGTTTCTAGTGGTTTTGGATCATTTCATTTGTTGGGGTTGAGAAGTAAGAAAGCTATGTGGGTTCTCTGTTTTCTCCCAAAATCAAAGGGAAGAAATCAAGTTTAATTTGCTTTTGTGATAGGGCCATATTCTCTTGATATAAAAAAGTATGAAATTCTAACCCCATCAAAATTTCTTCATTTGATTCCTGTTTCCTGAACATGGCACTCTTATTTTCATAAATTACTGCAAAAAAGATTTCATTTTTCTTTTGTTGATTCAACTACTAAACTATGATGTGGGCTTGTTGCATCTAGTCACATGCAGATTTCACTATTTCTCCAAAAGAAAGAAATCAACACAACAAGAGCACAAGAATTTGCTTTTTGATCAAAGGTAATAGATTTTCTAATTCTATACAATTTTCCTATTGATTCTACACAATTCATACAATTTGTTAAGTTGTTGTCTTAAACCATTATAGAATCTCTTTACAGGCTCAACTTCTAAACAGTTGTTTGTAACTTATAAGAACTTCCTTGTAACTTCTAAGCAGTTGCCTGAAACTTCTACGCAGTTGCATTACCCTAATATCTAAGAAGATTTACCTTTAATATCTAATATGCTTGTAATATCTATATGGATACAAATAATAATATGTTAACAAAAGTGTTTTTGTGTAACAGTTAACACGCATCATCACCTTCCGCTCCAGCAATTGCGCATGACCGAGTACTTGAGTTGGAGTCGAGCTTGCCGCCGGTGAGGCAAGATGATCAAATAATGAGGAATAATATCCCAGTTGTGTGGCATGACGCAATTCAGGACACATCTCAAATATTCAAGAGTTCTTACGAAGTTAGGATGACTCTTTGAAAATTTACTATTGCGAAACAATTCAACGTTGACTACATAAAGAACGATGGCTCTAGAATAACAGTAGAATGTTTCCAAAGGAATAAAGGATGCCTATGAAGAGTGCATGCATGCCCTTCTTGGATCCTTTGTACTAAAACATTATGATCATTATAATTTTGACGCAGATTTTCTATTAGTTAAGTATACATATGAATGAAATTTAGAAACTGTTTTATGAATACTTTTATTTGCAGTTTCCTGTAATTTCTGATAAGTTGCCTGTAACTTCTGATAAGTTGCCTGTAACTTCTGATTAGCTGCATGTAACTTCTATCCATCTGCCTTTAAGTTCTAACCACTTGCCTGTAATTTCTAATTAGTTGCATACAACTTCTAACATCGGTTATATAATATCAACAAAAATATCATTCATATCACAGTATCGGCCAACATCGGTTATATAAAATGAATAATATCAACAAAAATATCATTTGTATCACAACATCAGCCAATATCAACGATATTAAAATAAATACGTCAACAATTTTTTATATTCATTAGACAAATCGGTAATATATAAGGAATTTGTCATTCTCACTCAAAACAAGTAATAATATCGGCGTACATCTGTCAAATACAAATAGATGAATATCGTCCATCGAACTAAAGACAGTTGCCAGCAACTTATAAGCAATTGCACATAACATCTAAGCACCTGCAACATCTAACCACTTACCTTTAATTTCTAAGCAGTTGCCTGTAATTTGTAAGCGGTTGCATGTAACTTGTAAGCAGTGCCTGTAACCAAGGTTCGAGATTTCGTCCGAAACCACCGATACATGATTTTGTATAGGTTTTGGTGGAAACCGATACAAAACCAACTATACAGTATCATTTCGGACGAAACTTGAAATAAATTTTTTTTGCCGTTTTTGCTATCATCATGATCGCTATAGTCTATAAGCCTTCATCGTTGGATCTGAGGTGTTTTTATGATGAGTAGTCGCTATTTGCTCGTAAAAAACGGTTGATCTTGATTATTAGGAAAGCTACAAGAAAAAACCCATCGAGCTGATAGAGATAGAGGAGAAGATGTGTGAAAGGATTTAAAAACAACTGGTCAGACTTATTTTTTTTAGCTTTCAGGACTGCCTAATTATTTTTTGTGGATCAAAGTGCAGAACCAAAATTAAAACCATAGATTTCATTTGTGGTACAGCTGGTCGGATTATTTTCTTTCTAAGAAGGCCACAAAAGTCGACCCAAGCCTATATTAATATTTATTTAAGTAAACTTTTCAGCATTATGTCCTGTCTTGGTTGGATTTTTTAACACTAAGATCATTGTCTTATGATATACAACCATAAATTTAATATATCTACACATATGTATGTATATATTACCGTCAAAACCGAAACCTAAACCGAAATAAGCAAAACTAATCGAAACCCACCGAAACTAATAAAATTTTGAGAGACTGAAACCGAATCTGAAACCGAGTTCTCGAACCTTGCCTGTAACTTCTATGCAGTTGCATGTAATTCTAATAACTTGTTAATTTCTAAGCAATTACCTGCAACTTTTAACATCATCAAGAATACATCAACAATTTTCTTTCTTTTTCTTCCTCTTTACAACTCAAAACTTCTCTTTAATTTCCCATTATCTATTCTGCTTTCTTTTCTTTTTTCTTTTCTCTTTGCAATTCCAACACAACCCATCAATATTTTGCTCCCTTCGTCATCATCCTTTTCTAACACAACCCAATTCTCTCTTCTTCCTCTTTTCAACTTAAAATATTTTCTTTTTAATTTCCCATTATCTGTTCTGCTTTCTTTTCTCCTTACAATTCCAACACAACCCATCAATATTTTGCTCCTCTCATCATTATCCTTTTCCAACACAATCTATTAATATTTTGCTCCCCACCTCAAACCCAACCGGTCGACGGGATTGAATTTAACATGGGCATAAATTATAGTTACATTCCTCCAAAAAGAAAAAATTTGAACAAAAACAACTAGCTCTATTCTTCTGTTTCCCTCTGTTTTTTCTCCTTTAGAAGTTACATGCAGTTTATTGGAAATTACAAATAAGTTATTAAAAGTTACAGACAACCGCTTTGAAGTTACATGTAGCTTATTAGAAATTACAAGCAAGTTTTTAGAAGTTAAATGCAACTGCTTAGAAATTACATGCAGCTTATTAGAAGTTACATGTAAGTTATTAGAAGTTAAATGAAAATGGAGTAAATGAAAGAAGGGTAATGGAAAATGAAGGAGATAATTGTGGTTCAGTTGGCAAATATGGTTTTTGGCCGGGGGGAATAATGAATTTGGAGGAAAAATGGCTTGGTTGGGGTATTTAATTCTCGGTCCTTTAAAGAAAAATCAACAAAACACAATTAGGCATAGAAGTTACATGCAACTGCTTATAAGTTACAGGCAACTCAATTGCATATATTTTGCAAACAAATTGACAGCAGTCTCTTTGTACTTGCGCACATGGGTCACAAGGGGCAGTTTTGGCATATACCAAAATACACAAAGCTTAGAGTAATTCGGGGAAAAATTGATGGGCTAGAGGGTTTTCAACATGCTGGAAAAGCCTTGGGAGTTTCTCACAAGTTTTTAAAGGGCTGGGGGGGTTTCAACAATTTACCCAACAAACAATGGTTCAGTTCGATTTAAATTTATGATTACATTATGATTACATCTCATCAAGCATGCAACAAACAACAGAAGCAACTTCACTATTATGAGGATTTCAGTCAGGTTCTCTGGTGTCCAGTCCTTGCAATAACAACAAATCACCTTTATCACAAAATTATGGGATCCGCTACAGAATATATATCCTTGATAACAACAACAGACAGTGTATCCTCTTTTAACTGTCTCCATCCAAGTTAGTTTAGTCTTTTCCTATAGGCTTCGCTCAATAAACTATGAACCTATCACACCTAAAAGGATCTTTATAGGCATCTCCATTGCCCATTGGGATTTCCCTTGTTTTATCCTCAATGAAAGTAACCTATAACTTATTATTTGTTGGTACCTGACACTAATATTTTGAAGGAAAACTAAATGTGCCATATGCCCAAAATCTAGTTCCTTGTACACCTAGAAAACCAACCGCTCTGCCGATATTAGGTGATACTGGCTACTGACCCAAGAGATTGAGATAGAGACTAATGACAACAAATCTAAAAATTGTTTAAATACTCGAATGTCTTTGCCATTAAAACTCCTAAAGTCATGATGAGAGTCGGAGGATATAAATTATATTGTAATAAGCCTCCACAGGTTGAGCGCCCTTTTATGGGTCAAAACCTGGGTACTCTTTTTGCCTGATGGTATTTTTAAAATTATGTGCCCGGTAGGAATTAAACATGGATTGGTTTAATACCAACTTAAATGTCCATACCATTGCACCGTACTCCGAAGTTATATATGATGAGAGTTGAGGGATCGAATTTTATGTTCTAATAATATATTTATGTTAACACCTAGCCGGCCAAACTACCTTTAGCATATGCCAGGTTGTAACCCGCAAATTAATGGAATACTTAGACTTGTACATCTGAGTTCATTGTCATGACTATTAAGTAGGAAGTAAAATCATGCAACTCAAGCTCGGTAACTTCTTTCAGCAACAACTCAAATGGATGTTCAGAAGCTATTCACAATGAGTCGGTGCTAGTTCACCTTGCAATGTGAGGATCTAAGTTCATGTCAAATTTTAGTCACTATAAAGTCTAAACTATACGTATATAACTGCCTAAAAACACTACAAATCGTGCGACCAAAACAAAATACTTTCTAGTTGTAAAATGATACCAAACACCAAGTATCTAAAGTTTTATATAACTGAAATTTCTTTTAGATAATATGGAATATTTAAGTTCATAAGAGACTGTAATGTTTTGATGCTGTATCAAGAAGAAAAATGTGTTTGTTTACCTGTATAAATGTGGAAAAGACATCGTCCTCTTCTAGCTTTGAGAATTCGACTGCCCAAGCTTCCTCCTCAGCAAACAACTTCTTTTGTCTCTGAGCCTCAAGTAAAACCGAGTCTCTATACAAAAATCTCTGCCAGATTTGGCGAACATTTGCCAACATGAATTCTACATCCGTCTCACTAAATCCCTGGAAGCATAAAATGAACCATATAACACCATGTAAAGCCTCCAAAATTAATCTTATCCACTAATATAAGGAGTAAGATAAGTATGATGATGTGTGATTAATATTTACCTGAAGGATGCGAATCAAGTTTGGAATCTCGTCTTCTCTAATTCTAACTGCAAAGCTATTGAAGTTCAAAACATTCTCGTATGGCAAGAAAATTCCATCCTGCAACCCAAGAAGAAAATACGATTTTAAAAGGATATGGAAAAGAAGGCCCAGAAAATATTATTTAATTGTATCACGTCAGTAAATAAGATAAGAGTATCCAATGTTAATGTATTATTTGAAATTAAGCTGCAATACATATTGCAAATGATTATGCATCAGAGCAATGGCAAGCCGGTCAAAATGGAATACAGAAATGATCTCCAACATCCCACAGATTTCTGAATCTTCACACCATTGTACCACAGCAAAAAGATAATTAGTGGTGTACACAGCTGACTATAGAATCATATTTGGAGTTTTAGAGTTGGAAAATCTTCGAAAGGCAATAACATGTTAAATCTTCACATCACTAAAAGCAAGGAAGGTACACAAGTAATAAACGAGAGTAAAAAAATGAAAGGCTAAATTGCACTAAACTACGTTCAACTATGAACATTTTCACTTAACAACCTTAATGTTCTGTTTCCCTTAAACCTTAGTTTCAAGGGAGTTGTTTTTTCACAAAAATACCCTTACAGATGTAACATTTTTAGTAGAGATTACTGTAATGGCTAAAAAAATTCAACGTAGATAACTAAATACACTCATCGTTAAGGGCAGTACACCAAAATTTATCCAAAAAGAAAATAAACTCCCATGCCTGAATAATCACAGGAATGCACCCTTGGAGAATGCTATCCTCCATGCGCCCGCTCCAGCCGTCCCCAGGTAAAACACCACAGAAAACAGAGTGGGAAAGTTCTTCATAGTACTTCGCAGCGCGTAATGGAGTAACTATTACATTGCTCATATGCTGTCTCCCTACCTTTCCCTTCTTATTAGGAGTAGAACCAAACTCATCTGCTAGTTTCTGCCTAATACCCAAACTATAGCTGCAATTGGTTTTGAGAGGCCAGATGTTCATGAGAACAAAAATAAGAGTATATAGTTACGTCATTCAGCAGAAGACTGATACGTACGTATCTTCGGGTCGGCCGTTGTCATACGCAGGACCTAAATTTCCATTGAAATAGAAGAGTGTTGTCCGCTCCTTGCGTGGCCTATAGATTTGTCACAAATGAATTCAAAAACCCCGAATGTAAATAAGAGGAAACGGGCCCTAATTTTCACTGTAGAATGTTGTTGGATGCTATATATTATTTACAGTCATAGTCACATAATTCGCGAATTATTCGCCGAATTCGCGAATAATTCGCGAATTTTTTATCAAACGAATTAATCTGCGAATTAATCGCCATTGCCGAACTGGCCGAATTATTCACGAATAATTCGCGAATTATTCCCGAATTATGTGAAAAAACAACGAATAATTGAAAAAACAGCAAATAATTCACAAAATCAAAACCTAGCGTCTCATATATTAATTTATTGCTCGAAATCCTTCCCGAACATTTCCCGAACACTTACCGAATCTTTCCCGAATACCTGCCGATTTTTTCCGAATAGTTCTCCGAATCCGAATTTTCGTCCTCGCCGAATTATTCCCGAACGGCGAATTTGTGACTATGTTTACAGTGATATGATATCTCCTCGCATTAAATATTATCACATCACTTTAATTAGCATGCAACACATAACGAGGGTACTATCTCAGCTCAACTGTTGGGTACATTATACAATGACACTTTAGGTCCCGAGTCCTCTGTTAATAAAGCCTATACAAGAGAACAGGCAAGAAATATAAATTTTTAAAAAGAATACCTGGACCATAGTTTTAACCAAATCGCTCCAGGCTCGGGTCTTTTCCATGCTGGAAGCACGAGATCCTTGTCTGGGTCAAAGCAAGGGTGATCGCCTCTTTTCTCTGAGGGAATTTTGTCCCAATTGTCTGCCCAATAAGCTGTTGTTGAATGATTATGTTTTGAATTTGTATTCCCCCAATGAACCAACATCATGCTATTCCAAATTTCTTTTGGAGCATAGCAGGCACCTTCATCCCATGAAAAGAACTGCCTTGTTAAGACCAGCATTATAACATTATTAGAAGTGTCAAAACATAATGTACACAAGTAATACAATTTTCCCCCTTTTATATCAATTTATAAAATACACTTTATATCTGTATATCATACCCAAATATGGTCTCTTCCAGAAGAGCGATTCCAGTACGGATACTGCTCAACTATATGATCATAAACTTTCTTGTAGAAGGTCAGAGTCAAGGCGCTCCTGAGGCCCCCTTGTTCCTGAAATTAGACCAGTTTCATTCAGTGATATCCATATTTTTCTGAAAACTATACCATACCTAGGCTTAATTTCACCAAATTACCAAAAACTATAGCTGTTTGTCACCAAACTACCAAAAGTTATAAATAACAAGAAACTACCAAAAGCTTTATACTTACCGTACCCATTTTTGGTGAATTATACCCATATCTTACTAAACTAACATAATGGAGCCAATGAAATTTGAAAAACACTATTATGGCAGTTTAGTGAAAAGGTAGTGTCAGAATGAAAGTTTTTGGTGGTTTAGTGGAAAACAGGAATTATTTTTGGTTCTTTAGTGAAATTAAACTTTATGCTTATAATTGACAAAGGGAAAGTACCCGCATGCTCAAGTGGGGTGCATCATCTGCTCTAGTTATTATACATGAATCAAGAACTGGGACATAGAAATAATCTGCCTCTTCACCATTCAATGTCCGGTAAGGACTAGCAAGAATGCTTTCATAGAGTGCCATCTAAAAGATGAAAATACAATAACAGTAAGAGACAAGCTTCTCGATACAATTTCTCTAGAAGGAAACACAATTCTACATTAAGTAACCTGTGAGCCATACAACTGATCGGTCCACAATGTTCTGTTCTGATCAGTATATATTCTGTTAACACATTCAAATTTGAAATGCCTCCCCTGTCAGGGACAAAGATACACTATTCAGTATCTAAACTGTGCTTAAAGAAGTAAGGGTTAATTGCACATAAACCCCCCATACTTTACCATGTGCAGCAATTATACCCCACCAAGTGATTTTTTTTTTGAGTGAACACCCCCCTCTGTTTATTGACCAAAACCATAAAAAAAATTCACAAATTCAACCACACAACTCAGAATATTGTCTAATTTAACCCTAAAACTTGTTTGTGTTGCTTAGAGTAGAATTCAAGTGGTGTTAAGGGTCTTGGTCGATGAACAGAGGGGGTGTTTACGCTAATAAATCACATGAAGGGATATAAGTGCTATATATGGAAACTGTAGGGGGCTTTGTGCAATTAATCCAAAAAGTAAATAGCCAATAGGTGCTCATGCATACCTCAAGAAGATGGCTGTTGAACTCGGGTGGCAAATCATAAACATAAATAAGAGGCCTTTTCTTTTTAACAATGGTTTTGACATCCACATCACTACCTGTAGGTGTCCCCTCAGGTACATCGAATTTAGATGGTCGAAGCCACCTAGGCCATTCTTGTGTAGATGATGAGGTCGATGGAATACTGCAATCTATCCCATACCAATCACTGTCACACTGGAAAGTAAACAACAGCATAATCCATTTAAAATGACCATCCAGAAACAACAACAACAACAACTGATCCTTTTATCCCAAGCGTATGGGGTAGGCTACATGAACCACTTTATCTAAAATCTTAAGCTGCTGGATTGTGATAATAATGTATATCAAGCCACATAACACCTAACATTCCCTCTCACGTAGGCCTTTGGGCCATGCATTGGGCCACATGGAAATGATTCCAGCAGAAACTCTTGCTTGTAAAGGGGGAGAGTAAATGGAAGTACATACACATACTTTAAAATTGGTAATGATGAGTTTTGAACCCAGGATCGCTTGAAACTTGGTGTTTCCATACCATACCAGAATCACTTTATCAAAAGCTTAAGTTGTTAGGTTGTGGGATAACAGTGTTCTTTCACAACACTTGAAAAAATTTACAAAATAATTATATTTATAGCAAGTCATACTCACAATTCAGAAAGCATGTGAAAATTGAAATGGCGGTGATTACAGTAAAGAACATTATGATGAAGAGACAGCTGAAACTTCTGTCAAAACATAATCTATTGCAAAAAAAATCTAGCCACAGGACAAGCGTCAGCAGAATTCGAATAATGGGTTTCATTATATACCTGACAAAATCCACCACGGCAGTGTCCATGTCCTGAGCATTGGTTCGTACAACTGCAAATTGTTGGTATTTCACAGAATTGTCCCCAAAGACAATCATACTTACAATCACACTCCTCTTTATATTTCACTTTAGAAGCGTATGCTTCTTGTGGATCCACATTACACCATCCTGGCTTGCTCATGTTGGTTGTGAAGATATTCTCAAGATCAGCTTTTGTCCAATCAGTGAGTTTCGGGCCACCAGGTTCAGTAGGCAAGCTGAAACAAATTAATATTTCGAAGACATCAACATTGTATTATATATAGACTTAATAGCACAATCCCCCTTGTATTACCCTGCATAGCACTTATACCCAGTCAAGTGAATTAGCGCAAACAGCTTTCTGCTCATTGTTCAAAACCCTCCAACAGAACATTCAAATTGAACTAAAAACAACACAAACAAGTTCTATAGTCAAATACTTAAATGAGATGATCATTTGAGTTACTTAAGAGTGTATTTTGAGTGTTTTTCGGGTTTCACTCGATGAGAAGAGGGGGTAGTGGCGCTAATAAATCTCTTGTAGGGGTATATGTGCTATATGGGTAGACTACAAGGCGTTTTGTGTAGTTCGCTATTACATTTATATGTGAATGTGGTGCTTTGAGAAAATGGGGGAATATCATGAGCATGTATGAGGCGGTAATTCTTTGAAGAGTGGTTATATTTTCTTACTTGATTTTGAAGCCACATGCCTCTGCCACAGGACGATTTGGGTATTTTGTCCCTTCTCCACAAAAACACATGGCTCTGGTCGTATCACAATGAGCTGGACATATTGAAACGATCCAAGGTCCATGAGGTTCTTCTGGTGATGAACGAAGATTGCAGTCCAGTTGTAACTTCTCAGAACATCCCTCCCCTATTTGAACAAAAAATAAGTCAAAAATCAAATTACCATTTATTGATAGTGATGTTATTCTAAATCAATGGCCCCACATATGATTTATCATAATAAGTGTCTTATTTTATGGTCAGGACACCACTTACTGCCACATCGAACAATTTGACATAGATAATATAGCAATTAAACTGGTTGATGAAAGAAAGAATGCAAAAGTTCTTTCATTGAATTATCAATATTGTGACAATAATCTATGATGCAGATGATTCCTCTCAAGCAAATGGAAGAACTTATAATGGTGAACCAACTAAATTTGAGATCTTACAACTGACAAAATGTTCATAGCTAGTTGCTTTGTGCACTTTTCTTTATTTGTATGAGGCAGCAAACGAGATAGAAGTTACCAAAAAGAAAAAAGAAAAAAAACCTCCCTCCTCTCTCTCTTACCAACTGTTTTGTTTTTGATTTGAAAGGGGGCAAAGAAAAGAAAAGACGTGATCTTTCTCTCTCTCATAGTCTCATGCACCAACTTTTTTATTTGTTTGATTATGAGAAAAATAGATATAACATTCCTATTTCCCTCTTGCCCCCATTAGTTTATTTCTTTGATTTCTACGAGGCTGCAAGTAATTACAGATGTCACATTCTCCTCGTCTCTGTGTGTATGTTGTATGCAGGTGTTCCCTTTTGACGGGAAATATATAACAAGGGAGCATACTCAGTCATAAATCGTATAAGCACATGTCACTACGATATAGATATGTCACATATGTGGCATGTGGTTGGCTAATAAACAAGTAGCCGCACAAAATATTTCATGGCAAAAGATTGAAAGAATCTAAGATAAACTGAACCCAAATCTAAATTCTCAGCATGGTTGCAGAAATTCTGTAGCAAAATTGATGACAATAAGTATTTATGTTAAAGCAGGGAAGATGAGTACAAAATAGAAGGAAAATGCTTGGCTCAAATCCTATATTTCTTAATAAAAAAGTCCAATTTTAACATAAGGAGAACAGAAACCAGTTGTGGTTACCATTGTCTTCAATAATCTGAATGGTTGGAAGTTTAATCTTCAACTTACCCTCTTCTAATTTCGGAAACTAGTATTTATAACGTGCGATGCTCGTTTGTATATCTTGACATCATGGACAAAGATTTGAGAAGATTTTTTAACGAATTCGTTAAAATAATATAGGTTTTTAAAGGCTTATAGTAGGATCTTTTATTTTGTAAAAACTTAAAAAGTTAGCTATTTTAAAAATATTTTTCTCAAAATTATGGGAATTTTTCATATCATCGCTACTATTGTTGGATTATTTTACAGCTAGTATTTTGGAAATGTAGAAAAATCTAATATGGATATTTGGCTCCTATTTTGGGTTTGAATATGAATAGTAAAGTTTGCAGTTTGGGGATGAAATTTGATTTTTCTTTTGTCTTCATAAAGATGACATGGCAAACTCCAGTCTATTATAAGTTGCAATCTTTTTTTCTTTTTTTCCCCCTTGTATCTGCATAAAGTCTAGACATAATAGTGAGCTACAAATCAGTTTGGAATCTCTCTTGGGAGTTGCCATTATAATAGAGAGATAAGCAGAGAGAATTAGGTTCACGCTTGCAATGCTAATTAGCAATAAATGCAAATTAACACAAGAAAATTTAGGGAACTCAAAATAATGAACTGAACCAGAACAGCAAACACAAACTTTGCAAATGATAGCTTCTTTGTCGATCACAGGTACGATATATAAAAACTAGAATAACAAGGCAAAAGGAAGATTCCGGCCAGCATTCCTTGGACTCTTGGCATCCATACATTGAGATATCTATCAAATCTTTTTTTGTTTGTTTTTTGAACTGGTCTGTAAACCTAACCCATGCACACCTGCACACACACACACACAAAACCAAGGGCCCCACAAATTTGCCCTGAAAGTGTTCACTTGTGGCCGCTTCGCCTCCCAGGGATCGAACCCCACACTCTCCCCAGGTGGGTGCCATACCAACTGAGCTATATTGCTCATTGGTTGACATCCATCAAATCTTAATGCTTTCTTTTCTAGTGATAACAAGTCTTAAAGCTCTTCACATTTATTCCCGTCAACTCCCATCAATAATCATATCATAACCAAATCACATGAAATCTTAGTGTAACCAAAATGTATCCTATCCTACCGATTTTCACTAAGCAAGCAAAATGGTGCAACCATCTACTACATCAATAGAAATGAAAAAACTAAGGACGCAGAAACTGTACCAACCAGCAAATCCGTGAAAGCACCTGCATTGTCCCAATTCCCGATTACATATTCCTCGGCCACCACAATCATCCTTGCACCGCTTGCCACCTATATTCTGCAATATATGCAAACTCGTTAGCCATCAATGCTAACTTTTTGAAAAACGAATCTATGACACGCTAGAACCTTAATTCAATTCACTAACTAAAACGTCACAACATTCTAATTGCACAAACTTAGTTCTAGAAACAAATTTAATTTTTTGAGAAACAAATTAATTATCTACCATCGCATCCATACACACCTCAACAACATCGATAGCAACTGAAACATTATCACAACCGGAAAACCACCTTCCGATCTCAGCCGTCCACGGCGCACCACGGTAAGTAACTGCCCCATGAGAATCAGCCGGAAACTTGCTATCAAAATCAATACTCAAGTGCTCCAAACTTTCACCATCGAATCCGACCGATACATTTACAGAACACGAAACCTGTGCTCTCCTAGCACCAAAGTAATCAAGCGAAGACGGAAAAATTGGTGTCAAGAACAAGTGCACCACTGTAGCCAATGCCACTAGAGAACCAATGGTGCCAATAAAAGACCATGAGCATTTCAACGAACGGATGGTGAGCATCCTACCACAAAGACTAAAACCCTTCATGCTCTTTTTGGGTATTGCCCAAAACTAACAAACATCAAGAAAAATCACATATATTCGATCATTTCTGCAAAATCACCAACTGGGTACTCTCAGAACCTGATAAAGCTTCAACTTTTGCAAGATCTGAGGTCAACTAAGTTAACTTCGATGGAGAAAATTGGGAATTTCCAGCTGGGTACTAGAAGAACTGAACAAGTCTTCGACTTGACAAAATACTAATCAACAAAAACTCGACAAGGGCAGCTAATTTGTGCCAAGAACCTAACACATGGGTAGAAATTTCATTAAAGAAGGGGTAGAAAGGTGAGTGCAAGAGAGAGCACTGGAAAAATATAATAATAATAATAATTATTATTATTATTATTATTATTATGGGTTGTGATGAAAACGTGAGAAAGGAAGGATATTAGTTGAGGGTAGTTGGGTCCCCTCAGATGCTGCCATGGTTGAATCAGCATCCTCCAATTATTAATCATCCAACCAAATGATTGCAATTTTCGTGTTAAAACAATTAGTTTTCCCCCCTCCTTCCTTCCTTCTCTGCGCCCAAAACTCGCTTTCTTTGGTTTGTTGGTGTTGATAATTGGTCAAAATGGGGTTGAAAAGAGCGTAGACTTGCAATGTTAGTTTGGTAAGAGATAATCTAGCGAGAATTTATTTTCATAAAATATTAACATATGTTTGTTTATCTATAAAAAATATTTTCGAGAATATTGGATTATCATGATAATTAAATGGTCTCAATTTATGAGATTTCTATTCCCCTCAAAACAGATGTCTATTCTAGATTTCCACGATATTATTACCTAACACGACATGTGTTATGACTGATTGGCCCCGCCGCTTGCCGACCGGCCGACCAACTGCCGGTCGGACGTTTGCCGTTGGCCTGCCTCGCCACAGATCAGATGTTCGCCGCTGGACTCCCTCGCCGCCCGTGGTCGTTCGCCGCCGGTCTCACCCCTCGTCGTCCGCCGACCGCCGTCGTTCGCCGACCGCTGACCTCACCTCTTCGTTGTTTACCCTTCTTTTGAACCTATAACGAGCGAACGTTTAAAACAGTCAAAGTGCGAATAAAACAAAAGTGTATCATTTCGGAAATTTTAAAAGTTATTTTTTGATTTTAAATAATGATATAATGGGTTTTATTAAAATAATACTAATTTTTGAATCAGGTTATCATATTTTGGTGTGTATATTTAGGAGATTGGTAATAATAAAACCAATATTTTCTAAGTTTAAGTAATACCTATTTGGCATGTCATATCATGTCATGGTAAACATGTTTAATATTAACATTATGTTTTCTCTGGATCGAAATGAATTTGGGAATTAATATTTTTAAATTGGATGGTTAATATTTTGTTAAGTGAGGCATGGGCATGGGAGACCCATGCCTAAGTGCACCCTATCCCTTTCACATCTTGTCATGTCTGGAAAATGGCACGTGACTGGCATCTGCATCACGTGAAGTTTATAAGACTCCACCGTAAACCAAATAAGCAAAAAACTAGAAATCTAAACCATTTATAAGAAAATAATGGAGATGAAGTTTTGAAATAAGTTTATTAAAATGAAATCAAGTTTGGTTTGGATATTGTTTTTTTTAAAAGTATAAATAAAGTTTGATTGAAAACATTTTCGTCGTTTAAAAATCAGGCAGCACCTCCTTTGTAAAATTTAAAGAAAACCGTATACAATGAATCAACATAAATAAGCATCCCCAAACGGGAGCTAGCTCACGCCCACACGGCAGAAACACAATCACGCAATAACATACGACGCCCATGACGAAGAATAACAATCAGAAAACCATAAACACTATATAATCAATAACAAGTTGACCCCACCCGAGTACAACATCCAAAACAATATACATCTAAGTCTCGTATCTAGGTTATCGATATACAAGTGGTTGATGGAGTTTTTAACTAGATCCAAAAAGAATATATATACACAAGAGATGGTTACGATGCAACGCATAACCCACCGAGCAAAAGTAATCACCCGAAGAGAAGAGATGTATCGGCAAGCCGCTGCTATTCCCAGCGGTCGGTCTTGCAAGAAACTAAGGCACAACGAGAGTGAGTTGCCAACTCGTGAGGACAAAGATATCATAAGGTAGAAATCGTATGAATAATAGCCTACCTACATGTTATAACATATAATATGACATAATATGTGATGACATATATATACAGCATAATCAATACCAGCATATTATAACGGATCGCGCAAACATGGAAATATATCATCCATACCATCATCATCATAAAATGAGTGTCCATCATTGACACTCGAAATCTCAATCTCGTGAGGCGTTTGTCCGCCAGACTAGCTGTCACGACCCAAAATTGGCACGTAACGGCCCTAATACTACGCAACGTCTAAAAGTGTAACGCAGTAAAAAAAAAGCCAAAACCCAGAAATCTAAACCATTAAAAAGACAAGAAAAGACAATAGAAAATTTTGAAGCATTTGAAATCACAACCAAAATTCTTTAAAAGTCCAACTTTCTTACTTTAAAATTTGGCAGTACCCCCTTTTTGTAAAAACTAGTCCCAAAAATGGGTACAACATAAATATAAATAAAGTATCCCCAAACGGGAGCAAATACGCGCCCAAAGGCGGAAAAACAACCACCACAACAAATATACGACGCCGTAGCGAAGAAATAAAAGACAATAGAAAGGAAACTGTATAAAAGACAACCAAATCACAAATAATATACAATATCGTCCTCACCAAGTCTCTAAGTTAAACAAAATAACAGTAGATGGAGAGTACAAGGATACAACGAATATACAATACAAAAATACGGATAACCACAAAAACCTACCTAAGCAAAACTGCACACTAGGAGCTGAAGCGGTATCCGTAGCAAAAGATGATCAGATAGATGAATAGCCAGCCTCGACTACTCTGGGGAGACACCCTGCAAAACAACTATGGCACAACGGGGGCGAGTTGCCAACTCGTGAATAGTAAATAACATATGCAGGTAATCCCAAGCATACACGTACAACGTGAATCTAAGATATGCAATTAACAGTAATAACAGGTCATATGAATGCAGTAATAATGAAAAGTACACTAGCAGGTACAACTAATACATGAAGAATAATAATAGGACAATCAGTATGCAATAATCGTGCAATAATGATATGAAAATGTAGATATGCAACAATCATGAAGGGTACATTAACAGGTACTACTAATACATGAAACAGTGTATAAACAATAAATATGAGGTATGGAGAGAAATATGTCATTTCCACGGAATCCTGACATTGTAGTAGGATCACAATCCATCAAGACAATCAAAATCCCAATTCCTCAAATCAGCCCCCAAATTGGCTCTCATATCATATAAGTCTCACATCTCCTCAATGTACAATATCGAATAAATCTCCTATATCCCGAATGTACAAAATCAAGTGAGTCTCGTATATCCTTTATCAAATCTCAAGTAAATATCATATGTCCTAAATCCAATATCCAGTGAATCTCTTATAACCTAGGTATATTTGTGTGAATAAATATGATAAGGTATATATATTAATGTCAACACACATATATTAGCGTCCAATTCCACTAATATTGGTGTAAGGGCATATATAACAGCGTCCTAACCCACTGTTATATATACATATGAGTAAAAGAAATATCATGAAACCAATGTGCCAAGTATCGACACATAAATACTGATCTATCAGGTGCTGTCACCAAGACTGGCACCCTAATAGGTACGTATTATACGCTATACCGAAAGCTCGAGTGCCTAGCTCTGACCCTTGCCTTTCGGCGTATCCATACGTACATGACTCCCGTCGGTATCCCCATGATAACCGCCGAGTCATAGGTAATGTCACCGGAGTGTATGGTTCCCCTGCCGGGCTCATCGGCATGGTGCATCGACATCCCTTTCTTGCCCCGGGGTACCTTCGGGCCCCACCATGTACCCTCATACGGCCTCTACGCCTCCTCGTAGGGGTGTGTGTATATATATATATATATATATATATATATATATATATATATATCAGAACCGATAAAACTCATGGTGGATGCTGAAATATTATATCAAAGGAAACCGGGTTTTTCAAATAATGCATAATTTCATGAACTCCCACGGTTCCTAAATCCAGAAAACATCATGAAAAATCCATAACTCAAATGCGAAAATCCATGAATATAATATATGCGACATAATTGAAATGTAAGCATATAAAGAAAAACCGCTAATTAACTGCAATAAGTTAAAATGAAATATCATGCGGTTCCTATTTTATCCAATTCTAAATAACATCAAGTAAAGGTAAATATGTAGCTGTAACTGATATATGTGTAACATACAGGTGTAGCAAGGTATATGTATCTACCTATAAGAAATGATAAAGTATACCCACCCCCCGGGTATAAGTGGAATAAGTGAGCAAGGTATACCCGTAGCTATATCGTAAAGTGTGTATATATGGTACAATACTCTATAGGTATACATGTATGCTAAAAGTCATATTTGATAAGAAATATGAATCAATGTCACAATGTCCCTAACCAAGCAATATAATATCTATAAGTGGTTTATGTGTGACATGGCAATTATTGACGGTGTGTGTAGCATACAATCCGTGCTCGTGCAACATGAATCGTCAATAATATGTGTAGTGTCCTACGGCTACTAGTCCAAGCACAACAACATCTAAGTAATATGGTACATACGCAATTCTAAATATAACATAGAATATGCGACATGTATTAACATTTCTAGCTCAGACGCATAACGCCATGCGGGCGATTCCCCTATAGATGTTAAATCTACTCACCTGGTCGCGTGCTACACGTACCCAACCACCTGCTTCCCTTTCTTTACTGCGTCCGATGTATCCGCCTGTGAACCTGGAAATTACACAAGGAATCCATATATAAGAAGAATATCTCGCAAAACGCGATATCGAAACCAAATAAGAAACTCGCGTTGCGAACTAAACGCGCGTGTGTACGATACGCTGAAACGTATGTATACGCGTCTAAAACTACCCCGACATGCTGCGACACGCTGGATCACAGAACCCACTCACGTATCGCGCGTATCGCGCAAACAAAACGTACTAGAAAAGCGATATATGGTCCCAGATTTTGATACAGGTAAAATATCACAAAATTGCACATGCCAAAACACTAAAATATGTAGCAGACTACCCTAGCCAAAACCCCAATACCACAGTCTCCTACCCGGCCGCAATTAGCGGCCAGAAAGATTAAACCGGCGGCCAAAGTTTGGAATGAGGGGCTCGTGCTCTGGTGGTGTGGTCTAGACCTAGTAAACATGCTCCAGTTTCCTCAATTTTTCTCTGAAGGAGCCGGGTCACAAGCAGATCACAGAAAGCTACAATTTCACCTTAAAACCACAATTTGCACAAAATGGAAACCCTATGGTATTTTAGTGAAATCTGGGTTGAAGCTAGGTTTACTTGGCCATAATAACACTTAAATAGACTAGGCTAACCAATACTAACATCACTTGGACAACACCTCACACAAATCACCATATTTAGCACAAAATCACACATTTTACACTAACCGAAGCTATCTACACATAAGTTTAGCAAGCTAGGAATTCAAGCCTAAGAAGCATACCTTGTAGGGTTACTAGGCACACTCAATAGGCTCTACAAGGCATCAACCATGCCAAATTCAAATTTTTCATGTGCCTAAGAATCCTATGCAAGATCGTTAACTAGAGATTAGGCGAAAAGCAAGCAAGTAAACAACTTTATTGCTAAGTGAAAGGGACTACAACCTTTGTAGATCCGCTCCACCATTTCTTTAGGTCCGTGTTGACGTCCCTCCGCTGCGATCATCGGAATCCCGGACTCTAGCGATGGTTTCGTCAGAGAAATAATCGGGCTAGGTCATTGACTTCGATGCCGAAGATGATCTACGTCGATGCGACTCAAACTCAAGCTCTATCTTCACTAGGTCAAGAAACTTGTGAAGAAAACACCTTCTACTACATGGCAAGTGATAGAGGATGAAGAAATAGGAAGTGGGTTCACTTTGGATTTGGATTTCTCACTTGGAATCATCACTTAGAATTTTCTAGCAAGCTTTTTCTTTCTTCATGAAGAAGATGAAGAAGAAGGAAAAGAATTAATTAATTAGAAAATTCAAGTGATTCTTATCATATAGCAACCATGGGTTAGTTTAACTCATGTAGAGAATAAACTAGGGTTTAGATAATGGTTAGGTTTAAGAATAAAAACAAAATGGTGAAGCTTCATGAAACTCCAAGAATAAAACAAAGAAAGCCACCATATTTGTTTTTGCCCAAAAAAATAAATGAATAAATAAATGAGTAAATCAAACCCTAACCATTAACCTAATCATAGTTTAAAGCATACACACACCCAAGTTTGCATTTATCATCAAACATGATACAAACAAGTGCACATAAATATATCATATATACAATGTGCACAATCTAGTGAGAAAATAATCTTAAGTGAACCAATACTAGTTAATGTAAAGTAATATATCAAATATTTAATTATACATTAAATCACTAAATCAACACTTGATTTAATGATCCGGTCATACTGCATATAACCGACTAATATCAAGTGTATCAATGTATCGAATCAACACTTGATTCGGTAACCCGGCTATATCTCATATAACCGTCCAATGATACAAATCGCGAGAATAGAATACAGTATCACATACGGGTATTATTCTCGGTCCCGCACATATCTCATATGCGCTCCTATTTCGTTTCGCTTGAGCCAGGAAACCTCTGTGTAGGACTCTAAAGACTCGTCAATACGCCGGCAGTAGGTGATGATCATATTAAACATCCACAAGCCGCAAGCGGTCTGCTAAACGTAACGGCCACCCGGGTATTGAGCGATCAGAAGATCAACGAGCAAGCCCGCTCACAATCCTGTGAATCCAACCAGTAACACTAGCGTACAGTCCGGTCTGTTCGTCTGATATGTCGCATATCTTGTCTAGGGGTGGTAAACGTTAGACCCCAATAACTCGATAAGTCGTGTCGATATGAGGCTCATAACGGGTCGAGAAACTACTGGTAACTCTTACCAGTAAATCCCTAAAGCAGCCTTGGCCAAGGACTTCCTGTTATAGCCAATCGAGCACTGCGCAACATCAACTCCCTATACCGGGAGAGACGAAACCCCTCCTATCGCTCATTGCCTCCATGTGATTCGGGACTGTACCCAAAAACCACCGTTTTGCACGCTCTCTTGGACGTGGTAAGGTGGAAATCAAAGCACAGTGGGAATCACACAAGACTCTATGACGATCTCGGGTATATAGACTAACCTGTACCAGTTTCACCTGAGAACTGCCATCTGACGTAAGGTATAATACCATCTGGGAGTTCTCGGCGAGTCCGTCCAGTGTACCCAGTCTCCACTGAGCACCCGTATATCATCTCTGATGTCAAACACCAATGGATATGTGATCATCCATCGCCCATCTGTATGGGTCGAGAAGGTATACGCTAGTCTACTCTGGTATATCGATACCCCGTCTCGATATACCCACGACTAGGGACTTTGAAGGATGTACTTATGGACTACCATGTCCCCACTAGTATGATCCGCATCATAGTCCAGGTAGTCAAGTACACATCCTAAGGGCTTTACCAACATATAACAGAGAGACAATCAGTGTACACGTTAAGGTAAAGAGTAACCAGATAGTATACTATCATATCGAGCAAGAAAGTCATCCCTATATATGTCCAAGCATCCACTACAATATACATCCTATGTATAGTAATGGCCTCTAGGGCATACATATAACTAACAATCTCCCACTTGCACTAGGGCCATCTGACAGCAGTGGTTGTAGTATCTCATACTGAAGCATCCCATAAAAGTCTCTCTCTGGGATAAGGCCTTTGTGAGTTGATCCGCCGTGTTGTCCTCTGAGTCTACTCTCCGAACCTCGATCCCCTGGAGATCAACCATCTCCACGATCATGTGACACTGCCTTAGAATATGTCTGGATCACTGAAAGGACGGGCGTTCCTAGGCATAAGCCATAACTCCATTGTCACACAATGGTAGGAACAAAGTTCATCTCATGAACTAATATATATACCCAGACTTCCTCTTTGGTAGCATCTTTGGTAGCGATGTATCCAGCCTTTATCATCTAGTATGCCACGATATCTAGCTTGGAACTCTTCCAACATACCGTCCCTTTACTGAGGGTAAAGACAATGCCTGTGACTGACATTCAGTCGTCCTTATCACCCTGGAACCTTTCCAGTGATTCTCCCCAGGATCAATTGATACCATCTCACTACAACTAGTGAGTATCCTAACATCCAATTAGATCTATCTCATAGATCCAAAATCCAGGATTCAGGAGGTATCATTATGATCCTATATGGAGAATCCTTGTGATAAGCGGAGATTGACCGAGCGTAGCATAGGAAACTTCTTCCCTATCAAGAGTATGTCATCCACATACTCTACGAGGATCACCACCATACTCCCTACTACTCTTTTTGTATATACAAGGTTCATTTACCATTTTGATGATGTCAAACTCTTTGACTAACTCATCAAAACAGATGTTCCAACTCCGCGATGCCTGCTTTATCACATAAAACATCTTGCACACGTTTCCGCTGCTCCCACTGTCTACGAAGCCCTCTGACTGTGTACTTATAGACTATCTCTTCTAAATCTTTATTTAGAAAAGCAGTCATGACACCCAACCGCCAGATATCGTAGTCATGGTATGTAGCCGTGGCAAGCAAGATCTGGATGGACTTAAGCATAGGTACTTAGAAAATGTTTCATCACAATCCATAGCTGGTCAATGATGCAAACCTTTAACAAGTCTAGCTTTGAAAGTCTCAACTTTTCCATGTACACCAAGTAATCTTCTCAAGATATACTAGCTCCTGATGGGGATTTAACCCTTCAGATAAAGCAACCAAAGTCCATACTTTGTTGGTGTAAAAGGATTCCATCTCAGATCGATTAACATCCAGCCATTCTTACAGAGTCCCACTCCTGATGGCCAGCTCGAAACTAGTTAGGCCATCATCCCATGATGCAATCCTCGCTCCCACTGTCATAGAGAAACCGGAGTATCTCTCAGGTGGGTGAGGAAACCTACTAGATCGGCGGAGGGCTGAGGTTCGTTGGTTGCTATTGAATCCTTTGGTTCTACCAAATCAGCAGCTGCAGTTTGTATAGCTGGAACTCTTTCCAGTTCTACCTCATGTCCACTTATTTCTTCATAAGAAATTCCCTTTCACAAAGGTGGCATGCTGAGAAACAAAACATTTTTGTTCCTCGGTTAGGTATAAGATATTCCCTTGCGAATGCCTGGGATATCCAACAAACTTCTACAGAGTCGACTTTGCCTCGAGCTTGTCTGGATTTTGCCTTTCAGACATAGGCCGGACAACCCCAAATCTTAACAAACTTAAGATATGGCTCTTCCCTTTCCATATCTCATATGAAGTGGTAGGCATCTGATTTGATCGGAACCCTATTCAATAGGTATGCAACTTCATAAGTGTTAGTTATATGTATGCCCTAGAGGCCATTACTGTACATACGATGTATATTGTAGTGGATGCTAGGACATATATAGGGAGGACTTTCTTGCTCGACATGATAGTATGCTATCTGGTTGTACTTTATCTTAACATGTACTCTGATTGTCTCTATATTACATGTTGATAAAGCCCTTAGGATATGTACTCGACTACTGGGACTATGATGAGATCATACTAGTGGGGCCACGGTAGTCGGCGAGTACATCCTATAACTGTTCCTAGTCGAGGGTGTATCGAGACAGGGCATCGATGCACCAGAGTAGACTAGCGTATACGCATCTTGACCCATATGATGGGCGATGGATGATCCCATATCCATCGGTGTTTGACATCAAGGATGGTGTACGGGTGCTCAGTAGAGACTGGGTACACTGGACGGACTCGCCGAGAACTCCCAGATGGTATTATACCATACGTTAGATGGCAGTTCTCCGGTGACACTGGTACAGAGTAGTCTGTTGACCCGAGATCGTCATAGAGTCTTGTGTGGTTCCCACCGTGCTTTGATTTCCATCATACCACGTCCAAGAGGGCGTGCAAAAAGGTGGCTTTTGGGTACAGTCCCGAATCACATGGAGGCAATGAGCGATAGGAGGGGATTCGTCTCTCCCAGTATAGGGAGTTGATGTTGTGCTGTGTTCGATTGGCTATAACCGGAAATCCCTGGCCAGGGTTGCTGAGATTTACTGGTAAGTGTTATCAGTAGTTTCTCGAACTGTTATAGACCTCATATCGACACGACTTATCGAGCTACTGGGGTCTGACGTTTACCACCCCTAGGCGAGATATGCGACATATCAGACGACGAGACCGGACTGTACGGGAGTGTTACTGTTTGGATTCACAGGAGAAGTTACAGGCTTGCTTGTTGATCTTCTGAGCGCTCAATACCTGGGTAGCTGTTACGTTTAGCTGACCGCTTGCAGCTTGTGGGTGTTTGATATGATCATCACCTACTGCCGGCGTATTGACGATTCTTTAGAGTCCTACACAGAGGTTTCTTGACTCAGGCAAAACGGAGTAGGAGCACATATGTGATATGTGCGGGACCGAGGATAATGCGATATGTGATACCGTATTATATTCTCGCGATATTTGATATCAGCCGGGTCATCGGATCAAGTGTTGATTCGATGAATCGGTACGGATAAATATTAGCCGGTTATATGCGATATAGCCGGATTGTCGGATCAAGTGTTGATTCGATAATTTAATGTATAATAATATATTTGATATATTAAATTGCATTAACTAATATTTGCTCACTAAAAGATTCTTTTTCTCACTCGGGTAATACATTGATATATATGCGATATATGTTAATTGTATTATTTTATTTTGTTACGGTAAATATTGTATATGTGATATATAATATTGTAACATGATATGATAAATAATGCAACTTATTTAGTGGAGTTTAAACATGATTAGGGTTTGGATTAGGGTTAAACTTTCTAGATGCTTCTAGAAGGTTTTCATTTTGTTTTGTGAAAGATATTTTGAAGTGAGTCATGCTTTAACCAAACCCAAACCCTAACCCTAGTTAATTCTCTACAAAGGTTCACTTGACCATGGTTGCATAATTCTATCATATGATTATTTTTCTATTCATCATAAAAGGATAATTACATTATTCATCATCTTCTTCCTTCTTCTTCCAAGCTTGAAATGGTTTCTTGCTTTGATTTTGTGATGGATAAATGTGAGAAAAATATAAATAAATAAAGCAAAATTCCTACTTCATCATCCTCATCTTCCCTTGCCATTTAGATGAGGGTGTTCACATCATTTCATGAGTGTTAGCTTGTGTTAAAGAAACTTCGAGGTAGATCATCTTAGTATCGAAGATCGGAAGCAAAGGTTGCGTCTTTCTCTTCGTGGAACCTCTCGAGAGTCCGGAACCCGATGATCGCAGCGAAGGGACCACAACACGGAGCATATGAAGTGAAGGACCGGATCTACAAAGGTTGTGATCCCTCTCACTTAGTGTTAAATCGTTTAGCATGTTGTTTTTCGCCTAATCTCTAGTTTAAAGTTCCGTATTCGGGTTGTTCGGCACGACTAAATTTTTAATCGGGCATGGTTGATGCCTCGTAGACCCTTGTGCGCGTGCCTAGCAACCCTACAGTGGTATCAGAGCCAAGCTAGAGCTTTAGGCGAAGTCTAGACGAAGTTTAAAGTCCGACCGAACCCGGAACCCCGACTCCAAAATGCTCTCTGGAAATTTTCTGAAAATTTGGATTTTTGTCAATTAAAAGTTTCTAAAAAATTCAGCAGGGTCTAATTAGAATTACTGTGAAATTCGAGGGGGGTAATTCGTCAAAAGTGCGGTGGAACCGCGGCAGAAGCCTGGCTTCTGCGGCGGTTCCGCGGCCACTTGATGACGTCACCCCTCCTATTTGGCACAGTAATTCCAATTATACAGTGCTGAGTTCTCTAGAATGTTTTAATTTTTATTCTACAGTTGAGTTTTCTGGAGTTGTTTTGGGCATTCGATATTTCGATCGGAGTATTAGATTTTGTCTATGTGGTTTTCCGGATATCTTATAGAAACTGTTAAAAAGTTCGAACGGATATCAATAACTCACTTTTTCCCCTGTCGGAAAATTTTTCAAAAGTTGGATTTTTCCTCGTGTTTAAGAACGTTCTAAGTCGTGCAAGTAACTCGGTGGACCCTCTAGAAGACAACAAACCTTAACTCGATTATGTGACCGTCTTGAACTGCCCTTTGAACCTTAGGGTTTGGGGCAGTACGGCGTGCCACATGTGAGGCGTTGGCTTGACCCTTCTACGGCTGGATCATTGGTACTGTGGCATGTAATGGATGTTTTTAAACTGTTTTCAAGTGTTGAAATATGTTGGGGAAATCTTGGGTGCTTGATGATTCGATCGGAAAGTTTAACTTTTTCTATTTATCTGGAATGTGATACAATAATTGGAATCCACAGGTAGTTATGAGATAACTGATTTGAATATTATAGACATAATAGTTTAGTCTCAAATGATCGGTTGCTACGGAATTTTGATGAGATCAAAAGTCCGTCGCAATCACGTAGCGTACGCGGATACTCACCGGATAAACTTAATAGACAGCCTCACTCCGTAGCCCCGACCAAGTGACTGTAGGAGAACCCCGTCGCCGAAAGCATCCGTTCGGGTGCTCCCGGTAGCGGTGTTCCGCCTTGGTGCACTTCGTCGACGGTATCGGGGGTGCGGCCGTCTACTAAAGTTTGCGACGAGCATTCGATCAGGACGTCGGGAATCTTGTTGAATTGGCCGACTTGATATTGAAAAGAGTTTTTCGATAAATGAGACTAAAATGCGGAGTTTATAATTGTTAGGCATGTGATGTCTAAGGAATTCATTTGGTTAGGCATGTGATGTCTAAAGAGGTTGCGGATTCCAACTGTTGTAGTTTTACACTTTCTTTTCTGTGACCGTAAGCGTAGTATGTGGTGTATCGCCGGCTTCGTTGCTATACATCAACGACAATCGGGATACGCATACTTGCTTACGTTGATGATATGAGATATTATGTGTTGCTGTGATATGTTATATTGGATCGTCGCGTTTGAATAGCCGGGGGTTTTATGTGAGATGAGAGTTTTTTCTTTTTCATTCATGTAAAATTCATCTGTATGTAATATTCTTTTATTGGGGCATTTCCAGGTAGCGGAAGATGTCACCGTTGTATATTATTTACTTTTCCGCATTAGGTAGACCCAAGGCGGGGAGCACAAGTAACCGGGTTCTAGGGTCCAGTGGGAGACCATCTCGAGGAGTCGAGACCGGGTCTCCTAACCCTAGAATTGGCAGTGTTACTTGCCGCTCTCGTAGGGGTCTAGGGATGTGGGTTTGGCTATTCATCGCGACCGTGGAATCCGTGTTTTATACAGGCTCGTATTGAAAACACGGACGTCCTAGTATATCCAATATTTCATATATGTTCTTCTGCTGCAATGTTCTGTGATGAGATCATATTACTGCCTGAGACGAATGTTTATATTATATATATGAGATATATGTTATATTGCAGATTTCGTTTCAAAAGAGATGCTTGTGAAGCATAATAAAATGGGACTTCATTAATGAGATTAATGAATTAAAAGAAACCTAAGATGTTGTAGAAACTTGTTTATAAAAACTGGTAGCTCTAGTTGTTGCTTTGCATAGCGGTGTTCCTTGTAGAACATCCAGCACCTTATTCGATAAGGAAAGGACCGAGATCCCTTCACCGGGAGTGACTCTTTTAGCGATAACTGGCAGATGATACAAACTCGGTTTGTCTTTTGATTGCTTCTATAGTTTCTGCTTTGCATAGTGGTATATGTGATATATCCTGCACCTTATTCGATGAGGAAAGGGCCGACGATCCCTTCACCGGGAGTGACCCCTTTAGCAAAACTAGAAAAGCCTCAAAAACACTCCATTTAAAATCACTCGATTCTACAACGATATCAAGTTCATTACGCAAAGGGTTTTCTGAAAAACCCGTCGTAGCCCTCCGTCATTTCAGATAAGTACTGGTTAGTATTCGTGCTACGTTTGTTGACCTTAGTCAAGGCGTAGTGTGCGGTAGCTGATTAGTGCTTATCTGTATAAGCATATGATGCGATTGAGTTAGGGTAGTCGTGCGACTTTGTTGACCTTAGCCAAGGGTCGTGCGGGTGGGTTTAATTCAATCGGGAAATGACGGGTTGAACTTGGCTAGCACTTATGATTTGTTGACCTTAGCCAAGGTCATAAGCTGCTAGGGGCAAAATATTATTGGGAATTTCAAGTGTTGAAATTTGCAATGAGATTGCATACCTTCTATAAGATAGTTGGATCCCGATACCCGCTGCGAGTAAGAGTTACTCCTGGGAGAGTTTTACACATTACAATTAGCCGATCAAGTAGGTGTCTAGAAAGGTGTTAACGGGGTTACGCCTCTGGGAAAACGAGGTTTACTGTAATTAGGTTCGTGCGAAAGCACGGGGGACCTCCCTCAAAGTACCGACACTGGCCTGGCTGAAAGATTGGCGAACTTGTAGCGTGTAATTAATCCCGGCTAGTCTTTCCTTTTAGGGTTTGAAGGAAGATTTGATTAAAACAGTGGGAGACATCCTGATTAGATATATTAGATAACCAATCTAATCTTGCAAGAGCATACGCTGAGTGTTTTCTTCTCTCTCTCTCCAGATAGCGAACATATCACGCCTTAATCAAGATAATAAAACGGATATATTGACCGAACCCGCTTGTTATACTGAGCTGGGGAACGTTGGTCCCGCTCCAACTTATAATTGTTATAAGACAGAGCAGGAAATTGGGGAATACCAGATTTCCCGTGCCGCCCAAACGAAGAAAGTGCATGTTGATGCATCATCTTCGGGTGTGTTCATTACAAAGAACTGTTTCTCAGTATCCTTTACGTCCTGGGTATGCGATACCGGATCAGGATCCCGCATATGTAATCTGTTACATGGGCTACAGATAGGTAGAGAACTGAGAACGGGTGATAAGTTTCATGAGACAGAAAACGGGGCAAGTGTTGCAGCCAAGTCTGTTGGTCACTATCACCCTGTATTACCAGAATACATTGATTCTGAACAAATGTTATTAGATACCGAACCTGATATACAAAATCATATCAGTCTCTTTATTAGTAAAGAAATGATAAAATTTTGTATTGTTGGATAATGTTTTGAACATTTCCTATATCAAGAGTTGATCGGTTCAGGCACGTTATCTAAAAGCATTGACGTTCTAAATCAAATTACAGTTCTTAGTATACGGAACACACACAAGAGGAAGAGTTCAGAAATGAACGAATCCTTCTTGAGGCATTGTAGACTAGGTCATATCAATGCGACCCGACTGGCTGAAGTTACATATAGATGCATATTTAAATTAGTTTGAATTTACATCTTATGAAACTTGCCGGTCATGTCACAAAGATAAGATGACCACAACTCTGTTTATTGGAAACAGAGAAAGAGTTAGTGAACTTTTGGGATTGATACATGTTGATGTATGAAAGTCTCCTGTCTACATATGCCAAGAATGGTTCTTTTTACTTCATTACGTTCTCTGATAATCTCTCAAGATTCAGACATGTGTTCCAGTTGAAACACAAGTCCGAAGCTTTTGAGATATTCACAGAATATAAGTTAGAAGTAGAGAACCAAAATATGGGTATAAGTATTATGTCCTTTGATGAGATCAAGGAGGAGAATACTTGAGCACGCGATTCCTGGACTATTCTAAAGGAGAATGAGATTCTCTCTCAGCATTACCCCTCCGAATACACCATAACACGATGGTATATCGGGGCGGAGCAATAACACCCTATGTGATATGGTGTGCTCTATGATGAGTACTACTGAGTTTCCTATTTCCTTTAGGGAGTTATGCACTTGTGAAGTTGCATACCTATTGAATAGGGTTCAAATCAAATCAGTTGCCTACCACTTCATATATGATATGGAAAGGGAAGAGCCCATATCTTAAGTTTGTTAAGATTTGGGGTTGTCCGGCTTGTGTCTAAAAGCAAAGTCCGGACAAGCTTGAGGCAAGGTCTGTTATGTAGAACTGGAATGGTTCCAGCTATACAAACTGCAGCTGATGATTTGGTAGAACCAAAGGATTCAATAGTTTCCAACGAACCTCAGCCTCTCCGCCGATCTAGTACGGTTCCTCACCCACCTGAGAGATACTTCGGTTTCTCTATAACAGTGGGAGCGAGGATTGCATCATGAGATGATGACCCAGCTAGTTTCGAGCTGGCTATCAGGAGTGGGACTCTATAAGAATGGCTGGATGCTTATCGATCTGAGATGGAATCCTTATACACCAACAAAGTATGGACTTTGGTTGCTTTATCTGAAGGGTTAGATCCCCATCAGGAGCGAGTATATCTTGAGAAGATTACTTGGTGTACATGGAAAAGTTGAGACTTTCAAAGCTAGACTTGATAAAGGTTTGCATCATAGACCAGGTATGGATTATGTTGAAACCTTTTCTAAGGATCTATGCTTAAGTCCATCCAGATCCTACTTGCCACGGCTACATACCATGACTACGATATCTGGTGGTTGGGTGTCATGACTGCTTTTCTAAATGATGTTTTAGAAAAGAGTGTCTATAAGTACACAGCCAGAGGGCTTCGTAGACAGTGGGAGCAGCGGAAACGTGTGCAAGATGTTTTATATGATAAAACAGGCATCGCGGAGTTGGAACATCTGTTTTGATGTGGTAGTCAAAGAGTTTGACTTCATCAAAATGGTAGATGAACCTTGTATATACAAGAAGGTAGTAGGGAGTATGGTGGTGATCCTCGTAGAGTACGTGGATGACATACTCTTGATAGGGAAGGAGTTTCCTATGCTACGCTCGGTTAATCTCCGCTTATCACAAGGATTCTCCATATAGGATCAAAGTGATACCTCCTAAATCCTGGTTTTTGGAGCTATGAGATAGATCTAATTGGATGTTAGGATACTCACTAGTTGTAGTGAGATGGTATCAATCGATACTGGGGAGAATCACTGGAAAGGTTTCAGAGTGATAAGGACGACTGAATGTCAGTCGCAGGCATTGTCTTTACCCTCAGTAGGAGGGACGGTATGTTGGAAGAGTTCCAAGCTAGATACCGTGACATACTAGACGATTAAAGGCAAGATACATCGTTACCAAGGATACTACCAAAGAGGCAGTCTGGATATTTATAAGTTCATGAGATGAACTTCGTTCCTACCATTGTGTGACAATGGAGTTGTGGCTTTAGCCAAGGAACTACCGTCCCATCAGAAATCCAGATATAATTCTTAGGCAGTATCACCTGATCATGGAGATGGTTGATCTCCAGGGAGATCGAGGTTAGGAGAGTAGACACAGAGAGCGCAGCGCGGATCCACTCACAAAGGCCTTTTTTCCAGTAGAGACTTTTACGGGATGGTTGAGTATGAGATACTTCAACCGCAGCTAATTATTGGGTATGCGATACCATAACAGATGGCCCTAGTGCAAGTGGGAGATTGTTAGTTATATGTATGCCCTAGAGGCCATTACTGTACATACGATGTATATTGTAGTGGATGCTAGGACATATATAGGGAGGACTTTCTTGCTCGATGATCAGTCGAAAATACTGCATATTTTAACCGGAAATTTCCTGGTCATCTGCATACATATAGGAGAGTACGGTATTCATAATTCACATATTAGCTAATTGGTCGCAAAATATCAAATTACATGTATTCGACCTTAAAACCGGAAATTCTAGGGAAATTAACTGCATTGCATTACATAGCATATTTTCTATATCTTGCAACCCCTATTTTAAAGTCTATGCAGGAAAAGAGATACTTGCTCGATCAATTCATTGCTCGACCATTACAATTGCTCGTAAACTCATTGAAAGCAAATCTGGTATCAACACAGAAGGTCAATTGAAATTATAAACATCAGAGAATAACCCATACAGAAGTACCAAGCCACAGCAGAAAGCACAGTTCCCAAGGCCACCAACACGCGGCGGAAGCGCGGCAAAACCCCACCTCACGCGGCGGATCCGCGGCTGAATCAGGGACTGAGCTCCTCAAACTTCACTACAACTCCTGTGCTAGTACCCTCAGCTCAAAAATGCATACAAAAGTCCAGAAGAGTCCAGACACTTCCACCAGATCATCAAGCTCCTAACTAGCCTAGAACTTCTAGAACTTTCCTAAACCCTTGCTTAAACCCTAAGCTAAACCCCAACAAACTTGTCAACAAACTTTGGGAGGGAAAGTCTAATTCAAACCTAAACCTAGTTCTATAAATAGGACCCTAGGCTCTCTCATTTCTCATCTTAGAAATCTTGAGAAATCTTGATTCAATCTTGGAGAGTGATAGATTCAACCCATTTTTAGTTTAGCCTTTCTTTTTCTCCATCTTCTTCTTCCTCAAGATTAGTGAGAAATCTTGTAGGAAACCCTAACCCTAAATCCATCCACAATTCAAGATCTTGAGTGCAAGCCAAGCAAGATTCCTTCAACCCTTTTATGAGCCGAGCCGATCTTCCATCGGGCAAGAGATCAAAAGTAGATCCACGATCCACGGAGTCGAGCGAAGCCGAGTCAACGATCGATTTTTCTTTCTTCTTGTAGATCTTGAAAGAATGTATTGACAATTGTTGATTAAATAAAAGGTGATATTTTCTCCATTCTTGTTTTCTTTAAAATTCCGCATCATGTTATCTTTACTGTTCTTGAATATTGTCTATGTGGTGATGCGCGAGTAAAAACTCCGCTCGTTAAGGAGCCGAGAAGATCTTTAGTATGATGATGTAGCAAATTTGTAATCAATTCTTGAATCCCACGAGATTGTAAACCCTAGCAAGTTCAAGAATCGACAACCCAATTCGATTCGATGCTTTCTTGATCAACATCGCTCGAGATTGGGGTGATCCGATCGATTCTTGAAATTGCTAGAGGCTAGAATATAAATGGTATCCTCGAAAGAGTAAGGGTTAAGAGATGAAACTTTAATTTCATCAAGAAAACCCTAATTCTCGTCGATAACCATTGATCTAGTGTCAATTCCTCGAAGGACAAGAATATGAAATATTGTAGACTACAACACATCTAAAGATCCTATCGATTCCTACGAGCCTCTATATCATTCTTGATTGTCGTTTGGAAAATACCATTGAAACCGATTCTTGTTGTTTATAGTTCTTGATTCTTTAGAAAAGATTAGTGACACACGAATACAAATCAATCAATTGAATCGTGTTTTCTCTTATAGTTGAGTAACATTTCATTTCAAACAAATAAAAGTATAAACGAATCTCGAGATCCCTGAGGACGATCCGCACTCATTCATTAACTTCAACTGACACCGTTGTTTGATTGCGGTCAAAATATTTTTGGTTGTGATTTCTTTACTATTTGATTCGATAAACACATCCACGAAAATCATTAAATCACTCGACATGATAGTATGCTATCTGGTTGTACTTTATCTTAACATGTACTCTGATTGTCTCTATATTACATGTTGATAAAGCCCTTAGGATATGTACTCGACTACTGGGACTATGATGAGATCATACTAGTGGGGCCACGGTAGTCGGCGAGTACATCCTATAACTGTTCCTAGTCGAGGGTGTATCGAGACAGGGCATCGATGCACCAGAGTAGACTAGCGTATACGCATCTTGACCCATATGATGGGCGATGGATGATCCCATATCCATCGGTGTTTGACATCAAGGATGGTGTACGGGTGCTCAGTAGAGACTGGGTACACTGGACGGACTCGCCGAGAACTCCCAGATGGTATTATACCATACGTCAGATGGCAGTTCTCCGGTGACACTGGTACAGAGTAGTCTGTTGATCCGAGATCGTCATAGAGTCTTGTGTGGTTCCCACTGTGCTTTGATTTCCATCATACCACATCCAAGAGGGCGTGCAAAAAGGTGGCTTTTGGGTACAGTCCCGAATCACATGGAGGCAATGAGCGATAGGAGGGGATTCGTCTCTCCCGGTATAGGGAGTTGATGTTGTGCTGTGTTCGATTGGCTATAACCGGAAATCCCTGGCCAGGGTTGCTGAGATTTACTGGTAAGTGTTATCAGTAGTTTCTCGAACTGTTATAGACCTCATATCGACACGACTTATCGAGCTACTGGGGTCTGACGTTTACCACCCCTAGGCGAGATATGCGACATATCAGACGACGAGACCGGACTGTACGGGAGTGTTACTGTTTGGATTCACAGGAGAAGTTACAGGCTTGCTTGTTGATCTTCTGAGCGCTCAATACCTGGGTAGCTGTTATGTTTAGCTGACCGCTTGCAGCTTGTGGGTGTTTGATATGATCATCACCTACTGCCGGCGTATTGACGATTCTTTAGAGTCCTACACAGAGGTTTCTTGACTCAGGCAAAACGGAGTAGGAGCACATATGTGATATGTGCGGGACCGAGGATAATGCGATATGTGATACCGTATTATATTCTCGCGATATTTGATATCAGCCGGGTCATCGGATCAAGTGTTGATTCGATGAATCGGTACGGATAAATATTAGCCGGTTATATGCGATATAGCCGGATTGTCGGATCAAGTGTTGATTCGATAATTTAATGTATAATAATATATTTGATATATTAAATTGCATTAACTAATATTTGCTCACTAAAAGATTCTTTTTCTCACTCGGGTAATACATTGATATATATGCGATATATGTTAATTGTATTATTTTATTTTGTTACGGTAAATATTGTATATGTGATATATAATATTGTAACATGATATGATAAATAATGCAACTTATTTAGTGGAGTTTAAACATGATTAGGGTTTGGATTAGGGTTAAACTTTCTAGATGCTTCTAGAAGGTTTTCATTTTGTTTTGTGAAAGATATTTTGAAGTGAGTCATGCTTTAACCAAACCCAAACCCTAACCCTAGTTAATTCTCTACAAAGGTTCACTTGACCATGGTTGCATAATTCTATCATATGATTATTTTTCTATTCATCACAAAAGGATAATTACATTATTCATCATCTTCTTCCTTCTTCTTCCAAGCTTGAAATGGTTTCTTGCTTTGATTTTGTGATGGATAAATGTGAGAAAAATATAAATAAATAGAGAAAAATTCCTACTTCATCATCCTCATCTTCCATTGCCATTTAGATGAGGGTGTTCACATCATTTCATGAGTGTTAGCTTGTGTTAAAGAAACTTCGAGGTAGATCATCTTAGTATCGAAGATCGGAAGCAAAGGTTGCGTCTTTCTCTTCGTGGAACCTCTCGAGAGTCCGGAACCCGATGATCGCAGCGAAGGGACCACAACACGGAGCATATGAAGTGAAGGACCGGATCTACAAAGGTTGTGATCCCTCTCACTTAGTGTTAAATCGTTTAGCATGTTGTTTTTCGCCTAATCTCTAGTTTAAAGTTCCGTATTCGGGTTGTTCGGCACGGCTAAATTTTTAATCGGGCATGGTTGATGCCTCGTAGACCCTTGTGCGCGTGCCTAGCAACCCTACAATAAGTGCATAACTCCCTAAAAGGAAATAGGAAACTCAGTAGTACCCGTCATAGAGCACACCATATCACATAGGGTGTTATTGCTCCGCCCCGATACACCGACGTGCTGTGGTGTATTCGGAGGAGTAATGCTGAGAGAGAATCACATTCTCCTTTAGAATAATCCAGGAATTCCGTGCTCAAGTATTCTCCTCCTTGATCACATCAAAGGACATAATACTTATATCCGTATTTTGGTTCTCTACTTCTAACTTATATTCTGTGAATATCTCAAAAATTTCGGACTTGTGTTTCAACAGGAACATAGGTCTGAATCTCGAGAGATCATCAGAGAATTTAATGAAGTACAAAGAACCGGTCGTGGCATTTGTAGACAGGAGACCTTCATACATCAATATGTATCATCCCAAGAGTTCACTAACTCTTTCTTTGTTTCCAATAAACAGAGCTAGGGTCATCTTATCTCTGTGACATGACTGGCAAGTATCACAAGATGTAAATTCAAACTAATTTAAATATGCATCTATATGTAACTTAGCTAGTCGGGTCGCATTGATATGACCTAGTCTACAATACCTCAAGAAGGATTCGTTCATATCTGAACTCTTCCTCGTGTGTGTGTTCTGTATACTAAGAACTGTAGTTTGATTTAGAACGTCAATGTTTTTAGATAACGTGCCTGAACCGATCAACTCTTGATATAGGAAATGTTCAAAACATTATCCAACAATACAAAATTATATCCTTCTTTAATAAATAAAGAGATTGATATGATTTTGTATATCAGGTTCGGTATCTAATAGCATTTGTTCAGAATCAATGTATTGGTAATACAGGGTGACAGTGACCAACAGACTTGGCTGCAACACTTGTACCATTTTCTGCCTCATGAAACTTATCACCCGTTCTCAGTTCTCTACATTTCTGTAGCCCTATGTAACAGATTACATATCTGGGATCCTGATTCGGTATCAAATACCCAGGACGTAGAGGATATTTGAGAAACAGTTCTCTGTAATGAACACACCCGAAGATGATGCATCGGTATGCACTTTCTTCGTTTGGGTGGCACGGGAATTCTGGTAATCCCCAATTTCCTGCTCTGTCTTATAACAATTATAAGTTGGAGCGGGACCAACGTTTCCCAGCACAGTAAAACAAGCGGGTTCGGTCAATATATCCGTTTTATTATCTTGATTAAGGTGTGACATGGTCACTACCTGGAGAGAGAGAGAAGAAAACACTCAGCGTGCGCTCTTGCAAGATCAGATTGGTTATTATTTTATCTAATCAGGATGGCTCCCATTGTTTTTATCAAATCTTCCTTCAAACCCTAAAAGGAAAGACTAGCCGGGATTAATTACACGCTACAAGTTCGCTAATCTTTCAGCCAGGCCAGTGTCGGTACTTTGCGGGAGGTTCCCCGTGCTTTCGCACGGACCTAATTAAAGTAAACCTCGTTTTCCCAGAGGCTTAACCCCGTTGACACCTTTCTAGACACCTACTTGATCGGCTAATTGTAATGTGTAAAACTCTCCCAGGAGTAACAATTACTCGTAGTGGGTATCGGGATCTAACTATCTCATAGAAGGTATGCAATCTCATTGCAAATTTCAACACTTGAAATTCCCGATAATTTTTCCCCTAACCTCCTATGACCTTGACAAAGGCCAACAAACCATAGGATGCTAGTCAAGTTCAACCCGTCATTTCCTGATTGAATTAAACCTACCCGCACGACCCTTGACAAAGGCCAACAAGGTCGCACGACTACCCTAACCCAATCTGCATCATATGCATAAGCAGATAAGCACCAGTCAGCAACCGCACACTACGCCTTGACAAAGGCCAACAAACGCAGCACGAATACTAACTACTACTTATCTGAAATGACGGAGGGTTACGACAGGTTTTTCTGAAAACCTATTGCGTAATGAACTTGATATCGTTGTAGAATCAAATAATTTTAAAATGGAGTGTTTTTTAGGCTTTTCTAGTTTTGCTAAAGGGGTCACTCCCGGTGAAGGGATCGTCGGCCCTTTCCTCATCGAATAAGGTGCAGGATATATCATATATACCGCTGTGCAAAGCAAGAACTATAGGAGCAATCAAAAGACAAACCGAGGGGTGTAGCATCTGCCGGTCATTGCTAAAGGGGTCACTCCCGGTGAAGGGATCTCGGCCCTTTCCTTATCGAATAATGTGCAGGATGTTCTACAAGGAACACCACGATGCAAAGCAAGAACTGTAGCTACCTGTTTTTGAAAATTCGATTCCACAACATCTTTTAGGTTTCTTTTATTTCATTAATCATATTAATGAAGTCCCATCATTTAAATCACCTAAATATCACAGATAAATACGACGTACACTTATGCCATCCGCATTCGCCTCGATGTCCCCTCGTGCACCGTTAGGTTAGGTAACTAACGGCAGAGCGGGGCAGGGCTAGCGCGGGTGTAAAACATAAGTAACGTCTATATAATATATCGTATATACTATATACAGTATCTATCACCACATATCAAATGATCACATCACAGATATAGCAGCAGAAGAAACATATGAAACATTGGATATACTAGGACGTCCGTGTTTTCAATACGAGCCTGTATAAAACACGGATTCCACGGTCGCGATGAATAGCCAAACCCACACCCCTAGACCCCTACGAGAGCGGCAAGCAACCCTACCAATTCTAGAGTTAGGAGATCCGGACTCGACTCCTCGAGTTGGTCTCCCACTGGACTCCAGAACCCGGATACTTGTGCTCTCCTCCTTGGGTCTATCCTAGTGCGGAAAAGTAAATAATATACAATGGTGACATCTTCCGCAACCTGGAAGTGCCCCAATATAAAAGAATATTACATACATTTTATTTTACATGAATGAAAATAAAAACCCTCATCTCACATAAAACCCCCGGCTATTCAAAACGCGACGATCCAATATAACATATCCAGCAACACATAACATCACATGTCATCAACGTAAGTAAATGTGCGCATCCCAATTGTCGTTGACATATAGCAACGAAACCGGCGATATCACATATTACACTTACGGTCGCAGAAAAGAAAGTGTAAAATTACAACAGTTAGAATCCGCAACCTCCTTAGACATCGCATGCCTAACAGTTATAAACCCCGCATTTTAGTCTCTATATCGAAAACACTTTTCAATATCTAGTCGGGCAATTCAACAAGATTCCCGATAAACTGATCGAATGCTCGTCGCAAACTTTAGTAGACGGCCGCACCCCCGGATGCTGTCGACGAAGTGCACTAAGGCGGAACTCCGCTGCCGCGAGCACCCAAACGGATGCTTTTGGCTACGGGGTTCTCCTACAGTCACTTGGTCGGGGCTATGGGGCATGGCTGTCTATTAAGTTTACCCGGCGAGTATCCGCGTACGCTACGTGATTGCGACAGACTTTTGATCGCATCAAAATTCCCTGGCAACCGATCAATTGAGACTAAACTGCTACGTTTATAACATTCATACAGTTATCTCATAACTTCTTGTGGATTCCAAATATTGTATCATATTCCGGATAAATAGAAAATGTTAAACTTTCCGATCGAACAATCAAACACCCAAGTTTTCCCGAAACAGCTCAACACTTGAAATAAGTTTAAAAACATTCACTTCATGCCACAGTACCAACGGTCCAGCCGTAGAAGGGTCAAGCCAACGCCTCACATGTGGCACGCCGTACTGCCCCAAACCCTAAGGTTCAAAGGGCAGTTCAAGACGGTCACATAATCGAGTTAAGGTTTGTTGTCTTCTAGAGGGTCCATCGCGTTACTTGCACTACTTAGAACATTCTTAAACCACGGAAAAATCCAACACTTGGAAATTTCCCGGCAGGGAAAAAAGTGGGTATTTATATCCGGTGGAACTTTTTAACATATTCAAAAATTATCCGGAAAAACACAGACAAAGTTAAAGATTCCGATCAAATCGTCGAACTCCCAATACAACCCAGAAAACTCAACACTTGAGTATACATTAAAAATTTCCAAAAGATTCAGTAAACTAATAAGGAAGTTACTGTGCAAAAATAAAGTATCAATGTGACTGTACGGCCGCGGAAGCGCCGCACGAGCCATGCTCGGGCCGCGTTTCCGCGGCGCCTTAATCGAATTAGCCACTCGTTTTGCACAGTAACTCTTAAAAAAGCCTGCTGATTTTTCTGCATATTTTTAATTTGGAAAAATCCATATTTTCAAAAAATGAAACAGAGAAGGGTTTGAGTTAGGGTTTCGGGGTTCGATCGGATTTCTAACATCGTCTACGCATCGCCTAAAGCTCTAGCTAGGCTCTGATACCATTGTAGGGTTACTAGACACACTCAATAGGTTCCACAAGGCATCAACCATACCAAATTCAAATTTTTCATGTGCCTAAGAATCCTATGCAAGATCGTTAACTAGAGATTAGGCGAAAAGCAAGCAAGTAAACAACTTTATTGCTAAGTGAAAGGGACTACAACCTTTGTAGATCCGCTCCACCATTTCTTTAGCTCCGTGTTGACGTCCCTCCGCTGCGATCATTGGAATCCTGGACTCTAGCGATGGTTTCGTCGGAGAAATAAACGGGCTAGGTCGTTGACTTCGATGCCGAAGATGATCTACGTCGAGGCGACTCAAGCTCAAGCTCCATCTTCACTAGGTCAAGAAACTTGTGAAGAAAACACCCTCTACTACATGGCAAGTGATAGAGGATGAAGAAATAGGAAGTGGGTTCACTTTGGATTTGGATTTCTCACTTGGAATCATCACGTAGAATTTTCTAGCAAGCTTTTTCTTTCTTCATGAAGAAGATGAAGAAGAAGGAAAAGAATTAATTAATTAGAAAATTCAAGTGATTCTTATCATATAGCAACCATGGGTTAGTTTAACTCATGTAGAGAATAAACTAGGGTTTAGATAATGGTTAGGTTTAAGAATAAAAACAAAATGGTGAAGCTTCATGAAACTCCAAGAATAAAACAGAGAAAGCCACCATATTTGTTTTTGCCCCAAAAAATAAATGAATAAATAAATGAGTAAATCAAACCCTAACCATTAACCTAATCATAGTTTAAAGCATACACACACCCAAGTTTGCATGTATCATCAAACATGATACAAACAAGTGCACATAAATATATCGTATATACAATGTGCATAATCTAGTGAGAAAATAATCTTAAGTGAACCAATACTAGTTAATGTAAAGTAATATATCAAATATATAATTATACATTAAATCACTAAATCAACACTTGATTTAATGATCCGGTCATACTGCATATAACCGACTAATATCAAGTGTATCAATGTATCGAATCAACACTTGATTCGGTAACCCGGCTATATCTCATATAACCGTCCAATGATACAAATCGCGAGAATAGAATACAGTATCACATACTGGTATTATTCTCGGTCCCGCACATATCTCATATGCGCTCCTATTTCGTTTCGCTTGAGCCAGGAAACCTCTGTGAAGGACTCTAAAGACTCGTCAATACGCCGGCAGTAGGTGATGATCATATCAAACACCCATAAGCCGCAAGCGGTCTGCTAAACGTAACGGCCACCCGGGTATTGATCGATCAGAAGATCAACGAGCAAGCCCGCTCACAATCCTGTGAATCCAACCAGTAACACTACCGTACAGTCCGGTCTGTTCGTCTGATATGTCGCATATCTTGTCTAGGGGTGGTAAACGTCAGATCCCAATAACTCGATAAGTCGTTTCGATATGAGGCTCATAACGGGTTGAGAAACTACTGGTAACTCTTACCAGTAAATCCCTAAAGCAGCCTTGGCCAAGGACTTCCTGTTATAGCCAATCGAGCACTGCGCAACATCAACTCCCTATACCGGGAGAGACGAAACCCCTCCTATCGCTCATTGCCTCCATGTGATTCGGGACTGTACCCAAAAACCACCGTTTTGCACGCCCTCTTGGACGTGGTAAGGTGTAAATCAAAGCACAGTGGGAATCACACAAGACTCTATGACGATCTCGGGTATACAGACTAACCTGTACCAGTTTCACCTGAGAACTGCCATCTGACGTAAGGTATAATACCATCTGGGAGTTCTCGGCGAGTCCGTCCAGTGTACCCAGTCTCCACTGAGCACCCGTATATCATTTCTGATGTCAAACACCAATGGATATGTGATCATCCATCGCCCATCTGTATTGGTCGAGAAGGTATACGCTAGTCTACTCTGGTATATCGATGCCCCGTCTCGATACACCCACGACTAGGGACTTTGAAGGATGTACTTATGGACTACCATGTCCCCACTAGTATGATCCGCATCATAGTCCAGGTAGTCAAGTACACATCCTAAGGGCTTTACCAACATGTAACAGAGAGACAATCAGTGTACACGTTAAGGTAAAGAGTAACCAGATAGCATACTATCATATCGAGCAAGAAAGTCATCCCTATATATGTCCAAGCATCCACTACAATATACATCCTATATATAGTAATGGCCTCTAGGGCATACATATAAATAACATACCTCACTTGACCCTAGGCACAAGAAGAAGGAGAAGAGGAAGAGAAGAGCTGCTGCAGTTGCTGGGGCTGCTGCTAATGCTGCTGGAGCTGCTACTGGTTCTGTTGCTGCTGCTGCTCCATGCTGTTGGTGCTGCTGCTTGCTGCTGTTGGTGCTGCTGCTTCCTCTGCTGCTGCTGGTGCTGCTGGTGCGAGTGTGAGAGAATGAGAGAAGTGAGAGTGAGAATGAGTGCACAAGTCCAAAATCCCCCCCTCTCTCTTCATTTAATGAGCATGGCTCATGCCATGAAGCCCATACTCTCTCTCTCTCTCTTTGTCAACAAAAGAAGAAAACCCCTTTTTATTTTTAAAACAACCATACAAAATTTAAAACCCAAAAACACCTAATACAAATATTAAACTAGATTAAGGAAATGGTTAGTCCACCATGGTTGCTAATCATGGTTTAACCCCAAATTAAACCCTAGTTTACATGCACAAGTGTGTGCAAGCCTAGGAAAATTCTAATAAAATATTCATTAAATAGGATAAAATATTTGAAAATCGATTTGGTAAACTTTTTATTAAAAACCATATATTAAAATATAATTAGCCACTAAACACATCCTAAGGTGTTACAATCTTCCCCCCTTAAAGAAATTCGTCCCCGAATTTTAAAAATATACTGCTACGCATACCTTCAAAGAGAAGATTACAAACTCTCAAATCTCACTCGTAGCCTCCGAAGTGATTACCTCACTATACGGCTACGTCCAAGAGAAACCCTTCATAGATGGCAAGACCCTTGACCGACGTTTCTCCACCTGCCGAGCTATTAACACAATTGGCTGCTGGTGAACGAAAGATCGCGTCCAAGCTAAATGGTCTGGTGCTGAATCAAGTGAGAATGGTCATGAAGGTAATTGCAAAGTATCGACACAAAGAATACGGGGAATACTCAATAATCTGGGCGAAAGTGCCGAATTAAAGGCAACGAAACTAACTCGCTAATAGGATCTCAAAAGGAACTACAATTCTGGGATAAGGTTCCCAAAACTCAACATGTCATTTATCGGAAAAATCCGTAGGAATACATGATTTGCCACTGCGAACTCAAGCCCACGACCAACATGATCGACATAAGACCTCTGTTCGCAATGGACAATTCTCATCCTGACCTAAAACAACTTGATCATCTCCGAAGTCTCTAGACTAGCTGGGGTCCAAAATCCTACTTACGGAGAGTCAGAAAAACAACAGGCTGGTGACCGACACAACCTAACCCCTAAACCTAAAGGTTGCCAATTGGAACGCTCCCTGACAACTGCTATCAAAGAAGTATCCTAACGATGGCAAGTGACGATCCCAACTGCCGAAAACAATTAATACATATGCACAAATTTAACAAAGAACAACTGAGCAAACTGAGTATAACCGAACGACAAGAATCTGAAAGGAGTCACACCCCGACTAAACCTGGGTAGACACCATAACGAAATTCGTGGAGATCTGCTCCCACTCCCTCTTCGGAACGGTTAAAGGTTGCAACTCTCCAGCCAGTCTCAGATGCTCAACCCAAGCACACAACAAGATAGACACCTTGAAACGAAACCCAAAACTTTTCTTTACATCCTTGCCCACCCGTAACTATCTCACAAGTCACATCAATGCCGGTGGAACTTGAATGAGTACAGAGAGTTGACTGATGTGCCTGCCCTAGGATTTCACGTCTCTCCCCAATAATATCAGGTACACAAACGCGTCCCTAACTTAGCACACCCGTGTCACAAATCAAGGACTCCGAATCATTACCCAGCCAAGTATGCTCAAGTATCTCTGACGAACGAGCATTGGCGGGCAGTGCCTCGCGAAAGCGATTAAGGAAAAGTGGTCAGGCGCGGACATGAGCAAGCTGTCCCCTCAGTAGAGACGAACTTAAGCTGTACTCAACGATCGCACAAGAACTGTAAATCTGCAGAAGACTATCTCAACAATCAAAATCCGCTGCAGGAAGATGTACATTAAGCTCTGGTGGTCTGTGAAAATCTGACACGACTCTCGAACCAGTAGTGTCTTCAAATATCCAACGCAAAACCACCGCAGCCGTCTCCAGATCATGAATGGGATATCCTTCTCGTACTTCTTCCAAATGTAGGGAAGCAAAAGCGATAACTCCATAGTGTCACCTCAGTACACACTCGAGCCCCACTCGTGAAACATCACAGTTAACAACAAGGTCGCCCGAACCAGGAACCAAAGAAAGAACTGATGCAGTTGTTAACCGAATCTTCAACTGCCGAAAACTCCGCACACATGCCTCAGTCCAAAGAAAAGAAACCTCCATCCCGGTCAATTCAGTCAACGGTGCAGCACTACACTAGCAATCCTGCACGAAACGGCAGTAAAAACCTGCTAAGCCCAAAATCTGCGGACCTCTGTCCTGCTCACAAGTCTGGGCCTAAGCTGTACGGCCACGATCTTCCTCGGAACCATACAAAACCATCTCCCGTAACTACAAGACCTAGGAGTCAACACAAACAAGCCTGAAGGAACACTCCGAGAATCTAGCAAACCGCTGGGACTCTCCCAGTATTTGCAAAACAAATCCTCAAGTGCTACTCCTGTCCCTCAAGACACATTAAATAGACCAGGATGTCATAAATAACACAACATAACTGGTCGAGGAATGGCCTGAAGAAATCCGGTTCATCACATCTACGAATGCTGCTAGGGCATTGGTGAGTCCAATGACACCACCAAAACACACAAAGCCCGTAGCACGCATAAGGCAGTCTTCGGAATGCCATCACTCCGAACCCGCAACAATGATGACCTGATCCCGAACAAACTTAGAAAATGTCTCGCACTCTCGAGCTGATCGAAGAAATCGTCAATGCGAGGTAAAGGATACCTATTCGCACCGTAAGCCGGTTCAATTGACGGTCTGTCGATACACAACCTCAAACTGCCGTCTTTCTCCTTGACGAACAGAAATAGGAGCTCCTCAAGGCGAAACACTCAGACACACAAAACTTCCCAACAAACAACTCTGCAGCTGATCCTTTAGCTCCCTATGCTTTGCCGGCCCATCTAGAACACCGTCGGAAAACTTTTGCACGAAAGAAAACCGGTCCAACAAACCAACTGTGGTTACGGTATCACAAATAAACGCCAAGAATCCACGACATCTCTTCAAAAGCCGACTAGCGAAAAAGGCTGAATTCAAGCTGTGAGAGGCGGCACAACTATCCACCTGCACAACAATAACTGACTCGCTAGGGAAAACAAAACCTGACTGTTTTCTCACGGTAGTCCACAGACGCCTAGCACGTAGCTAACCAGTCCATGCCCAGGAGAACGTCAAATCCAACATCTCCAGAAGGATCAAAATGACGGACGAATCTCTATCTCCTATCCGATTGGCACACGACTGAAATACGCGTCGCGCAACAAAAGAATCGCTGACAGAAGTTAACACAAACAAACGACTGATCTACCCAACACGACTCTCGTCCCAACCACGACACAATTGAAAAACAAACAAATACATCAAAAGAACATATAAATTAAGGATACCTGAAAACTCTGCATTGGACGCCCGCGTGTCCCGATGAGTAGAAGCAAACTCTCGTGTTTGCCCCCTACCCGCAACTGGCTGAACTCCTATGGTAGACTGACCCCTCTGAGCGAACCTTCCACCTCCACGACCTCTCTGAATATGACCCTAACGAGGTGCTAAGGAACAATCCCTGACGAAGTGCTGAAGGCTTTCGCACCGATAGCATCCAGAATAACTCTGCTGACCCCCCTGGGGTTGAGAGCTGCATGACTGTTCTCGTCCTAAGCCTCTGCTACTCCCGTGACGGTCACAAAATCTGTCTCGACGACTAAGCCTCTGTCTCTAGGCTGGTACACCGGTACGAGTCCTCCACTGTTCCGGAACTCTCAGAGTCTCTGGAATATATGCCTCGTCAACTGGAGTAGCATCCACTGGTGCTATGTAGGTGACGGACTGCTGCATGCCGATCGCAAGGAACAACTGAGTAACAGGGGTGACAACCTCCTGTCGCTGCGCTCGTACGGTCTCAACCAATGAACTCATCGTCTGACGCAAGTCCTGCATCTCTGCCATAAGCCTAGCGAGCTGATCTGTCGAAGGCTGATCCGTCTGCACCTGTGCAACTAGCGTGCCATCCTGGTCAGTGCTCGTCTCACCCGAACCAACTCTGACCTCGGCCCTCGCTGCATCACTCTGAGTCCCCATAGTCATTGGCGGCAAGGCTATAAATAGAGATAAGATTCGATAAGAACACGGAAATTGAATCACAAAGATATGAATCATCAAGGAAGGAATTTCAAGCAATATACTTAGGTCACTTTGGCGGAGTACCGCATCGTGAGTATGCTGCAGACATACACACACTACGTTACTCAGCTTAAGCTACCTACTCCATCATACCAAGGTATCCTACACTCCGAAAGGTAAAACCTAGCGCTCTGATACCAACTTTGTCACGACCCAAAATTGGCACGTGACGATCCTACTACTACGCAACGTCTAAAGGCGTAACACAGTAAAAGAAAGCCAAAACCCAGAAATTTAAACCATTAAAAAGACAAGAAAAGATAATAGAAATTTTTGAAACATTTGAAATCACAACCCAAATTCTTTAAAAGTCCAACTTTCTTACTTTAAAATTTGGTAGCACCCCCTTTTAGTAAAAACTAGTCCTAAAAATGGGTACAACATAAATATAAATAAAGCATCCCCAAACAGGAGCAAATACGCGCCCAAAGGCGGAAAAACAACCACCACAACAAATATACGACGCCGTAGCGAAGAAATAAAAGACAATAGAAAGGAAACTGTATAAAAGGCAACCAAATCACAAATAATATACAATATCGTCCTCACCAAGTCTCTAAGTTCAACAATATAACAGTAGATGGAGAGTACAAGGATACAACGAATATACAATACAAAAATACGGATAACCACAAAAATCCACCTAAGCAAAACTGCACACTAGGAGCTGAAGCGGTATCCGTAGCAAAAGATGATCAGATAGATGAATATCCAGCCTTGACTACTCTGGGGAGACACCCTGCAAAACAACTGTGGCACAACGGGGGCGAGTTGCCAACTCGTGAATAGTAAATAACATATGCAGGTAATCCCAAGTATGCACGTACAACGTGAATCTAAGATATGCAATTAACAGTAATAACAGGTCATATGAATGCAGTAATAATGAAAAGTACACTAGCAGGTACAACTAATACATGAAGAATAATAATAGGACAATCAGTATGCAATAATCGTGCAATAATGATATGAAAATGTAGATATGCAACAATCATGAAGGGTACATTAACAAGTACCACTAATACATGAAACAGTGCATAAACAATAAATATGAGGTATGGAGAGAAATATGTCATTTCCACGGAATCCTGACATCGTGGTAGGATCACAATCCATCAAGACAATCAAAATCCCAATTCCTCAAATCAGCCCCCAAATTGGCTCTCATATCATATAAGTCTCACATCTCCTCAATGTACAATATCGAATAAATCTCCTATATCCCGAATGTACAAAATCAAGTGAGTCTCGTATATCCTTTATCAAATCTCAAGTAAATATCATATGTCCTAAATCCAATATCCAGTGAATCTCTTATAACCTAGGTGTATTTGTGTGAATAAATATGATAAGATATATATATTAATGTCAACACACATATATTAGCGTCCAATTCCACTAATATTGGTGTAAGGGCATATATAACAGCGTCCTAACCCACTGTTATATATACATATGAGTAAAAGAAATATCATGAAACCAATGTGCCAAGCATCGACACATAAATACTGATCTATCAGGTGCTGACACCAAGACTGGCACCCTAATAGGTACGTATTATACGCTATACCGAAAGCTCGAGTGTCTAGCTCTGACCCTCGCCTTTCGGCGTATCCATACGTACATGACTCCCGTCGGTATCCTCATGATAACCGCCGAGTCATAGGTAATGTCACAGGAGTGTATGGTTCCCCTGCCTGGCTCATCGGCGTGGTGCATCGACATCCCTTTCTTGCCCCGGGGTACCTCCGGGCCCCACCATGTACCCTCATACGGCCTCTACGCCTCCTCGTAGGGGTATATATATATATCAGAACCGATAAAACTCATGGTGGATGCTGAAATATCATATCAAGGGAAATCGGGTTTTTCAAATAATGCATAATTTCATGAACTCCTACGGTTCCCAAATCCAGAAAACATCATGAAAAAATCTATAACTCAAATGCGAAAATCCATGAATATAATATATGCGACATAACTGAAATGTAAGCATATAAAGGAAAACCGCTAATTAACTGCAATAAGTTAAAATGAAATATCATGCGGTTCCTATTTTATCTAATTCTAAATAACATCAAGTAAAGGTAAATATGTAGCTGTAACTGATATATGTGTAACATACAGGTGTAGGAAGGTATAGGTATCTACCTATAAGAAATGATGAAGTATACCCCCCCGGGTATAAGTGGAATAAGTGAGCAAAGTATACCCGTAGCTATATCGTAAAGTGTGTATGTACCTATCACTAATGGTACAATACTCTATAGGTATACAGGTATGCTAAAAGTCATATGTGATAAGAAATATGAATCAATGTCACAATGTCCCTAACCAAGCAATATAATATCTATAAGTGGTTTATGTTTGACATGGCAATTATTGACGGTGTGCGTAGCATACAATCCGTACTCGTGCAACATGAATCGTCAATAATATGTGTAGTGTCCTACGGCTACTAGTCCAAGCACAACAACATCTAAGTAATAGGGTAGATGCGCAATTCTAAATATAACATAGAATATGCGACAGGTATTAACATTCCTAGCCCAGACGCATAATGCCATGCGGGCGATTCCCCTGTAGATGTTAAATCTACTCACCTGGTCGCGTGCTATACGTAGCCGACCACCTGCTTCCCTTTCTTTGCTGTGTCCGATGTATCCTCCTGCGAACCTGGAAATTACACAAGGAATCCATATATAAGTAGAATATCTCGCAAAACGCGATATCGAAACCAAACGAGAAACTCGCGTTGCGAACTAAACGCGCGTGTGTACGATACGCTGAAACGTGTGTATATGCGTCTAAAACTACCCCGACACGTCGCGACACGCTGGATCACAGAACCCACTTATGTATCGCGCGTATCACGCAAACAAAACGTACTAGAAAAGCGATATATGGTCCTAGATTTTAATACAGGTAAAATATCACAAAATTGCACATGCCAAAACACTAAAATATGTAGCAGACTACCCTAACCAAAACCCCAACACCCCAGTCCCCTACCTGGCCGCAATTTGCGGCCAGAAAGATTAAACCGGCAGCCAAAGTTTGGAACGAGGGGCTCGTGCTCTGGTGGTGTGGTCTAAACCTAGTAAATATGCTCCAGTTTCCTCAAATTTTCTCTGAAGGTGCCGGGTCACAAGCAGATCACAGAAAGCTACAATTTCACCTTAAAACCACAATTTGCACAAAATGGAAACCCTATGGTATTTTAGTGAAATCTGGGTTGAAGCTAGGTTTACTTGGCCCTAATAACACTTAAATAGGCTAGGCTAACCAACACTAACACCACTTGGACAACACCTCACACAAATCACCATATTTAGCACAAAATCACACATTTTACACTAACCGAATCTATCTACACATAAGTTTAGCAAGCTAGGAATTCAAGCCTAAGAAGTATACCTCACTTAACCCTAGGCACAAGGAGAAGGAGAAGAGGAAGAGAAGAGCTGCTGCGGTTGCTGGGGCTGCTGCTAATGCTGCTGAAGCTGCTACTGGTTCTGTTGCTGCTGCTGCTCCATGCTGTTGCTGTTGCTGCTGCTTGGTGCTGCTGCTTCCTCTGCTGCTGCTGATGGTGCTGCTGGTGTGTGTGTGTGAGTGTGAGAGAATGAGAGAAATGAGAGTGAGAATGAAAGCACAAGTCCAAACCCCCCTCTCTCTCTTCATTTAATGAGCATGGCTCATGCCATGAAGCCCATACCCTCTCTATCTCTTTGTCAACAAAAGAAGAAAAACCCTTTTTATTTTTAAAACAACCATACAAAATTTAAAACCCAAAAACACCTAATACAAATATTAAACTAGATTAAGGAAATGGTTAGTCCACCATGGTTGCTAATCATGGTTTAACCCCAAATTAAACCCTAATTTACATGCACAAGTGTGTGCAAGCCTAGGAAAATTCTAATAAAATATTCATTAAATAGGATAAAATATTTGAAAATCGATTTGGTAAACTTTTTTTTATTAAAAACCATATATTAAAATATAATTAGCCACTAACACATCCTAAGGTGTTACACTAGCCCTCATCTCAATCTCATATTCGAACCCTGGTCAAATCACCGTGTTCAAGACTATCACCGGTCGGTATCCGCCGCCTTCCGTCATGTATCCGTAATCGTCTATATCCCCAACTCGATTACCGGATACCACCAAAACCCGTCCACCGATATCCGCAATCGTCTACATCCCAAACTCAATTACCGAATTCCACCAAAATACAAATATATGGAAAACTCAGGGTGGACGCATCATCATCATCAAATCAAGAAAAAACCACAATTTTAAAACATACGCAAGTTTTATAAATCATACTGCGGCTTCTCAAATCCTTGGAAAATATCAAGTTCAAATGAACACAATTTATAATTCATCTTTACCACAGTTGGCAACAATCATATATGAGCATATATAACAATGTCATTCGCATAACAAAATCATGGTAGGCAACATTTAATACTAGTATGGAGATAATTAAAACACGAATAAGCATGTTAGTCTCTATTGTGTCATGGCAATACCAATGATGTGTAGTGTGGCATGCACATCTGTGATTTGTGCAACATGACAATCATTAATAGTTGTGTTAGTGTTCTAACAAGTATGTTCGTATAAGAACAGCACTTAAATCCCATTGAAAACATCAATAGCATATCATCAACAATGCATCATGCATCTTCCATTAGTTGATAATTAAATATATGGATATATCAACTAACCACATCCATATAACAAAATCATAATAGGCATCATTTGACATCAACATGGATATAATTAGAACACAATTGTACATGGCAATTCTACAGTGTCATAGTAGTACTGATGATATGTAGTGTAGTATATGCGTCTGTGATTGTGCAACATAATAATCATTGGTAGTTGTGCAGTGTTCTATAAATGTGTTCATACAAAACTGGTATCGTAAACTAAGATACAAAGAATATAAGAATGAATAATATAACGTAGCATAACTAATAAAATAATCGAAGCACGAACGTATAACAAGTAAAAGAAACGTAACGTGAACAAACGTTATAAATATAACTACTTACGGATAATGCAATTATAGTTTAAAATAGAACGAAACGTTATTTGAAAATAAGGAGGCTGCGAATCATTTGAAATTAGCAGCACATCCTTGGTATTATGGTTTTAAAATAGGAAACAAATCGTTACTTTTAAAAAGAGTAGCTTTCGCATTATCGAAATATCCTAATTGGGGTAAATAGAAAGACTTCATGAGTTAAATAAATAAAGGCCGCACTCGGCAATTTATCTTCATCACATCCAGTACGGAATCTCGCTCGTACGATATCAACCAAACATCCAGTCGTAATCTGTACGGACCTCAAGTCGTGTACGCAAACGCATATAGCTTATATGGTACGGACATCAAGTCGTGTACGACACATTACAATACACACACACACACACATTACTAATTATGAATTATAGATTAAGTATATAGTTTACAAACTAAGTATACGAGTCATCAACCAAGCATTTAATAGTAATCTGTACGGACCTCAAGTCATGTACGCAAACGCATATAGCTTATATTGTACGGACATCAAGTCGCGTACGACACATTACAATATATACACAGACACACACACACACTCTACTAATTATGAATTATAGATTAAGTATATAACTTACAAATTAAGTATATGAGTTACAAACTATAGACTAGTTTATAGTTACAGACTAAGTATACGGATTAAGTATATATGTTTTCTAACATAACATTATAGACTAGGTATATGTGTTACGAATTATATACGAAATATATAATTATAGGCTAAGTACATGAGATACGAACTATTAAAGAATACTAAGTGTTCTAACGTGATATTATATACTACGCATATAGGTTATGTATCTATAATAACTAAGTGTTCCCTACAATTAGTTTCGGAGGTGCTATACGACATCCACCCAACATCCCCGATAGATAAAAATTTACAAACCGAATGCGTCTTGAGTTAGTTGAAGCCGATGACCGCCTTTCCCTTTCTCGCCGTTTTGGAAGTCCCCGCAATCTTCCCTAAACACGTAGAGATTAGTCAAGAAGGGCAGAAAACAAAATGTCAAACAAAATAGTAAAACAACCAAGAAATATAAATGGCAGACATCTGAACCAGCATAAGGCAGACGTCTGGCCACAAATCAAAATCCAACCAAAGACTTTCAATCAGACGTCTGAAGAAGGACTCCCAGACGTCTGAACAACAAATCACAAGAAATCCAATTCAAAGGCAGACGTCTGTCTCATCAAGGGCAAACGTCTGACCAAGAAAGTAATTCAAACCAGCAAATTCCAGATGTAGGGTTTCAGTTCTAGGGTTGTGACATTCACGGACTGTGGCGGAATTAGAAAACAATTTCTTTTTCAAATATAGAACCAAAACCTAACCAAGATCATCAAATACATGCAACTGCAAAATGAAAATAGAGCAATTTTAGAGTGCTATAACCTTTGTAGCATGTCTGATCGCCATCGATCCAATCTAGACTTCGCGATCTCCGGAGTGTCTACTAGCCGACCGCCTCGCCGTAGATGATCTGTGGTGAAGAGTGGTTGTTAGTGATATATGCCCTAGAGTCCACTATTGTATAGTACTGGATTGTATATTACATTTTGGAAGCTTGGGATATTCACAGATATAATAACAGTCTTGCTTAATAAATAGTATGCTATCTGGTTTGAGTCTATCTTAACATGTGTATATATTTCTTTTAACATATCGCTAATACATGTTGATAGAGCCTTTAGGATCTTTGCTTGACTACCAGTGTTGTGATGGCAGTCACACTAGTGGGGGCTGGGTAGTCATAAGCACATCCTTAAACTTGTTCTTACTCGTAGGATTATCGAGACTGGGCATCAATATTCCAGAGTAGACTAGTGTATACGCTTCTTATCCCCGTCAGGGGAGATGGCCTGTCCCGCAGCTATTGGTATATGGTACCAAAGATAGTATCAAGTGCTTATTTGGTTATGAGTTACACTGGACGAACTCGTTGGGAACTGCTGGTTGGTGTTATACCTATCGTCGGATAACAGTTCTCCGGTAACATGAGTACATCTTAGTCCGTTGACTTGACATCACTATTCGTCTCGAGTGTGTTCCTACTTTACTTAGATTACTACCCTACCGCGGCTCAAATGAGTCGTGCAAACAGGTAGTAGTTGGGTGCAGTCCCGAAGCACTTGGAGGCAGTAGGGAATAAAAGGGATTTGTCTCTCCCGGTATTGGGAGTTGATATCGCGCTGTGTGTGGTTAGCCAATACTAAAGGTCCCTAGCCAGGGCAAGTAAGATTTACTGGTAGGTACACCAGTAGTTTCTCAGAATATATTGGGTTCCACACCGACACGACTTGGTGCGCTATTAGGGGTCTGATGTTTACCACCCCTAGGCCGGATATGCGATACTTTTAGACGAACAGACCGGACTATACGGAGAATGTCACCTATAGGTTCAGTAGGGTTTTCGGACGAGTTATTGTGTCGATCTTCCCTTCGACAGATACCTGGGTAGCCATTACGTACAGCTAGTGCCACTGACGTGCTTGTGGTTAAACCCACTGCTAACATATTGTCGAGTCTTTAGAGTCCCACACAGAGGGTTTCCTGGTTCAGGAGGAACGGTGTAGTTTGCGTATAGTTTTACGCATGGGTGTTCGATTGAACATGTGTATTTATACACGTGTTTTAATCGAACGGTTTAGTAGTACTAGCAGGTTTGAAAGACAGCCAGTTTTGATGCTAGTATTATATTGCTCTCTTTTGGGTATTTGTATTTTAACACGAATACGGTATTTATACAAATATGTGTATTTGTATAAATATGGGTATTTGTGTTTTGATACAAATACGTGTATTTGTATAAATACGGGTATTTGTGCTTTGATACAATACATGTATTTCTTTCTAAATATGAATACGCGTATTTTGTATTTTCGGTACAAATACTGTATTCGTATTTTGGTAGAAATACGGTATACGTATTTATTATAAATACGGGTTTAGGTATACTTGTTTATATACATGCATTTATATTTATATAAGTGTTTTTATATGTGTACCTAGTGAGATGGTTACACTCTCTCACTCATTTCTTCATGGTTGAATTTAGAAGTGTGTAGGCTTGTGACTCATCCCGGTGAGTTACTAGCCCACTGTCATGACCTGGAAGAGGCACGCGACTGGCACTTGAATCATGTGAAATCTATAGGACCCCACCTAATTCAAGTAAGCCAAAAGCCCAAAAATCTAAACCTTTTTAGGCAAAACAGTGGAGGGCAATTTTGAAATAAGGTTACAGAAAACAAGTTCTTTCTACAAAACATAGATAATAGTATACGAAGACACAATGTTTATATTTAACTTGAAAACATTTTTCGTCATTGAAAAATTGGGCAGCACCTCCTTTGTAAAACTTAACCCGAAAACGGTACAAACAATATAATATAAGGCATCCCCAAGCCGGAGCTAGCTCTTCGCCAATTGCCGGAAACAACCACGCAAGTAAAGCAAATATATAACGTCGAAGGCGAGGATCAAAACTCAGAAAGGAAGCAAAAAAACTAAAAATCAGGAAAACCAGAAACAACAATAAATACATAAGCGCGACTCTAAGGCCGAAAAAATATACAAACTGTGGTTATCTAAGTCTACTAAATATACAAGTCTGGTTGATAGAGGTTTTAACTAGATACAATTGAAATAATAAAATATACAAGTATAAAATGGCGTTCATGAAGCAATGTGTCCCACCAACCAATGCAATCATCCGAAAGGAAGTGGTATGCCAGCGAAGCTGCTACGGAACCTGTATGGCTAAACCTGCAAGAAACTGTGGCACAACGGGGGTGAGTTGCCAACTCGTGAGTAGAAGACATCACCGAGTTGAAACCGAATGTATGACGATCTCCTAAGTCATACAATACAGTACAATAATAATAGTAGCACGATAACATCGAGTAACAGTAGGGGTGATAATATAGACATATGTGTAAGGTCAGGTACTCATGTCCGTGTCATAAAATAACTATATGTCACATGTATGATGTATGAACGCATCACTAAATGAGCGTGTCCAGCAACGGCACAGAAAAATCAGGATAAACCTGAGTGCCAAGCACTGAAACTCGAAAATATCATGAAAACCGTGTCCATCAGCGACACAAAATCCTTATAAATCTCGGGCTCCGTCAGTCCGGATCGGCCCAAATCATCTGATCACACGACTACGGTCGGTATCCCCCAGATGTCCGCCGCGTCAAATATCACCGGTCGGTAGTGCTCCCCTGCCGGGCTCAACACCTTCTAAATACGTCCATCTTGCCACGGGTTACCTGTAACATTTCAGAAAATATAAAATATTATTTTTGGAATTTAATATTAAAATAATATATTTCCCGAAAACTGCCCGATTTGCGAAATTGGGGTTTTCGAAAAAGGGTATAAATATATACCAGTAATTGTGAAATAATTTGGAAATTAAAATGATTTATTAATTTAAAAATATATTTAAAGGACTTGGCATTTTTAAAATCAATTATATGCAGTTTGGGTAAAAACCCGATTAGTGCACTGCTAATCGCGATTAGGACAAATCCGTGTTTCTACAGTTTTCCATGGCTAGTATACCATGTCATGTTTCATTTTGGTTACATGTTGTTTTCTTGTGTTGTTTTTGGAGTATTATGTGATTTGGTTTTAAAAATAAAGAGAAAAATGGTAAATAGATGAGAGAGTGGGTAAGAATAAGAGGAGGAGAGAGAGAGGGAGGGCAGCCATGTCTACTTCATTTCCCCCATTATTTTTCCTTCTTCATCTTCCTCCACTCACTTCCCTCCACCTTCACCCCAAGATCCATCTCAAAAACCTTGCTAAAACCCTATACCCCTTTCACAAAAAAATGATCACCTCTTCATCCTCTACACAATGGACCAAGCAAAGTTGGATTTTGATGACTTTGTAAAGCTAGAGTTTCTTTTGAGTTTCATCCATGAGGTATAATCCCTTCCATTTAGTTTAGTTTATGTTTTCCTAGCATACTAGTTAGTTTAGAATTGGTTTAAGGTGGGTTGGTGAAATTGGAAAATTCAAGAGAGGGTTTGGGTGACTTGTGGACTTGTAAGCTGTAGTGAGGGTGTACAAGACCCTAGAGATCGATTGGTGGGCCTAGAACAGAGAATACAGATTTTGGAAATTCACCCGTGTCGGTTTTGTGAGGTTTAGTGTGCCTACAGTGAATCTGGAGTGACCCGGGAAGTTTTTGACTTAAACAAACAACTCTAGAGACCAAATTGGACCGATAGGAGACCAACCTGACCAGACGAGCCCCAACAGAGACATCTGGGCCAAGCTGGCCGGATTTTAAGGCTATGTGGCCGGCCAAATTGTGATGGTTGTTCCAGGTTGTTCCAGTAACTCACACACTCCATATACAACACCCTATACTTGTTTGTTTTGCTCCAATTGACCCGAGTCAAAATCTGGGAGCACTTTGGTGTGATTTTTGAATATGTTTTCCGTATTTTGAATGCTTGTTTTAGTGTTTGATATTGTATTGGGTCGTTGGATGTTTGTACATCAACGAAGAGGGTTTGGGTTTTTTTGCACATGTAGGCTATAGGTTCTAACCTATGAGCGCACCGTGTGCCGTATCGATTTTCCGGGTTCGATTTTAATAGCGATTGCGATTGTGTATTATTGTAGATACCTTCGCGTGGATTCCGAGGTGACGGAGCATGGCATCATCGACTTCAACAAGCAAGGATCCAGGTGAGTAGATCTATATCTACGGGGGAAGTCGGGTGGATGGCATATAGCACCCCCGAAAACTTTTGATGGAAACCGATTCATAGAATATGGTTAAGGAAACCTAGATTAGAAAACGATGGATTGGGTTAGGAAGATAGTTAGAGATGATATGAATGATGGAATATGTATATTGAGATATGAGATGAAAGCTTTAGGGATATGAAAAGTGAAAGTGAATTATGACTTATAGATAGGTAGTTACATTAGAATAAGCCTTGAGATTTAGAGTAACATGAAACTAATTTAGTAAGGTAGAATGTATATATAAAATTGACTTAATGTGATGAAAAGAAATACAATGTGAGATGATGACTTGATGATATGTTGGTATACGTATGCGAGTCGATAGGAGATGATTGATACCTTTGCCGGTCCCATGATATGAGATTGTTATGGATGTGACCTGGGACATTGATATATATATATATGTTGTGAATCTTGAGTGATATGTCGTACGAGACATTAGGTCCGTACCCTCATTGTCATATAGGTTGATAAGATCCCTGATGGTTTAATGCCGCTGTACGATGATTTTCCGTGCGTGATGAGTTTGACTTGATGATTGATCCATACCCTTGACTAGAGGATGCCGTACGATGGATTATACCGTACGTGATGTTGTGAGGCTAGATGCCGATTGATAGATTCACCGACTCAGACATATTATAGACACGTATACCTTTAACATTGAGCTTACGATTTATTTATGCTACGCACATGTCATTCTCATTGCATCATATATACCTGTGCTAGTACACCTACACCATTATCGATAATACGTATGCTACAATTACACAGATTGGCCGGCTCACACACTTCATCATCGATAATTGCCATGTCACTACATAGTAGGATTGCTGCATCATGATATGACTCCTTGCATAATTTACTTGCTATAGTTGCATATGCACCTTTATACGATGTTGTATTGGACTTTGGAGAATTTGGGAACCACAAGATATATTTTAAAAACTGGATTTATTTAAATGAGCGGTTTTCCCCTGATATGTGGATATTACTGTTCTATGTTGCATGATATACGGATATGCTTACATTTCTGTTATATGTTGTATACATCACGCTTTATGATTATACGCATTGAGATATGCTGTTTTCATGATATTTCTGGATTTGAGAACCGTGGTCATTTTAAAAGAAAGTATGTATTGTTTTAAAAACCCGGTTTCTCTTGATATGATATTTCAGTGCGTCCACCATGCGTTTTCTCGGTTCTGAGACGTGTGATATGTGAAACCCGATTCGAGGAGTTGGATGATCTGTTTGCGGGTTCATGGTGGACCCGGTATGGTATCCCGGGACGAAAGAGAGAGAGATTTCGTGGGGATGACGATGAGCCTGGCAGGGAGAGCACTACCTACCGGTGGTTGGTTGGACCTGGTGGTTATCCGGAGGTTACCGACCGGAGTCGAGAGATGGATATAGGCCGACCCGTTCTGCCGGAGCCCGCGGGCCGATCCCGCAGACGGAGCTCGAGGGCCGATCCGGACTGACGGAGCTCGAGATATGAGGATTTACGTGTCGATGCAGGACACGGCTTTCATTATGTTTTGAGTGTCGATGCCGGACACTCAGGTTCTATGATTTTGATGTGTCGTGAGGGACACACGTTGATTTATATCCTCATACCTTCATGCATATGCTTTTATGATATTTACATGCATGGTGTTGTTGTGTCATTGGTTGACACGTGGACGAGATCCACATGCATACTGGCATTGATTATATGGTTGGATGATATTCGCATGCATATATACATTGAGTATTGTTAGCACATATGCCGTTATGGTCACCCTAGATATCATAGTATTGTTAGTGTATATGCCCTAGAGGCCATTACTGTATCATACTGGATTGTATATTACTTGATGGAAGCTTGGGATATTCACCTTGTATTGACATTCTTGCTCAAAATGGTAGTATGCTACTTGGTTTGTTTCTGCTTTAATGTGTGCATGTGTTTCTTTTAGCATATCGCCTTTACACATTAGTGGAGCCCTTAGGATCTTTGCTTGATTACCAGCGTTGTGATGGCAGTCACACTCGTGGGGGCTGGGTAATCCATAAGCACATCCTTATGCAGGTCCTTAGTCCCAGGACTATCGAGACAGGGCATCGATATTCCGGAGTAGACTAGCGTATGCGCTTCTCATCCCAGCTTGGGAGACGGCCTGTCCCACAGTCGTCAGTGTAAGTCTACGCTAGCGCCCCGGCAGTCTACAGACGCCAAAATGCGGAACAAAAACTTTTAACTGGCGCTATCGTATACTTTAATCCGGATCTGCCATTATTGCTAAACTAACAAACTGTAAAGAGTGTAGAAAGGTTATACCGAACGATCCGAGTCCTTCGTTCTTCAACCATCATCCCACGCTCTGTTGCGGCTGCTCCGATCTCGTCGATCTCCGATATCCTCGTCGAGGTGGCACCACATCGACGATTCTTTAAACGGGCTCCCGCCTCTGACTTGAGGCAACTCGATCGTCAAGTTTGCTAAAAGAGACGACCAAGAATGATGTAGAGAATGAGTAGATGACTTTGTCTCACTTCGTCCGAGTCCGTGGATGATCGGTTAATGAAGTTGCCGAGGGAATTGGGTGATGGAATGAAATGAGCTGTGAATTCCATACACCCCAAATATCTATCATAATCTTTTTTCCAATGAAAACCATCAACCATCAGAGAGTGGGGAGGGGCCGGCCATATATATGGAGAGGGGGGGTGAGTGTAGGAGGAGGGGAAGGTAACCATAAGCAAAAGATCATGAACAAATATCTTAAGCTTAACAAAAAACCATAATGAAAACAATGACTCATATGCTTAGTCATCCTTTCATTAAAAGCAACCAATTAGAACACAACACCAATAAACCTAGTCACCACCTTCTAGAACCTACTAGAAGCATGACTCACCCTCAACTGAAGAAAAGATAAATCCGTCTTTAACCGAATGTTAAAAGACGGCTGATAGAAAACTGGAAACTGGCAACTTCCAAAAGTGATCCTGAAACGACTTTCACGATAACCCCGAAACTGTATAAATATACCCGCATTTGTATTACGACCGAATACAAATGCAACTGAGACAAAGATATTATACCTACTCAATATAATACTCGGATCCGGCTTAAACCAAAGCCGACCAGTATCATCTGTCCGAAAATCGACACGTGCGTAAACGCACGTGCATTTTCCGAACCCTGCCATAAAACCATACGGCCTCTACAACGTTTCGCCTGAACTTGGGAAACTGTCTGTGGGGGACTCTAATGACTCGTCAGTACCCTGGCAGTGGGTTTAACCACAAACCGTCAGCGGCACTAGCAATGCGTAACGGCTGCCCATGGACTGACCTCAAGGGATGCCGATGAGCGAACTCATCCGGAAACCCTACTGAGCCTAACAGTGACAATGTATATACAGTCCGGTCCGTTCGTCTATGAGTATCGCATATCTGTCTAGGGGGCTAGTAACGTCAGACCCCCAATAGCAGTATAAGTCGTGTCGGAGTGAAGCCCAATAACACCCTGAGATACTACTGGAGTACCTACCAGTAAATCTCCTGCCACGGCCGTGGGCTTTGTGTAATGGCTCTCCTAGACACAGCACGATCTCGCCCCCAATACCGGGAGAGACGAATCCCCTACCGATCCGCTCACGTGCCTCCATATGGCTCGGGACTGTACCCAAAAACTACCTGTTTGCACGACTCCTTTGAGCCGTGGTAGGGTAGAAATCAAAGCACAGTGGGAACTCACACGAGACAAATGACGACCTCAGGTCGATGAACTAACCTGTACACATGTCACCAGGGAACTGCTATCTGACGATAGATATAATACTAACTAGCAGATTCCCGGCGAGTCCTGTTCGGTGTACTCATAACCCAATGAGCACCTGTATACATCTTAGGTGATCCAATTGACACCAGTGGATTGTGAGACCGGCCACCGCCCCTCGTCGTGGTCTCGACTGTACACACTAGTCTACTCCGGAGTATCGATGCCCTGTCTCGAAACTCCCACGACTAGGGACCACAATTAAGGATATGCGTATAAACCACCCAACTCTCACGTATATGATCGCCATCATACTGTTGGTGGAAAAGCAAGATCCTAAGGGCTCTATCAAAGTGTAACATGTAATCAGTCACCTGAACATGTACACGACTGATAAAGGCAAACCAGATAGCATACTATCATCTCGAGTAAGACTGTCATACCGGTATAGGTCCTCCGCAATCATTGCAATCACGTACCTGCGATCCAATAATTGACTATGAGGGCACTATCTCCAACAATCTCCCACTTGCACTCAAGGCTAATTATTGCGATGTCGACTACTCACAGCCCGTGTGAAACCGAACATCCAACTCCTCTACTAATCAGTATCACAAAGCCCGTTTGTAAAACTATTGTGTTCGAGAAATAGCCTTAGTGAGTGGATCCGCCTAGAAGTTTCTTTCTATATCTCTCTTAATCTCAAGTTCGCGGAGAAAGCCATCTCCCGAATTGAGTAATACCTGTCTTAGAATATGTCTGGATATCTGATGGGACCTAGTTCATAAATGAACTCCAAATCCAAACTTCTTAGACTGTATCGATCACTGAACCTAATCAGTATCCGGCACCATGCCTCCCACAGTATTCTCTTGGACCACCTGTCCATAATACTGTCCCTCTTCGTCAGAGGGAAAAACTATAACTCTGACAATCACTCTGTCAACCATGTCACCTTTGAAGCCTGGAATGATAACCGTCTCCCGAAGGAGGCTGCCGTTATCAAATCCGTAGAACATTTACTTATGTTCTAAAACTGCTTCCTTATGTTTCTCCAGGATTGGATTAATACAAACTTATTGCATCTAGTGCAAAACCAACATTTGGTGTGGTACTTGACATCTCATGATTGACTCAATTGCCTAAGCAAGTGATCTGCCAATCATGCACATCCCTCTCCCCTTTAGTCTGTAAGACACCTTTAGAGAGGGTGACTCCATCACCTGCAGGTACACCACCATGCTAGGAGTCAACTATTCCAAAAACCATTAGAATATCTGTCAAAGTACCCACATTGGGAAACTACCCAAATCCAGATCTAAAACTATAGATCTAGAAACCAGAATGTCAAATATTATATCCATTTCCTGTCTGGAGAAACAACTGTGTGACGACCACAGTACAACCGATCGTAGTATAGGAATTTTACTTCCTACTCTGTGTATGTCATCCAGATACCATGACATCACACCCTACTACCTCCTTAACAGATCCATCCCTTATTCTGATGAAGTCAAACTTATGACTGTCACATCAAAATTAGATGATCTATCTCCGCTATGACTGCTCAAGTCTATAAATAGACATAAGCTACTTGCCCACTATGCTACCGATGCTCCCACTGACTACGACAACCCTCCTACCGGGCCTCATAGCCTGGAACAACAGTAGTGTCAAGTCTGGGTAGATAAGAACCTCCCTGTCACCGTCCTTGAGGCTACCGAAGTACCTCTCGGGTGTCTGAGGTTACCCACCAAATCTGCGGAGTGACTATTGGAATGTCAAACCTGATTGAATATATAGGTCCTATTAAATTTTCCGTAATCGTTCGCGGTTCTGGAATCACTTCCAGTTCTACCATACTCCCACTACTGTTTTCTGAAAAAGATCCATTTTACTAAAACTGTGGCGAGTCAAGAACAATATCACTATTGATCTTCCAAATGGTAGAATATCAACCCTCGTCATAGCCAGGGTCAACCCACAAACAGCCATTACAGAAACGTGCCCTGAGTTATCCAGAGTCTGGTTTTAAGCGTAAGCTGGACAACTCCCCGTACCTCAATATCTTTTAAGGTACGAACTATTCTATATCCAATATAGAAACTTTGGCACTAATTTAATTGGAACCATATTCAAACCATGCAGCTGTCTCCAGTGCATATCAACTTAATGGAAAGAGGCTAATCAGCATTACTCAACTTCGGAATCCATCCAATTATGAGTAACCTGAAAGAGAAAACTCGTTTCTCAAAACCATCACTACCATCTGAATACCAATCACAAGAATCTACATCTTCGATCTCTTTGAAGAATCCCGATACTTGTGACACCTGGTTCTCTACTTTATTCTTATACCCACAACTTCTCAAAACTTAGACCTTGTATTTCTACGAAACACTCGTCTAAATACTAGAGAAGTTATAAGTAAACAGAACATAGTACGAGGACTTACCCCTTTGTCCTGATGGACACTTGGACAACATACAATACTCTGTATAAGTCCGCTGAGTTAAACAACTCAAAACCTGTGCGTCGTAGGTTGAAAAACTGTACCCTGGCGATTTCCTCAAATATCACCAATTACAACGAATTCCGATATAATGAGGATGATCACCTAATTCCCAATATCTTACTCCCACTCATCATCTGTAAAACTATACAGATATGAGAATGAAACCTGGTAAATACATACCCTTGGAGTAAGTGTCTAATCGGGAAAACAGTTTTTCTTTAACAATGCACTGAAACATGAAAATGTTTCGTAGGGGTATCCTGGTATTCATAGCAATGCCTCTTCCATAATCCAATTCATGACTTCAACCGTATATTTTATTGCCATCTCTCCAAATCCCTTTATTTGTCTTTAGTTGTTACCTTCTGTACACCATCGTTAGGCTAAATGGTTTTCTTCCTTCCCTACCGTTCGGCACCAGCCTATGGTTTGGAAGAAGACTATCCAGTAAGCATAATAGGTGTAGCCTCCTAAACCAAGGAGTACTCGCAACTGAGAGAAGGTGATGATAAAAGACAACTGAATAATACCTTATTCATTTAAAGGTGAAATAGGAGTGGCGATGAAGTACGCGGTTTTGGTCGTGAATGATATCAGTCGCAATTTACTTTGCCCTCTTTCTAATCCCTTTATTTTGTCTTTACATATTACCTTCTGCACACCCTACTTAGGCTAATTGGTTTTCTTCATTCCCTACCTTTCGGCACCAGCCTATGGTTTGGAATAAGACTATCCAATAAGCGTAATAGGTGTACTCTCCTAAACCAAGGAGCTCTCGCAACCTGAGAGAAGGTGATAATAAAAGACAACTGAATAAACCAATTCTATTTCTCCTGAACCTGGATCCATCCTCGAAGGAGTCCCTTCGAGTTCGTATATAACCATACGATGGATCTATCCAATGGAAGTGGATATCCGTAGTAATACGGGTGTTCTGAGAAATTCAAAGGGTAAAAGAAGGAGTGGCAATGACTTATGCAACTCAGACAATCCAAAAGCCAGTATTTTAAGAAGGTTCGGTCAACCTGGTCACCGAGTCATAGTCTAGGGTCGGTCAAAGGTCGCTGCCAAAGAGAGAGAGAAAAGAAACACTCTGCGTGCACTCTATCCTAGATCAGAATGGTCATCACTTTATCTAATCCGGAAACCTCCCACTGTCGTGTCAAATTCTCCTCCAAACCTAAAGAAGAATCAATCGGAATCACCCGAAGAGTAAACCAACTCATCAGTGGGAATCGGGATCCAACTCTCATCGCATGATAACGTGACGGAATCCACTCGCGTTATCATACTCCAGAAGGTATGCGCATGCCTGGCAAGTTTCAGTTTCTTTAGAAACTCCCGATATGACTTTTTGCCCCATGTTCTTATGACCTTGGCGAATGTCAACAAATCATAAGTCACATGTCAAGTTCTGCCCGTCATTATCTTGTTAATTTGAACCCACCCGTACATACCCTTGACGAAAGCCAACAAGGTAATACGACTGTCCCAAACCAACACATCTATCTATGCAACAAATGAATACCCCAGCAACTACCAAACACTATGCCTTGACGAAAGCCAACAAACATAGCTTGAATATTACTGACCATCCATAAGAAACGACGGAGGGCTACGACTGGTTTTTGGCGAAAAACCTTTAACGTAATGAACTTGATCTCGTTGAAGGAACCTGATAGCTTTTTAAAATATAGTGGCGAAAACCTTTTGCTAAAGAGGTCACTCCCGGTAAAGGGATCTCGGCTCTTTCCTCGTGGAATGAGGTGCAGGATATTCCACTGAATACCGCTATGCAAAGCAACATGTAATCGACTATAGTGAAGTTATTACCCTGACGCAAACTTCTGCCCAAGGGGTCAGTCCCGGTGAAGGGAATCGGCCCTTGCCCTGTCGAATGAGGTGCAGGATATTCCATTGAATACCGCTATGCATAACAAAAGGAAACGTCTTTGTAACAACACTTTTTAAATTTGTTCCAACAACATCCAAACAGGTTTGTTTTACTTTGCATTGATCAGAATCAACGCAGTCCCATCATTTAATCACACCAGAAAAGAACGAAAATAAAATGTACGTATATGCCATCCGCATTCGTCACTGGGTCCCGTCATCACTCGTTAGGTTACTTAACTAACGACAGAGCGGGGACTGGACTAGCGCGGGTGTAAAACATATACAACATCTAATAGTATATAAACCAATATACAATAATCGCTCCAGGCGTGATAATATGCAACATTACAGAAAAGTAATAAGCATCACAGAACAATACAGATAATCTGGGATCCCCGGGTTTCACAGAGCCGCTGCTGAAACCCGACGTTCCCCTGTCGTGTGGATAGCCTGTGCAATGAAACCTAGACCCCTACGGGTGCGGCAAGTTACCCGCTAAAACCTGAAGCGAGGCAGCCCCCTACAGCATAGTGAATGGACTACCCAGCACTTCACGGAATCCGGTAATCTTGGGCACCCCTCCTTGGGTCAACCTGTACCCCTTACGAGTGCGGCGAATAGTCTGCCAATTCTAGAGTGGGGCCCCTCTGCCTCTCAAAGCCATGAGATGCGGACCCGTTGCTTCTCAGAACCCGGCTATCCGTGCACTCCGTCTCGGGGCAAAACCTAGTACAGTAATAAAAAATAGTACAATAGGTACATCGACCGCAACCTGGTCGTGCCCCAAAAGAATATTATACAACAGGCAGTGACGGTAGTCCACAAGTTGGACGCTCGCCCCGTAATATCAAATGTACAAATAAACACAAACTGTACTACCATTGCACACTGCTATCCACCACGACAAATCCGCAACATCACAGCACAACACAGAACATCAACGCGAATGTCACGTTCGCAAACCCGTCTAAAAGAACTATAGCAATCAGACGCGGTTTACCGATCAAATGACATTCGCGGTCGGAGATATAATGTAAGCACTGTAAACTAACGTGTTCAAATTTCGATCGACCAAAAATCAAAAAGTGGGCCCCACGACTTACTGGTGAACAGTAACAAAATCTGGGCCAAAACGATATTTACCAAAACCCCCAAATTCCAACAGAGGAGACACATACAAAATTTGGTTCACTGATCCCATCATATGGCCGCGGATGCGCGGCCAAATCATGGGTTTGGCCGCTAATCCGCGGTGCTTTGGTGAGATCACGTGCTCAAATTTTGGGCGTGTGCTTAAAAAACCCTACACAGTTTTCTGAGATGTGTGAAATATTTTTAGGACACCATTTAAAATCAACAGAAACTGTCAAGTTGGAAAAATGCGATTTTCGATTTTCGTTTCGATCGATGTTTTAAACACGTTAGCACAAGTTAGCATAGCAAAATAGTTAGGCTCTGATACCACTGTAAGTCTACGCTAGCGCCCCGGCAGTCTACAGACGCCAAAATGCGGAACAAAAACTTTTAACTGGCGCTATCGTATACTTTAACCCGGATCTGCCATTATTGCTAAACTAACAAACTGTAAAGAGTGTAGAAAGGTTATACCGAACGATCCGAGTCCTTCGTTCTTCAACCATCATCCCACGCTCCGTTGCGGCTGCTCCGATCTCGTCGATCTCCGATATCCTCGTCGAGGTGGCACCACATCGACGATTCTTTAAACGGGCTCCTGCCTCTGACTTGAGGCAACTCGATCGTCAAGTTTGCTAAAAGAGACGACCAAGAATGATGTAGAGATTGAGTAGATGACTTTGTCTCACTTCGTCCAAGTCCGTGGACGATCGGTTAATGAAGTTGCCAAGGGAATCGGGTGATGGAATGAAATGAGCTGTGAATTCTATACACCCCAAATATCTATCATAATCTTTTTTCCAATGAAAACCATCAACCATCAGAGAGTGGGGAGGGGCCGGCCATATATATGGAGAGGGGGGGGGTGAGTGTAGGAGGAGGGGAAGGTAACCATAAGCAAAAGATCATGAACAAATATCTTAAGCTTAACAAAAAACCATAATGAAAACAATGACTCATATGCTTAGTCATCCTTTCATTAAAAGCAACCAATTAGAACACAACACCAATAAACCTAGTCACCACCTTCTAGAACCTACTAGAAGCATGACTCACCCTCAACTGAAGAAAAGATAAATCCGACTTTAACCGAATGTTAAAAGACGGCTGATAGAAAACTGGAAACTGGCAACTTCCAAAAGTGATCCTGAAACGACTTTCAGGATAACCCCGAAACTGTATAAATATACCCGCATTTGTATTACGACCGAATACAAATGCAACTGAGACAAAGATATTATACCTACTCAATATAATACTCGGATCCGGCTTAAACCAAAGCCGACCAGTATCATCTGTCCGAAAATCGACACGTGCGTAAACGCACGTGCATTTTCCGAACCCTGCCATAAAACCATACGGCCTCTACAACGTTTCGCCTGAACTTGGGAAACTGTATATGGGGGACTCTAATGACTCGTCAGTACCCTGGCAGTGGGTTTAACCACAAACCGTCAGCGGCACTAGCAATGCGTAACGGCTGCCCATGGACTGACCTCAAGGGATGCCGATGAGCGAACTCATCCGGAAACCCTACTGAGCCTAACAGTGACAATGTATATACAGTCCGGTCCGTTCGTCTATGAGTATCGCATATCTGTCTAGGGGGCTAGTAACGTCAGACCCCCAATAGCAGTATAAGTCGTGTCGGAGTGAAGCCCAATAACACCCTGAGATACTACTGGAGTACCTACCAGTAAATCTCCTGCCACGGCCGTGGGCTTTGTGTAATGGCTCTCCTAGACACAGCACGATCTCGCCCCCAATACCGGGAGAGACGAATCCCCTGCCGATCCGCTCACGTGCCTCCATATGGCTCGGGACTGTACCCAAAAACTACCTGTTTGCACGACTCCTTTGAGCCGTGGTAGGGTAGAAATCAAAGCACAGTGGGAACTCACACGAGACAAATGACGACCTCAGGTCGATGAACTAACCTGTACACATGTCACCAGGGAACTGCTATCTGACGATAGATATAATACTAACTAGCAGATTCACGGCGAGTCCTGTCCGGTGTACTCATAACCCAATGAGCACCTGTATACATCTTAGGTGATCCAATTGACACCAGTGGCTTGTGAGACCGGCCACAGCCCCTCGTCGGGGTCTCGACTGTACACACTAGTCTACTCCGGAGTATCGATGCCCTGTCTCGAAACTCCCACGACTAGGGACCACAATTAAGGATATGTGTATAAACCACCCAACTCTCACGTATATGATCGCCATCATACTATTGGTGGTAAAGCAAGATCCTAAGGGCTCTATCAAAGTGTAACATGTAATCAGTCACCTGAACATGTACACGACTGATAAAGGCAAACCAGATAGCATACTATCATCTCGAGTAAGACTGTTATACCGGTATAGGTCCTCCGCAATCATTGCAATCACGTACCTGCGATCCAATAATTGACTATGAGGGCACTATCTCCAACAGTCAGTACGTCGTACTTGGGATAGTATGCGGGTGCTCGTTAGGTTACGAGTACACTGGACAAGACTCGTCGGGAACTGTTGGTTGGTATTATACCTATCGTCAGTTATCAGTTCCCAGGTGACATGAGTACAGCTTAGTCCGTTGACTTGACACTGTCACTTCGCCTCGAGTGTGTTCCCACTGTACTTTGATTACTACCCTACCACGGCTCAAAGGAGTCGTGCAAACAGGTAGTTTTTGGGTGCAGTCCCGAAGCACTTGGAGGCAGTGACGGTTAGACAGGATTCGTCTCTCCCGGTATTGGGGTTTGATATCGCGCTGTGTCTAGGAGAGCCATTACACAAAGTCCCTGGCCAGGGAAAGCGAGATAGACTGGTAGGTTTCCAGTGTTATCTCAGATGTTCTGGGCTACACTCCGACACGACTTGTACCGCTAGTAGGGGACTGACGTTTACCGCCCCCTAGGCCCGCCATGCGATGTTCTTATATGAACAGATCGGACTGTACGGAGACTGTCACATACAGGCTCAGTAGGAGTTCAGATGGGTTTACCTCGTCAGTCTTCTTATCGGCATCTACCTGGGGACCGTTACGTACAGCTAGTGCCGCTTGCGGTCTGTGGTTAAACCCACGACCAGCGTAGTGTCGAGTCTTTAGAGTCCCACACAGAGGGTTATTCGCCTTTAGGCAAAATGAGTAGAGGTCGCCGCATGGTTTTGCGACAGGGTTCGTTCACATCCACGCACTTGTGCACGTTTGGTGTCCGGACAGCTTATACTAGCGGGCTTTGGTTTAAGCCGGATCCTAGTATATGATTTGGGATTGGTTTTATCTCATTGTATTCATGTTCCTCGGAACACGGATACGGGTGTGTATGCACAGTTGACTGAGACAGAGGCAGAGGCAGAGGCAGAGGCAGAGGCAGAGGCAGAGGCAGAGGACTTTCATTAGGGTTGATGACCATTGTCATTTTCTTAACCCTAAAGTTTATGTGTGAATTATGATTTATTAATAATTAGTTAATTATAATTGTGCATGGTTAGGGTTGTTGACCATTTGACTATACTTGACTTGTTGACCTAGGTTGACAAGTTGACCATCATCATTCCATATGAAAGATGTTCTTTGATCCTTGCAAAAGCATTTAATGTGAAATGATAATGGTCATTTCTTGATTAACCATGACAATTATCTTAGATAATTATCTATTTTTCATAAATCACATATATGTGAGAAGGGTTGCATTATTCTTCTCACTTGTTCATTTCCATTCTCTCTCCTCCTCTTCCTCTCTCTCTAGCTCTCCCCTCTCATGAGTTGAGAACCATTTGAGCTTGAGATAATCCCTTCAAAAACACTCTCTACTCTTTCTAAGGTCCTAGGTCTAGCACACCAAGCACCTTAGTTACTTCTAGTTTGTGGTTGGAGCCAAAGGTTGAGGCCCTCGGGTGGATCTTTCTTCGGCAAGAGAAGGCGACAAGGAGAACCCGTTCTTTCACTCCAAGGAGCAAGAAGAGAAGGACTTGAAGACCTAGGTATAACCCCCTTTTCCGAGTAGCTAACTCTCTTTAGCTTTGTAGTTAGTTTTGTTTAGCAAAGATCCCTCCTTTAGCTAGTCCATGTTGCCTAGTGTTGTAAAAATCAGATTTTTCATAACGTTTCCGCCTCCCCGCAAGCACCGGGGTGGGCAACGTGGACTTACAGTAGTATCAGAGCCTAGATAAACACAAACTAACTAGTTAGCAAAGTATATAGAACTTCGATCGCAAAAAATCGCAAAACATTTTTCCAAAACCCTAACTTTCTGCCGATTTTTAAACCTGCTTTAAAAATAATAAATCATATCTTAAAAATCGGCTCAGGCTTTTTTAAGTACAGGCAAGAAAAACGACCCACTGAACCGACCAACTCACCGCGATTCCGCGGCCGAGTTGACTCGGCCGTGGATCATTTTTCCTGCAGTTTACTTCTGGGTCTATTTTGTGATTTTTGATGTAGTTTGTTTCCACCCAGATTTTCCAGAGAACAAGTTGGTTTTTAGGGTGGTCACAAATCCGTATTTTTGATCGAACTTCTTTACACTTTGGCTAATGGGTTATATCTGTGATGTGATATATGTATTGAACGTCTGCTAATCGCTATACGTCGATTAGTGGGGGTTATACATATCTGTGATCTGTAATGATTGATGGTTTGTGTATATGAATTCGTTGGATTGTCGCGGATGAATAGCCGGGGGTTGTGAGATGAGAGTTTTCTTATTCTTTCAATTCTTGTAATATGTAAATTGATGTAATATTATTTGTATGGCCGCACAACCGGGTTGGGGTTGTAGCCGTCATTGTATAATTTCTTTTTACTGTTTTTGCTCCTAGGATTGACCCAAGGTGGGGTGCACAAACTACCGGGTACCTCGAAGTGTCGAGTGGCCTACTCACGTCGTTGAGGGAGGTTGCTTCACTTCGGATACTTGGCGGGTAGTTTGCCGCACCCGTAGGGGTCTAGGGTGGGGTTTGGATATTCATCGCGACCATGTAATCCGCTCTTCGTTACAGGCTCGTACGAATTGCGGATTACTAGTATATCCAATGTATTCATCTGTGATCTGGAATGGCTATTATTGCATGTGACGAATGTTTATATATATCTATATGATATCTATTTAGGCGTTGCTTATGTTTTGCATCCGCGCTAGTCCAGCCCCCGCTCTGTCATTAGTTAAGTAACCTAACGGGTGATGACGGGATCCCGTGGCGAATGCGGATGGCATAAGCGTACGTCATATTTTCGTTGTTTTCTGCAATGGTAGGATTAAATGATGGGACGCATTGGAATTACTGCAAGAAAAAATAAACCAAGTAAAAGTCGTTGGAACACTTTGAAAACCACTCGGTTCTTTTCAAAACCAAACTTTTAAATGCGGAGCTTGAACCACTCCTTTTGAGAGCTATCTCGTCCCTTCGATTATATCAAGTTCACTACGTTCACGGTTTCGCCAAAACCATTCATAGCCCTCCGTCGTTTCACATGAATGGTCAATAAGTATTCAAGCTATGTTTGTTGGCCAAAGTCAAGGCATAGTGATTGGTAGCTATTGGGTATTCATGTGCAGCATAGATAGATGTGTTGGTTTGGGGTAGTCGTTCTACCTTGTTGGCCAAAGTCAAGGGTATGTGCGGGTGGGCTCAAATTAACCTGGAGAATGACGGGTAGAACTTGACATGTGACTTATGATTTGTTGGCCAAATTCAAGGTCATAAGAGCATGGGGCAAAAATCCACATCGGGAGTTTCAAAAGAACTGAAACTTGCTAGCGCTGCATACCATTTGGAGTGTGATGATTCTGGTAGGATTCCTTCAGTTTTGTCACGCAATGATATTTGGATCCCGATCCTACTGTGAGTATATGCTACTCCTTCGGAACTTTCTCACTTAACGATCAATGCTATAAACCAAGTAGGTATCTAGAAAGGTGTTAGCAGGGCTACACCCACAGGGAAAAGAGGTTACTTAATTAAGGAACTTTGCGAAAGCATTGGAAAACCTTCCTCGAAGTACCGACACTGGCCTGGCTGAACGGTTAAGCAAGTATTGTACGGTGAGATTGATCCCGACTAGTTCTTCCTTTATGGTTTGAGGAGGGATTCGAGAGACAGTGTGAGCCATCCTGTTTAGACAAATTAAAAACCACTCTAAACTTGCAAGAGCATCATGCTAAAGTGTTTCTTCTCTCTCTCCTAATTGCAGCGACCATTTATCATGACTGGACTTAAGTTACTTCTAGATAAAAACATACTGACAGGGCCAAACTACAAAGATTGGCTCAGGAATGTCAAAATGGCAATCACTTATGACAAGTTGGGGTATCTTCTTACCACCAAAGCTCCCCCTGTCCCAGGTCCCAAAACCAGCGTCGTTGATAGGGAAATCCGCAAGACCTGGGAAATCGACTGCGCGAAGGCCAAGTGCCTCGTGCTTGCCTCTATAGACAACGAACATCAGAGGAGGCACGAGAATATGGACCTCGAATCCATATTTCTCCATACAAAAGAACTGTATGGAGAGCAATCTCGTATCGCAAGATACGAAGTGTCGAAGAAGTTATTTTCGGCAAGATTGGCCATCGGATCATCGGTAGCGGAACACGTGCTTAAGATGATTGGCTATATAGAGGAGCTCGCGGACCTTGGGACCACGTTGGAGAATGTGCTCTATACAGACTTGATTCTTCAGTCCCTTCCTTCCACTTACGCCCAGTTCATCCTGAACTTCAACTTGCAGGAAAAGGAAGTTGAACTTTCAGAACTCCTCAACATGCTGAGGAGTGCAGAGGGCACCCTACAGAAAGGTAGGGAAACATCCACTTTGTTTGTAGGAGGATCTTCCTCTTCTAGGTCCAAGGCGAAAGCCAAGGGAAAGAAGAAGAAAACCCCCGCCAAACCAAGGGGTGGTGTTAGTAAGGTGGATACGAAGGGAAAGGCAAAAGCAACAAAGGTAGCGGGGAAGCTTGTGGATAAGGAAGAATGCTTTTACTGTCACAAGAGTGGACATTGGAAGAAAGATTGCAGGGCTTGGAAAGCCAGAACACAGGATCTGAAGAAGGTTGCAGCTTCAGCTTCAGGTGTGTATGTTATTGAAAACCGTCTATCAATAAACTCTACGTCCTGGGTATTGGATACCGGATCAGGATCTCATATCTGTAATTCTTTGCAGGCGTTGAGAAAGCGTAGGTTTTTGAAAGCAGGTGACATGACCCTCAAAGTTGCAAACGGAGCTAGCATGGATGCTGAGGCCGTGGGGGACTATCACCTGGGAATGTCAGATGGACATGTTTTGGTTTTACGTAATTGCTTTTTTGTACCCAACGCAACTTGTAATATCATTTCTGTATCTTTGATTTTGAAAGAAGGTTATGAATTTGCGTTTGTAAGTAATGTTGTAAACATTCACCTTAATCAAGTTCTGATTGGGTCAGGTACATTGAGCAATGGTATATATGTATTAAACCAACCACAGATTTTCAATGTCCAGAATACACACAAAAGAAAGTCTCCGGAAACAAATCAGACTTTCTTGTGGCATTGTAGACTGGGTCACATCAATGAGAGAAGGTTGACGAAGTTACATACAGAAGGATATTTGGATCCGTTCGAATATCAATCATATGCAACTTGTCAATCCTGTCTCAAAGGAAAGATGACAAAGACTCCGTTCACTGGACACGGAGTAAGAGCGAGCGAGCTCTTGGGACTCGTACACAGCGATGTGTGCGGTCCAATGTCTACGCATGCACGAAGCGGTTATTCTTACTTCATTACTTTTATGGATGACTTTTTCAGGTACGGTTATGTCTTCTTAATGAAACATAAATCCGAAGCCTTTGGAAAATTCCAGGAATATAAGAATGAAGTAGAAAAACAAACAGGCAAAAGTATCAAGACACTAAGATCTGATCGAGGTGGTGAATACTTGAGTGCCGAGTTCCTGGACTACTTAAAAGAGAATGGAATTCTCTCTCAGCTTACTCCTCCATAGACTCCGCAATATAACGGTGTATCGAAGAGACGGAACCGAACTTTATTGGATATGGTACGGTCCATGATGAGTAATGCTGAGTTATCGCGATCATTCTGGGGATATGCGCTAGAATCAGCTGCATACCTTTTGAACCGAGTTCCAACTAAGACTGTGCCTACTACACCATATCAGATGTGGTGTGGGAAGAGACCCTATCTTAATCACATTAAGACATGGGGATGTCCAGCTTTTGTCAAAAAGCAGCATGCGGACAAGCTCGAGGCACGCTCAGTACAGTGCAAGTTTGTGGGATATCCAAAGAACTCCAAGGGATATTTCTTCTATTGCGAAGAGGAACAAAAGGTTCTTGTTTCTCGTCATGCCCACTTCTTGGAAACTGAGTTTTTGGAAAACCAGATAAGTGGGAGCGCAGTAGAACTGGAAGAAATTCCAGAACCACGAGCTATTACTGAGAGCTTAGTAGAACCAGAGGGTTCGAAAGATCAGGACATTCCTACGCCGTTCCGCAGAAGTAGTAGGCAGTCTCATCCGCCCGAGAGATACTACGGTTTTCTCATAGACGGGGATAGAGAGGATTGCATCATTGATAATGATGAGCCGACTAGCTTCCAGCAGGCCATTCAGAGCACTGACTCGGTAAAATGGCTGGATGCAATGCGGACCGAAATGGAGTCCATGTACACCAACAAAGTATGGACGTTGGACATTGCTCCAGATGGGGTAAAACCCGTAGGATGCAAGTGGATCTTCAAAAGGAAGATTGGTGTAGATGGACAGGTTGAGACCTATAAAGTTAGACTTGTTGCAAAGGGTTTCCGTCAAAGACCTGGCTTGGACTATGACGAAACCTTTTCTCCAGTGGCTATGCTGAAATCCATTCGGATCCTTCTTGCCATTGCTGCCTTCTACGATTATGAGATCTGGCAGATGGACGTAAAGACCGCTTTTCTAAATGGAAATTTAGAGGAGTGTGTCTATATGGATCAGCCAGAGGGTTTCATTCAGAGTGGGAGTAGCGGAAAAGTGTGCAAGTTGCTTAAGTCCATCTATGGACTAAAGCAGGCATCGCGGAGTTGGAACATCTGTTTTGATGAGACGGTCAAAGAATTTGGCTTTATCAAAAATCCAGATGAACCATGCATCTATAGTAGATTTGTAGCGAGAACTGTAGTATTCCTCGTTTTATATGTGGATGACATTCTCTTGATAGGAAATGACATTCCTATGCTACAATCTGTCAAAGGGTTCTTGTCACACAGGTTCTCCATGAAAGACCTGGGTGATGCCTCATACATTCTGGGGATCCGGATCTACCGTGACAGATCCAAGAGGATATTAGGACTCTCACAGTCCAGGTACATCGACACCATACTGAAAAGATTCAGTATGGAAGATTCTAAGCGCGGTAATCTACCGTCTTGTCATGGGATCATCTTCTCCAAAGAGATGTCTCCCAAGACTGATTTGGAAAGGGATCGCATGTCTATTATACCCTACGCTTCTGCGGTAGGCTCTATAATGTATGCGATGTTGTGTACCAGACCAGATGTAGCTTATGCACTGAGTGTGGTAAGCCAGTATCAGTCAAACCCTGGGGAGAAACACTGGATAGCGGTAAAGAACATTCTCAAGTACCTGAGAAGGACTAAGGAGATGTTCTTGGTGTATGGCGGAAAAGACCTCCAGATTGAGGCCTTTGTTGACTCCAGCTTCCAGAGTGACAAGGATGATTCCAAGTCCTTGTCGGGTTATGTCTTTACCCTCTATGGAGGGGCGGTGTGTTGGAAGAGTTCCAAACAGGAAACCGTTGCTGACTCGACGATGGAAGCGGAATATATCGCTGCTGCAGATGCCGCAAAGGAAGCTGTCTGGATGAAGAAGTTCCTCACGGAGCTTCAGGTGGTTCCTACCATTGTTGATCCAATACCGCTGTATTGTGACAACAATGGAGCTGTAGTTTTAGCGAAGGAACCCAGGTCCCATCAGAAGTCCAGGCACATCTTGAGGCGGTATCACCTGATCAGGGAGATCGTGGGTCGCCAGGAGATCGAGGTTAGGATAGTTTCTACGGAAGATAACACTGCTGATCCATTCACGAAGGCCTTACCCTAGACTCAGTTCGAGCGGCTGATCGAGATGATAGGTCTTCGATATGCCAGTACATGGCCTTAGTGCAAGTGGGAGATTGTTAGTGTATATGCCCTAGAGGCCATTACTGTATCATACTGGATTGTATATTACTTGATGGAAGCTTGGGATATTCACCTTGTATTGACATTCTTGCTCAAAATGGTAGTATGCTACTTGGTTTGTTTCTGTTTTAATGTGTGCATGTGTTTCTTTTAGCATATCGCCTTTACACATTAGTGGAGCCCTTAGGATCTTTGCTTGATTACCAGCGTTGTGATAGCAGTCACACTCGTGGGGGCTGGGTAATCCATAAGCACATCCTTATGCAGGTCCCTAGTCGCAGGACTATCGAGACAGGGCATCGCTACTCCGGAGTAGACTAGCGTATGCGCTTCTCATCCCAGCTTGGGAGACGGCCTATCCCACAGCCGTCAGTACGTCGTACTTGGGATAGTATGCGGGTGCTCGTTAGGTTACGAGTACACTGGACAGGACTCGCCGGGAACTGTTGGTTGGTATTATACCTATCGTCAGTTATCAGTTCCTAGGTGACATGAGTACAGCTTAGTCCGTTGACTTGACACTGTCACTTCGCCTCGAGTGTGTTCCCACTGTACTTTGATTACTACCCTACCACGGCTCAAAAGAGTCGTGCAAACAGGTAGTTTTTGGGTGCAGTCCCGAAGCACTTGGAAGCAGTGACGGTTAGACAGGATTCGTCTCTCCCGGTATTGGGGGTTGATATCGCGCTGTGTCTAGGAGAGCCATTACACAAAATCCCTAGCCAGGGAAAGCGAGATAGACTGGTAGGTTTCCAGTGTTATCTCAGGTGTTCTGGGCTACACTTCGACACGACTTGTACCGCTAGTAGGGGACTGACGTTTACCGCCCCCTAGGCCCGCCATGCGATGTTCTTAGACGAACAGACCGGACTGTACGGAGACTGTCACATACAGGCTCAGTAGGAGTTCAGATGGGTTTACCTCGTCAGTCTTCTTATCGGCATCTACCTGGGGACCATTACGTACAGCTAGTGCCGCTTGCGGTCTGTGGTTAAACCCATTGCCAGCGCAGTGTCGAGTCTTTAGAGTCCCACACAGAGGGTTATTCGCCTTTAGGCAAAATGAGTAGAGGTCGCCGCATGGTTTTGCGACAGGGTTCGTTCACATCCGCGCACTTGTGTACGTTTGGTGTCCGGACAGCTTATACTAGCGGGCTTTGGTTTAAGCCAGATCCTAGTATATGATTTAGGATTGGTTTTATCTTATTGTATTCATGTTCCTCAGAACACGGATACGGGTGTGTATGTACAGTTGACTGAGACAAAGGCAGAGGACTTTCATTAGGGTTGATGACCATTGCCATTTTCTTAACCCTAATGTTTATGTGTGAATTATGATTTATTAATAATTAGTTAATTATAATTGTGCATGGTTAGGGTTGTTGACCATTTGACTATACTTGACTTGTTGACCTATGTTGGCAAGTTGACCATCATCATTCCATATGAAAGATGCTCTTTGATCCTTGCAAAAGCATTTAATGTGAAATGATAATGGTCATTTCTTGATTAACCATGACAATTATCTTAGATAATTATCTATTTTTCATAAATCACATATATGTGAGAAGGGTTGCATTATTCTTCTCACTTGTTCATTTTCATTCTCTCTCTTCCTCTTCCTCTCTCTCTAGCTCTCCCCTCTCATGAGTTGAGAACCATTTGAGCTTGAGATAATCCCTTCAAAAACACTCTCTACTCTTTCTAAGGTCCTAGGTCTAGCACACCAAGCACCTTAGTTACTTCTAGTTTGAGGTTGGAGCCAAAGGTTGAGGCCCTCGGGTGGATCTTTCTTCGGCAAGAGAAGGCGACAAGGAGAACCCGTTCTTTCACTCCAAGGAAAGAAGAGAAGGACTTGAAGACCTAGGTATAACCCCTTTTCCGAGTAGCTAACTCTCTTTAGCTTTGTAGTTAGTTTTGTTTAGCAAAGATCCCTCCTTTAGCTAGTCCATGTTGCCTAGTGTTGTAAAAATCAGATTTTTCATAACGTTTCCGCCTCCCCGCAAGCACCGGGGTGGGCAACGTGGACTTACAAGTATTACCTTTATGATACAGTTGACCTAGGAGTCGTTGTTTATTCGATTTCTACCTGTTGATATTTTTCTACTCACGAGTTGGAAACTCACCCCCGTTGTGCCACAGTTCTTGCAGGTTGACCGCATGGATCAGTAGCGGTATCGATGGCACACATTTGCATTCGGGTGATTGCTTTGGTAGGTGGTACATATTGGATCGTACCCCTCTTGTATTTATTATTCATATTATATCTAGTCAACTCCATCAATCAAACTACTATTTGTATAAGTATTGAGACTTAGTGAGACTTGTGGTTGCGAGATTTAGAGCGAGGGGTATTCCGCTACTTGTGGTTTTGATGTCTTGCTTAATTCTTTATCTTTTGCGGTGAACTTCGCCGTTAGGCGTCGTATACTTATATTTATGCTTTGCGTGGTTATGGATCCGCTGATTGGCAAAGAGCTAGCTCCCGCTTGGGGATGCCTTTATATTATCATGTATTGTGGTTTTGGATCAAAAAAATACAAAGGAGGTGCTGCCCAAATTTTTAAAAGTCGAAACATGTTTTCAACTAGTAACACCCACTTGCATTTTTATGTTCCATTTTTTTTATGTATTTAGGAAAACTTTTGATTTCATCATACCTTATTTTCAAAACTTCACCTCTTTTATTTTCTTAAAAAGGTTTAGATTTTTGGGTTTCAGCTTACTTGAATTACGGTACGCCTTTAGACGTGGCGCGATTTAAGTGCCGGTCATGAGCTAATATTTCGGGTCGTGAAAAAGTTGGTATCAGAGCGTTAGGTTTAACCTTGGTTCAAGTCTATGTTTGACTATGCGGAGTCTAGGGCGGGTATGTATATTTCGGAACCTAGGCTTGACCTTACGGAACTTAGACTTGAACAGGGGGGTATTAGACCCGAACTTTAGTTTCATAGGCTGACCTTGATTGATGGAGTAGGTAGCTTGAGTAGAGTGGCGTACCATACGTATGTTCCACGGCATATTTACGATACAATACTCCACTTAAGAAACCTTAGGATGTACATATTTTAAGATCTGTGATTCTCTTCGTACCCATGATTATAGATCCATTTGAGATCCTTGATTCTGTTCGTTCCATGATCATACTTTCATTGATGCTATTTCTTCTTATGATCATGTATCCATTCTGGATCTGTCGCTTCCTTTCACGCCCTTGATCTGTTTTCATTGATACACGCTTGAGGTTCCTGTCATCATGGTTTGAGCGTAGATTGAGCTGTTGCTAGTGATGCGGTCAGGGTGAGCTCGTCATGGGCGAGGACTGACCATTGTGTTTTCTGGTGACACGGGAACATCTCGATGTAGTGTTTGTGTTGTGACCTCTTGTTGAGGCGAATGTTTGGTTTTACATCGGATGATCGGGCCATTGTTAGAGCTGCCAGTTGTGAGAGGACTGTTGATATACTCCCTATCTCAGAGATTGTGATGCCGTCTACCGCGTGGACAGATTGTTAGTTATATGTATGCCCTAGAGGCCATTACTATACATGAGATGTATATTGTAGTGGATGCTTGGACATATATAGGGAGGACTTTCTTGCTCGACATGATAGTATGCTATCTGGTTACTCTTTACCTTAACGTGTACACTGATTGTCTCTCTGTTACATGTTGGTAAAGCCCTTAGGATGTGTACTTGACTACCTGGACTATGATGCGGATCATACTAGTGGGGACATTATAGTCCATAAGTACGTCCTTCAAGGTCCCTAGTCGTGGGTGTATCGAGACGGGGCATCGATATACAAGAGTAGACTAGCATATAGCTTCTCGATCCATATAGATGGGCGATGGATGATCCCATATTCATTGGTATTTGACATCAGAGATGATATACGGGTGCTCAGTATAGACTGGGTACACTGGACGGACTCGCCGAGAACTCCCAGATGGTATTATACCTCACGTCAGATGGCAGTTCTCTGGTGACACTGGTATAGGTTAGTCTGTAGACCCGAGATCGTCATAGAGTCTTGTGTGATTCCCACTGTGCTTTGATTTCCACCTTACCACGTCCAAGAGGGCGTGCAAAACGGTGGTTTTTGGGTACAGTCCCGAATCACATGGAGGCAAAGAGCGATAGGAGGGGTTTCGTCTCTCCCGGTATTGGGGGTTGATGTTGCGCTATGCTCGATTGGCCATAACAGGGAAGTCCCTGGCCAGGGATGGTTTAGAGATTTACTGGTAAGTGTTACCAGTAGTTTCTCGACCCGTTATGAGCCTCGCATCGGCATGACTTATCGGTTATTGGGGTCTGACGTTTACCACCCCTAGACTTGATATGCGACATATCAGACGAGGAGACCGGACTGTACGGTAGTGTCACTGTCAGGCTTTTTGCAGGAGTTGGAGCGGGCTTGCTTGCTGATTTTCTGATCGCTCAATAACCAGGTAGCCGTTACGTCCAGCTAGTACCGCTGACGGCTTGTGGGTTCTTGATGTGATCATCACCTACTGCCGGCGTATTGACGAGTCTTTAGAGTCCTACATAGAGGTTTTACTGGCTCAGGCGAAACAAAATAGGAGCGCATATGTGATATGTGCGGGACCGAGAATAATGCGTGTATGTGATACCGTATTCTATTCTCGCGATGTTTGTATCGATCAGTTATATGCGATATAACCAGGTTATCAAATCAAGGGTTGATTCGATAAGTCGATACATTGGATGTTAGACGGTTATATGTGATATAACCGGATTATTAAGTCAAGTGTTGATTTAATAATTTAGTGTATAATTGTATATGTGATATACTAATTTACATTAACTAACATTGGTTCACTTAAGCATTTGTTTTTCTCACTTGTGCACAACTTAATATGTATGTGATATATATTTATTTGTGTTCATTTTGTATCATGGTTGTTGATACACTCTATATGGGTGTATGAGACATATACCATTATAATTATATTGGTGGGGTTTTAATATACAAAGTAAATACAAAATTAGTGGATAATTGTTCAAGTGCATGAAGCTTCATGAAGCTTGTGAGTGCATTGACCAAAGTCCACTAGTTTTGTTTTACTTAGGATATTTATAAACCTAACCACTATAATTAGCCATGGTTATGTCTCTACATGAGTTAGTATATGATATCCACTCACCCATGGTTAGCTCTCTCTCTCTTGATTAGTTTTTCATTCTCATTTTTGAGCTCATCTTCTTCCTCCTTCAAATACTTGCTAGGGTTTGATAAAGAGAGAGAAATATAGTGAGAAAAGAAATTCTAAAGTGTACCCATTTCCTATTTCATCATCCTCTACTAGACTAGCACTTTAGTTTAGGGTGTTTGTTTCACTAATTCTCTAGTTAGTGAAGTAGAAGCTTGAGTTCGTATTTCCTCGACGTAGATCATCTTCGGCCTCGAAGACTACAAGCAAAACCGCTGTCATCTCCTCATGGAGACGTCCGAGAGTCCGGGAGTTCGATGATCGCAGCGAAGGGACTACTACTGTCACGTCCCGAAAGTACGGAACATGACCGGCACTTAAACTACGAAACGTCTCGAGACGTACGTAATCTAAGTAAGCCGAAAACCCAGAAATCTAAACAAAGAAAAGTAGTAGAGTGAAGGAAAACCAATTTAAAATCAAGTAGTTTTAATAGCATAAGCCGAATTATGCGGTTTTAAAAACATCAAATATTTCCTGAAAATTTCGGCAGAGTCTCCTTTGTAAATACTGGCTCCCAAACGGGATACAACATGAATAGTATACGAAATCAATAAAAGGCATCCCCAAGCGGGAGCTAGCTCTTCGTCAATCGATGGTCACAACCACACAAGCAATATAATATACAACGCCAAGGGCGAGGATCAAAACTCAAAAGGAAATTCAAAACAACAAGAAATCCACAGAAATACAACGCGCGACTCTAAGGTCGAAAGAATAATGATTAGTATGAAAACTTGTATTTACCGCAATCAGAAACGGCGTCGCTTCGCAGCTAGCCGGTGAGTACGGGTCGATCCACAGAGACGGGTAAATTTCTTTTATGTGTTTTAACGAGTTGATTCAAAATGTCATTTTGGTTGGTTTATAAAAATCTATAAAAACTGGATCTAATTAATCTAATTAAGAGTCTTGCTAGGGTTAGGCTTAGGGGAAGTTTTGGAGATTAATGTTTTCCTCACCGCTTTCAATGCCTTCTTTTTTAGATCTATTAGATGTTATGGTAATTATCCATAAAGTGGATAAGAATCTTTTGGGAAGATATTTCTTCCTCTAGATTCGTATCCTTCCTTTATCGATAATTACCCTAACCCCCATGGAAAACGCACGCAACCGGCCCTTTATACTACGGTTCATCGTTACCTCGAGGGGTAGGATGCCGCAGGGAGCGGTTGTGCGCGTATGCATGGAGTTCTAATTCATTAGGTGAAGGTGGCATTGAAAGGGGTGAGAGATCTCATCTCTCAACCCTTTCCCTAAGGCTAACCCTAACAAGCAAGGAGATTACTCGCTCATTAGGGAATGATAAAACATTTTAATTAAAGGAATGAAATTACTTACTAATTCGATGGCTCCCTCCAAACAATAGAGAACAGATCTGAATAACTCCGAGCAATTCTGAATTTTATTGATTAAAAAGAGGCATAGGTTTTTACAATTTTTGATTACAATTTATAAGCAAACAAGGAAACTAGGGTTACAGGCTCTCGCACACGTGATTTTACAGATATGCCCACGGAAAATCTAAACCCCCGCACCGACGCACCGACTCTGGAAATCTACACCGACACGGGCTTGAACAGGCCGCGGAACCGCGGCAATAAGGAGCTTGGGCCGCGGTTCCGCGGCCCATTGGTGGCCTTGGCTCACCAAATTTCTGGTCTTGGTTCATCATTTCTCGGGCTTCTTATTTTTATACTTCTTTTTCTCTGTTGGCTTCTTACTCTTCTCCAGATCTTCAGTGAAGACTTGTATTTGTCTTTTAACCGTTTCACCTTGACATGCGTTGCCTTGCACCTATGTGAACTGGGCTTGACTAGGATCCGTCTAATTGTTGGTCAAAAGTCCCCTTTTCTGTTGTTTTGTGTCTTTTTCACTGTATTTGCTCCAGAAACCTGTATCCTGTAATATGCAACAAACGTGCGTCAAGAGTACCTGTTTATTTATAAAAAGGATAAGAATAGGGGAATGGAAAATGCAATATTATGGTCTGAACAAATACCCCCAAACTTACCTTTTGCTCGTCCTCGAGCAAACTTATTATTTATTCACTAAAATCCTAACCGCACTTTTGCAGGGAAACGCGATTGCACTGAGCACGTGCAACAAGCCGTTAAACCTCTAGGTGTCCCTAGTAGGAGGAGTGTTGTCTCCTGAGGGTTTTCAGCGGATTACACCCACAAAATCCTATCAACTCAGCCCATTGACTTTTGTTTTCCAATTAGGTTTTCTAACAAGGAATTCTATTATCTTCTACTTGTAAATTATCCACCCATATTCTTCACACTTCCTCATCATTTAACTTAAGATTATATATATCCTATAGACTTACTTAGCTTTCGGCATTTCCTAAGTTTTCCTTCTAGGGTTCCATCTCCACTTAGGAATTTCTATCAACTCTATTAAAGATGCAAGTTTTATTCTTCATTCCTTTTTCTCATTTAGACTCCAATCATATACCCCTACGTGTGTGTATAAGTCACCCCTACACTTGGAAATTCAAATCAAGCAATCGTACTCTCGTCCATTGTCCAAAGTACTAATTAGTTGGTGAAAATGAAATTTGCTTACATATCCTTCATGCGACCGTTAATACTTCTTGAGGTACCAACGACCGATTACAAAATGCGTTTGCACTTTAAAGCGTACTTCCTAGTCTTTGCAACACCCAAGGCTTTAGCAGTGACTCCCAAACCAGTTGGTCTAAGGCACTAGGTGATGAAGTACCCTCGCTAAATATTTTTCTATTTTTGCAGCCTTAAGTAATCACAAAAACCAGTGTCCATTTTTTCTTTATTCACACTTTTTCTTTTATTTTCATTGTACTAAGGACTTTAGACAAGAGCAATTCAAGGTCTCCTATACTATTCCAAGTTTTAAGGTGCGTGATTGTGCAATTTGTAGGGTATACGTTTTCAAAATCTAGACTTAAGTTAGGAATTATTTTTCAAACTTATACTTTAATAAGAACATCAATACTCTTCCCTTGTTTCGACTTAGCCTAAGAAGTGAACCCAAAATTTGCCTGTTTCTAAATAAACTACAAGGCATATACTTTCTACCGTTAAACTTTAAGGAATGTTATTTTTAGGCTTTTTAATTCACTACGTCTAAGATCTAGTTGTTCCTAGCCAGTTAACCTATTTGTTGAACTCAAGTCAATTAGCCAAAATTGACTACATTAATTTTTATAATTTTGAAAATTTTCAATTTTTATGGGTTTTCAAATAAGTATGCAAATGCAAAAATATGTACAAATAAAATGAATGCGAAGGAAGAAGACGTACCGAGCATACCCCCAAACTTGAACTTGACAGTGTTCTCACTGTCATGCTAAACCAAGAGGGTCAAAATGCCGATACTCCCCTGTTTATTTATTTATAATTATTTTTATTGTTAAGAAAAAAAATATATACAAAAAGGCCCTCCCCCAAACTTCATTTAATCTATGTTAGACATTACTGCCAAACCTTGCATAGACCAAACGTCAACACCAACCAGTTGAAAAATTTATCAGTAAAGAGTATGAGTTGGTGGAAGAATAAGTTGTAGCGATTCACAAAGAATTGGGGAAGATAGAAGTGGTGGTATGGAGGGTGTGGAGGTGAATATACAGGAGGTGGTGATGCATCTAAACGAGAATGTGAATGATCAGCAATCAGTGGAATATTGGCATTCTCGTAGCTTAAAAGAAATGGGGGTGGTTCAACTTCTAAAGGAAGAGGTTGACTAACCACAATATCCCCAAGATGTTCCTGTGGGTCCTCAATTGACTTGGCATCATCCATCAATTGCATATGATATTCAATTATAAGGGAACTGATTTCCTCGATGTCCGCCATAGTCCAACCGAAAACTTGCCGCCTATCTTGTAAGACTTTTAAAATAGCGTTCTCTTGCTCGAAGGCTAGAGAGGCTGATATTATAATGGGAAAAGTCTCATTCTCACCTATGTAAGCATATTTAAGGTGAGGCGGTAAGGACATGAGTTCGAGTTTCGGAGGCGAAAGAATCATTGCGGAATCTACCTCGAACTTAAAGGACTCCAACACAGGTTCGAAATCACTGCAAACAACCGATTCGGATGGTTCGACTAACTCATCCAAAAATTCAAAAGACTCATATTCGGGCTGTGAGTCGTCGTCATCCGAAAAAGTGAAACATTCATAATCAATTTCGGTTGTGTCAACGGTGGTAGGCTCAAGGAGGGACGCACTAGTGGCGTCAAAACTGTTTTCATCAAATAGAAATCTTTCAAGCTCGCAGTCCTCCTGCGTGATTTCGTGAATAGAGCAAACTTCTCGTGTACTAGTTTTAGGCAGGGGGGGGCAGACTTCCCATCTTATAAATATTGAACTCACTAGACATCTTCCCAAAGGATAGAGTCATGGAGCCATTGCGACAGTTTATTACAGCATTGGAAGTGGCCAAAAATGGTCGACCGAGGATCACCGGAATTTGGTTTCTTGGGTTAGCAACAGGTTGTGTATCCATAACGATAAAATCGACGGGGAATATGAACTCCCCAACTTTGATCAACACATCCTCTAGCTGACCCCTTGGATGGGTGATTGATCGATCAGCCATTTGGAGAGTACAACGAGTGGGTTTCAACTCTCCAACCCCTAATTGTTCGTACACGGAGTAGGGAATCAGGTTAACACTAGACCCAAGATCTAAAAGTGCTCGATTAATTTTCTTATCCCCAATCGTGATTGAAATCGTAGGACAGCCGGGGTCCTTTCGTTTTTGGGGTAAGGTTTGATGGTGGTTAATAGCATTGCTCACTGCACTAGCCACTAGCACTTTTTTGGGTACTTGAGATGCCTTTCTCTTCGAGGTGCATAAGCCCTTTAAGATTTTCGCGTATGAAGGGACTTGTTGGATTGCATCCAAGAGAGGTATATTTATGCTAACCTGCTTAAATATCTCCACAATCTTCTCCACTTGTGCATTTGGTTTATTAGGACTCAACCTGTTTGGGAATGGAGTATTTTGAAAATTCGTTGAGTCAAATGTCTGTGGAGTAGAATGTGGAGTAGGAACGGATCCCGGTGTAGATGTGTTCATGTTGTGAGAAATGGGTCCGTTCGAGCTAGAAGAAGTAGAGCCGTGTGAAGGGTGGAGAATAGGCTCTAAAGAAAGAAGTGAAGAAGAAAGTGAAGAAAATGAAGAAGGGGAAGATGACAATGGAGAAAAAGAAGAAGAAAAAGAACCACCGGCGGGGATGTCATCACTAGTTCCCACATTATTTTGCAACACTCTTCCGGATCTCAACGTGGTCATCGCATTTACATTGTGATTGGGATATGCGTTTTGTGTGTGACCGGGATTGGGCAATGGTTGAGATGGAAGCTTTCCTTTTTCTCTCTCGCTCAACGCAGCAGTTAATTGTGCAATTTGTGCCTCAATAGATTTGATACTTTGATCGTGTGAAGCATTGTTAGTCATCAAAGGTTGAACATAATTTTCAAATCTTGCTGCGGATTCTGTAGATTGCTTGAGAAATGCATCTAAACTTTTTTCGAGCGAGATAACCTTATCATCATTTGGTTGAACCAAATTGTTCGTTTGATTTGTATAAGGTTGTTGTTGGAAAGGTTGTTGGTTTTGAGTTTGTGAAGGTGCTTGTTGTTGTTGTGGAGGAGGAGGTCTTTGAAAATTGTTATTTCCTTGGACTTGTTGATTTTGGTTCCAAGCGAAATTTGGGTGACTCCTCTACCCCGAATTGTATGTCGAAGAGTACGGATCGTTTTTTTGTCGTTGCTGAAATGCAGCATTGACTTGATCCTGCCCTTGAGTAGATGCATTATAAGGACACTCTTCGGTTAAATGCGATGGATTCGAACAACAAGCACAAACAGTTCGCGTGGGTAAAGCAGGGGCAGGAGAAGACGATGAGATTTTGGTCTCAATGGCTTCTAGCTTTTTCATAAGTGCGGCCATCTCGGCCTTCATTGCAATCGACATATCTACTTGATGTATGCCTGCCCTAGATTGACCAATAGAAGAAGATGATGTGGTCTTGGTATTCTCCCACTGAATTGTTTGCTCACTAAGATCCTCAAGAAACTGCCACGCTTTGTCGCTAGACTTGGAGAGAAAATGACCTTGAGATATGGTTTCTAGCAACTGCTTCGTTGCCGAGTTCAATCCCTCGTATAATGTTTGGCAAAGTTGCCAACTTTCGATCCCATGATGAGGGCATTGAACAAGTAGGTCTTTAAATCTCTCGAAGCACTTCCAAAATGGTTCGGAAGGAAGCTGTGAAAATTGTATAATCTCGTTACGGATTCTAGCAGTTTTGTGATGATGATAGAACTTTTTCAGAAAAGCTCTCACAAACTCGTCCCAATTTCTAATGGAATGTGATGCGGTGCTGTATAGCCACTTCCCGGCTAGGTCACATAAGGTAAAAGGAATGACCCTTAGCCTTATAGCGTCATCACTTAATTGGGTAGTCTTCATCATAGCGCACACATTTTAGAATTTATTGATAAAAATATACGCATCTTCAGATTCTAAACCATGAAATTTTGGCAGCATATTGATGAAATGTGGTTTTATTTCAAAGTTGTCCCCATTTGCCGGTGGGGATGAAAGACATGTAGGTAAAGAAGTGCGGACGGGGTAGAAGAGATCCTGGAGCTCAACTCGTGCGGGCGCTACAACAGGCGGAAGATTCGGGTTATTCGCACCTGGCGGAGGTGGAATCATTCCCGTCGGTAAGGTATCGTTGGGGTTGAATCCCGACATAACTTCGAAAGAAGAATTTGAAGATGGAGGTAAGAAAATGGAGGGAATTTCGACTTCGGTGTCGAAAGGTTCGTCGGTCGGTACCAACGAAACACGGACTAATCGGACGTTAGTATCCCTAGTCCAAAGTGACATACACTAAAGGGGTAGTGTAGTCAGAAAAATGGAAAAACAGAATGTGGGGGTAAGATAACGTCAATGGAGGGAAGTGAGTGGAAGTGAGTTGCAAGTTTTCTTAGCGGCATGTTGCAAGTTTTTGAAAAGATTTTTTTTTTCTTTTTTATTTATGTGAGAGTTTTGCAAGGAAGTTTCAGAAAAGAGACTCGTGACACAAATGTATCAACCACACATGCACAATCAGGCCTAGATCTAGGGTCGCCTAGGTCTGCTAGACAGCTCCTAACTAGGGCTAGATATAAGACCTCAAACCGCCTCTTCACGGACAAATACGGCCAGGTAAGTGGGAAGGAACCACCACTACAGTGGGCCTAATTAATAACCACTAGCCTAGACACCGCAAAGTCGGTTAGGATAAACGGCCGATGCCTATACTAGTCCTTTTCCTATTGAGCTCGATGTCCTTAGGTCTGAGTCTAATTTTTTTAATTAATTGCGGTCGATGCAAAATGCTTTAGGTGTTTTCTGGGGTCCTGGGAAGGGTGATGAAATCCCCACCCAATCTGAGTTTGGTCAATTATCCCCTTAGAGTCCGGTTAAATTATGCAAAACAATAAAATTTCACTTGCAATCAATTTTTAGCGCGGCGCAAAGAAACCTGCAGAAAATCTGTTATTTAGAAGGGGGTAGAAGATTTTTTTTAGCGCAAAGAAACCTGCAGAAAATTTTTACAGTGGAGATATGGAGGTTGCAGAGGGGAAGAAAAGAGAGCAAACCGTGCAAAAATGATGCGCTGACGTGGCAAGATGAGCGCGGAACCGCGGCAGGAAGCCTAGTTGTGCGGCGGAAGCGCGGCACCTTGGTGGATTCAGCCTCTGGAAAATTTTGTGCTGCTCTGTACTTGTGATTCCTCTCTGTTCTTATGTTCCCTTTTCTGTTTTGACCTTCTGTAAAAATCCAGATCCAAAAGTCTTTGCTGTTCCTGCAAGATTCAAATAGCAAACCCTTCAAACAGATCAAAGTTGATAATTTTTGTATTTTTTTTATATTTTCATATTTTTATTATTTTTAAAATTTATATCAATCCGAAAATTCACAAAAAGAAAAATTACGCCATCCCCGGCAACGGCGCCATTTGATTAGTATGAAAACTTGTATTTACCGCAATCAGAAACGGCGTCGCTTCGCAGCTAGCCGGTGAGTACGGGTCGATCCACAGAGACGGGTAAATTTCTTTTATGTGTTTTAACGAGTTGATTCAAAATGTCGTTTTGGTTGGTTTATAAAAATCTATAAAAACTGGATCTAATTAATCTAATTAAGAGTCTTGCTAGGGTTAGACTTAGGGGAAGTTTTGGAGATTAATGTTTTCCTCACCGCTTTCAATGCCTTCTTTTTTAGATTTATTAGATGTTATGGTAATTATCCATAAAGTGGATAAGAATCTTTTGGGAAGATGTTTCTTCCTCTAGATTTGTATCCTTCCTTTATCGATAATTACCCTAACCCTCATGGAAAACGCACGCAACCGGCCTTTTATACTACGGTTCATCGTTACCTCGAGGGGTAGGATGCCGCAGGGAGCGGTTGTGCGCGTATGCATGGAGTTCTAATTCATTAGGTGAAGATGGCATTGAAAGGGGTGAGAGATCTCATCTCTCAACCCTTTCCCTAAGGCTAACCCTAACAAGCGAGGAGATTACTCGCTCATTAGGGAATGATAAAACATTTTAATTAAAGGAATGAAATTACTTACTAATTCGATGGCTCCCTCCAAACAATAGAGAACAGATCTGAATAACTCCCAGCAATTCTGAATTTTATTGATTAAAAAGAGGCATAGGTTTTTACAATTTTTTATTACAATTTATAAGCAAACAAGGAAACTAGGGTTACAGGCTCTCGCACACGTGATTTTACAGATATGCCCACGGAAAATCTAAACCCCCGCACCGACGCACCGACTCTGGAAATCTGCACCGACACGGGCTTGAACAGGCCGCGGAACCGCGGCAATAAAGAGCTTGGGCCGCGGTTCCGCGGCCCATTGGTGGCCTTGGCTAACCAAATTTCTGGTCTTGGTTCATCATTTCTTGGGCTTCTTATTTTTATACTTCTTTTTCTCTGTTGGCTTCTTACTCTTCTCCAGATCTTCAGTGAAGACTTGTATTGGTCTTTTAACCGTTTCACCTTGACTTGCGTTGCCTTGCACCTATGTGAACTGGGCTTGACTAGGATCCGTCTAATTGTTGGTCAAAAGTCCCTTTTTCTGTTGTTTTGTGTCTTTTTCACTGTATTTGCTCCAGAAACCTGTATCCAGTAATATGCAACAAACGTGCGTCAAGAGTACCTGTTTATTTATAAAAAGGATAAGAATAGGGGAATGGAAAATGCAATATTATGGTCTGAACAAATAACATCACTGGTCTCTATCTCAAAAATAAATATATGTTTGGTTGATGGAATTTACTAGATACAACTGAATAATATTATACAAGGTAATATGATGGGTACGATACCAATAAACCCACCTACTAGCAAGTTACCCGAACGAAACTATACCCGCAAAGCCGTAATGAAACCTGTTCAGCAAACCTGCAAGAAACTGGGCACAACGGGGGTGAGTTGCCAACTCGTGAATAGAAAAACATCTACGAATAGAAATCGCATGTATGACGCAATCCTAGGTCATACGATCATAATATATAATCCTCAAATATAACCAGCAGTCTATAACAATGACTAGGGTAAATATCTAACCCAAGTGTAATCCCATATGCCCGTGTCAGTGCCTCAGGTAGCAATATATCATATGAATGATGTATGAATGCATGAAACAGAATGCATGTACTGAAGAAAACTGCTTTCATAAATTAGTGAGATTTCTGTATTTTTAAAATGAGGTATCATAATGAATCAGCATAAAACAGTGCCTAGCATCGGCACAAAACATAATCCAATATCTCGATATCTCTGTATCACAGTCTCTGTACCTCAATATCTCGAAATCTCAATGTCTCAATCACAATGACTAGGGCGCCGTCAGTCCAGGTCGGCCCCTACCATCCATCTCATGACAACGACGGTATCCTTCGGATATCCGACGCGTCGGGTAATATCACCGGTCGGTCATGCTCCCCTGCACAGGCTCAACGTCAACAACACGATCTTCTTGCCCCGGGGTACCGCACCGGGCCCACCATGTACCCGAAACGGTTCATCCATCTCCTCGAATCGGGTCTCGAAATCTATCAGCAAACTCATGGTGGACGACTCATACATCATGGGAAAACCGCACTTTTTATTTAAAAGAGAGGAAAGAAGCTTATACAAGTTTTGCGGTTTTCCCCCAAATCCAGAAAATCTCATGGAAATCCGAATCCAAATCATCAATAGCATGTAAAACCATGAATATAGGCATGAGAATCCATGAATACGTCATAACAATGAATAATAGTATGCATGAAGTGACAAGTAATAACTACAATATCTAAGCTGGCATATAATGTAAGTACACTAATATCATGTCAAACTACTAACTATCAAGCTAAGTTAAGCAATAATATTTTCTAAGGTGTACGTGACATGGCAATTACCGATGAAGATGTGTGTGAGCCGGCAAGTAAGTGTACGTGGTACATACACATCATCGGTAATGGTGCTGGTGTCCTAACAACATAATATCAACAATGCAATATGAAATAACAATGTAAGTATGCCATGCGGAGCAACAACAATAATGTGCGGGAGCTGAATACTAGACACAACGATAACTAATCTGCATTACCCTAATATAAGTCCTACAATAGTGCCTTTTGAAATAACACGAATCGCGGTGTTTTGAAAATAAGGGCTACGGTGTTTTTAAGAAAAGATACGTCTTTTGAAATATCCGTAGAATCCTTTGACCTTTCTTTTAAAATACCCACGATTCGTTAGTTTTGAAATAGGTAGGAGTCTAATCTAGTCTAATAACTACACTAAACTATACGGCTGAACTAACAAGCTGAACTACAAGTAAGGAAACCGCCTAACATCTTAGTCGATACATATACATACCTGTATATATATTAGTCGGTGATCCCGCCTCAATAATATCATATCCGATACCATATCTATAATCAGACATCCCAAGTCAAGGGTGCGGATCAATCATCAATATATAGCTCGTACGTAAATCCGTCGTACGGCATCCCCAAATTTGGGTACGGGTCAATATCACATTCATCATACTATTCATCTGGTATCCTCTTTATCAAATATCATGATCGGGGTACTGATCTACGTCTAGTACAATACTGATACCGCCTAAGTATGCATGCACGGGTGTGAAAACTACGTCAAAGGACCCGCTAAAACATCAGGTCGTATATCAAATACGAACCCTGTCATATCACCGATCTCACGGTCTGAAATCAATCTCATCGACTTGCCTCAAATCCCCAAATACCGTCCTCAAATCCAGTATGTGAACACATAGTCCCATACCCATGTGAACACATAAATACATATTCCCGTATAAGCACAATGAAAGAAGATGGTATGCAAGTATGGGTGTGTGTGTGTGTGTGGTGCAACCTCTACTCTAGGGTCTCGCAACACTAAACCTATCCAACACACTACATAGCCATCTTTAACATTAATAAACTCAAACAATATATAATCAATATATGTGTGTATACGTATTCGTATACATCACCACGAACTGCGGGGGTGCTATACGCCATCCACCCGACTTCTCCCCGTAGATATAAATCTACTCACCTGCTCCAAGTGTGCCGATGTCGATGTCACCCTCTTCATCTTCAACGTCTCGACATCACGTGGGGTACCTACACATATACATAATCGCCAATGCGCATTAAAATCACATCGGAAAACCAAATCGACACGCCAAAGGCCTATAGGTTAGAACCTATGGACCACGCTTTCAAAACCACCACCAATCCTCGATATCGTCGTACAAACGTCAGATCATCGAGTTAAAACCAAACATACCAATCATGGTTTCATAAATCACTTAAAATATATGAAATACGATGCAAATCATCAAAACCAATAAATTGATCAAATCGGTTTATTTCACAAAACCTAGAAAACACTTAATTACCGTTTTAATTCGAAACTTGACGTTTTAATAAAACTAATGGCCATAATATCCACTAAATATCGTAACTAAGTTATATAAACCATTTCCACAATTTAATCTCATTAAATTTCATTAACCCCCGAAAACCTAGTTAACAAATTATCCAATTTTAACAATTTTCAAGCAAAAATTCACAATTTAACAATTAAGCTTAGTTTTGCATAACCTAAGGTATTAAAACACTCATTATAATGTTAATAATGCTATGAAACCATAATTAGAATTTTTATCTAACAATTTAACTTAAGTTTTAAAACCTAGTTTGCAATATTATGCAATTTGGACAATTTAAAAGTAGCAATTAGCAAGATGCAACAAGATTAAGTTTTACATAACAATAACATGTTAATCTACTCATTAGGACCACAATCTAATGATAACAACCCTAATAAAAAAATTAAACCCTTTTCTAGAATTTAAACTTGCAATTTAAAAACCTAAATTAAACACCTAATTAAGTTGATTCAAAGAAATTAATCTACAACTAAACACTAGGGTTAGGATTTACCTCCACAATTTTAGAGATCTCCCATGCAAACTTGGCCTCCCAACTTGCTCTCTAGCTCCAAGATCCATGTTAGCTAAGGCAAAGAAATAATGGGTAGGAGTTGGATTTGGATTTTGCTTTGAAATTTTGTGGATTTTAAAGCATTTTTGTGGATTTTTTGAAGAGAATGTGAGATGAAGAAGTGAAGGGGCTGTTCTAAATGGGGGGGCTCGGCCAAATGCAGGTGGGGAGAGGAGAGAGAGGGTGTGGGGAGTTTGACCAAGTCAAGAACCCATACATTAAGTATATAAACCCATACCTCAATTACTATATGATAATCTACACTTCAATTCTTTTTATTTCTTTGTTTTGTGAGAAATGAAGTGGGCCAAAAGGGGTTTGGGGCAGCAAGGCTCGGCCAAGAGGTTAGGGTGAGGATTTGTGAAAATTTTCAAGGAAATTTTGTGCAAAAAGACCCTCTCAAGTTACCAAATTGCAAGTTTTCGCTAATTTCACCAAAAAAGCCTTTTTTCTTCAATAATTTTCTAAACCGTTTTGGCAAACGATTTCGTTTCAGAAACAATATTTTACAAGTTAGTTTAGTGTGTCAAGAATTATAAAATTTGTATCAACCCATTCCAATTTGTAATTTTCCCTAATTAAATGTATTAGTGACGGCTTAAAATAATATTAAATTAATTTTTTTTCAGAAAATTTGAAATTTCACCAGTGGCTCAATAAACACCAAATACTAGCAACTACATAGCTAGAATATGTATATTTAATTTTTATAATAAACATATTTGTATTTTGATTTTTTACAGAAAACCCCCTTATTTTACCGATTTTCCGAAATTTCACCGAAACGATTTTCAAAACGTTACATTCTTCCCCCCTTAAAAAAATTCGGTCCCCGAATTTAAATTAAAAACTTTCCCAAATACTAAAACATCTAAGCAAAACCATCAAGTCGTCGGGGCTCCAAATTCATAAATACATAAAACAAGTCGTAGCGCAGCGCATGCGCATGAAAAATGAGCATATAACTCAAAATCAAAACTCCGTCAAGCATTCCGCAATCATCGGAGTCTTGGTGAAGACACAATGTCTAAATCCCAAAATGAAAATCAATATGATATACATCATTAAAACATCTGGAAGCAATGCATGCCAAATCTTCTTCAAATCGCTGTGCGATACTCGCAGCACTGCATAGTGGCAGACGTCTATTGTAAGAAAATAACCATATACATATATACCTTTTGTTTAAAATGTACGTTCCGCCGTTTTGGAAAACAATTTAGAAGGGTTTCCTTGTTTAAACGTCTCGTGTCATATCAGACACATAGGTAAATACTGAGACTATAGCTCGCTTTTTGGAATTCCCTTCGATAGCTATCAATGCATGCAAAATATATTCAGGTATTGTCCTCTGACTAGTCCTGCTCAGTACGAAAACACATAGCAAATATCATAAAAACGTACTGCTCTATAAGAAATCAATCCCAAAATATGTATATGAATAATGCGTGTGTCTGGTGCGCACGGAAATCAAAATCCATATATGTGCCAACATGTGCACAGAAACAAGATCTAAGTGCATCGGGTGTGCACGAAACATCTGTCATAGGCAACGTGGGTGCCTGACAGCAAAATCAGGTGCATCTGACATGCACGAAGAATCTCGATTTAGTGCATCTGGTGTGCACCAAAATCGCACCTCAAAACATGCGCCCAACATGCGCGAAAATCCAAATCAGGTGCATCCATCGTGCACGAAATCATGAAATCCAATATCAAGCGCCGAACATGCGCAAAATCCAATCAGGTGCACAAGGTACACAAAACAAATATCGAGTATCACAATCGAAATCGAAGTCCAGTGCATCTAAGTGCACAAAATGCGAATCACTGCACTGCAAGCATATGTGAATTATACCGAGTGCAAGAATCAAATCGTGTGCGTACATATGCACAAAATCAACTCAACTGTATGAAATCCATATAATCACAAACATGAGGAACCAAGGCACGAAAACTATCTCAAGTGCAACAACTGTGCAAAAATCGTAAATACTCAGTAGGTGCAACCATGGTGCATGAAAACGATATCATGAAACTCAATCATCAAAACCAAATCATGCGCATAGATCGCTCAAAATACCACAATCAAATATGGCGGAATAGTCCCGCTCAAGCACATCCTCCAAGAATCTCTGGCCAACTGTCGTGGTCACTCATAGCATGTCTTGTCAACGATCCTGAACTCTGGCCTGCCGGTGTGCATAACATGACCACTCCTGGGTCCAAGTCTTCTCGTAATTTATTCCAGAAAGGTCCTATCGAGATCTCTCCCAAATCTCGTCTCTGCCGAACTGTCCGGAAGTCATCATCCCTTACTAGATCTGTTTCTTGTTCCGGAACGGCTGCATACTCATCGCGACTCCTTCTGGAAGGTACATCCCAGTACAATCTCTCGGCATGCGTATCGCATCTCTGATGTCGGCGGAGTGGAACGTCGTCTCATCAAGATCTCGTACGACCCTCTTACTCCACTTTTCTCTAATGTCGATTGCTTCGGACTCGTCTCGTTGATCAGACCATAATATTGCATTTTTCATTCCCCTATTCTTATCCTTTTTATAAATAAACAGGTACTCTTGACGCACGTTTGTTGCATATTACAGGATACAGGTTTCTGGAGCAAATACAGTGAAAAAGACGACACAAAAGAAGGATTTTTGACCAACAAATAGGAAGATCTTAGTAAAGCCCGGCAGAAGAACGGTTCACCATCAACAAGGCGACGCAAGATCCAAATTTGCGAGAAAAACGGTTAAAAGATCCATCGCAAAGTGTTCACTGAAGATCTGGAATCACTGTAGAAGCCCAAATGGAAAAAGAACTGAAGAAATAAAAATAACAGAAGAACCTGAAGAAGCCCAGAAAAGCCCATCAGATGAATCCACTAAAGGGCCGTGGAACCGCGGCCCAAGCGCGCCCATGCCGCGGTTCCGCGGCTGTCAGAAGCCCTAATGCGCAAGGAATTTTTCCATAACTCTTTGGCGGCTGTGGAAAGATTTTATAAGGGTATATTTGTAATTGTAGACATGCGGTGCAATTGTAAACCTAGGGTTTCTATGTCCTATAAATAGAACCCAAGACCTTGTATTTTCTTATGCCTCCCTTTAATGAATAAAATCTAGAAATCTTTTGGAGAGCATCGGTGTTTCTTCTCCATTCAGAAATTCAGATCTGACAACCCTGCATGGATGATTGGAGGGATACATCTGTAAGTAGTTTTATTTAATTGCTCTAGTTTAGATTTTAATTCCTTGCCTTAGATGTTAGCTTTGGGAAAGGCTTTTGAGAGATGAGATCTCTCATCCCTTTCTTACTCATCACATAGAATCTATAGGACTCCATGCATACATGCACATACCGCTCCCTACGGCACCCTATCCCTCGAGGTAGCGGTGATACCGTAGTATAAAGGCCCGGGTGTGATGTTTTCCATGGAGGTTAGGGTAAGGATCTCTAAAAGAAGGACAAGAACCTAGAGGAAGGAACACCTTCCCGAATGGATCCAATCCCCTTTATTGATAATTACCATAACTCCTCTTAGATCCTAATTTGGGTATAGAAAGCGTTGAGATTTATTTACATTTCCAAACCATTCCTAAACCTAGCCCTAGCAAGATTTAGATCTAGATTAATTTAGTTTTTAGATAGAATCAATTTTTAGATTTAATAATTAATCCGAACACCCTTCGGAATTAACTCGTTAGCGCGACTAGGAAATTCACAAAATCCCTGTGGACCGACCCGTACTCACCGGCTAGCTGCAAAGCGACGCCGTTCTTGATTGCGGTTACAAATATTTTTGATCTATCTTTTAGAAAGCGTAAGCACGCTGAATCACACCAATCAAATGGCGCCGTTGCCGGGGTACCCCACATCATGCTCGGTACGTCTTCTTTTAATGAATAAAATTTAGAAATCTTTTGGAGAGTATCGGTGTTTCTTTTCCATTCAGAAATTCAGATCTGACAAACCTACATGGATGATTGGAGGGATGCATCTGTAAGTAATTTAATTTCTTACCCTAGAAACTTGTTTAGGGTTTAGCTTTGAGGAAGGATTTTGAGAGATGAGATCTCTCATCCCTTTCTTACCCATCACATAGAATCTATAGGTCTCCATGCATACATGCACATACCGCTCCCTACGGCACTCTATCCCTCGAGGTAGCGGTGATACCGTAGTCTAAAGGCCCGGTTGTGATGTTTTCCATGGAGGTTAGGGTAAGGATTGATAAAGGAAGGACAAGAACCTAGAGGAAGGAACACCTTCCCGAACGGATCTAATCCACTTTATTGATAATTATCATAACTCCTCTTAGATCCTAATCTGGGTATAGAAAGCGTTGAGATTTATTTGCATTTCCAAATCATTCCTAAACCTAACCCTAGCAAGATTTAGATTTAAATAATTGCCCTAGGTTAATTAGGTTTTTAGATTTAATAACAACTCCGAACACCCTTCGGAATTAACTCGTAAGAACGAATCGGAAATTCACAACATCCCTGTGGACCGACCCGTACTCACCGGCTAGCTGCAAAGCGACGCCGTTCTTGATTGCGGTTACAAATATTTTTGATCTATCTTTTAGAAAGCGCAAGCACGCTAAATCATACCAATCAAATAGCGCCGTTTCCGGGGATGGCGTGTTATTTCCTTTTTGCAATTTCGGGTTAATCTAAATTTAAAAAATCATAAAAATCTAAAAAAATCCCAAAAAAAAAATATAAAAATATTTCATTGTTATTTTTTGGAAAGGGTACTTTGTTGTGTGAAATCTTGCAGGAACAAACTCAGATCTGGAAATCCACAGAAAGAGAAACAGAAAACCAAATATCAAAACAGAAGGGGAATTCAAAATCAGAGCAGCAGAAGTTTTCCCGAGACCCGAGCCCTCCATTGCGCCGCCCTTCCGCCGCACTAACCCACTTTAGACCGCTGATCCGCCGCGGTCTTGGAGTTTCAGAACGTCAAAATTTTTCTGGGGACCCGCGCCCGCTCCTTCACCGCGGAACCGCGGTGGGAGACCCCTTTTGGCCGCGGTTCAGCTGCTCTCGGGTGACGTCATCAGGTGAAAATTCCTCTGTAAGCTTCTCTGGTCTTTCTATGGAGATCTAGATATATCTTTTCTGAAATATTCCTGCAGGATTTTGTGCGCCTTAAAAATATATTCCCTTCCACATAACGATCTTGTGCAGGATTTTTGGGCCCCGCTTGAACTAAATTGATTGCAAGAAATATTTTGCTGTTAATTCTTTCCAAATAAAGATTCTTGTGATATGCTTCAAATAATAACCAATTGCAAGTAATATTTTGTTGTTGCATATCTTTTCTATAAAATATTTTGCTGTTGCATATCTGTTCGCTAAAATCTTTTTGCAACAAAATTTTTTCCAAATAAAAAAAAATGAAAATAACAAGGACAAATATTTTATAGAGCTTGCAAAATTCTTTTAGCCCCAAATAAATCCTTGCACCATCCAACCTTCCTTCTTGTCACCTTTCTTCTTCTAACATGGGTACCCCACATAAAAAATCATTAGCCGAACTTTGGTATCCCGAACCTAATTTTGCGTCATATGTCAATGTGTTCGGTCAATTTAAAGACGATCCTTCCATGCCTAAAAAATCTTTGAAAGATCACATAGAGGAGTCTAGGAGAAATAGTTTGACTTTTCAACCCACTTTGTGTCAACTGAGTCAACCTTCACCACCTCCATATGTTGACACCACTTTTTCAAGTCCTTCTGTCACTCCTAGGCCAATGTCCATTGCTGAGCATATTGCTCAAGCTCGCAGTCGATCTTTCACCCCTCTCCACTCATCTAGTTCTAGGGATCCACACGACTATTCACCTTCTTATCCATATGTTGACCCTACCCCTGTCCTACCATCCACTTCCTACCAGTCCTACCCGACTTTTCCACCGTCACTAGACAATGTTTCTACACAGCCTATTGGGAGTTTTGCATATCCACACCATTTTGAATCTTTTACCGAAACCCCCTTACCACCAAAATCTAGTTTGGAAGAGGCGTTGGAGGCGTATATCGCAGCAACAAACAAAATGGTTAGGAATGTGGAAGCGTCCATGGCCGCCCTTATGCAACCTAGTGAACCGGTAGCTAGTGTCCCGCTAGCTCCAAATTTTTCAATGTATGAGGCGGCAGTTGGACAGAGTGAGAATGAGAGAGGATTTTCAAATCAAACCTACCCTTACCCAATTAAAGCCCACAACTCCTGTTTTCCATCGATTGCCCTAAATAGTTCACCTATTGAAAATAAAGATGAGTTGAGCGAATTTGTAGTGTTTGATTTGCCAGATTGTGAGGAACCCCTTTCGAGTGAAACCACACCTAATCCTTTCGATCTTTACACCTCCACTCTAGAACCTAAATCGATAGATATCCATGCTTTTGATGAGGTGTCTAAAGAAATTGATTTTCACTTGATTGAGGATATAGACGCCGGGAATATTTCGGATGATGAACCTGTCGAGTTAATTGAAATTTTATGTTCAAATCATCATCCCGAGTTATTAAATGTTTCTCCCGAATCTCATATGCGTCTTGATTTTGATGATAATGGCATGGATGAGTTGAATATTGAGGAGAATTATGAGTTGAATATTGAGGAGAATAGTGAGGATCATATTGAGGTTGAACCATTTTTCTTTGATGTGTCGGATTTTCCAATTCATCCTCTTGAACCTTTACCTAAATCACCCTCCCTCTTTTCCATCGTTCCGACCACGCCTCATTTCACGCTTGATGACTGTGAGCTTGAAAACTTTTCCTTCGAATCTGACACAGTTCTCACAGCCGATGACACTTACAAGTGTTTCACTTTTTCGGACGATGTTGAAGTCTCACCGCCCGAGTTTGAGTCCTTTGCATTTTCAGATGAGTTAGTTAATCCATCAGACTCGGTTGCTTACAGTCGTTTTGAACCATTAATGGAATCTTTCAAGTTTGAAACAGTTTACTACGGTGAGAAAGATACTATCCCTAATTCACTCCCTTTCGTCTTTCCCATTGTTCCGACCGAACATATGACCGTTACGCTTTCATCTCCTATACCAAGTTCAGTGTACCCATGTTTTCTTGTGAATCTTGAGGGATTTGACCCCATTGCACGACGAGTCGATAGGTTAGCGCAATCTCTTTGAACACATCGGTCATCACATATTGCGCTAATTTATTTACTCAATTTACACCCTCAAGATCGTACTCCACTTCTTTCTTCTTTCCGCCATTCTTCTCCCCCACCGAGACCATATTCTCTTCTTCCTACACGGTCTCGCGTGTTTCTCATTTCTTTCTTCTACACCCCATTCTTTCACCAACTTGACCATTACCACGATAAGATTTTTGAATGGTTGGTGATAACCTTTGTCTTGTGTAAGGCCAAGCTTAAGTTTGGGGGGAACCTTTGTATATAAGTGTATATATTTTTTTTTGTTTTCTTTTTCTATAAAAAAGAACAAAAAATTTCAAAACATTAAAAATATATAAAAAAAAAATTATACATAAATAAACAGGGGAGTGCCGGTATTTTGACCCTCTTGGTTTAGCATGACAGTGAGGACACTGTCAAGTTCAAGTTTGGGGGTACGCTCGGTACGTCTTCTTCCTTCGCATTCATTTGTACATATTTTTTTTTGCATTTGCATGCTTATTTGAAAACCCATAAAAATTAAAAAATTTCAAAAATTATAAAAATCATTGTATTCAATTTTGGCTAATTGACTTGAGTTTGATAAATAGGTTAACTGGCTAGGAAAAACTAAATCTTAGACTTAGCAAATTAAAAACCCTAAAAATAACCTTCCTTAGAGTTTAACGGTAGAAAGTATATGCCTTGAAGGTTATTTAGAAATAGGCAAATTTTGGGTTCAGTTCTTGGGCTAAGTCGAAACGAATGAAAAGTATTAAAACTCTTATTAGAGTATAAGTTTGAAAAATAGTTCCTAGCTTAAGTCTAGATTCTGAAAATGTATACCCTACAAAATGCACAAACACGCACCTTGAAACTTGGATTAGTAGAAGAGACCTTGAAATACTCTTGTCTAACGTCCTTAGCACAATGAAAAAGAAAAAAAAATGGATAAAGAAAAAAATGGACACTGGTTTTTGTGATTACTTAAGGCTGTAAAAATAGAAAAATATTTAGCGAGGGTGCTTCATCACCTAGTGCCTTAGACCAACTGGTTTGGGAGCCACTGCTAAAAGCCTTGGGTATTGCAAAACTAGGAAGTACGCCTTAAAAGTGCCAACACATCTTGTAATCGGTTGTTGGTACCTCAAGAAGTATTAACAGTCGCATGAAGGATGTGAAAGCGAAATTTCACAAGTGCTTTGGACAATGGACGGGAGTACGATTGCTTGATTTGAATTTCCAAGTGTAGGGGTGATATTTACACACACGTGGGGATATGTGATTAGAGTTTAGATAAGAGAAAGGAATGAAAAATAGAACTTGTATCTTTAGTAGAGTTGATAAAAATTCCTAAGTGGAGATGTAACCCTAGAAGGAAAACTTAAGAAATGCCGAAAGCTAGGTAATTCTACAGGATATATATAATCTTAAGTTAAATAATGAGGAAGTGTGAAGAATATGGGTGGATAATTTGCGGGTCGACGATAATAGAATTCCTTGTTAGAAAACCTAATTGGAGAACAAAAGTCGAAAAACCAAATTGATAGGATTTTGTGGGTGTAATCCGCTGAAAACCCTCAGGAGACAACACTCCTCCTACTAGGGACACCTAGAGGTTTAACGGCTTGTTGCACGAGCTCAGTGCAATCGCGTTTCCCTGCGAAAGTGCGGATAGGTTTTTTGTAGTGAATAAAAAAATAAGTTTGCTCGAGGACGAGCAAAAGATAAGTTTGGGGGTATTTGTTCATACCATAATATTGCATTATTATATTCCCCATTCTTATATATTTTACAAATAAACGGGTGCTTTTGACGCATGTCTGCTACATATTACAGGTTACAGGTTCTTGAAGCGAAAACAGTGAAAACGATGAAAAGACGATGCAAAAGTGGACTTTGACCAACAAACAGAAGACTCTTGATCAAGCCGATATCAAAGATAAAATTCACAAAGTACAAGGCAATGCAAGGTCCAAGATTACAAGCGAACGGTTAAAAGTTCACAACAATTATTCACTGGAAAATCTGAAAGAGAACATAAGCCAAATTGAGAAAAGATCCAAAGAATATAGAAGCTCAGGAAGCCCAGAATAAAACCAGGAATTTTCAGAATGTGATTAGACTAATGGGCCGTGGAACCGCGGCCCAATCCCTACCCAGGCCGCGGTTCCGCGGCTAGAAGAAGCCCATATGCAAAATATTTTTTGCCAAAATACAGTGGCTGCGTTGACTGGTCTTTATAGGGCTATTTTTGTAATTGTAGACATGCGGGTCAAATATAACCCTAGGGTTTCCTATTCTTTATAAATAGGAACTCTAATCATTGTAATTCTTCATGCCTCTTTTAATGAATAAAATTTAGAAATCTTTTGGAGAGCATCAGTGTTTCTTTTCCATTCAGAAATTCAGATCTGACAAACCTGCATGGATGATTGGAGGGATGCATCTGTAAGTAATTTAATTTCTTGCCCTAGGAACTTGTTTAGGGTTTAGCTTTGAGGAAGGATTTCGAGAGATGAGATCTCTCATCCCTTTCTTACCCATCACTTAGAATCTATAGGTCTCCATGCATACATGCACATACCGCTCCCTTCGGCACTCTATCCCTCGAGGTAGCGGTGATACCGTAGTCTAAAGGCCCGGTTGTGATGTTTTCCATGGAGGTTAGGGTAAAGATTGATAAAGGAAGGACAAGAACCTAGAGGAAGGAACACCTTCCCGAATGGATGTAATCCCCTTTATTAATAATTACCATAACTCCTCTTAGATCCTAATCTGGGTATAGAAAGCGTTGAGATTTAATTACATTTCCAAACCATCCCTAAACCTAGCCCTAGCAAGAGTAGATTTCAATTATTGCCCTAGGTTAATTAGGTTTTTAGATTTAATAACACCTCCGAACACCCTTCGGAATTAACTCGTTTTAGCGATTAGGAGATTCACAAAATCCCTGTGGACCGACCCGTACTCACCGGCTAGCTTCATGCGACGCCGTTCTTGATTGCGGTTACAAATATTTTTGATCTATCTTTTAGAAAGCGCAAGCATGCTGAATCATTCCAATCAGTTAGCTAATATCTTAAGCAAATGACAAAAGAGTTGACTTTGTCAATGTTCATCAAGCTTCATGAAGCTTGATAACTTTGACCAAAATCACACTCTTTTGTTATATGCTAAAGAAAATAGTAAACCCTAATCTAACCTTGATATGGTTCAAGTCTCATACACACAACTTGTTTGTATCATCAAGCATGATACAAACATGTACACTTGCATATATCACATATAAACAATGTACACTTTCAAGTGAGAAAATCAATCTTAAGTGAACCAATACTAGTTAATGTAAAGTAATATATCAAATATATAATAATACATTAAATCATTAAATCAACACTTGATTTAACGATCCGGTCATATCGCATATAACCGACTAATATCAATGTGTATCAATGTATCGAATCAACACTTGATTCGGTAACCCGGCTATATCACATATAACCGACCGATGATACAAATCGCGAGAATAGAATACTGTATCACATAATGGTAATATTCTCGGTCCCACACATATCTCATATATGCTCCTATTTCGTTTCGCTTGAGCCAGGAAACCCCTGTGTAGGACTCTAAAGACTCGTCAATATGCCGGCAGTAGGTGATGATCATATCAAACACCCACAAGCCTCAAGCGGTCTGCTAAACGTAACGGCCACCCGGGTATTGAGCGATCAGAAGATCAACGAGCAAGCCCGCTCACACTCCAGTGAATCCAACGAGTAACACTACCGTACAGTCCGGTCTGTTCGTCTGATATGTCGCATATCTCGTCTAGGGGTGGTAAACGTCAGACCCCAATAACTCAATAAGTCATGTCGATATGAGGCTCATAACGGGTCGAGAAACTACTGGTAACACTTACCAGTAAATCCCTAAAACAGCCTTGGCCAAGGACTTCCTGTTATAGCCAATCGAACACTGCGCAACATCAACTCCCTATACCGGGAGAGACGAAACCCCTCCTATCGCTCATTGCCTCCATGTGATTCGGGACTGTACCCAAAAGCCACCTTTTTGCACGCCCTCTTGGACATGGTATGATGGAAATCAAAGCACAGTGGGAATCACACAAGACTCTATGACGATCTCGGGTCTACAGACTAACCTGTACCAGTGTCACCAGAGAACTGCCATCTGACGTAAGGTATAATACCATCTGGGAGTTCTCGGCGAGTCCGTCCAGTGTACCCAGTCTCCACTGAGCACCCGTATATCATCTCTGATGTCAAACACCAATGGATATGGGATCATCCATCGCCCATCTATATGGGTCGAGAAGCTACACGCCAGTCTACTCTGGTATATCGATGCCCCGTCTCGATACACCCACGACTAGGGACTTTGAAGGATGTACTTATAGACTACCACGTCCCCACTAGTATGATCCGCATCATAGTCCAGGTAGTCAAGTACACATCCCAAGGGCTTTACCAACATGTAACAGAGAGACAATCAGTGTACACGTTATGGTAAAGAGTAACCAGATAGCATACTATCATATCGAGCCAAAAAGTCATCCCTATATATGTCCAAGCATCCACTACAATATACATCCTGTGTATAGTAATGGCCTCTAGGGCATACATATAACTAACAATCTCCTACTTGCACTAGGGCCATCTGATAGCAGTGGTTGTAGTATCTCATACTCAACCATCCCATAAAAGTCTCTCTCTGGGAAAAGGCCTTTCGTGAGTGGATCCGCCGTGTTGTCCTCTAAGTCTACTCTCCTAACCTCGATCCCCTGGAGATCAACCATCTCCACGATCAGGTGATACTGCCTAAGAATATGTCTGGATCACTGATGGGACGGGCGTTCCTTGGCATAAGCCACAACTCCATTGTCACACAATGGGAGGAACGGAGTTCATCTCATGAACTAATATACACCCAGACTTCCTCTTTGGTAGCATCTTTGGTAACGATGTATCTTGCCTTTAATCGTCTAGTATGTCACGGTATCTAGCATGGAACTCTTCCAACATACCGTCCCTTTGCCGAGGGTATAGACAATGCCTGTGACTGACATTCAGTCATCTTTATCACCCTGGAACCTTTCCAGTGATTCTCCCTAGGATCAATTGATACCATCTCACTACATCTAGTGAGTATGATAACATCCAATTAGATCTATCTCATAGATCCAAAACCCAGGATTTAGTAGGTATCATTTTGATCCGATATGGATAATGTCACGTCCCGAAAGTATGGAAAATGAACGGCACTTAAACTACGAAACGTCTCGAGGCGTACGTAATCTAAGTAAGCCGAAAACCCAGAAATCCAAACCAAGAAAAGTGGTAGAGTGAAGGAAACCAATTTAAAATCAAGTAGTTTTAATAGCATAAGCCGAATTATGCGGTTTAAAAAAAACATCAAGTAGTTCCTGAAAATTTCGGCAGAGTCTCCTTTGTAAATACTGGCTCCCAAACGGGATACAACATGAATAGTATACGAAATCAATAAAAAGGCATCCCCAAGCGGGAGCTAGCTCTTCGTCAATCGACGGTCACAACCACACAAGCAATATAATATACAGCGCCAACGGCGAGGATCAAAACTCAAAAGGAAACTCAAAACCATAAGAAATCTGCAGAAATATAACGCGCGACTCTAAGGTCGAAAGAATAACATCACTGGTCTCTATCTCAAAAATAACACATGTTTGGTTGATGGAACTTCTAGATACAACAGAATAATAATATACAAGTTATATAATGGGGGTACGATACAAGTAAACCCACCTACTAGCAAATCACCCGAAGGAAACTATGCCCGCAAAGCCGTGATGAAACCTGTACGGCAACCTGCAAGAAACTGGGGCACAACGCGGGTGAGTTTCCAACTCGTGAATAGAAAAACATCTACGCACAGAAATCATATAAATAACGCAACCTAGGTCAATGATCATAATATATCCTCAAATATATGAATAACACGTAGCCTATAACAAGGCTAGGGTAAATATCTAACCCGAGTGTAATCTCATGTGCCCGTGTCAGTGCCTCAAGTAGCAATATATCATATGAATGAGGTATGAATGCATGAAAACAGAATACAAGTAAATGAAGAACCGTTTTCATAATTTAGTGAGATTTCCTTTGTATTTTTAAAATGAGGTATCATAATGAAATCAACATAAAACAGTGCCTAGCATCGGCACAAAACGTAATCCCAATATCTCGATATCTCTGTATCACAGTCTCTGTACCTCAATATCTCAAAATCTCAATGTCTCAATCACAATATCTAGGGCGCCGTCAGTCCAGACCGGCCCCTACCATCCATCTCAAGACCACGACGGTATCCTCCGGATATCCGATGCGTCGGGTAAAATCACCGGTAGGTAGTGCTCCCCTGCCAGGCTCACATCGTCATCATCACGCGCTTCTTGCCCCGGGGTACCTTACCGGGTCCACCATGTACCCGAAACGGTTCATCCGTCTCCTCGAATCGGATCTCGAAATCCATCAGCAAACTCATGGTGGACGACTCATACATCATGGGGAAAAACCGCACTTTTTATTTAAAAAAAGAAAGAAGAAGTTTGTATATGTTTTGCGGTTTTCCCCAAATCCAGAAAATCTCATGGAATCCGAATCCAAAACCTCAATAGCATTTAAAAAGTGAATATATGCATAAGAATCCATGAATGCGGCATAACAATGAATATCAGTATGCATGAAGTAGCAGGTAATAACTACAATTTCTAAACTAACATATAAGGCAAGTACACTAATATCATGTCTAAACTATTAGCTAACAGGCTATGTCAAGCAATAATATTTCTAAGGTGTACGTGACATGGCAATTACCGATGAAGATGTGTGTGAGCCGGCAAGTAAGTGTACGTGGAACATACGCATCATCGGTAATGGTGCTGGTGTCCTAACCACAAGATAGCAACAGTAGAATATAAAGCATAATATAAGCATGTGATGCGGAGCGAACAACAATAATGAGCAGGAGCTGAATACTAGACGCAACTATAACTAATCTGCATTAACCTAATATAAGTCCTACAAAAGGTGCCTTTTGAAATAACACGAATCATGGGGTTTTGAAAATAGGGGCTACGGTGTTTTTATGAAAAGATACGTCTTTTGAAATATCCGTAGGATCCCTTGGGCTGTCTTTTAAAATACCCACGATTCATTAGTTTTGAAATAGGTAAGAATCGAATCTAATCTAACAACTAAACTAAACTAAGGGCTAAGCTGACCAGCTGGGCTACGGGTAAGGAAACCGCCTAACATCTGAGTCGATACATATACATACCTGTATATATATTAGTCGGTGATCCCGCCTCAATAATATCATATCCGATACCATATCTATAATCAGACATCCCAAGTCAAGAGTGCGGATCAATCATCAAAATATAACTCGTACGTAAATCCGTCGTACGGCATCCCCAAATCTGGGTACGGGTTCATTTCACATTCATCATACTATCCACCTGGTATCCTCTTTATCAAATATCATGATCGTGGTACTGATCTAAGTCTAGTACAATACTGATACCGCCTAAGTATGCATGCACGTGTGTGAAACACTATGTCAAGGACCCGCTACAACGTCATGTCGTATCTCAAATACGAACCCTGCTATATCACCGATCTCACGGCCTCAAATCAAATCTCATCGACTCATCATAAATCCCAAGTATCACCCTCAAATCCGTATGTGAACACATAGTCCCATCCCCATGTGAACACAAAACTATAAAGAATCCCATGAGCACATATAAATATGAATGTATGCAAGTATGTATGTGGGTATGTGTAGTGCAACACTACCCTAGGGTTCGCGACACTAAAATAATCCAACACACCAAAATCCATCCTAAACATCGTTATTAATCCCAATTAACATATAATAATTGTTGGTGTGTATACGCATCCGTATACACCACCACGGACTGCGGGGGTGCTATACGCCATCCACCCGACTTCTCCCCGTAGATATAAATCTACTCACCTGGTCCTCGCTCGCCGGTGCCAATGTCGCCACGTGCCTGCTTGTCGTCTCGAAGTCCTCGCGAGGGTACCTACGTATCATAATACATCGTATCATTTTAAAATCCGACCCATGACCAAAACGTCACACGAATCTCACATAGGTCAAAACCTATGGTTGCTTTCACAAATCAACCCAAAAACCCTCGACGTCGGCGTACAAACGCCAAACCATCGAGAAAAACCCAAATACACCCATTTGCACATTCACGAACACTAATTTTAATATAAAATAGGTTAAAACTCACAAAAACCCCAATTTCACTTAAAAAGTCATTTTTCCGAAAATCTAGCAAGCACAATTCGCCGTTTTAGTACAAAACTCGATGTATAAACGAATCTAGCGGCCACAATATTCACTAAATATCTTAATTAAGTCATAAAAACAATTCCCATAATTTAATCTCATTAATTTCCATAAACGTTAAAATTCTAGTTTACAAAATACCTAAATTTTAACAATTTTATAGCAAAAATACACAAACTACAATCTAGCTTGGATTTTCATGAACTAAAAGCATTAAACCACTCAATATAATCTTTATAATGACATGAAACCTAAATTTGAATTTTATCTCATAAGAATATAATTATTTAAAAAACCTAGTTTACCAATTATATAATTATCACTTTTAAATCAACAAATATGCAAACTAGCAACTTAAATTGGATTTAGCATAACATTAATATGTCAATTATATCACATAAACTAAATCTCACAACACAAAATACCAATTTGAAATCAAACCCCTCTCTTGAATTTTAAATCATGCACCTAGAACTAATTAAAAACCTAATTAAACAATTAATTAAGCTAACCTAAGCAATTAACAACACATTAAGCAAAAAGGTTAGAATTTATACCCAACTAATTTGAAGATCCCACAAGCACACTTAGCCTCCCAAATTGAAATCTAAATCCCTAGATCCATGCTATGGTAGCCAAGGGAAAATTGGTAGGAGGTGGATTTTGATTTGGATTTTTGCTTGATTTTTTGTGGATTTTTCAAGCATTTTTGATGAACTTTTTTAAAGAGAAGGAGATGAAGAATGAAGGGGCTGTTGTGGGTTCAGATTTTGGCCAGAATTGCTGGGGATTGGGTGAGGGAGGAGAGAGAGTGAGGTGGGGAAAGTCCACTCTAGTCAAAGTCCACTCTAATTCTATCATTTTCTACTCTTTTCCTTTTCTTTTCTTTTGAAAAAAGAAGTGATTGGAGAGAGGGAGAGGGGGAGGGCTGTCATGGTGGGGCCGGCCATATGGGGAGGGGGGAGAGAGGGTGAGGTGTGGGTGTGTGGGTTAGGAAAAAGATAAATGCTAAACCCCAATTCCCATTAACACTAATTTCACCGAAAAAAGCCTTTTTCTTCGATATTTTCTAAACCGTTTTAGCAAACGATTTCATTTCAAAAACCACATGATAAAATTTTATTTAATGTTTTATGATGCACAAAATTTGTTTCAACTCATTCCAATTTGTAATTTTCCCTAATTAAATGTATTAGTGACTGCTTAAAATAATAATAAAATAAATTTTTTTCAGAAAATTTGAAATTTCACCATTGGCTCAATAAACACCAAATACTAGCCATTACATAGCTAGAATATTTATATTTAATTTTTATAATAAAGATATTTGTATTTTGTCTTTTTACGGAAATCCCCCTTATTTTACCGATTTTTCCGAAATTTCATCGAAACGATTTTCAAAACGTTACAATCTTCCCCTCTTAAAGAAATTCGGTCCCCGAATTTAAATTAAAACTTCCCCCAAATACTAAAATATTTCAGCCAAAACCATCAAATCGCCGGGGCTCCGAAATCATAAATACATAAAACAAATCGTAGCGCAACGCATGCGCATGAAAAATGAGCATATAACTCAAATCAGAACTCCGTCAAGCATCCCGCAATCATCGGAGTCATGGGGAAGGTATCAATACCAAATCCAAAGCAAAACCAATATGATATAACTCGAAACTATACATGTAAAATATATTCAGGTACTGTCCTCTGACTAGTCCTGCTCAGTACGAAAACACATAGCAATATCATAAAGACGTACTGCTCTATAAGAAAAATCAATCCCAAAATTCGCGTATGAATACTACGTGCGTCTTGTGCGCACGGAAATCAAAATCCAAATATGTGCCATACATATGTACAGAAACAACATCTAAGTGCATCGGGTGTGCACGAAACATCTGTCGTAGGCAACATGTGTGCCTGACAGCAAAATCAGGTGCATCTGACATGGACGAAAAATCTCGATTTAGTGCATCTGGTGTGCACCAAAATCACACTTCAAAACATGCGCCCAACATGCGCGAAAATCCAAATCAGGTGCATCCATCGTGCACGAAATCATGAAATCCAATATCAAGTGCCGAACATGTGTAAAATCAAATCAGGTGCACAAAACAAATATCGAACATCACCATCGAAATCAAAGTCCAGTGCATCTAAGTGCACAAAAGGCGTATCACTGTACTGCAAGCATATATAAACTATACAGAGTGCAGGAACCAAATCGTGTGCGTGCATACGCACAAAATCAACTCAAATGTCTAAAACCGTAAAATCACAAACATGTGAAACCCAAGCACGAAAACGATATCAAGTTCAACACTGTGCAAAGATCGTAAATCCTCAATCATCAAAATCAAATCATGCGAATAAATCACCCAAAACATCGAAATCAATAATGGCGGAATAGTACCGCTCAAGCGCATCCTCTAAGAATCTCGGGCCAATTGTCGCGGTCACTAGTGGGACGTCTCGTCGATGATCATGAACTCTGGCCTGCTGGTGTGCGTAACAATGACCACTTCTGGGTCAAGGTCTTCACCGTGAATTACCAATCTCTCGGTCCATCGGCTCATCGGCCCTGTCAGGTGTGCTAACGGGGATGATCCCGTTCTGGCACTTCTCTGGTCACCTCTCGGTCAATCATCGCGACCACTCGTAAGACAGCATATCACTGGCATCGGCCTCTGGCTCTCTGAATGTACGTGACACATCTGATCCTGGGTGCAAGTATCATTGCAGCAGTGTCCTGGAAGGAATCCTGCTCACGGTCTCTTCCATGTCTCGTCTCTGCCAACTGTCCGGAAGTCATCGTCCTTTCCTATATCTGCATCTTGCTCTGGAACGACTGCATACTCATCGCAACTCCTTCTGGAAGGTAAATCCAAGAACCATGCCTCGGCATGCGCATCACATCTCTGATGTCGGCGGAGTGGAACGTCATCTCATCTAGATCTGGTACGAACCTCTTACTTCACTTTTCTCTAATGTCGTCTGCTTTGGACTCGTCTCGTCGCGGCTGCATGGACTGAGCTCCAACGGCTATCCTCGTATCGGGAGTCTCCCAAGAAATGCATCTCACCACCTAGCATCCGAATTAAGTCGAACCATCCAATCGATTGTCAAAACCTCATAATCCCCCAAGGGCTCAACATCTTGGGCACGATTTAATAGTATCGAGTACATACCACAGCATCGGTGGTCCAGCCGTAGAAGGGCAAACCCAAGCCTCACTAATGGCGCCGTGGAACTGCCGCAAACCCTAAGGTTCAAAGGCTTTCACACGGTCATTAAGTCGAGTTAGGGTTTCATTTTTCTAGAGGGACCATAGAATTGCCTGCATGTCTTTCCGACTACTTTAAACTTGGAATAATAGGTTTTTGACATTCGATCGTCTCTGTCGACTCCCAACGTCTCCGTGTGAAGTCGTCTCTAGCTGGAATCAATCTATCTGATGACCTCTCATCGGGTAGGCGAACGAACCACATGTCCTAGTCATTCATCGTCGGGTGACTAGCGACCTTCTATCATCTATTAGTACAACTCATACCACATTAGCTCCAGCGTCTGGGGCAATATCCCGTCGCTCACAACAACAACTGGCTCACTCGTCTGCAAGCTGAACAGTGCCTCAATCATCATAAGTGAGCAATACACCAACGGTCATCAAAATCTGGCTGGCCTCTATCATTGGCTCAATCCTCTAGTGTCGATCAACACATCCGAGTAACCTCATAAAGGCGATCCGCCAAACGCTCGTGGCGCGGAAACACAGTAAAAAGACACATCTCCGCAATCGTGTGTCGCCGGAATTTCGCCCTGGTCAGTCCTCGTTCGTGACGAGCTCGTGCTGACCACAACTCTAGCTGTAGCTCTTCCTGCCCGTAATCGTGGCAGCAAAACCATAACTGGTACTGATGAGGCTAGATCGGAATGAATATAATACTAAGCAAAGAAATGTACATCCTAAGGCTTCTTAAGTGGAGTAGCGTATCGTAAATATGCCGCGGAACATACCTACGGTACGACACTCTACTTTAGTCACCTATTCCATCAACCAAGGGTCATCCTACGCTCCGAAGGTAAAACCTAACGCTTTGATACCAACTTTGTCACGTCCCGAAAGTACGGAAAATGACCGGCACTTAAACTACGAAACGTCTCGAAGCGTACGTAATCTAAGTAAGCCGAAAACCCAGAAATCCAAACCAAGAAAAGTAGTAGAGTGAAGGAAAACCAATTTAAAATCAAGTAGTTTTAATAGCATAAGACGAATTATGCGGTTTTAAAAAAAACATCAAGTAGTTCCTGAAAATTTCGGCAGAGTCTCCTTTGTAAATACTGGCTCCCAAACGGGATACAACATGAATAGTATACGAAATCAATAAAAAGGCATCCCCAAGCGGGAGCTAGCTCTTCGTCAATCGACGGTCACAACCACACAAGCAATATAATATACAACGCCAACGGCGAGGATCAAAACTCAAAAGGAAACTCAAAACCACAAGAAATCTGCAGAAATATAACGCGCGACTCTAAGGTCGAAAGAATAACATCACTGGTCTCTATCTCAAAAATAACACATGTTTGGTTGATGGAACTTCTAGATACAACAGAATAATAATATACAAGTTATATAATGCGGGTACGATACAAGTAAACCCACCTACTAGCAAATCACCCGAAGGAAACTATGCCCGCAAAGCCGTGATGAAACCTGTACGGCAACCTGCAAGAAACTGGGGAACAATGGGGGTGAGTTGCCAACTCGTGAAAAGAAAAACATCTACGCACAGAAATCGTATAAATAACGCAACCTAGGTCAATGATCATAATATATCCTCAAATATATGAATAACACGTAGCCTATAACAAGGCTAGGGTAAATATCTAACCCGAGTGTAATCTCATGTGCCCGTGTCAGTGCCTCAAGTAGCAATATATCATATGAATGAGGTATGAATGCATGAAAATAGAATACATGTAAATGAAGAACCGTTTTCATAATTTAGTGAGATTTCCTTTGTATTTTTAAAATGAGGTATCATAATGAAATCAGCATAAAACAGTGCCTAGCATCGGCACAAAACGTAATCCCAATATCTCGATATCTCTGTATCACAGTCTCTGTACCTCAATATCTCGAAATCTCAATGTCTCAATCACAATATCTAGGGCGCCGTCAGTCCAGACCGGCCCCTACCATCCATCTCAAGACCACGACGGTATCCTCCGGATATCCGACGCGTCGGGTAAAATCACCGGTAGGTAGTGCTCCCCTGCCAGGCTCACATCGTCATCATCACGCGCTTCTTGCCCCGGGGTACCTTACCGGGTCCACCATGTACCCGAAATGGTTCATCCGTCTCCTCGAATCGGGTCTCGAAATCCATCAGCAAACTCATGGTGGACGACTTATACATCATGGGAAAAAACCGCACTTTTTATTTAAAAAAAGAAAGAAGAAGTTTGTATATGTTTTGCGGTTTTCCCCAAATCCAGAAAATCTCATGGAATCCGAATCCAAAACCTCAATAGCACGTAAAAAGTGAATATATGCATGAGAATCCATGAATGCGGCATAATAATGAATATCAGTATGCATGAAGTAGCAGGTAATAACTACAATTTCTAAACTAACATATAAGGCAAGTACATTAATATCATGTCTAAACTATTAGCTAACAGGCTATGTCAAGCAATAATATTTCTAAGGTGTACATGACATGGCAATTACCGATAAAGATGTGTGTGAGCCGGCAAGTAAGTGTACGTGGAACATACGCATCATCGGTAATGGTGCTGGTGTCCTAACCACAAGATAGCAACAGTAGAATATAAAGCATAATATAAGCATGTGATGCGGAGCGAACAACAATAATGAGCAGGAGCTGAATACTAGACGCAACTATAACTAATCTGCATTAACCTAATATAAGTCCTACAAAAGGTGCCTTTTGAAATAACACGAATCATGGGGTTTTGAAAATAGGGGCTACGGTGTTTTTATGAAAAGATACGTCTTTTGAAATATCCGTAGGATCCCTTGGGCTGTCTTTTAAAATACCCACGATTCGTTAGTTTTAAAATAGGTAAGAATCGAATCTAATCTAACAACTAAACTAAACTAAGGGCTAAGCTGACCAGCTGGGCTACAGGTAAGGAAACCGCCTAACATCTGAGTCGATACATATACATACCTGTATATATATTAGTCGGTGATCCCGCCTCAATAATATCATATCCGATACCATATCTATAATCAGACATCCCAAGTCAAGAGTGCGGATCAATCATCAAAATATAGCTCGTATGTAAATCCGTCGTACGGCATCCCCAAATCTGGGTACGAGTTCATATCACATTCATCATACTATCCACCTGATATCCTCTTTATCAAATATCATGATCGGGGTACTGATCTACGTCTAGTACAATACTGATATCGCCTAAGTATGCATGCATGTGTGTGAAACACTACGTCAAGGACCCGCTACAACGTCATGTCGTATCTTAAATACGAACCCTGCTATATCACCGATCTCACGGCCTCAAATCAAATCTCATCGACTCATCATAAATCCCAAGTATCACCCTCAAATCCGTATGTGAACACATAGTCCCATACCCATGTGAACACAAAACTATAAAGAATCCCATGAGCACATATAAATAGGAATGTATGCAAGTATGTATGTGTGTATGTGTAGTGCAACACTACCCTAGGGTTCGCGACACTAAAATAATCCAACACACAGATATCCATCCTAAACATCGTTATTAATCCCAATTAACATATAATAATTGTTGGTGTGTATACGCATCCGTATACACCACCATGGACTGCGGGGGTGCTATACGCCATCCACCCGACTTCTCCCCGTAGATATAAATCTACTCACCTGGTCTGTTAGTTATGTATATGCCCTAGAGGCCATTGTTGTACATTTGATGTATATTATAATGGATGCTTGGTTATATATAGAGAAGACTTTCTTGCTCGTCATGATAGTATGCTATTTGGTTTCACTTTATCTTAACATGTTGACTTGTACTGGTTTACTGTTTTACTCTCACATGTTGATAAAGCCCTTAGGACTTGTACTCGACTACTGGGACTATGATGAGATCATACTAGTGGGGCCGCGGTAGTCAATGAGTACATCCTATAACTGTTCCTAGTCAAGGGTATATCGAGACAGGGCATCGATACACCAGAGTAGACTAGCGTATACGCATCTTGACCTATATGATGGGCGATGGATGATCCCATATCCATCGGTGTTAGACATCAGAGATGGTGTACGGGTGCTCAGTGGAGACTGGGTACACTGGACGGACTCGCCGAGAACTCCCAGATGGTGATATACCACACGTCAGATGGCAGTTCTCCGGTGACACAGGTACAGGGTAGTCTGAAGACCCGAGATCGTCATAGAGTCTTGTGTGATTCCCACCGTGCTTTGATTTCCACCTTACCACGTCCAAGAGGGCGTGCAAAACGGTGGCTTTTGGGTACAGTCCCGAATCACATGGAGGCAATGAGCGATAGGAGGGGATTCGTCTCTCCCGGTATAGGGAGTTGATGTTGTGCTGTGTTCGATTGGCTATAACTGGAAGTCCCTGGCCAGGGCTGATATAGAGATTTACTGGTAAGTGTTACTAGTAGTTTCTCGACCCGTTATGAGCCATACATCGACACGACTTATCGGTTACTGGGGTCTGACGTATACCACCCCTAGACTTGATATGCGACATATCAGACGAACAGACCGGACTGTACGGGAGTGTTACTGATCGGATTCACAGGAGAACGCACAGGCTAGCTTGTTGATCTTCTGATCGCTCAATACCTGGGTGGCTGTTACGTTTAGCTGACCGCTTGCAGCTTGTGGGTGTTTGATATGATCATCACCTGCTACCGGCGTATTGACGATTCTTTAGAGTCCTACACAGAGGTTTCTTGGCTCAGGCGAAACAGAGTAGTGGCACATATGTGATATGCGCAGGAGCGAGAATAATGCGATATGGGATACCGTATTAGATTCTCGCGATATATGGATATGAACCGGGTCATCGGATCAAGTGTTGATTCGATGAATCGGTACATGATATATTAGTCGGTTATATTCGATATAGCCGGATCGTCGGATCAAGTGTTGATTCGATGATTTAATATATAATAATATATATGATATATTATTATATTAACTAATATTGGCTTGCTTTATTATTTCATTTTCTCAGTGGATGATACATTGATATATATGCGATATATGTTAATTGTATTATTTTCTTTTGTTGCAAATATATAATATATATGTGATATATATTATTGTGACATGATATGATTAATTGTTAAACATGTTTAAGGATGATTAATTGAGGTTAGGGTTTGATTTGGTTTAGTTGCTTCAAGTTGCTTCTAGAAGCATTTTCTTTTGTCATTATGAAGATATTTATGGATGACACATTTGTTAACCAAACCAAACCCTAACTATAGTTTATTCTCTACTCTTTCTTATCCAATCATCCTTGACCATGGTTACAATTCAATCATATAATTCATTCTATTCATCACAAAAGGTTTTAGGTTAATGATTATTTTCCTTTTCCATTATCATCTTCTTCTTCTTCTCTCTTGAAGAAAAGCTCTCTTGAAAATCCTTAAGTGATGAAAGATTATGAGAAAATGATATAAAAGGATAGCTAAATTACTACTCTCTCATACTAATCTCATCTAGCCCATGGGATTAGTGTGTTCTTCTCTTTTGAGTGAGATAGCTTGAGTTCTTCGAAACCTCGACGTAGATCATCGGAGATTTGGAATACGACAAGCTAGAATGGATCGTTCGAGTCGTGGAGCCTCTCATGAGTCCGGGAGATCGTGGATCGCGGCAAAGGGACTTCTACTCGGAGCTTGTGAAGTGAAGGAGTGGACTACAAAGGTTGTAATCCCTCACACTTAGATAAAAGTTATCTTATTGCATATTAAACCCTAATAATCTAGCAAAGATCCCGGCTTTGGGTTGTTCGGCACGTCTAAAATTTAATCCGGGCATGTTTGATGCCTCATGAACCTTCACAAGAGTGCCTAGGAACCCTACAGTGGTATCAGAGCCTAGCTAGAGCATTAGGCGATGTGTTTACGAAGTTAAAACTCCGATCGAACGCGAAACGACGAAAAAAACCCCTTCTCTGGAAATTTTTTAAAATTTAGGATTTTTCTGAATTAAAAATATGTAAAAAAATCAGCAGGGAAATCTAAGAATTACCATAAAACCCGAGCCCCTAATTCGACCAAACGGCGGCGGAAGCGCGGCGTAAGCATGGCTTGCGCGGCGCTTCCGCGGCGGAACAGTGAAATCAGGACACGTGGCTTCATGGTAATTCCCATAGTTACTTGCTGAGTATTCTGGATATTTTTATTCTGTTCCAGGTGTTTAAAATTCTGGGGTTTGTTTTGTAAAAGTAGACTCAATCGGAATATTTAAATTCGTATTTCTTTCCGGATATTTAGAAACTGTTAAACTGGTTGAACGGATATCATTAACCCACTTTATTCCGGCACGGCAAACTTTCAAGCGTTGAATTTTTATTGGGTTTAAATCTTTCGGAAAATTGTACAAGTTAAGCGGTGGACCCTCTAGAAGACAACAAACCTTAACTCGATTATGTGACCGTCTTGAACTTCCTTTTGAACCTTCGGGTTTGAGGCAGTACGGCGTGCCACATGTGAGGCGTTGGCTTGGCCCTTCTACGGCTGGATCACTGGTACTGTGACATATTCTGGGATTATTTGAACTCCGCTCAAGAGTTGAGCACTTCGGGAAATTTTGGGTGTTTGATTATCTGTTCAAATAGTTTAATACCGTATATTTATCTGGAATGTGATACAATATGTGGAATTCATAGAGTTAGGCATGAAATGCGGAATATGAGATATTTCGGATTTACGATGTCTAAAGTGATTGTGGATTCCAAATATTGTAGTTTTACACTTTCTTTTCTGTGACCGTAAGCGTAGTATGTGGTGTATCGCCGGCTTCGTTGCTATACATAAACGACAATCGGGATACGCATACTTGCTTACGTTGATGATATGAGATATTATGTGTTGCTGTGATATGTTATATTGGATCGTCGCGATCAGAATAGCCGGGGGGTTTTATGTGAGATGAGGGTTTTTATTTTCATTCATGTAAAATTCTTTTGTAATGTAATATTCTTTTATTTGGGGCACTTCCTGGTTGCGGTTGCTGTCACCAGTGTATATTATTTACTTTTCCGCATTAGGTAGACCCAAGGAGGGGAGCACAAGTAACCGGGTTCTAGGGTCCAGTGGGAGGCCATCTCGAGGAGTCGAGACCGGGTCTCCTAACCCTAGAATTGGCAGAGTTACTTGCCGCTCTCGTAGGGGTCTTGGGATGTGGGTTTGGCTATTCGTCGCGACCGTGGAATCCGTGTTTTATACAGGCTCGTATTAAAAACACGGACGTCCTAGTATATCCAATATTTCATATATGTTCTTCTGCTGCTATGTTCTGTGATGAGATCATATTACTGCGTGAGACGAATGCTTATACTATATATATATGCTGATATATAAATATTACTGCTTTCGTTTCTTCTGTGATGCTTAGGAAGCATAAGCTGATGGGATTTTTATTAATGAGATTAATAAAAGAAAAGAAACCTAAAGATGTTGTAGAATCAAAAACTTTATAAAAAGGGTAGCTACAGTTTTGCTTTGCACAGTGATATATACGATATATCCTGCACCTTATTCGATGAGGAAAGGACCGAGATCCCTTCACCGGGAGTGACTCCTTTAGCGAAACTGGCAGATGCTACAAAACGCGGTTTGTCTTTTGATTGCTTTAAGTGTTTTGCTTTGCACAGCGGTATATATGATATATCCTGCACCTTATTCGATGAGGAAAGGGCCGACGATCCCTTCACCGGGAGTGACCCCTTTAGCGAAACTAAGAAAAGCCTAAAAAAAAAAAACACTCCTTTTCAAAACTTCACTCGATTCTACGACGATATCAAGTTCATTACGCTCAGGGTTTTCTGAAAAACCTGCGTAGCCCTCCGTCATTTCAGATAGAGACTAGTTAGTATTCGTGCTGCGTTTGTTGACCTTAGCCAAGGCGTGGTGTACGGTAGCTAATTAGTATTTATCTGCTAAAACATGAGATGTGATTGAGTTAGGGTAGTCGTGCGACTTTGTTGACCTTAGCCAAGGGTCGTACGGGTGGGTTTAATTCAATCAAGAAATGACGGGTTGAACTTGACTAGCGCTTATGATTTGTTGACCTTAGCCAAGGTCATAAGTTGCTAGGGGAAAAAGCATTATCGGGAATTTCAAGTGTTGAAATTTGCAATGAGATTGCATACCTTCTATGAGATAGTTGGATCCTGATACCCACTGCGAGTAAGAGTTACTCCTGGGAGAGTTTTACACAGGACAATTAGTCATTCAAGTAGGTGTCTAAGAAAAGTGTTAACGAGGTTACGCCTCTGGGAAAACGAGGTTTACATTAATTAGGTCCGTGCGAAAGTACGGGGAACCTCCCTCAAAGTACCGACACTGATCTGGCTGAAAGATTGACGAAATTGTAGGGTGTAATTAATCCCGGCTAATCTTACCTTTTAGGGTTTTAAGGTAGATTTGATAAAAACAGTGGGAGACATCCTGATTAGATAAGATAATAACCAATCTAATCTTGCAAGAGCATACGCTAAAGTGTTTTCTTCTCTCTCTCTCCAGATAGCGACCATTTCAGGCCATAATCAAGATAATAATATGGATGTATTGACTGAACCTGATTATTGTACTGAGCAAGGGAACGTTAGACCCATTCTTTCTTATAAGAGTTATAAGACTGAACAGGAAACAGGAGAATATCTGGATTCTCACGCCGCCCAAAAGAACATGCATGTTGATGCATCTTCTTCGGGTGTGTTTGTTATTGAGAACTGTTTCTCAGTTCACCCTACGTCCTGGGTATTAGATACCGGATCAGGATCCCACATATGCAAACAGTTGCATGGGCTACGTAAAGGTAGAGAACTGGGAAAAGGTGATCATTCCGTTCAAGTAGGGAACGGTGCGAGTATTGTAGCCAAAGCAGTTGGCGAATATCACCTTGTATTGCCAAGTCGTAATACACTGATTCTAAATGAATGCTATTATATACCGAACATGATGTGCAACATTATATCAGTTTCTTTATTGAGTAAAGAGGGATATAATTTTGTAGTACAGGATAATGTTATGAACATATTCCTAGATCAAAAGTTGATTGCATCAGGCTCGTTACATAATGGCATATTCATTCTAAATCAGAATACAGTCCTGAATATACAAAACACACACAAGAGGAAAAGTTCAGATATGAACGAATCCTACTTGTGGCATTGTAGACTTGGTCATATAAATGCGACACGACTAGCTAAGTTACATAAAGATGGTTATTTGAATCCGTTCGAATTATCATCTTATGATACTTGCCATTCATGTCTCAGAGGAAAAATGACCAAAGCTCCGTTTAGTGGACACGGAGAAAGAGTTGCCGAACTCTTAGGACTGGTACATAGTGATGTATGCGGTCCCATGTCTACGCATGCCAGGAACGGTTCTTCCTACTTCATTACATTCACTGACGATCTCTCAAGATTCGGATATGTGTTCCTGATGAAACACAAGTCTGAAGCTTTTGAGAAATTCAGAGAATATAAGCACGAAGTAGAGAATCAAACGGGCAAAAGTATTAAGATTCTTCGATCTGATCGAGGAGGTGAATACTTAAGTAATGAGTTCCTAGATTATCTAAAAGAGAATGGGATTCTCTCTCAGCTTACTCCTCCTTATACACCACAGCACAACGGTGTATCGGAACGAAGGAATCGGACCCTATTAGATATGGTGCGATCTATGATGAGCGATGCTGAGTTACCTATTTCCTTCTGGGGGTATGCGCTTGAGACAGCCATATACATATTGAATCTAGTTCCATCAAAATCTGTACCTACCACACCATATGAGATATGGAGTGGGAAGAGACCATATTTTAAACGAGTTAAGATATGGGGTTGTCCGGCCTATGTCAAAAGACAAAATCCGGACAAACTCGAGGCACGATCAGTTCTTTGTAAGTTTGTAGGATATCCAAGCAATTCCTATGGATATCTATTCTACCACGTTGAACAACAAAAGGTGTTTGTTGCTCAACATGCCACCTTTTTAGAAAAGGAATTTCTTGAAAAAGAAATTAGTGGCTCTGAGGTAGAATTGGAAGAAGTTCCAGCAGAACAAACTACAACAGATGATTTAGTGGAACCAGAGGATTCAGTAGTACCCAACGAACCCCAGCCTCTCCGCCGATCTAGTAGGGTTTCTCGTCCACCTGAGAGATACTACGGTTTTCTCATTGATGGTGGAAGCGAGGATTGCATCATGGATGATGATGAACCGACTAGTTTCGAGCAGGCCATCACGAGTGTTGACTCTGTGACATGGCTGGATGCAATGCGATCTGAGATGGAATCCATGTACACCAATAAAGTATGGATTTTAGAAAATGCTCCTGAAGGGGTAAAACCCATTGGGAGCAAGTGGATTTTTAAAAAGAAATTTGGTGTAGATGGAAAAGTTGAGACTTTCAAAGCTAGACTTGTAGCAAAAGGTTTTCGTCAAAGACCAGGTGTGGACTATGACGAAACCTTTTCTCCAGTGGCTATGCTTAAGTCCATCCGGATCTTACTTGCCATTGCTGCATACCATGACTACGAAATCTGGCAAATGGATGTTAAGACCGCCTTTCTAAACGGTGATTTAGAAGAGTGCGTGTACATGACTCAGCCAGAGGGCTTCGCAGAAAGTGGGAGCAGCGGAAAGGTCTGCAAGCTGCTTAAATCCATTTATGGGTTAAAGCAAGCATCGCGGAGTTGGAACATCTGTTTTGATGTTGTAGTCAAAGAGTTTGACTTCATCAAAAATATAGATGAACCTTGTATCTATAAGAAGGTGGCAGAGGGTAAGGTAGTCTTCCTCGTATTGTACGTGGATGACATACTCTTGATAGGAAATGATATTCCTATGCTGCAATCAGTCAAGCTCTTCTTATCACAGAGATTCTCAATGAAAGATCTAGGTGATGCCTCCTGCATATTGGGAATCATGATCTATAGAGATAGATCTAAAAGGATACTGGGATTGTCCCAATCCAGGTACATTGACACCATACTAAAGAGGTTTAGTATGGAAGAATCCAAGCGTGGGAATCAGCCCACGATCTCTGGACTCACTCTCTCCAAAGAGATGTCTCCCAAGACTGATTTGGAGAGAGCTCGCATGCAAGGGATACCCTATGCTTCGGCAGTAGGCTCTATCATGTATGCGATGCTATGTACCAGACCCGATGTAGCATACTCACTAAGTGTAGTGAGTCGGTATCAAGCAGATCCTGGAGAGAGTCATTGGACAGCAGTGAAGAACATTCTCAAGTACTTACGAAGGACTAAGGAGATGTTCTTGGTGTATGGTAACGGAGAACTCCAGGTGGAGTCCTTTACCGATTCCAGCTTCCAAAGTGATAAGGACGACTCTAAGTCGCATTCGGGTTTTGTCTTTACCCTCAATTTAGGGGCGGTATGTTGGAAGAGTTCCAAACAGGATACCGTTGCAGACTCAACGATGGAGGCTGAATACATCGCTGCCAACGATGCTGCCAAAGAGGCTGTCTGGATCAAGAAGTTCATTAGTGAACTTGGTGTGGTTCCATCCATTGAGCATCCAATACCTCTGTATTGCGATAACAATGGAGCTGTGGCTTTGGCCAAGGAACCCAGGTCCCATCAGAAGTCCAGACATATTCTGAGGCGGTATCACCTGATCAGGGAGATAGTTGATCGCCGGGAGATCGAGGTCAGGAGAGTAGATACGAAGGACAACACTGCGGATCCATTCACGAAGGCTATACCCCAGATACAGTTTGAGAGATTATTCGGGATGCTAGGTATGAGATACTACAGCAGCTGGCCTTAGTGCAAGTGGGAGATTGTTAGTTATGTATATGCCCTAGAGGCCATTGTTGTACATTTGATGTATATTATAATGGATGCTTGGTTATATATAGAGAAGACTTTCTTGCTCGTCATGATAGTATGCTATTTGGTTTCACTTTATCTTAACATGTTGACTTGTACTGGTTTACTGTTTTACTCTCACATGTTGATAAAGCCCTTAGGACTTGTACTCGACTACTGGGACTATGATGAGATCATACTAGTGGGGCCGCGGTAGTCAATGAGTACATCCTATAACTGTTCCTAGTCAAGGGTATATCGAGACAGGGCATCGATACACCAGAGTAGACTAGCGTATACGCATCTTGACCTATATGATGGGCGATGGATGATCCCATATCCATCGGTGTTAGACATCAGAGATGGTGTACGGGTGCTCAGTGGAGACTGGGTACACTGGACGGACTCGCCGAGAACTCCCAGATGGTGATATACCACACGTCAGATGGCAGTTCTCCGGTGACACAGGTACAGGGTAGTCTGAAGACCCGAGATCGTCATAGAGTCTTGTGTGATTCCCACCGTGCTTTGATTTCCACCTTACCACGTCCAAGAGGGCGTGCAAAACGGTGGCTTTTGGGTACAGTCCCGAATCACATGGAGGCAATGAGCGATAGGAGGGGATTCGTCTCTCCCGGTATAGGGAGTTGATGTTGTGCTGTGTTCGATTGGCTATAACTGGAAGTCCCTGGCCAGGGCTGATATAGAGATTTACTGGTAAGTGTTACTAGTAGTTTCTCGACCCGTTATGAGCCATACATCGACACGACTTATCGGTTACTGGGGTCTGACGTATACCACCCCTAGACTTGATATGCGACATATCAGACGAACAGACCGGACTGTACGGGAGTGTTACTGATCGGATTCACAGGAGAACGCACAGGCTAGCTTGTTGATCTTCTGATCGCTCAATACCTGGGTGGCTGTTACGTTTAGCTGACCGCTTGCAGCTTGTGGGTGTTTGATATGATCATCACCTGCTACCGGCGTATTGACGATTCTTTAGAGTCCTACACAGAGGTTTCTTGGCTCAGGCGAAACAGAGTAGTGGCACATATGTGATATGCGCAGGAGCGAGAATAATGCGATATGGGATACCGTATTAGATTCTCGCGATATATGGATATGAACCGGGTCATCGGATCAAGTGTTGATTCGATGAATCGGTACATGATATATTAGTCGGTTATATTCGATATAGCCGGATCGTCGGATCAAGTGTTGATTCGATGATTTAATATATAATAATATATATGATATATTATTATATTAACTAATATTGGCTTGCTTTATTATTTCATTTTCTCAGTGGATGATACATTGATATATATGCGATATATGTTAATTGTATTATTTTCTTTTGTTGCAAATATATAATATATATGTGATATATATTATTGTGACATGATATGATTAATTGTTAAACATGTTTAAGGATGATTAATTGAGGTTAGGGTTTGATTTGGTTTAGTTGCTTCAAGTTGCTTCTAGAAGCATTTTCTTTTGTCATTATGAAGATATTTATGGATGACACATTTGTTAACCAAACCAAACCCTAACTATAGTTTATTCTCTACTCTTTCTTATCCAATCATCCTTGACCATGGTTACAATTCAATCATATAATTCATTCTATTCATCACAAAAGGTTTTAGGTTAATGATTATTTTCCTTTTCCATTATCATCTTCTTCTTCTTCTCTCTTGAAGAAAAGCTCTCTTGAAAATCCTTAAGTGATGAAAGATTATGAGAAAATGATATAAAAGGATAGCTAAATTACTACTCTCTCATACTAATCTCATCTAGCCCATGGGATTAGTGTGTTCTTCTCTTTTGAGTGAGATAGCTTGAGTTCTTCGAAACCTCGACGTAGATCATCGGAGATTTGGAATACGACAAGCTAGAATGGATCGTTCGAGTCGTGGAGCCTCTCATGAGTCCGGGAGATCGTGGATAGCGGCAAAGGGACTTCTACTCGGAGCTTGTGAAGTGAAGGAGTGGACTACAAAGGTTGTAATCCCTCACACTTAGATAAAAGTTATCTTATTGCATATTAAACCCTAATAATCTAGCAAAGATCCCGGCTTTGGGTTGTTCGGCACGTCTAAAATTTAATCCGGGCATGTTTGATGCCTCATGAACCTTCACAAGAGTGCCTAGGAACCCTACATGGTCCTCGCTCGCCGGTGCCAATGTCGCCACGTGCCTGCTTGTCGTCTCGAAGTCCTCGCGAGGGTACCTACATATCATAACACATCGTATCGCATTAAAATCCGACCTATGACCAAAACGTCACACGAATCTCACATAGGTCAAAACCTATGGTTGCTTTCACAAATCAACCCAAAAACCCTCGACGTCGGTGTACAAACGCCAAACCATTGAGAAAAACCCAAATACACTCATTTGCACATTCACGAACACTAATTTTAATATAAAATAGGTTAAAACTCACAAAAACCCCAATTTCACTTAAAACGTCATTTTTCCGAAAATGTAGCAAGCACAATTCGCCGTTTTAGTACAAAACTCGATGTATAAACGAATCTAGCGGCCACAATATTCACTAAATATCTTAATTAAGTCATAAAAACAATTCCCATAATTTAATCTCATTAATTTCCATAAACGTTAAAATTCTAGTTTATAAAATACCTAAATTTTAACAATTTTATAGCAAAAATGCACAAACTACAATCTAGCTTGGATTTTCATGAACTAAAAGCATTAAACCACTCAATATAATCTTTATAATGACATGAAACCTAAATTTGAATTTTATCTCATAAGAATATAATTATTTAAAAAACCTAGTTTACCAATTATATAATTATCACTTTTAAATCAACAAATATGCAAACTAGCAACTTAAATTGGATTTAGCATAACATTAATATGTCAATTATATCACATAAACTAAATCTCACAACACAAAATACCAATTTGAAATCAAACCCCTCTCTTGAATTTTAAATCATGCACCTAGAACTAATTAAAAACCTAATTAAACAATTAATTAAGCTAACCTAAGCAATTAACAACACATTAAGCAAAAATGTTAGAATTTATACCCAACTAATTTGAAGATCCCACAAGCACACTCAGCCTCCCAAATTGAAATCTAAATCCCTAGATCCATGCTATGGTAGCCAAGAGAAAATGGGTAGGAGGTGGATTTTGATTTGGATTTTTGCTTGATTTTTTGTGGATTTTTCAAGCATTTTTGATGAACTTTTTTAAACAGAAGGAGATGAAGAATGAAGGGGCTGTTGTGGGTTCAGATTTTGGCCAGAATTGGTGGGGATTGGGTGAGGGAGGAGAGAGAGTGAGGTGGGGAAAGTCCACTCTAGTCAAAGTCCACTCTAATTCTATCATTTTCTACTCTTTTCTTTTTCTTTTCTTTTGAAAAAAGAAGTGATTGGAGAGAGGGAGAGGGGGAGGGCTGTCATGGTGGGGCCGACCATATGGGGAGGGGGGAGAGAGGGTGAGGTGTGGGTGTGTGGGTTAGGAAAAAGATAAATGCTAAACCCCAATTCCCATTAACACTAATTTCACCGAAAAAAGCCTTTTTCTTCGATATTTTCTAAACCGTTTTAGCAAACGATTTCATTTCAAAAACCACATGATAAAATTTTATTTAATGTTTTATGATGCACAAAATTTGTTTCAACTCATTCCAATTTGTAATTTTCCCTAATTAAATGTATTAGTGACGGCTTAAAATAATAATAAAATAAATTTTTTTCAGAAAATTTGAAATTTCACCAGTGGCTCAATAAACACCAAATACTAGCCATTACATATCTAGAATATGTATATTTAATTTTTATAATAAAGATATTTGTATTTTGACTTTTTACGGAAAACCCCCTTATTTTACCGATTTTTCCGAAATTTCACCGAAACGATTTTCAAAACGTTACAGATAATCCTTGTGATAAGCGGAGATTGACCGAGCGTAGCATAGGAAACTCCTTCCCTATCAAGAGTATGTTGTCCACGTACTCTACGAGGATCACCACCATACTCCCTACTACCGTTTTGTATATACAAGGTTCATCTACCATTTTGATGAAGTCAAACTCTTTGACTACCACATCAAAACAGATGTTCCAACTCCGCGATGCCTGCTTTATCACATAAAACATCTTGCACACGTTTCCGCTGCTCCCACTGTCTACGAAGCCCTCTGGCTGTGTACTTATAGACTCTATTTTCTAAATCATTATTTAGAAAAGCAGTCATGACACCCAACCGCCAGATATCGTAGTCATGGTATGTAGCCGTGGCAAGTAGGATCTGGATGGAATTAAGCATAGGCCCCAGAAAAGGTTTCATCATTAGCCACAACTGGTCTATGATGCAAACCTTTAACGAGTCTAGCTTTGAAAGTCTTAACTTTTCCATGTACACTAAGTAGTCTTCTCAAGATATACTTGCTCCTGATGGGGATTTAACCCTTCAGATCAAGCAACCAAAGTCCATACTTTGTTGGTGTATAAGGATTCCATCTCAGATCGATAAGCATCCAACCATTCTTACAGAGTCACACTCCTGATGGCCAGCTCGAAACTAGTTGGGTCATCATCTCATGATGCAGTCCTCGCTCCCACTGTCATAGAGAAACCAAAGTATCTCTCAGGTGGGTGAGGAACCCTGCTAGATCGGCGGAGAGGCTGAGGTTCGTTGGTTGCTATTGAATACTTTGGTTCTACCAAATCAGCAGCTGCAGTTTGTATAGCTGGAACTCTTTCCAGTTCTACCTTTTTGTTATTGTATATGCCTTAGAGGCCATTACTGTATCATACTAGCTTGTATATTACTTGATGGAAGCTTGGGATATTCACAGTTGTATAGACAATCTTGCTCGAAATGGTAGTATTCTACTTGGTTTGTCTCTACTTCAATATATGCATGTGTTTCTTTTAGCATATCGCTTATATATACATATTAGTAGAGCCCTTAGGATCTTTGCTTGATTACCAGCATTGTGATGGCACTCACACTCGTGGGGCTGGGTAATCCATAAGCACATCCTTATACAGGTCCCTAGTCGTTGGACTATCGAGACAGGGCATCGATACTCCGGAGTAGACTAGCGTATGCACTTCTCATCCAAGCGGGGGAGACGGTCTGTCCCACAGCCGTCAGTATGTCGTACTTAAGATAGTATGCTGGTGCTCGTTAGGTTACGAGTACACTGGACAGGACTCGTCGGGAACTGTTGGTTGGTATTATACCTATCGTCAGTTATCAGTTCCCAGATGACATGAGTACAGCTTAGTCCGCCGACTTGACACTGTCACTTCGCCTCGATTGTGTTCCCACTGTACTTAGATTACTACCCTACCACGGCTCAAAGGAGTCGTGCAAACATGTAGTAGTTGGGTGCAGTCCCGAAGCACTTGGAGGCAGTGACGGTTAGACAGGATTCATCTCTCCCGGTATTGGGGGTTGACATCGCGCTGTGTCTAGGAGAGCCATTACACAAGTAGTCCCTGGCCAGGGCAAGCGAGATATACTGGTAGGTTTCCAGTGTTATCTCAGTGTGTTCTGGGCTACACTCCGACACGACTTGTACCGCTATTAGGGGACTGACGTTCACCGCCCCCCTAGGCCCGCCATGCGATGTATCAGACGAACAGACCGGACTGTATGGAGATTGTCACATACAGGCTCAGTAGGAGTTCGGATGGGTTTACCTCATCGGCCTTCTTATTGACATCTACCTGGGGACCGTTACGTACAGCTAGTGCCGCTTGCGGTCTGTGGTTAAACCCACTGCCAGTGTAGTGTCGAGTCTTTAGAGTCCCACACAGAGAGTTTCCCTGCACTGAGCGAAACGTGTAGAGGCCGTATGGTTTTACGGCAGGACTTCGATCACTTACGTGCACTTGTGTGCGTATGCTGTTCGGGCAGGCAATACTAGTGGGCTTTGGTTTAAGCCAGATCCTAGTATTGCACAGATGGATTTGATTTGTCTTCTGTGCATTCGCATTCTACGGAATGCGGATGCAGGTGTGTATGCACAGTTTTGAGGAGCGATGAAGGAGAAGGTGCCCCATTAGGGTTTTGGCAGTTGGTTCGGCTAAAACCATAATGTGGCACACTCATTAGGGTTTTGACAGTTCGTTTGGTCAAAACCGTTATGAGCCGGAGGCATTGTTTACTAATCCTTTTAGTAATAGATTAGTGATGGCTAATTGCATTGACCATTTGACCACTTAGATCTCTCTTGACCTTGTTGACCATGTTGACCATTGACCTTCAAGAGAGATCCACTCTTCTTTTATCTTCATTTTAATTTATGTGTTATGATAATGGTCAATTCAATGTGCCATCAACTTATATCATGATAGGATTAGTAATGATGATTATTGTGTATTATTGCAACCATGGTTCATTTCATTTGGGTTTAATCTTTTTCATTATTCTCTTCTCATTCTCTCTCATGATGTGAGAAGAAAAGATAAGCTCCATGGTTGCAAACTTTCTCCTTCTTCTTCCTCCTCTTGATCTCTTCTTTTGATCTCATGTGTTGAGAGAAAAAGAATCCACAAAGACAAATACATCCATACATCTCCTCTACACATTCTAAGTCATTTAGATTAGCAATCTCCTTGCCCTAGTTGCCTTGGCTTGAGGCGAAGCTTAGTGTACAACTCTCGGGTGGATCGTCTTCGACTCAAGAAGGCCGCGGAGGTGCCCAAGGTCCGGATCGACGCTTGGAGCTTGGTTGGACGAGAGGGACAGCGGGATGAAGACCCGAAGGACCGGTTTCGTTAGGTATACTTCCTACAGCATAGTAGCTAAACCTCTAAGTGTTTACTAGTTTCTAGTTTAGCAAAGATCCGACTTTTAGTCCATGTTGCCTTGCGCCAAAATCATTGTTTTTCGCCGTTTCCGCCTCCCCGTAAGAACCGGGGTGAGCAACGTGGACTTACAGTGGTATCAGAGACTAGCTAAACATAAACTAGTAAGTTAGCAAAGTGTTAAGAACATCGATCGGAAAAAAGTCGCAAATCACATCCGCAAAACCACAACTTTCTGTTGATTTTTTTTCTGCTCTAAAAACAAAAAATCATACTTCAAAAATCGTCTCAGGGTTTTGTGAAAACACTGCAGAAAAAAGATCCAGTGATTCGATCAAACGACCGCGGTTCAGCGGCAATGACATGCTCATTGCCGCGGTTCCGCCGCCGTTTTGAGTCGGCACTGGATCGGGTTTGGTGCAGTGTTTTAGTTTGGATGTTTTGGGATTTTTAATACATGATTTTTCTACCCAGATTTTCCAGAAAGCAAATTGACTTTTGGGGTGGTTAAAAATCCGTATTTTGATCGATATTACGTACTCTTGGGCTAATGTATATTTTCTGTGATGTGATATATGTGTTGAACGTCTACTAATCGCTATAAGTCGATTAGTGGGGGTTATACATATCTGTGATCTGTAATGTTGATGGTTTGTGTATATGAACTCGGTGGATTGTCGCGGATGAATAGCTGGGAATGGGTGTGAGATGAGAGTTTCTTTTTCTTTCATTCATTGTAAAATATGTAAATTGATGTAATATTATTTGTTTGGCCGCGCAACCGGGTCGGGGTTGTAGCCGTCATTGTATAATTTCTTTTTACTGTTTTTGCTCCTAGGATAGACCCAAGGTGGGGTGCACAAACTACCGGGTATCTCGAAGTGCCGAGTGGCCTACTCATGGTGTTGAGGGAGGTTGCTTCGCTTTGGGTACTTGGCGGGTAGTTTGCCGCACCCGTAGGGGTCTAGGGTGGGGTTTGGCTATTCATCGCGATCGTGTAATCCGTTTTTCGTTGCAGGCTCGAACGAATCGCGGATTCCTAGTATATCCAAAATGTTCATCTGTGATCTGTAATGTTTATCATTGCTATATATGAATATATGATAACTATTTAGGCGTTGCTTATGTTTTACAGCCGCGCTAGCCCAGCCCCCGCTCTGTCGTTAGTTAAGTAACCTAACGGGTGATGACGGGGCCCCGTGGCGAATGCGAATGGCATAAGCGTACGTCATATTTTGGTTGTTTTCTGCAATGGTAGGATTAAATGATGGGAAGCATTAAAAGAACTAATGCAAGAAAATAAACCAAGTAAAATTCGTTGGAACACTTTGAAAACCACTCGGTTCTTTTCAAAAGCAAGCATTTTTAAACGCGGAGCTTGAACCACTCCTTTTAAAAGCTATCTCGTTCCATCGACTATATCAAGTTCACTACGTTCACGGTTTCGCCAAAACCATCCGTAGCCCTCCGTCGTTTCATATGAATATTCAACAGTATTCAAGCTGTGTTTGTTGGCCTTAGTAAAGGCACATTGTTTGGTAGCTGGTGGGTATTCATATGTTGCATAGATAGAATGCGTTGGTTTGGGACAGTCGTATTGCTTTGTTGGCCATAGTCAAGGGTATACACGGGTGGGTTCAAATTAACCTGGATAACGACGGGTAGAACTTGACATGTGACTTATGATTTATTGGCCTTAGTCAAGGTCATAAGAGCATGGGGCAAAAATCCATATCGGGAGTTTCAAAAGTACTGAAACCTGCTAGCGCTGCATACCATTTGGAGTGTGATGATTCTGGTAGGATTCCTTCGGTTTTATCACGCGATGATATTTGGATCCCGATCCTACTGTGAGTATATGCTACTCCTCGGGGACTTTCTCACTTAACGATCAATGCTATAAACCAAGTAGGTGTCTAGAAAGGTGTTAGCGGGGCTACGCCCACAGGGAAAAGAGGTTACTTAATTAAGGAACTTCGCGAAAGCGTTGGAAAACCTCCCTCAAAGTACCGACACTGGCCTGGCTGAACGGTTAAGCAAGTATTGTACGGTGAGAAAGATCCCGACTAATTCTTCCTTTGTGGTTTGAGGAGGGATTCGAGAGACAGTGGGAGCCATCCTGTTTAGATAAATTAAAAACCAATCTAAACTTGTAAGAGCATCATGCTAAGTGTTTTCTTCTCTCTCTCTTAATTGCAGCGACCCAGTGACCGCACATAGGTTACATCTAGATAATAAAATGACTGAATCTGACTGTTATGACTGGCAAAGGTCTGTCCAGATGTCCATTGCCCAGGACAAGCTGGAACACCTCTTGACTGATCCAACCCCTGCCGTCTCAGGTCCAGTTTCCCCTGTCACGGATATTGATATCCGTAGGACATCGGAAGAAGACTGTGCGAAAGCCAAGTGCCTCGTGTCAGCCTCAGTTGATGGTATATACCAGAGGCAGCACGAGAAGATGGACTCAGTTTCTATCTTCCTCCATAACAAAGTTTTATATGGAGAGCAATCTCGTATCGCAAGATATGAGACCTCGAACGAATTGCTTCCAGCGAGGTTGGCTATCGGGTCATCTGTAGGGGGCAACGTCCTTACAGAGACCAGCTCTTTTGAGCTCTCGGACCTGGAGACCACGTTGAAGAACGTGTCAGATGCTGACTCAGTTCAACAGTCTCTACCTGCTACCCTAAAGGAAACTAGGGAAGTAGAAAGAAAGAGAAGGGCAGAAGTTTCAGGAACAAATGTAGTAAAAGAGGGATGTTCCTATTGTTACGGGAATGAACATGGGCAGAAGGATTGCAGGGCTTGTAAAGCTAGTAGCCAGAATTCGAAGCATGTTGTGGCTTCGGCTTCGGGTGTGTTTGTGATAGAGAACTGTATGTCAGTTAACCCTACTTCCTGGGTATTGGATACCGGATCAGGATCTCATATCTGTAATTCGTTACAGGCTTTGAGAAACCGTAGGGTTATCAGGAAAGGTGATATGACTCTCAGGGTTGCTAACGGAATGAGCATGTATGCTGAATCCGTAGGGGAATATCATCTAGGACTGACAACTGGGCAGATATTGATTCTGCATGACTGTTTTTATGTACCAGGTGCGACTTGTAACATCATATCGTATCCTTACTTTCTAAGGAAGGATATGATTTTACTTTTGTAAGCGATGTAGTAAACATCCACCTAAATCAAGTACTGATTGGGTCAGGTACATTGAAATACGGTATCTACGTTTTGAATCAAGCTCAGGTCTTCAGTGTCCAGAACACACTTAAAAGAAAGTCTCCGGAATTAAATCAGGCTTTCTTATGGCATTGTAGACTGGGTCACATTAATGAGACACGGTTGACAAAGTTACATAAAGAAGGATACTTGGATCCGTTCGAGTACCAGTCTTATGCCACTTGTGAATCTTGTCTCATGGGAAAGATGACAAAGACTCCGTTCACTGGACACGGAGAAAGAGCGAGCGAGCTCTTGGGACTCATACACAGTGATGTGTGTGGTCCAATGTCTACACATGCGCGAAGTGGTTATTCATACTTCATTACTTTCACAGATGATTTCTCTAGGTATGGGCATGTCTTCTTGATGAAGCACAAATCCGAGGCCTTTGAGAAATTTCAGGAATACAAGAATGAAGTTGAAAAACAAACAGGCAAAAGTATCAAGACACTGAGATCTGATCGAGGTGGCGAATAGTTAAGTGCCGAGTTTCTGGGCTTCTTAAAAGAGAATGGAATTCTCTCTCAGCTTACTCCTCCATACACACCACAACACAACGGTGTATCGGAAAGGAGGAATCGAACCCTATTGGATATGGTTCGTTCCATGATGAGTAAGGTTGAGTTGCCGCGATCCTTCTGGAGTTATGCACTAGAAACAGCTGCATATCTTTTGAACCAAGTTCCTACTAAGTCAGTGCCTACCACACCATATCATATGTGGAGTGGGAAGAAACCCAGTCTTAAACACTTTAAGACATGGGGATGTCCAGCTTTTGTAAAAAAGCAGCAAGCGGACAAGCTCGAGGCTCGTTCGGTACAGTGTAAGTTTGTGGGATACCCAAAGAACTCTAAGGGGTATCTTTTCTATTACGCAGATGAACAAAAGGTTTTTGTTTCTCATCATGCCCGCTTCTTGGAAACTGAGTTTTTGGAAAATCAGATAAGTGGGAGCGCAATAGAACTGGAAGAAATTCCAGAACTACAAGCTATTACTGAAAGCTTGGTAGAACCAGAGGGTTCGAAAGAACAGGACATCCCAGCGCCACTCCACAGAAGTAGTAGGTAGTCTCATCCGCCCGAGAGATACTACGGTTTTCTCATTGACGGGGATAGAGAGGACTGCACTATGGATTATGGTGAGCCTACTAGCTTCCAGCAAGCCATTCAGAGCGGTGACTCGGTAAAATGGCTGGATGCAATGCGGGCCGAGATGGAGTCTATGTACACCAACAAAGTTTGGACTTTGGACTTTGCTCCAGAAGGGGTAAAACTCGTAGGCTGCAAATGGATCTTCAGAAAGAAGATTGGTGTAGATGGGCAGGTTGAGACCTATAAAGCTAGACTTGTAGCAAAGGGTTTTCGTCAAAGAACTGGTTTGGACTATGACGAGACCTTTTCTCCAGTGGCTATGCTGAAATCCATTCGGATCCTTCTTGCCATTGCTGCCTTCCATGATTATGAAATCTGGCAGATGGACGTAAAGACGGCTTTCCTAAATGGAAATTTGGAAGAGTGCGTCTATATGGATCAGCCGGAGGGATTCAATCAGAGTGGGAGCAGCGGTAGAGTGTGCAAGTTGCTCAAGTCCATTTATGGACTTAAGCAGGCATCACGGAGTTGGAACATCTGCTTTGATGATACTGTCAAAGAATTCGACTTTATCAAAAACCCAGATGAACTATGCATTTACAGTAAGATTGTAGGGAGAACTGTGGTATTCCTCGTCTTGTACGTGGATGACATTCTCCTAATAGGAAATGATATTCCTATGCTACAGTCAGTCAAAGGATTCTTGTCGCAGAGGTTCTCCATGAAGGACCTGGGCGATGCCAACTACATTCTGGGGATCCAGATCTATCGTGATAGATCTAAGAGGATGTTGGGACTTTCATAGTCAAGGTACATCGACACCATACTGAAAAGATTCAGTATGGAAGATTCCAAGCGCGGTAATTTACCGGCTTGTCATGGGATCACCCTCTCCAAAGAGATGTCTCCCAAGACTGATTTGGAGAGGGATCGCATGTCTATTATACCCTACGCTTCTGCGGTAGGCTCTATAATGTATGCGATGTTGTGTACCAGACCAGATGTAGCATACACATTGAGCGTTGTAAGCCCGTATCAGTCAAACCCAGGGGAGAAACACTGGATAGCGGTAAAGAACATTCTCAAGTACCTGAGAAGGACTAAGGAGATGTTCTTGGTGTATGGCGGAAAAGACCTCCAGCTCGAGGCCTTTGCTGACTCCAGCTTCCAGAGTGACAAGGATGACTCCAAGTCCATGTCGGGTTATGTCTTTACCCTCAATGGAGGGGTGGTTTGCTGGAAGAGTTCCAAGCAGGAGACCGTTGCAGACTCAACTATGGAAGCGGAGTACATAGCTGCTTGCGATGCCGCAAAGGAAGCTGTCTGGATGAAGAAGTTCCTCACGGAGCTTCAGGTGGTTCCTACCATTGTTGATCCAATACCGCTGTATTGCGACAACAACGGAGCAATAGCTTTAGCGAAGGAACCCAGGTCTCATCAGAAGTCCAGGCACATTTTGAGGCGGTACCACCAGATCAGGGAGATCGTAGATCGCCGGGAGATCGAGGTGAAGAGAGTAAATACGGAGAACAACACTGCAGATCCACTCACAAAGGCCTTACGCCAGACTCAGTTCGAGTGGCTGATCGAGATGATAGGTCTTCGATACGCCAGTACATGGCCTTAGTGCAAGTGGGAGATTGTTAGTGTATATGCCCTAGAGGCCATTACTGTATCATACTAGCTTGTATATTACTTGATGGAAGCTTGGGATATTCACAGTTGTATAGACAATCTTGCTCGAAATGGTAGTATTCTACTTGGTTTGTCTCTACTTCAATATGTGCATGTGTTTCTTTTAGCATATCGCTTATATATACATATTAGTAGAGCCCTTAGGATCTTTGCTTGATTACCAGCGTTGTGATGGAGCTCACACTCGTGGGGCTGGGTAATCCATAAGCACATCCTTATACAGGTCCCTAGTCGTTGGACTATCGAGACAGGGCATCGATACTCCGGAGTAGACTAGCGTATGCGCTTCTCATCCCAGCGGGGGAGACGGTCTGTCCCACAGCCGTCAGTACGTCGTACTTGAGATAGTATGCGGGTGCTCGTTAGGTTACGAGTACACTGGACAGGACTCGTCGGGAACTGTTGGTTGGTATTATACCTATCGTCAGTTATCAGTTCCCAGGTGACATGAGTACATCTTAGTCCGCCGACTTGACACTGTCACTTCGCCTCGAGTGTGTTCCCACTGTACTTAGATTACTACCCTACCACGGCTCAAAGGAGTCGTGCAAACAGGTAGTAGTTGGGTGTAGTCCCGAAGCACTTGGAGGCAGTGACGGTTAGATAGGATTTGTCTCTCCCGGTATTGGGGGTTGACATCGCGCTGTGTCTAGGAGAGCCATTACACAAGTAGTCCCTGGCCAGGGCAAGCGAGATATACTGGTAGGTTTTCAGTGTTATCTCAGGGTGTTCTGGGCTACACTCCGACACGACTTGTACCGCTATTAGGGGACTGACGTTCACCGCCCCCTTAGGCCCGCCATGCGATGTATCAGACGAACATACCGGACTGTACGGAGATTGTCACATACAGGCTCAGTAGGAGTTCGGATGGGTTTACCTCATCGGCCTTCTTATCGACATCTACCTGGGGACCGTTACGTACAGCTAGTGCCGCTTGCGGTCTGTGGTTAAACCCACTGCCAGCGTAGTGTCGAGTCTTTAGAGTCCCACACAGAGAGTTTCCCTGCACTGAGCGAAACGTGTAGAGGCCGTATGGTTTTACGGCAGGACTTCGATCACTTACGTGCACTTGTGTGCGTATGCTGTTCGGGCAGGCAATACTAGTGGGCTTTGGTTTAAGCCAGATCCTAGTATTGCACAGATGGATTTGATTTGTCTTCTGTGCATTCGCATTCTACGGAATGCGGATGCAGGTGTGTATGCACAGTTTTGAGGGGCGATGAAGGAGAAGGTGCCCCATTAGGGTTTTGGCAGTTGGTTTGGCCAAAACCATAATGTGGCACACTCATCAGGGTTTTGACAGTTCGTTTGGTCAAAACCGTTATGAGCCGGAGGCATTATTTACTAATCCTTTTAGTGATAGATTAGTGATGGCTAATTGCATTGACCATTTGACCACTTAGATCTCTCTTGACCTTGTTGACCATGTTGACCATGTTGACCATTGACCTTCAAGAGAGATCCACACTCTTCTTTTATTTTCATTTTAATTTATGTGTTATGATAATGGTCAATTCAATATGCCATCAACTTATATCATGATAGGATTAGTAATGATGATTATTGTGTATTATTGCAACCATGGTTCATTTCATTTGGGTTTAATCTTTTTCATTATTCTCTTCTCATTCTCTCTCATGAAGTGAGAAGAAAAGATAAGCTCCATGGTTGCAAACTTTTTTCTTCTTCTTCCTCCTCTTGATCTCTTCTTTTGATCTCATGTGTTGAGAGAAAAAGAATCCACAAAGACAAATACATCCATACATCTCCTCTACACATTCTAAGGCATTTAGATTAGCAATCTCCTTGCCCTAGTTGCCTTGGCTTGAGGCGAAGCTTAGTGTACAACTCTCGGGTGGATCGTCTTCGACTCAAGAAGGCCGCGGAGGTGCCCAAGGTCCGGATCGACGCTTGGAGCTTGGTTGGACGAGAGGGACAGCGGGATGAAGACCCGAAGGACCGGTTCCGTGAGGTATACTTCCTACAGCATAGTAGCTAAACCTCTAAGTGTTTACTAGTTTCTAGTTTAGCAAAGATCCGACTTTTAGTCCATGTTGCCTTGCGCCAAAATCATTGTTTTTCGCCGTTTTCGCCTCCCCGTTAGAATCGGGGTGAGCAACGTTGACTTACACTTTTAACCAATAATTTCTTCACAAGAAATTCCCTTTCATAAAGGTGGCATGCTGAGAAACAAAACATTTTTGTTCCTCGGTTAGGTAGAAGATATTCCCTTGCGTATGCTTGGGATATCCAACAAACTTCTACAGATCTGACTTTGCCTCGAGCTTGTCCGGATTTTGCTCTTTAGACATAGGCCGAAAACCCCCAAATCTTAACTAACTTAAGAGATGGGCTCTTCCCATTCCATATCATATATGAAGTGGTAGGCAACTGATTTGATCGGAACCCTATTCAATAGGTATGCAACTTCATAAGTGCATAACTCCCTAAAAAAGAAATAGGAAACTCAGTAGTACTCATCATAGAGCACACCATATCATATAGGGTGCTATTGCTCCGCCCCGATATACCATCGTGCTATGGTGTATACGGAGGAGTAATGCTGAGAGAGAATCTCATTCTCCTTTTGAATAATCCAGGAATTCCGTGCTCAAGTATTCTCCTCCTTTATCACATCAAAGGACATAATACTTATACCCGTATTTTAGTTCTCTACTTCTAACTTATATTCTATGAATATCTCAAAAGGTTCGGACTCATGTTTCAACAGGAACATATGTCTGAATCTTGAGAGATTATCAGAGAATGTAATGAAGTACAAAGAACCGGTCTTGGCATATGTAGACAGGGGACCTTCATACATCAGCATGTATCAATCCCAAGAGTTCACTAACTCTTTCTCTGTTTCCAATAAACAGAGCTATGGTCATCTTATCTCTGTGACATGACTGGAAAGTTTCATAAGATGAAAATTCAAACTGATTTGAATATGCATCTTAATGTAACTTTAGCTAGTCGGGTCGCATTGATATGACCTAGTCTACAATGCCTCAAGAAGGATTCGTTCATTTCTGAACTCTTCCTCTTGTGTGTATTCTATATACTAAGAACTGTGGTTTGATTTAGAACGTTAATGCTTTTAGATAACGTGCCTGAACCGATCAACTCTTGATATAGGAAATGTTCAAAACATTATCCAACAATACAAAATTATATCCTTCTTTACTAATAAAGAGACTGATATGATTTTGTATATCAGGTTCGGTATCTAATAACATTTGTTCAGAATCAATGTAGGTAATACAGGGTGACAGTGACCAACAGACTTGGTTGCAACACTTGCACCGTTTTCTGCCTCATGAAACTTATCACCCGTTCTCAGTTCTTTACCTTTCTGTAGCCCATGTAATATATTACATATGTGGGATCCTGATCTGGTATCACATACCCAGGATGTAGAGGATACAGAGAAACAGTTCTTTGTAATGAACACACCCGAAGGAGATGCATCATATGCACTTTCTTCGTTTGGGCGGCACGAGAAATCTGGTATTTCCCAAATTCCTGCTGTCTTATAACAATTATAAGTTGGAGCGGGACCAACGTTCCCCAGCACTGTATAACAAGCGGGTTCGGTCAAAATATCCGTTTTATTATCTTGATTAAGGCGTGACATGGTCGCTACCTGGAGAGAGAGAGAAGAAAACACTCTGCGTGCGCTCTTGCAAGATCAGATTGGTTATTATTTTATCTAATCAGGATGGCTCCCACTGTTTTTATCAAATCTTCCTTCAAACCCTAAAAGGAAAGACTAGCCGGGATTAATTACACGCTACAAGTTCGCCAATCTTTCAGCCAGGCCAGTGTCGGTACTTTGAGGGAGGTGTCCCGTGCTTTCGCACGGACCTAATTAATGTAAACCTTGTTTTCCCAGAGGCGTAACCCCGTTGACACCTTTCTAGACACCTACTTTATCGGCTAATTGTAATGTGTAAAACTCTCCCAGGAGTAACAATTACTCACAGTGGGTATCGGGATCCAACTATCTCATAGAAGGTATGCAATCTCATTGCAAATTTCAACACTTGAAATTCCCGATAATATTTTGCCCCAAGCGATCTATGACCTTGACTGAGTCAACAAACCATAGACCGTAAGTAAAGTTCAACCCGTCATTTCCTGATTGAATTAAACCCACCCGCATGACCCTTGACTGAGTCAACAAGGCCGCACGACTACCCTAATCCAATCGCATCATATGCTTTGCAGATAAGCACTAATCAGCTACCGCACACTACGTCTTGACTGAGTCAACAAACGCAGCACGAATACTAACTATTACTTATCTGAAATGACGGAGGGCTGCGACAGGTTTTTAAGAAAACCTTTTGCGCAATGAACTTTATATCGTTGTAGAATCAAATGATTTTAAAATGGAGTGTTTTTGAGGCTTTTCTAGTTTTGCTAAAGGGGTCACTCCCGGTGAAGGGATCGTCGGCCCTTTCCTCATCGAATAAGGAGCAGGATATATCATATATACCGCTGTGCAAAGCAAAAAATATAGGAGCAATCAAAAGACAAACCGAGGGTTGTAGCATCTGCCAGTTATTGCTAAAGGAGTCACTCCCGATGAAGGGATCTCGGTCCTTTCCTTATCGAATAAGGTGCAGGATGTTCTACAAGGAACACCGCGATGCAAAGCAAGAACTGTAGCTACCTGTTTTTAAGAAATTCGATTCCACAACATCTTAGGTTTCTTTTATTTTCATTAATCACATTAATGAAGTCCCATCATTCAGTTTACCTAAACATCACAGATAAATACGACGTACACTTATGCCATCCGCATTCGCCTCGATGTCCCCTCGTGCACCGTTAGGTTAGGTAACTAACGACAGAGCGGGGCAGGGCTAGCGCGAGTGCAAAACATAAGTAACGTCTATATAATATATCATATATACTATATACAGTATTTATCACAGAACATATCAAATGATCACATCACAGATATCACAGCAGAAGAATCATATGAAACATTGGATATACTAAGACGTCCGTGTTTTCAATACGAGCCAGTATAAAACATGGATTCCACGGTCGCGATGAATAGCCAAACCCACACCCCTAGACCCCTACGAGAGCGGCAAGCAACCCTACTAATTCTAGAGTTAGGAGACCCGGACTCGACTCCTCGAGTTGGTCTCCCACTGGACTCCAGAACCCGGTTACTTGTGCCCTCCTCCTTGGGTCTATCCTAGTGCGGAAAAGTAAATAATATACAATGGGTGACATCTTCCGCTACCTGGAAGTGCCCCAATAAAAGAATATTACATACAATTAATTTTACATGAATGAAAATAAAAACTCTCATCTCACATAAAACCCCCGGCTATTCAAACACGACGATCCAATATAACATATCCAGCAACACATAACATCACATGTCATCAACGTAAGTAAATATGCGCATCCCAATTGTCGTTGACATATAGCAATGAAACCGGCGATATCACATATTACACTTATGGTCGCAGAAAAGAAAGTGTAAAACTACAACAGTTGGAATCCGCAACCTCCTTAGACATCGCATGCCTAATCAAATGAATTCCTTAGACATCACATGCCTAACAATTATAAACCCCGCATTTTAGTCTCTATATCGAAAACACTTTTCAATATCAAGTCGGGCAATTCAACAAGATTCCCGGCATTTTGATCGAATGCTCGTCGCAAACTTTAGTAGACGGCCGCACCCCCGATACCGTCGACGAAGTGCACCAAGGCGGAACACCGCTACCGCGAGCACCCGAACGGATGCTTTCGGCGACGGGGTTCTCCTACAGTCACTTGGTCGGGGCTAAGGGGTGTAGCTGTCTATTAAGTTTACCCGGCGAGTATCCGCGTACGCTACGTGATTGCAACGGACTTTTGATCGCATCAAAATTCCGTGGCAACCGATCAAGTGAGACTAAAGTGCTATGTTTATAACATTCAAATCAGTTATCTCATAACTACTTGTGGATTCCAAGTATTGTATCCCATTCCAGATAAATAGAAAATGTTAAACTTTCCGATCGAACATTCAAACACCCAAGTTTTCCTGAAACAGCTCAACTCTTGAAATAAGTTCAAAAAACATCCAGTTCATGCCTCAGTACCAACGGTCCAGCCGTAGAAGGGTCAAGCCAACGCCTCACATGTGGCACGCCGTACTGCCCTAAACCCGAAGGTTCAAAGGGCAGTTCAAGACGGTCATAAAATCGAGTTAAGGTTTGTTGTCTTCTAGAGGATCCATCGCGTTACTTGCACTACTTAGAACGTCTTTAAACTACGGAAAGATCCAACACTTGGAAATTTCCCGACAGGGGATAAAGTGGGTATTTATATCCGGTCGAACTTTTTAACATGTTCTAAAAATATCCGGAAAACATAACAAAATTAAATTCTCCGATCGAATCGACGATTACCAAATAAACCCCCAGAAAACTCAACACTTGAGTCAGTTTAAAAATACCCATAAAATATCACTATCAGATATAGGAATTACAGCGCAAACAAAATGACCTAATCACTCTGTACGGCCGCGGATCCGCGGCCTAAGCTTGGTACGGCCGCGGTTCCGCGGCGGTTTGGAAGAGTTAGGTGCTCGTTTTTCACTACAATTCTTATATTTCCCTGGTTAATTTTTTAGGTATTTGTAATTCAGAAAATACACAGTTTTGAAAAAATGTACAGAAAGGGGGTAAACTTGGACGTATCGGGTTCGTTCGGAGTTTTAACTTCGTTAACACATCGCCTAAAGCTCTAGCTAGGCTCTGATACCACTGTAGGGTTACTAGGCACACTCAAGAGGTTTCACAAGGCATCAACCATGCCAAACAAAAATTTTCCGGTGCCGAGAAACCCTAATATAGATCGTTAACTAGAAGTAAAGGCGAAAAGCGAGCAAGCAAACAACTTTGCTAATAAGTGATAGGGATTTCAACCTTTGTAGATCCGGTCCACCGCTTTTTTAGCTCCGTGTTGACGTCCCTCCACTGCGATCATCGGATCCCGGACTCTAGAAATGGTTTCGTCGGAGAAATGATTGGGCTAGGTCATTGACTTCGAGGCCGTAGATGATCTACGTCGGGGAGACTCAAACTCAAGCTATTCCTTCACTTGGTGAAAAACTTTGTGAAGAGAACACCCTATACTACATAGCAAGTAGTAGAGGATGAAGAAATAGGAAGTGGGTTCACTTTAGAATTGGATTTCTCACTCTTTTTCTCATGATGCCATTGGAGCTAGCAAGCTTTTTCAAGCTTGATGAAGATGAAGAAGAAGAAAGAATGATATCCATTAAAAGAATAATATGAACACTTATCCTTTTAATCATGGCACCATGGTTGAGTTAAGCCCTCATGCTTAACTCATGTAGAGAATTAACCATAGCATAAGGTTAAGCGTTGGGTTAGCTAATATCTTAAGCAAATGACAAAAGAGTTGACTTTGTCAATGTTCAACAAGCTTCATGAAGCTTGATAACTTTGACCAAAGTCACACTCTTTTGTTATATGCTTAGGAAAATAGTAAACCCTAATCTAACCTTGATTTGGTTCAAGTCTCATACACACAACTTGTTTGTATCATCAAGCATGATACAAACATGTACACTTGCATATATCACATATAAACAATGTACACTTTCAAGTGAGAAAATCAATCTTAAGTGAACCAATACTAGTTAATGTAAAGTAATATATCAAATATATAATTATACATTAAATCATTAAATCAACACTTGATTTAACGATACGGTCATATTGTTGGTTATATGTATGCCCTAGAGGCCATTACTGTACATTGGATGTATATTGTAGTGGATGCTGGGACATATATAGGGAAGACTTTCTTGCTCGACATGATAGTATGTTATCTGGTTGCTCTTTACCTTAACGTGTGCACTGATTGTCTCTCTGTTACATGTTGGTAAAGCCCTTAGGATGTGTACTTGACTACCTGGACTATGATGCGGATCATACTAGTGGGGACAAGGTAGTCCATAAGTACATCCTTCAAAGTCCCTAGTCGTGGGTGTATCGAGACGGGGCATCGATATACCAGAGTAGACTAGCGTGTACCTTCTCGACCCATACAGATGGGCGATGGATGATCCCATATCCATCGGTGTTTGACATCAGAGATGATATACGGGTGCTCAGTAGAGACTGGGTACACTGGACGGACTCGCCGAGAACTCCCAGATGGTATTATACCTCACGTCAGATGGCAGTTCTCTGGTGACACTGGTACAGAGTAGTCTGTTGACCCGAGATCGTCATAGAGTCTTGTGTGGTTCCCACTGTGCTTTGATTTCCATCTTACCACGTCCAAGAGGGCGTCCAAAATGGTGGTTTTTGGGTACAGTCCCGAGTCACATGGAGACAATGAGCGATAGGAGGGGATTCGTCTCTCCCGGTATAGGGAGTTGATGTTGCGCTGTGTTCGATTGGCTATAACAGGAAATCCCTGGCCAGGGTTGCTGAGATTTACTGGTAAGTGTTACCAGTAGTTTCTCGAAGTGTTATAGACCTCATATCGACACGACTTATTGAGCTATTGGGGTCTGACGTTTACCACCCCTAGGCGAGATATGCGACATATCAGACGATCAGACCGGACTGTACGGTAGTGTTACTGGTCGGATTCACAGGAGTGTGAGCGGGCTTGCTCGTCGATCTTCAGATTGCTCAATACCCGGGTGGCCGTTACGTTTGGCAGACCGCTTGCGGCTTGTGGGTGTTTGATATGATCATCATCTGCTGCCGGCGTATTGACGAGTCTTTAGAGTCCTACACAGAGGTTTCCTGGCTCAAGCGAAACGAAATAGGAGCGCATATGAGATATGTGCGGGACCGAGAATGATACCAGTATGTGATACTGTATTCGATTCTCGCGATATGTGACATTGATCGGTTATATGCGATATAGCCGGCATATCGGATCAAGTGTTGATTCGATAAGTTGTTACTGTTGATATTAGTCGGTTATATGCGATATGACCGGATCATTTAATCAAGTGTTGATTTAATGATTTAATGCATAATTATATATTTGATATATTACTTTGCATTAACTAGTATCGGTTCACTTTAAATGGATTTTCTCGCTCGGATGTGCGCATTGCATATGCGATATGATTTTGTGCACTTGATTGTATCATGATTGATGATACATGCTTCATGGTTAAGTGTAAAGAATTAAACCAAGGTTAAATTGTTGATTAGGGTTTTACTTATTCATTCATCTTATTTATTTATTCATTTTGAATAAATTGGAAGATAAATGAATGGTGGCTTCTTTTGTTTTATGTTAAAGCTTCATGAAGCTTTGACTTGATGACTTTTTTGTTCTCATCCTTAACCCTAACCATCAACCCAACCTTAGTCAATTCTCTACACTTAACTAAGGTAAAGATTATGATAAGTATTGTATTATTTTCTATTTATCAAATTGAACTTATCATATTCTTCATCTTCTTCTTCTTCTTCACTTCAAGAAAAGCTTCACAAGCTTTAATGGCAAAGTGAGAATTAGAGTGAGAAATCCAATTCTAAAGTTTACCCACTTCCTATTTCTTCATCCTCTACCTCTTGCCAAGTAGTAGAGTGTGTTTACTTCACAAGTTTCTTGACTTGATGAAGTCGGAGCTTGATTTAGCGATGCCTCGACGTAGATCATCTTCGGCATGGACATCGACGACCTAGCTCGCTTATTCTCCGACGAAGCCGACTCTAGAGCCCGGATTCTTTTTGGACAGCGAAGGCACTTCGTTGCGGAGCAATGTAGGTGGACAAACGGATCTACAAAGGTTGTAATTCCGTATTCCCTTAGTTAATGGTTAACTAGTTATCTTTTCGCCTATGTATATCTAGCAAACGATCCGTTCTAGGGTTTGTAGGCACCGTAATTTTTGAAATTAGCATGTTAGATGCCTTGTGAGACCTCACCAGAGTGCCTAGGAACCCTTCAGTGGTATCAGAGCCTAGCTAGAGCCTTAGGCGAAGTCCAGACGGAATTTGAAGTCCGAACGAACCCGAAACCCCGAATCGAACTTGCTCTCTGTCCAGATTTTAAAATTGTGGATTTTTCAAGATTAAAAATATCCAGAAAATCAAGCAGGGTTTTCTAAGAATTACTGTAAATTTCGTGGGCCTAAATCAACTTTTCCACCGCGTTTCCGCGGCATGAGCATGGCTCGTGCGGCGGAAGCGCGGCCGGTTTTGTCGTTTTGTGCATTTTGTTTTCACAGTAATTCTCAGATTTCTGTGCTGATTTTCCTGGGATGTTTTTATATTTATTATACAGATGAGTTTTCTGCAGTTGTTTTGGGGATTCGGTATATCGATCGGAGTATCAAATTTTGTCTGTGTGGCTTTCCGGATAAATTTTAGAATATGTTAAAAAGTTCGACCGGATATAAATACCCAATTTTTCCCCTGTCGGGAAATTTCCAAGTGTTGGATTTTTCCGTAGTTTAACGACGTTCTAAGTAGTGCAAGTAACGCGATGGACCCTCTAGAAGACAACAAACCTTAACTCGATTATGTGACCGTCTTGAACTGCCCTTTGAACCTTCGGGTTTGGGGCAGTACGGCGTGCCACATGTGAGGCGTTGGCTTGACCCTTCTACGGCTGGACCGTTGGTACTGAGGCACGACTGAATGTTGTTAGACTTATTTCATGTGTTGATCTGTATCGGGAAAACTTGGGTGTTTGACTGTTCGATCGAAAAGTTTAACATTTTCTGTTTATCTGGAATGGGATACAATAATTGGAATTCACAATAAGTTATGAGATAACTGAATGAATGTTATAAACATAGCAGTTTAGTCTCACTTGATCGGTTGCCACGGAATTTTGATGTGATCAAAAGTCCGTCGCAATCACGTAGCGTACGCGGATACTCGCCGATAAACTTAATAGACAGCCTCACTCCATAGCCCCGACCAAGTGACTGTAGGAGAACCCCGTCGCCGAAAGCATCCGTTCGGGTGCTCGCGGTAGCGGTGTTCCGCCTTGGTGCACTTCGTCGACGGTATCGGGGGTGCGGCCGCCTACTAAAGTTTGCGACGAGTATTCGATCAGACTGTCGGGAATCTTGTTGAATTGCCCGACTTGGTATTGAAAAGTGTTTTCGATAAATGAGACTAAAATGCGGGGTTTATAATTGTTAGGCATGCGATGTCTAAGTAATTCATTTGGTCAGGCATGCGATGTCTGAGGTGGTTGCGGATTCCAACTGTTGTAGTTTTACACTTTCTTTTCTGTGACCGTAAGTGTAATATGTGATATCGCCGGTTTCGTTGCTATATGCCAACGACAATTGGGATGCGCATATTTACTTATGTTGATGACATGTGATGTTATGTGTTGCTGGATATGTTATATTGGATCGTCGTGTTGAATAGCCGGGGGTTTTTATGTGAGATGAGTGTTTTTCATTTTCATTCATGTAAAAACTTGTATGTAATATTCTTTTATTGGGGCGCTTCCAGGTAGCGGAAGTTGTCACCGTTGATGTATATTATTTACTTTTCCGCACTAGGATAGACCCAAGGAGGAGGGCACAAGTAACCGGGTTCTGGAGTCCAGTGGGAGACCAACTCGAGGAGTCGAGGCCGGGTCTCCTAACTCTAGAATTGGTAGGGTTGCTTGCCGCTCTCGTAGGGGTCTAGGGGTGTGGGTTTGGCTATTCATCGCGACCGTGGAATCCGTGTTTTATACTGGCTCGTATTGAAAACACGGACGTCCTAGTATATCCAATATTTCATATGATTCTTCTGCTGCGATATCTGTGATGTGATCATGTGATGTTCTGTGATAGATACAGTATATAGTATATATGATATATTATATAGCCGTTACTTATGTTTTACACCCGTGCTAGCCCTGCCCCGCTCTGCCGTTAGTTACCTAACCTAACGGTGCACGAGGGGACATCGAGGCGAATGCGGATGGCATAAGTGTACGTCGTATTTATCTGTGATGTTTAGGTACATTAAATGATGGGACTTCATTAATGAGATTAATGAAATAAAAGAAACCTAAAGATGTTGTAGAATCGAATTTCAAAATAAAACAGGTAGCTACAGTTCTTGCTTTGCACAGCGGTATATGTGATATATCCTGCACCTTATTCGATAAGGAAAGGACCGAGATCCCTTCACCGGGAGTGACTCCTTTAGCAATAACTGGCAGATGCTACACATTCGGTTTGTCTTTTGATTGCTTTTAAGTGTTTTTGCTTTGCACAGTGATATATATGATATATCCCGCACCTCATTCGACGAGGAAAGGACCGACGATCCCTTCACCGGGAGTGACTCCTTTAGCAAAACTAGAAAAGCCTCAAAAGCACTCCATTTTAAACTTCATTTGATTCTACAACGATATCAAGTTCATTACGCAATAGGTTTTCAGAAAAACCTGTCGTAGCCCTCCGTCATTTCAGATAAGTTGTATATAGTATTCGTGCTGCATTTGTTGGCTTTCGTCAAGGTGCAGTGTGCGGTAGCTATATGCTGCTTATCTGCTAGCATACGATGCGATTGGATTAGGGTAGTCGTGCGGCTTTGTTGGCTTTCGTCAAGGGTCGTGCGGGTGGGTTTAATTCAATCAAGAAATGTACGGGTTGAACTTGACTAGCGGGCTATGGTTTGTTGGCTTTCGTCAAGGTCATAGCACGTTAGGAGCAAAATATTATCGGGAATTTCAAGTGTTGAGATTTGCAATGAGATTGCATACCTTTTATGAGATAGTTGGATCCCGATACCCGCTGCGAGTAAGAGTTACTCCTGAGAGAGTTTTATACATTACAATTAGCCGATCAAGTAGGTGTCTAGAAAGGTGTTAACGAGGTTACGCCTCTGGGAAAACGAGGTTTACATTAATTAGGTTTGTGCGAAAGCACGGGGGACCTCCCTCAAAGTACCGACACTGGCCTGGCTGAAAGATTGGCGAACTTGTAGTGTGTAATTAATCCCGGCTAGTCTTTCCTTTTAGGGTTTGAAGGAAGATTTGATAAGAAGCAGTGGGAGCCATCCTGATTAGATAAAATAATAACCAATCTATTCTTGCAAGAGCGCACGCTGAGTGTTTTCTTCTCTCTCTCTCCAGGTAGCGACCATGTCACGCCTTAATCAAGATAATAATACGGATTATTGACCGAACCCGCTTGTTATACTGAGCTGGGGAACGTTGGTCCCGCTCCGACTTATAATTGTTATAAGACAGAGCAGGAATTTGGGGAATACCAGATTTCCCGTGCCGCCCAAACGAAGAGAGTGCATGCTGATGCATCATCTTCGGGTGTGTTCATTATACAGAACTGTTTCTCAGTATCCTCAGAATCCTGGGTATATGATACCCGATCAGGATCCCAGATATGTAATTTGTTGCATAGGGCTACAAAAATGGTAGAAAAACTGAGAACGGGTGATAAGTTTCATGAGGCAGAAAACGGGGCAAGTGTTGCAGCCAAGTCTGTTGGTCACTGTCACCCTGTATTGTAATACATTGGTTCTGAACGAATGTTATTAGATACCGAACCTGATATACAAAATCATATCTGTCTCTTTATTAGTAAAGAAACGATAAAATTTCGTATTGTTGGATAATGTTTTGAACATTTCCTATATCAAAAGTTGATCGGTTCAGGCACATTATCTAAAAGCATTAATGTTCTAAATCAAACTACAGTTCTTAGTATACGGAACACACACAAGAAGAAGAGTTCAGAAATGGACGGATCTTTCTTGAGGTATTGTAGACTAGGTCATATCAATGCGACCTGACTAGCTGGAGTTACATTTAGATGCATATTTAAATCTGTTTGAATTTACATCTTGTGAAACTCGCCAGTCATGTCACAAAGATAAGATGACCATAGCTATGTTTATTGGAAACATAGAAAGAGTTAGTGAACTCTTGGGATGATACATGTTGATGTATGTAGGTCCCCTGTCTACACATACCAAGACCGGTTCTTTATACTTCATTACGTTCTCTGATGATCTCTTTAGATTCAGACCTATGTTCCTGTTGAAACACAAGTCTGAACCTTTTGAGATATTCACAGAATATAAGTTAGAAGTAGAGAACCAAAATACGGGTATAAGTATTATGTCCTATGATGAGATCAAGGAGGAGAATACTTGTGCATGGAATTCCTGGACTATTCTAAAGGAGAATGAGATTCTCTCTCAGCATTACTCCTCCGTATACACTATGGCACGATGGTATATCGGGGCGGAGCAGATACACCCTATTTGATATGGTGTGCTCTATGATGAGTACTACTGAGTTACCTTTTTCCTATTGGGTGTTATGCACTTGTGAAGTTGCATACCTATTGAATAGGGTTTGAATCAAATCAGTTGCCTACCGCTTCATATGTGATATGGAATGGGAAGAGCCCATCTCTTAAGTCAGTTAAGATTTGGGGTTGTCCGGCCTATGTCTAAAAGCAAAATCCGGACAAGCTCGAGGCAAGGTCTGTTATGTAGAACTGGAAATGTTCCAGCCGTACAAACTACAGAAGATGATTTGTTACAACCAAAGGATTCAGTAGATGCCAACGAACCTCAGCCTCTCCGCCGATCTAGTAGGGTTCCTCACCCACCTGAGAGATACTTCGGTTTCTCTATGACAGTGGAGCGAGGATTGCATCATGAGATGATGACCCAACTAGCTTCGAGCTGGCCATCAGGAGTAAGACTCTGTAAGAATGGCTGGATGCTTAGCGATCTGAGATGGAATCCATATACACCAACAAAGTATGGACTTTGGTTGCTATATCTGAAGGGTTAAATCCCCATCAGGAGCAAGTATATCTTGAGAAGATTACTTGGTGTACATGGAAAAGTTGAGACTTTCAAAGATAGACTTGTTAAAAGTTTGCATCATTGACCAGGTGTGGATAATGATGAAACCTTTTCAAGTAGCTATGCTTAAGTCCATCCAGATCCTACCTGCCACGGCTACATACCATGACTACGATATCTGGTGGTTGGGTGTCATGACAGCTCTTCTAAAATGATATTTTGGAAGAGAGTGTCTATAAGTACACAGCCAGAGGGCCTCGTAGACAGTGGGAGCAGCGGAAACGTGTGCAAGATGCTTTATAGGATAAAGCAGGCATCGCGGAGTTGGAACGTCTGTTTTGATGTGTTTGTCAAGGAAGTTGACATCATCAAAATGGTAGATGAACCTTGTATATACAAAAAGGTAGTAGGGAGTATGGTGGTGATCCTCGTAGAGTACGTGGATGACATACTCTTGATAAGAAAGGAGTTTCCTATGCTACGCTCGGTCAATCTCCGTTTATCACAATAATTCTCCATATAGGATCAAAGTGATACCTCCTTAATCATGAGTTTTGGATCTATGAGATAGATTTAATTGGATGTTAGGATTCTCACTAGTTGTAGTGAGATGGTATCAAGTGATCCTGGGGAGAATCACTGGAAGTGTTCCAGGATGATAAATACGACTGAATGTCAGTCGCAGGCATTGTCTTTACCCTCAGTAAAGGGACGGTATGTTGGAAGAGTTCCAAGCTAGATACCGTGGCATACTAGACGATAAAGGCACGATACATCGCTACTCAAGATGCTACTAAAGAGGATGTTTGGATGTATAATGGTTCATGAGATGAACTATGTTCCTACCATTGTGTGACAATGGAGTTGTGGCTTATGCCAAGGAACGCTGGTCCCATCAGTGATCCAGACATATTCTAAGGCAGTATCACCTGATCGTGGAGATGGTTGATCTCCAGAGTGATCGAGGCAAGGAGAGCAGACTTAGAGGATAACGCAGCGGATCCACTCACGAATGCCTATTCCCAGAGAGAGACTTTTATGGGATGGTTGAGTATGAGATACTACAACCACTGCTACAGATGGCCCTAGTGCAAGTGGGAGATTGTTGGTTATATGTATGCCCTAGAGGCCATTACTGTACATTGGATGTATATTGTAGTGGATGCTGGGACATATATAGGGAAGACTTTCTTGCTCGACATGATAGTATGTTATCTGGTTGCTCTTTACCTTAACGTGTGCACTGATTGTCTCTCTGTTACATGTTGGTAAAGCCCTTAGGATGTGTACTTGACTACCTGGACTATGATGCGGATCATACTAGTGGGGACAAGGTAGTCCATAAGTACATCCTTCAAAGTCCCTAGTCGTGGGTGTATCGAGACGGGGCATCGATATACCAGAGTAGACTAGCGTGTACCTTCTCGACCCATACAGATGGGCGATGGATGATCCCATATCCATCGGTGTTTGACATCAGAGATGATATACGGGTGCTCAGTAGAGACTGGGTACACTGGACGGACTCGCCGAGAACTCCCAGATGGTATTATACCTCACGTCAGATGGCAGTTCTCTGGTGACACTGGTACAGAGTAGTCTGTTGACCCGAGATCGTCATAGAGTCTTGTGTGGTTCCCACTGTGCTTTGATTTCCATCTTACCACATCCAAGAGGGCGTGCAAAACGGTGGTTTTTGGGTACAGTCCCGAGTCACATGGAGACAATGAGCGATAGGAGGGGATTCGTCTCTCCCGGTATAGGGAGTTGATGTTGCGCTGTGTTCGATTGGCTATAACAGGAAATCCCTGGCCAGGGTTGCTGAGATTTACTGGTAAGTGTTACCAGTAGTTTCTCGAAGTGTTATAGACCTCATATCGACACGACTTATTGAGCTATTGGGGTCTGACGTTTACCACCCCTAGGCGAGATATGCGACATATCAGACGATCAGACCGGACTGTACGGTAGTGTTACTGGTCGGATTCACTGGAGTGTGAGCGGGCTTGCTCGTCGATCTTCAGATCGCTCAATACCCGGGTGGCCATTACGTTTGGCAGACCGCTTGCGGCTTGTGGGTGTTTGATATGATCATCATCTGCTGCCGGCGTATTGACGAGTCTTTAGAGTCCTACACAGAGGTTTCCTGGCTCAAGCGAAACGAAATAGGAGCGCATATGAGATATGTGCGGGACCGAGAATGATACCAGTATGTGATACTGTATTCGATTCTCGCGATATGTGACATTGATCGGTTATATGCGATATAGCCGGCATATCGGATCAAGTGTTGATTCGATAAGTTGTTACTGTTGATATTAGTCGGTTATATGCGATATGACCGGATCATTAAATCAAGTGTTGATTTAATGATTTAATGTATAATTATATATTTGATATATTACTTTGCATTAACTAGTATCGGTTCACTTTAAATGGATTTTCTCGCTCGGATGTGCGCATTGCATATGCGATATGATTTTGTGCACTTGATTGTATCATGATTGATGATACATGCTTCATGGTTAAGTGTAAAGAATTAAACCAAGGTTAAATTGTTGATTAGGGTTTTACTTATTCATTCATCTTATTTATTTATTCATTTTGAATAAATTGGAAGATAAATGAATGGTGGCTTCTTTTGTTTTATGTTAAAGCTTCATGAAGCTTTGACTTGATGACTTTTTTGTTCTCATCCTTAACCCTAACCATCAACCCAACCTTAGTCAATTCTCTACACTTAACTAAGGTAAAGATTATGATAAGTATTGTATTATTTTCTATTTATCAAATTGAACTTATCATATTCTTCATCTTCTTCTTCTTCTTCACTTCAAGAAAAGCTTCACAAGCTTTAATGGCAAAGTGAGAATTAGAGTGAGAAATCCAATTCTAAAGTTTACCCACTTCCTATTTCTTCATCCTCTACCTCTTGCCAAGTAGTAGAGTGTGTTTACTTCACAAGTTTCTTGACTTGATGAAGTCGGAGCTTGATTTAGCGATGCCTCGACGTAGATCATCTTCGGCATGGACATCGACGACCTAGCTCGCTTATTCTCCGACGAAGCCGACTCTAGAGCCCGGATTCTTTTTGGACAGCGAAGGCACTTCGTTGCGGAGCAATGGAGGTGGACAAACGGATCTACAAAGGTTGTAATTCCGTATTCCCTTAGTTAATGGTTAACTAGTTATCTTTTCGCCTATGTATATCTAGCAAACGATCCGTTCTAGGGTTTGTAGGCACCGTAATTTTTGAAATTAGCATGTTAGATGCCTTGTGAGACCTCACCAGAGTGCCTAGGAACCCTTCACATATCGCATATAACCGACTAATATCAATGTGTATCAATGTATCGAATCAACACTTGATTCGGTAACCCGGCTATATCACATATAACCGACCGATGATACAAATCGCGAGAATAGAATACAGTATCACATACTGGTATTATTCTCGGTCCCGCACATATCTCATATGCGCTCCTATTTCGTTTCGCTTGAGCTAGGAAACCCCTGTGTAGGACTCTAAAGACTCGTCAATACGCCGGCAGCTGGTGATGATCATATCAAACACCCATAAGCCTCAAGCGGTCTGCTAAACGTAACGGCCACCCGGGTATTGAGCGATCAGAAGATCAACGAGCAAGCCCGCTCATACTCCTGTGAATCGAACGAGTAACACTACCGTACAGTCCGGTCTGTTCGTCTGATATGTCGCATATCTCGTCTAGGGGTGGTAAACGTCAGACCCCAATAACTCGATAAGTCGTGTCGATATGAGGCTCATAACGGGTCGAGAATCTACTGGTAACACTTACCAGTAAATCCCAAAAACATCCTTGGCCAAGGACTTCCTGTTATAGCCAATCGAACACTGCGCAACATCAATTCCCTATACCGGGAGAGACGAAACCCCTCCTTTCGCTCATTGCCTCCATGTGATTCGGGACTGTACCCAAAAGACACCTTTTTGCACGCCCTCTTAGACGTGGTATGATGGAAATCAAAGCACAGTAGGAATCACACAATACTCTATGACGATCTCGGGTCTACAGACTAACCTGTACCAGTGTCACCAGAGAACTGCCATCTGACGTAAGGTATAATACCATATGGGAGTTCTCGGCGAGTCCGTCCAGTGTACCCAGTCTCCACTGAGCACCCGTATATCATCTCTGATGTCAAACACCAATGGATATGGGATCATCCATCGCCCATCTATATGGGTCGAGAAGCTACACGCTAGTCTACTCTGGTATATCGATGCCCCATCTCGATACACCCATGACTAGGGACTTTGAAGGATGTACTTATAGACTACCACGTCCCCACTAGTATGATCCGCATCATAGTCCAGGTAGTCAAGTACACATCCTAAGGGCTTTACCAACATGTAACAAAGAGACAATCAGTGTACACGTTAAGGTAAAGAGTAACCACATAGCATACTATCATATCGAGCAAGAAAGTCATCCCTATATATGTCCAAGCATCCACTACAATATACATCCTATGTATAGTAATGGCCTCTAGGGCATACATATAACTAACAACGAGTTGAGAGACGAAGGCGATTCGTCAGATTGATACGCCGTCGCAGGCCCAGTAGAGTTGAAGATTTCTAGGGTGGAGAGTCTTATTCAGATCTAGAGTAGATCGATCCAGAGATAACGTAGTTCGTGGAATGATCCGATAGGAGATCCGTAAGTTGACCAGCTTCAGATAGAGGACCTCACCCAGATGCGTTGTGAGTTGATCGAGAACGGACGAGTATTGAGTATTCCTCCGATGGTTGGGACGAGTTCCCGAGGATGTGTTCGGCTAGATATCGTCTACAGAGCGATGAAGATACCGAGTTCATGATTTTGAGTCCGTGTGAGAGAATCCGGATTGACTGTAGCCGAGAACATTTACAGTACGCAGATAGCATGACGTGACGTCGAAGAGGACGATGATACAGACGAGTGGAACAAGTGGTTCGTGCGAGATGCTGACGAGCTGTTGTTACTCCCCGTCGAGATTAGAGATCTGATGTGTATACAGGGGCGTTGGGATACGGCCAGTTCTCGAGGAAATGCTGTGATTAGAACGCAGATATCCAGAAAGCGATAAAGGATTATGTGAGAGTACCAGCCTCCGTATAGTTCATAGGCGAGATCGGAAGAGACCTTGAGCAGGTTCCTTTCAGGACACTAATGCAATAAGATTTGCACCGAGGATTTGATGTATCACGAGTATTCAGAGGGCTAGAGGCCGACGCCAGTGACGTGCTGCTTTATGAGTGGTCATGATAATTGACCGAGAGTTGACCAGAGGGGTACTAGAGCGTATCGTTTCCGTTAGTACACCGGACCGGGCTGTTAAGCCGTTGGATTGCGAGATTGGTAATCCATAGAGAAATGAAGACCCAGAGACAGAAGACGCCAGACCGTGAGCAGGAGGTAAGCGGATGTTCTTGCTCTGCCAGTTTTTAGCGCACCGACTTTTGCGACATTATAGGAGGTGTACCTCAATGTCATTTGTTGCGATTTGCGTTTGTGACCCGAGTATCACGCTTATATCGCTTGGATATGAGTTTTGATGATGAGTTTCTTGATATTGATTTCGTGCACCATGGCTGCACCTACTGGGTACTTACATTTTTGTGCATGGTTATTGCACTTGATATGTGTTTTATACACCGTTGTGTTGGTTTATGATTTGTGCATATTTATTGCACTTGATGTCGGTTTTGTGCTTTGGCTGCACGTATTTATGATTTCGTGGATTTTATACGGTTGATTGAGATTTTATTCGTGCATATGGTATGCACTCGATTTGGTTTTTGCACTCGGTATAGCTTATATGTGCTTGCAGTGCATTGATACATGTTCTGTGCACATAGTGGCACACGTTTATGATTTTATACACCTTGGTACACTTGGTGTTGTTTTTATATGAATTTTAGTTATTGATGAGTTTTCGTGTACTGGATGCACTGTATTTGTATTTCGTGCACTGGATGCACCGGATTTGTATTTCGTGCATTTGTTGCACCAGATTCGTATTTCGTTCATTTGTTGCACTAGATTGTTATTTCGTGCATTTGTTGCACTAGATTGTTATTTCGTGCATTGTTGCACCAGCTTGGTATTTCGTGCATTGGTTGCACCGGATTTATACTCCGTACCTTGGTTGCACCCGATTTATGTCTTTGAGCATTTGTGTTATCTGATTTGTGTTTTCGTGCGCGTTGTCACTTGCCGTTCGTTTTCGTGCATGCTTCTGCACTAGATACTTTTCACGGACTGACGCGCTTGGGTTGGATTTTTGCGCATATTAGGCGCTTGATATTGGATTTTGTGCGCATCGGATGCACTTGAGTGAGATTTTATTCGTGCATGTGGGATGCACTTGATTTCGATTTCATTTGTGCTTGACGGATGCACGTGATTTGGATTTTCGCGCATGTTGGACGCATGATATGAGATGTGATTTTGTGCACACCGGATGCACCCGATTGGTATTTTTATTGTGCATGTTAGTTGCACTGGACAGATGTTGTCGTGCACACCCGTTGCACTGGACAGATGCTTTCGTGCACACCCGTTGCACTTAGTTTTGGTTTTGTGCACATTCATAGCACTAGTATTTGGATTTGATTTCCGTGAGCACCAGACGCACGTGATTGTTGGATACGCCTTTCGAGGCTGATTTTGCTCTTGAGCACTTTGTTTTCATGATGGGTGCTATGTTACGTAGTAGCCGAACATGACTGATTTGAGGACAGTACCTGAGTACTTTGCATGCATTAATAAGGTTAACCAGAGGTTTTCAAAAAAAAAGGAGCTATAGTCTCTCTATTTCTTACGTGTGCGTAAGCGACACGAACGTTTACAAAAGAAAACCATTGGGATATTTTAGAAAGGGCGGAACGTATAGTTTAGCAAAACCTATATGAACATATGTTTATTACCTTACAAATGAGCGTCCGTCACTTGTGCCGTGAGTTACGCATCACACGACGATTCAGAAAGGATTTTGCATGAGTTTTATTCAGTTCTTGAAAGTTTTCCAAAGATGCGTACTATACACGTATTATAGTATTTGACTAGTGTATATTGGATTTCTGTAGTGGATTTCGGGATCTGTATCTCCATTATAACTACGATGATATGCGTGCGAATCCGATAATTTGCGTGACGCTTGACGGAGTTCGATTTTGAGTTTCGTACTCGTTTTCATGCGCACGCGATGCGCTGTGGTATTTCTATATCTTCCGTGATTTCGGAGCCCCGTTGATTTGAGCTGATTATTGAAATTTTTTAGATTTTGGGGGTTTAAATTTAAATTTGGGGACCGAATTTATTTAAGGGGGGAAGATTGTAATATTTTAGAAAATATAAAATAATATTTTTGGAATTTAATATTAAAATAATATATTTGCCGAAAACTGCCCGATTTGCGAAATTGGGGTTTTCGAAAAAGAGTATAAATATATACTAGTAATTGTGAAATAATTTTGAAATTAAAATGATTTATTCATTTAAAAATATATTTAAAGGATTTGGCATTTTTAAAATCAATTATATGCAGTTTGGGTAAAAACCCGATTAGTGCACTGCTAATCGCGATTAGGCCAAATCCGTGTTTCTACAGTTTTCCATGGCTAGTGCACCATGTCATGTTGCATTTTGGTTACATGTTGTTTTCTTGTGTTGTTTTTGGAGTATTATGTGATTTGGTTTTAAAAATAAAGAGAAAAGGGTAAAAGGGTAAATAGATGAGAGAGTGGGTGAGAATAAGAGGAGGAGGAGAGAGAGGGCAGCCATGTCTACTTCATTTCCCCCATTGTTTTTCCTTCTTCATCTTACTCCACTCACTTCCTTCCACCTTCACCCCAAGATCCATCTCAAAAACCTTGCCAAAACCCTCTACCCCTTTCACAAAAAATGATCATCTCTTCATCCTCTACATAATGGACCAAGAAAAGTTGGATTTTGATGACTTTGTGAAGCTAGGGTTTCTCTTGAGTTTCATCCATGAGGTATAATCCAATCCATTTAGTTTAGTTTATGTTTTCCTAGCATACTAGTTAGTTTAGAATTGGTTTAAGGTGTGGGTTGGTGAAATTGGAAAATTCAAGAGAGGGTTTGGGTGACTTGTGGACTTGTGAGCTGTAGTGAGGGTGTACAAGACCCTAGAGATCGATTGGTGGGCCTAGAACAGAGAATACGGATTTAAGAAATTCACCCGTGTCGGTTTTGTGAGGTTTAGTGTGCCTACAGTGAATCTGGAGCGACCCGAGAAGTTTTTGAGTTAAACAAACAACTCTAGAGACCAAATTGGACCGATAGGAGACCACCCTGACCAGACGAGCCCCAACAGAGACATCTGGGCCGAGCTGGCCGGATTTTAAGGCCATGTGGCCGGCCAAATTGTGATGGTTGGGTTCCAGGTTGTTCCAGTAACTCATACACTCCATATATAACACTCTATACTTGTTTGTTTTGCTTCAATTGACCTGAGTCAAAATCTGGGAGCACTTTGGTGTGATTTTTGAATATGTTTTCCGTATTTTGAATGCTTGGTTTTAGTGTTTGATATTGTATTGGGTCGTTGGATGTTTGTACGTCAACGACGAGGGTTTTTTGGTTGTTTTTGCATACGTAGGCTATAGGTTCTAACCTATGAGCGCACCGTGTTCCGTATCGATTTTCCGGGTTCGATTTTAATAGTGATTGCGATTGTGTATTATTGTAGGTACCTTCACGTGGATTCCGAGGCGATGGAGCATGGCGTCATCGACTTCAGCAAGCAAGGATCAATGTGAGTAGATCTATATCTATGGGGGAAGTCGGGTGGATGTCGTATAGCACCCCCGAAAGCTTTTGATGGAAATCGATTCATAGAATATGGTTAAGGAAACCTAGATTAGAAAACTATGGATAGGGTTAGGAAGATAGTTAGAGATGATATGAATGATGGAATATGTATATTGAGATATGAGATGAAAGCTTTAGGGATATGAAAAGTGAAAGTGAATTACGACTTATAGATAGGTAGCTACACTAGAATAAGCCTTGAGATTTAGAGTAACATGAAACTAATTTAGTAAGGTAGAATGTATATATAAAATTGACTTAATGCGATGAAAGGAAATACAATGTGAGATGATGACTTGATGATATGTTGGTATACGTATGCGAGTCGATAGGAGATGATTGATACCTTTGCCGGTCCCCTGATATGAGATTGTTATGGATGTGACCTGGGACATTGATATATATATATATATATATATGTTGTGAATCTTGAGTGATATGTCATACGAGACGTTAGGTCCGTACCCTCATAGTCATATAGGTTGATAGGATCCCTGATGGTTTAATGCTGCCGTACGATGATTTTCCGTACGTGATGAGTTTGACTTGATGATTGATCCATACCCTTGACTAGAGGATGCCGTACGATGGATTATACCATACATGATGTTGTGAGGCTAGATGCCGATTGATAGATTCACCGACTCTGACATATTATAGACAGGTATACCTTTAACATTGAGCTTACGATTTATTTATGCTACGCACATGTCATTCTCATTGCATCATATATACCTGTGCTAGTACACCTACACCATTATCGATAATGCGTATGCTACACTTACACAGATTGGCCGGCTCACACACTTCATCATCGATAATTTCCATGTCACTACACAGTAGGATTGCTGCATCATGATATGACTCCTTGCATAATTTACTTGCTATAGTTGCATATGCACCTTTATACGATGTTGCATTGTACTTTGGAGAATTTAGGAACCGCAAGATATATTTTAAAAACTGGATTTATTTAAAAGAGCGGGTTCCCCCTGATATGTGCATATTATTATTCCATGTTGCATGATATACGGATATGCTTACATTTCTGTTATATGTCGCATACATCATGCTTTACGATTATACGCATTGAGATATGCTGTTTTTATGAGATTTCTGGATTTGAGAACCGTGGTCATTTTAAAAGAAAGTATGTATTGTTTTAAAAACCCGGTTTCTCTTGATATGATATTTCAGTGCGTCCACCATGCGTTTTCTCGGTTCTGAGATGTGTGTGATATGTGAAACCTGATTCGAGGAGTTGGATGATCCGTTTGCGGGTTCATGGTGGACCCGGTATGGTACCTCGGGGGAGAGAGAGAGATTTTGTGGGGATGACGATGAGCCTAGCAGGGAGAGCACTACCTACCGGTGATTGGTTGGACCTGGCGGTTATCCGGAGGATACCGACCGAAGTCGAGAGATGGATATGGGCCATCCCATTCTGCCGGAGCCCGCGGTCCGATCCCGCAGATGGAGTCCGAGGGCCGATCCGGACTGACGGAGCCCGAGATATGAGGATTTACGTGTCGATGCTGGACACGGGTTTCATGATGTTTCGAGTGTCGATGCTGGACACTCAGGTTCCATGATTTTGATGTGTCGCGAGGGACACACATTGATTTATATCCTCATACCTTCATGCATATGCTTTTATGATGTTTACATGCGTGATGTTGTTGTGTCATTGGTTGACACGCGGACGAGATCCACATGCATACTGGCATTGATTATATGGTTGGATGATATCCGCATGCATATATACATTGAGTATTGTTGGCACATATGCCGTTACAGTCACCCTAGATATCATAGTATTACCTTTATGATACAGTTGACCTAGGAGTCGTTGTTTATTCGATTTTTACCTGTTGATATTTTTCTACTCACGAGTTAGAAACTCACCCCCGTTGTGCCACAGTTCTTGCAGGTTGACCGCATGGATCAGTAGCGGTATCGCTGGCACACATTTGCATTCGGGTGATTGCTTTGGTAAGTGGTACATATTGGATCATACCCCTCTTGTATTTATTATTCATATTGTATCTAGTCAACTCCATCAATCAAACTAGTATTTGTATAAGTATTGAGACTTAGTGAGACTTGTGGTTGCGAGACTTAGAGCGAGGGGTATTCCGCTACTTGTGGTTTTGATGTCTTGCTTAATTCTTTATCTTTTGTGTTGAACTTCGCCGTTGGGCGTCGTATACTTATATTTATGCTTTGCGTGGTTGTGGATCCGCCGATTGGCGAAGAGCTAGCTCCCGCTTGGGGATGCCTTTATATTATCATGCATTATGGTTTTGGATCACAAAAATACAAAGGTGGTGTTGCCCAAATTTTTAAAAGTCGAAACATGTTTTCAACTAGTAACACCCACTTGCATTTTTATGTTCCATTGTTTATGTATTTAGGAAAACTTTTGATTTCATCATACATTATTTTCAAAACTTCACCTCTTTTATTTTCTTAAAAAGGTTTATATTTCTGGGTTTTGGCTTACTTGAATTACGTTACGCCTATAGACGTGGCGTGATTTAAGTGCTGGTCACAAGCTAATATTTTGGGTCGTGACAGTACCTCACCGGGTCCACCATGTACCCGCAGACGGTGCATCCTCCTCCTCGAATCGGGTATGTGTACACTCGTGGCTCAAGAACCGAGAAAACTCATGGTGGACACTACACACATCATGTCACGAGAAAACGACAATTTCTATTTAAAAATTTATATAAGTTTTATGAAATTCCTTTGCGGTTTTCCCCAAATCCAGAAATCTCATGAATACGGAAATCTCCAAGAGAATCACAATATATGCAGTATACAATGAGATAATAAATACCGACATAAAGCCAATGATCAGTGCATAACTAGAATGTACGGATGCAAATGCATGCGGTATTCTAAGTAAGAGATACTATGTCTTTACTTGCATTTAAGATTATGAATGTAAAACAATGCTACATCTACAGACTATCAGATTATATGAATGGAGTAAAGGTTTTCTAGTGTGTACGTGGCATGGTAATTACCGATGATAATGTGTGTGAGCCGGCAAGCAAGTGTACGTGCAACATACGCATCATCGGTAATGGTGCTGGTGTCCTAACAGACGAGCTCATAATAGCAAAAGAAGACACATGTATATATGAAATGCAATGAGAGCAACATGAATATAACGGAAAAGTGAATAGTAAACACAACATAATAAAATATACATATCTGTATACGAGTCATACATTTTTAGTGTTTGAAATAGCACGAATCGTGGTTTTTAGAAAAGTAGGGGCTACGATATTTTTGAGAAAAGATATGTCCATTGAAAATCCGTAGCATCCCTCGGAACATCTTTTGAAAATACTCACGATTCGTTAGTTTTGAAAATAGGCATGACTCGAGCCTAGTCTAACATCTACCCAATCAACTAAAAGACTAAACTAAGAAACTAGTCGAAAGGTAATAAGAAATTTATATTATCCTGAGCCGATATATCTAATAGTCGGCGATCCAGCCTCATATCAACACGTACGGTAATAATACGTTATACCACATCGTCGAGTCAAGAGTGCGGATCAATCATCATATATATACCTCGTACGGTAAAATCCATCGTACGGCATCCCCAAAATCGAGGGTACGGGTCAAATATCACATATACATCATCATTTATACGGTATCATCATCGTACAATATCATGATCAGGGGTGCGGTTCTAAAGTCTCGTACATTCTAATATCATCAATTCGCATACATATCGCCGAACGATCCATCATAATATCATATCATATACAATATCACGACTTAATCACATATGAAAATCTTACGGCATCATACCCGATCATATCGACTCATCTCCATGTATCATGTACTATCCTCATCACACGTGTATGTGTGTGTGTGTGTGTGTATAAACCTACACACATTCATACACACACACACACAAAATCAAGTGCGTGCGCGCGTGCGTATGTGTGTGACTGCTCATATCCTAAAGTTCAAGACTAAAGTAAAATTCCTCTGCAACAATCTTATTCTAATCCTATGGCTTCCTAAGACCTTATTCACTAAGTATCCAAATCATGTGTCAACAGATATATATAATACATATGTACCACCTATCCTACGGTTGCGGGGGTGCTATACGCTATCCACCCGACTTCCTCTGTAGATATACATCTACTCACCTCGATCCTCGCTTTCCGAAGTCGATGACGCCTTGTCCTCCCTTGTCTTCCCGAAAATCCATGTGAAGGTACCTACAATTCAACGCATATCGTATCGACATCAAAATCAAGTCCAAAAATCGATATGGCAAACGAAACATACATAGGTTAGAACCTATGGTCCACACATGCAAAAATAACCAAATAACTCTCGACATTGACGTACAAACGTCAAACGACCGAGTCAAAACTAAAATACCCAAAAACCAAGTTTCAAAAGTCGCAAAATATCGTCAGAAATCAAGTAAAACGACTATATATTTTTATTAATGTAAAATTAGATTTTTTTTGCATACAAGGTAGGTCTATTTATCTAAAAAGTGAGCTACAAACCAAGTTTCAGACCCTAACTCAAAAATTGGGCCGCAAATTGCGGCCAAATCGATTAAAACGGCGGCCAAAATATGAACGCTTGGGCTTGGGGTTTTAGGGTAGCTTCCTAGTGGTCTGCACATCTCACTATATTTGCAAAATAGTTTTCAGGGTCTCCGGGTGTAACACCTTAGGATAAGGGTTAGTGAATAATTATAATTAAATAATGATTTTTAATAAAGAGTTTACCAAATTGTGTTTTAAATATTTTTCCTAATTTAATAAATATTTTTCCAAAATTTTCCTAGGCTTGCACACATATGTGCATGTAAACTAGGGTTTTTAAATCAAGCAAATACTATAATTATTAACCATGGTGGGTTAATTGGGGGATTAATTCTTTTGGGTTATAAGCAAGTTTAATTAATTAGTTAAACTAAAAGATTACTTTAATTTGAATTTTAGGGTTTAGTGTTGACTTGTGTGAGAGAGAGAGAATGCATCATGGCTTTAGGCCATGCTTGCATTAAATGAGGTGAGAGAGAGAGAGGGTTGACAATTGAAGCAATTATTTCCTCTCATTTCTTTTCTTTGTTTCTCTCATAACCCTCACATTCTCACACACACACACACTCTTACCTGAACCAAGCAGCAGCAGAAGCACAAGCAGCAGCAGAAGCACAAGCAGCAGCAGCAACATTCAGCAACAGCAGCAGCAGAGGCAGTGAGCAGCAGCAGCAGCCCCAGATCCCTGTGCAGCGACTCCCCTTCACTTCTTCTCCTTCCTGCAGCTCCCTTGGGTCGAAAGTGAGGTATAATCCCTAGCTTGCTTCACTAGTTTGCCTTGTTAGTGTAGTTTTGCATCGGTTATAGGATTTTTGTGTGTTTTAGTGCGATATGGGATGTTTAGTGTGAACTTTGTGCTAATGAGGTTTAGATTAGTTCCACTAAGATGCCTGAGGTTGGTTGTGATCATGTAAACTTAGTCGAACCCCGATTACACTAAAATACCACCAGTTTCTTGTGTGATGCAAAATGTCGTATTTGGGCAAAATGTGAGCTTTCTGGATCTGCTATTGACCCGGTGAGTGCAGAGTGAAATTGTGGATACTGTAGCATGGTGGAGAGGAGCTGATACCATAGGTGCAACCCGACCCCCTAACTCCCCACTTTGGCCGCCAAAACCGCCATTCTGGCCGCAAATTGCGGCCAGACAGGAAGGGTTTTGGGTGTTTTTGGGTTCTGTAGGTTTGTTTTTGTGTGTAGGGTATTTTGGTATATATATATTTTAAAGATCATTCATGTAGGAAAATCTGGGACCAAATACCTGTTTTGCCGTTTTTCTAAACCTTCGCGACACGCGCGATACGTGAGTAGGTTTGGGGTTCTGCGTATCGCGGCGCGTCGGGGTAGTTTCGTGGCGCGTGAGTACACGTTTTAGCGTATCGCGCACACGCGCGATTGGTTTGCGACACGGGTTTCTTGTTGGATTATAATGTCGCGTTTTGTGACTTAAGCTTATGTATGATATGTATATGTGATTCTAGGTTCGCAGGCCAGTGAGACGGACGCTGCGAAGAAGGGCAAGCAAGTGGTTGGATACACTTAGCGCGAGACACGGTGAGTAGATTTCACATCTACGGGATATCGCCCGCATGGCGTTATGCGTCAGGGCTGATAGGATCTTAGTATTACATATTGCATTTCCCTGCTATGTGTTATTGATATATGCTAGAACTGTTAGAACACCACACTATTACTAACGGTTTATGTTGCACGAGCACTATTTACATGCTACACACACACCGTTAGTAATTGCCATGCCACACTCACTGTAGAACTGCCATGATTATACTGTTGTATTATTGCTGTAATTCATTTTACATGTGATTGATGTATATTGTACCTCGCATTGGATTTTACTATTGGTATTGGATTTTCATGTGATTTCTGTTTTGAGGACCGTGGAATTATTTAAGGAAAGATATGTTATTTTGAAAAACCCGGTACCTCGTGATATGATATTTCGGTGTGTCCACCACGCGTTTTCTCGGTGCTGAGACGTGTGCTTGAAACCCGATTCGAGGAGTGGATGTTCCGTTTGCGGGTTCGTGGTGGGCCCGGTATGGTTCCCCTCGGCGAGATGATCGATGGGATTTGCCGATTGAGCCTGGAGGCGGGCGAGTACCTACCGGTGATTGGTTGGACCTGGCAGTTGTCCGGAGGATACTGACCAGAGTCGAGTGATGGATGCGGGATGACCGTGCTGCCGGGGCCGAGGGCCGATACCGCAGACGGACCCCGTGGGGCCGGTCCAGATTGACGGCGCCCGATACTTGAGGATTTACGTGTCGATGCTGGACACGGGTATTTATGATGTTTTGGGTGCCGATGTTGGGCACTCGTGATTCTTCCGAGATATACAGGATTTGAGGGCCGATGGGTGTGCCGGCGCCTGAGTATATGTGGGATTCGGGTGCAGTTTGAGGCACCGATCATTGCTTTCCATGTTGACATAGTCCATGTAGATATTATTTACCCCATACTCAGTGTTGATTACTATTCATCTCATCCTGTGGCATTTACCTGTTAGAGTACATGCATTACTATTGTATCCACTGTTGACATGCATTGATATCACCTGCTGGCATTAGTAGAGCCACGCTATATGTGCATGCCTGCGATCACCTTTATATGTTATCTCTATTCACGAGTTGGCAACTCACCCCCGTTGTGCCACAGTGTTTGCAGGTTGCCCTTGGGAGTAGTCACGGCTGGCTGTTTTCCTCATCTTTCGGCACAGATACCCCTTTTGAGCAGAGATAGCCCTTTTGCTGTTTAGGTGGGTTTTGTACGGTATCTGTTATATTTCAGTTGTACATTGATGTATCTAGTATTCTCCATCTACCTTCTGTATTGACTTAGAAACAGTTGTGAGGACGATATGTATGATTTTTTATTCTGGAGTCGAGCTCGCATGTGAGCCGACGTTACTTTATGCAGCCTTATCTTTTATGATATTGTCCTTGTTTTACTGTGTATTCTTCGCTACGGCGTCGTATATCACATTGTGATGCTTTATTCATGTCACTTGTTATTTCCGCTACACCGTACTTTTACCCGACTTTCGGGGCTAATGTTTTAAAAAGGAAATGTTACCAAAATTATAAAACTCATAACTTGTGAACTAAAAAAGGGATTTCTACTAAATAAATGGAAGTTTTTCAGACCTTTACTATTGCTTTTACAAAACGTTTTAAATCACTCTATTTATTGGTTTTGATTTCTGGGTTCGGCTTACTTAGCCGCGTTACGCCTGTAGACGTTGCGTGGTTAAGTGCCGGTCACGAGTCGAATTTTCGGGTCGTGACAAAGTTGGTATCAGAGCGTAGGTTTTACCTTCGGAGTGTAGGATGACCCTGGTATGATGGAGTAGGTAGCTGCGGCAGGGTAGCGTAGCGTGCGTATGTTCCGCGGCATACTCACGACACGGTACTCCGCTTACGCGACCTTAGGACTTGTTGATTTGATTCCTCCTTATATTCTTGTGATTCGATTTCCGTGTTCTTATCGAATCCGAATTTTCTTTCAGCCAATATGCCGCCTAAGACTACGAGGGCACAGAGAGCGGCCGCGAGGGCCGAGATTCGTGTTGACTCGTCCGAGACGAGGACTGATCCGGGCAGTACGCCGGTTATACCTGAGCAGGCTGTTCCTGCCGTGACAGAGCAGATCGCCTCGTTAGGGGCTGGTATGCAGGAGATGCGCCAGATGATAGGGTCGCTAGTTGAGACGCTTCGAGCGCAGCGACCAGAGGTAGCTCCACCAGTTCCAGAGACCGCGATGGTGCCTACCGCACAGCCAGTTGCCCCTGCAGCCACGGAGGTGATTACAGTATCGCTATCAGAGTTCATGAGGCTGAAGCCTCCGGTTTTCACAGGCACCGATACAGCCGAGGACCCTCAGTCTTTCATCGACAGGATGGCCAGGATATGCCGTTCCCTCAGATGTGCAGATGCGAGATGGGTTGAGTTCGCGAGCTTTCGCCTGGAAGGTCTTGCGCAGAAATGGTGTGATTCCGTGGAGAAGGGCAGAGCAGCAGGTCTTCCTCCTATGACCTGGACGGAGTTCGTGACTATATTTCTAGCCCGTTTCCTTCCCCGGAGTGTTAGAGATGCCCGAGCACGCAGGTTTGAGTCCTTGCGCCAGACGCCAGGGATGACAGTGGCAGAGTATGACGTACTGTTTACAGAGCTAGCAGTCTACGCCCCACATTTAGTGGCCACCGAGGAGTTGCGAGTCCGGAGATTTGTTCGAGGCTTGATTTCACCAGTGTTCCTTGCGATCAGCGCGCAGCACTACGAGACTTATGCAGCAGCTGTAGACGCAGCCCTAGTGGTCGAGGAGCACCTTGTTGAGACCTCGGTATTTCCAGAGCCGAAGAGAGTTCGTACCAGTATTTCCGCACGGAGGCAGTCATTCAGACGCCGCGACAGGTATCGTTCCGGTACGAGGGGTAGCAGAGATTCGGGACGGGGTCGGATGTTTAGTTCGTATCCCCAGGACGGTCAGCAGTCGCCGCGGGGTTGCTACAGATGTGGCAGCCTACTTCACCTCGTTCGAGATTGTCCAGAGACACACCGGAGGGAGGCGGCAGCACCGCATGTTACCTTACCACCTTCACCACCCCAGAGGACGTTGCCCGTTGTGCCTACCGTTGCTCCACGCCAGACTTATGCACAGAGAGGTCGTGGACGTGGAGGAGTTGCTCAGAGAGGGCGAGATGACCGAGGCATAGGTCAGTCGGTTACAGGTGGTGGACAGGCGAGGGTCTTTGCTTTGACACATCAGGACGCGCAGGCGTCCAATGCAGTGGTTTCAGGTATCCTTCCTGTATGTTCAGTTGATGCACATGTATTGTTCGATCCCGGATCCACACACTCGTACGTATCCACGCACTTCGTGCCGAGTTTGGGTAGAGAGTCTGGCTTACTTGATCAGCCGCTTGTGGTGACTACTCCTGTGGGAGAGTCGTTTGTTGCTAGGCACGTGTTCCGATCCTGTATCGTCTGTATTGGCGAGAGAGAGTTGCCTGTCGACTTGATCCTTCTGGAGATGCTGGACTTCGACGTTCTTTTGGGCATGGATTGGTTAGCCACGTGCTATGCTTCTGTGGACTGCCGCGAGAAGACAGTTAGATTCTGTTTTCCCGGCGAGTCGGTTTTTGTTGTGTTGGGGGACCGTAGTGCCGCCCCTCACAGTGTGATTTCTTCTTTTCGCGCTGGACAGCTTTTGAGGAAGGGATGTCAGGGATTTCTCGCTTATGTTCGCGATGCTCGCGCTACAGAGGTTCCGTTGGATCAGGTTCCGGTTGTTAGCGAGTTTCCTGATGTGTTCCCTGACGAGCTTCCTGGGTTGCCGCCCGAGCGCGACATTTCTTTCTGTATTGATCTGATTCCTGGTTCGGGGCCTATTTCTATACCGCCCTATCGGATGGCCCCGGCAGAACTTCGTGAGCTGAAGGGTCAGTTGCAGGATTTGCTGGACAAGGGACTTATTCGACCCAGTGTTTCGCCTTGGGGTGCTCCAGTCCTGTTCGTCAGAAAGAAGGACGGCAGCTTGCGTCTTTGTATCGACTACCGCCAGCTGAACAGGGTGACAGTGCGGAACAGGTATCCTTTGCCGCGTATCGACGATTTGTTCGACCAGCTTCAGGGGGCAGGGTACTTTTCGAGGATCGACTTACGATCGGGCTATCATCAGCTGCGGGTTAGACAGGAGGACATTCCCCGGACGGCTTTCCGTACGCGCTATGGCCATTACGAGTTTTTGGTGATGTCGTTCGGACTCACCAATGCGCCAGCAGCCTTCATGGATTTGATGAACCGTATTTTCCGGCCTTATTTGGATCTGTTCATCATAGTCTTCATTGACGATATCTTGGTGTATTCCCGGAGTAGTGAGGAGCACGAGCAGCATCTGCGGGTTACATTGCAGACATTGAGGGAGCACCAGCTTTATGCGAAATTCTCCAAGTGTGCTTTTTGGCTAGACAGCGTGGACTTCTTGGGTCACGTGATTTCACGAGACGGTATATGTGTTGACCCGAGGAAGATCGAGGCCGTTCAGCATTGGCCCAGACCCACATCGGTGACGGAGATTCGCAGCTTTTTGGGATTGGCCGGTTATTACAGGCGTTTTGTGCAGGACTTCTCACGTATTGCTACACCGTTGACTGGGTTGACCCGGAAGGGAGTTCCCTTCGATTGGACGGAGGAGTGCGAGCACAGCTTTCAGCAGTTACGGACACGGCTGACGACGGCACCGGTGCTATCTTTACCTTCTGGACCGGGCGGATTTGTGGTCTTTTGTGATGCTTCTCGAGTGGGATTGGGATGCGTTCTGATGCAGCATGATAGAGTGATCGCGTATGCCTCGCGACAATTGAAGAAGCACGAGCAGAACTACCCCACTCATGATTTGGAGATGGCAGCAGTGGTCTTCGCACTTAAGATCTGGCGACATTACTTATACGGTGAGTCGTGCCAGATATTTACGGATCACAAGAGTCTGAAATACATATTCCAGCAGCGGGACCTGAACCTTCGACAGCGTCGATGGATGGAGCTAGTGAAGGATTACGACTGCGAGATCTTATATCACCCGGGCAAGGCAAATGTGGTGGCGGATGCCTTGAGCAGGAGGCCCGGGAGTAGTTTATCTTATTTGAGCGCAGTACATGGGCAGTCATCCGCAGATTGGCAGATATTATGCGACAGTCGAGTACAGTTCGAGTTCACGCCGATTGGAGGACAGATAGCGCATGTCCGTGCACGCCCACAGTTGATTGATCGTATACGAGAGGCACAGCTCAGTGATGGCCGATGTTCAGAGATCATGGCACAGATGGGACAGGACCGATTTTCCGAGTTCGTGATCGATGATCAGGGGATACTACGGTTTGGAGTCAGACTGTGCGTACCTGATGCTGAGGGACTGAGGCGTGAGATTCTTGAGGAGGCACATCGATCGGTATTTAGCGTCCATCCCGGTTCCACCAAGATGTATCATGATATGAGAGATGTTTACTGGTGGGACGGAATGAAGAGGGACATTGCAGATTTTGTATCGAGATGCCTGACTTGTCAGCAAGTCAAGGCTGAGCACCAGAGGCCCGCGGGAGAGCTCCAGCCGTTACCCATTCCAGAGTGGAAATGGGAACAGATTTCGATGGATTTCGTGGTGGGTCTACCCAGGACTAGTAAGGGGTATGACTCCATCTGGGTGATCGTGGATCGTTTGACGAAAGCGGCTCACTTCCTACCGGTGAAGACGACTTTCGGATTTACTCAGTATGCCCAGATTTATATTGACGAGATAGTGCGACTACACGGAGTCCCGACGTGCATTGTGTCCGACAGAGGCACCCAGTTTACTAGTAGACTATGGCAGAGGCTTCAGGAGGCTTTGGGCACTCGTTTGAGTTTCAGCACGGCTTTTCATCCGCAGACCGACGGACAGTCAGAGCGGACCATCCAGACTCTCGAGGACATGCTCAGAGCTTGTGTACTAGATTTCGGAGGTAGCTGGGATCATCATTTGCCCTTGGTAGAGTTCTCCTACAATAACAGCTACCAGGAGACTATTCAGATGGCACCGTTTGAGGCTCTTTATGGGAGGAAATGTAGGTCACCTACTTGTTGGACAGAGCTCAGTGAGAGCAGTATCTTAGGGCCACAGATCGTTGAGGAGACGACAGCGAAGATCCAGTTGATTCGCGATAGGATGAGAGCAGCGCAGAGTAGGCAGAGATCTTATGCAGACCGTCGACGACGCAGACTTGAGTTTTCTGTTGGTGATCATGTTTTCTTGAGGGTCTCCCCAATGAAAGGTGTGATGAGGTTTGGGAAGAAGGGGAAGCTTAGCCCCAGGTATGTGGGCCCCTTCGAGATCCTCGAGCGTGTTGGTGCAGTGGCTTACCGGTTAGCCCTTCCGCCCAGCTTTCCAGACGTGCACCCTGTATTCCATATTTCGATGCTCCGCAGATATCTACATGATCCTTCGCACGCGATTCAGCATCCGACGATCCAGCTTGAGCGTGATCTTTCCTATGCAGAGCAGCCGGTGATGATCTTGGATCGACAAGTGAAGAAATTGAGATCGAAGGAGATTCCATCAGTTAAAGTGCTTTGGCGTGGTCAGAACCGTGAAGAGGTCACTTGGGAGACCGAAAGCGAGATGATGAAGACGTACCCCCATCTTTTTGAAGGTAACCTTAGTTAGATTTTTGAAATTCGGGGACGAATTTCTTTAAGGGGGAGAGATTGTAACACCTTAGGATAAGGGTTAGTGAATAATTATAATTAAATAATGATTTTTAATAAAGAGTTTACCAAATTGTGTTTTAAATATTTTTCCTAATTTAATAAATATTTTTCCAAAATTTTCCTAGGCTTGCACACATATGTGCATGTAAACTAGGGTTTTTAAATCAAGCAAATACTATAATTATTAACCATGGTGGGTTAATTGGGGGATTAATTCTTTTGGGTTATAAGCAAGTTTAATTAATTAGTTAAACTAAAAGATTACTTTAATTTGAATTTTAGGGTTTAGTGTTGACTTGTGTGAGAGAGAGAGAATGCATCATGGCTTTAGGCCATGCTTGCATTAAATGAGGTGAGAGAGAGAGAGGGTTGACAATTGAAGCAATTATTTCCTCTCATTTCTTTTCTTTGTTTCTCTCATAACCCTCACATTCTCACACACACACACACTCTTACCTGAACCAAGCAGCAGCAGAAGCACAAGCAGCAGCAGAAGCACAAGCAGCAGCAGCAACATTCAGCAACAGCAGCAGCAGAGGCAGTGAGCAGCAGCAGCAGCCCCAGATCCCTGTGCAGCGACTCCCCTTCACTTCTTCTCCTTCCTGCAGCTCCCTTGGGTCGAAAGTGAGGTATAATCCCTAGCTTGCTTCACTAGTTTGCCTTGTTAGTGTAGTTTTGCATCGGTTATAGGATTTTTGTGTGTTTTAGTGCGATATGGGATGTTTAGTGTGAACTTTGTGCTAATGAGGTTTAGATTAGTTCCACTAAGATGCCTGAGGTTGGTTGTGATCATGTAAACTTAGTCGAACCCCGATTACACTAAAATACCACCAGTTTCTTGTGTGATGCAAAATGTCGTATTTGGGCAAAATGTGAGCTTTCTGGATCTGCTATTGACCCGGTGAGTGCAGAGTGAAATTGTGGATACTGTAGCATGGTGGAGAGGAGCTGATACCATAGGTGCAACCCGACCCCCTAACTCCCCACTTTGGCCGCCAAAACCGCCATTCTGGCCGCAAATTGCGGCCAGACAGGAAGGGTTTTGGGTGTTTTTGGGTTCTGTAGGTTTGTTTTTGTGTGTAGGGTATTTTGGTATATATATATTTTAAAGATCATTCATGTAGGAAAATCTGGGACCAAATACCTGTTTTGCCGTTTTTCTAAACCTTCGCGACACGCGCGATACGTGAGTAGGTTTGGGGTTCTGCGTATCGCGGCGCGTCGGGGTAGTTTTCGTGGCGCGTGAGTACACGTTTTAGCGTATCGCGCACACGCGCGATTGGTTTGCGACACGGGTTTCTTGTTGGATTATAATGTCGCGTTTTGTGACTTAAGCTTATGTATGATATGTATATGTGATTCTAGGTTCGCAGGCCAGTGAGACGGACGCTGCGAAGAAGGGCAAGCAAGTGGTTGGATACACTTAGCGCGAGACACGGTGAGTAGATTTCACATCTACGGGATATCGCCCGCATGGCGTTATGCGTCAGGGCTGATAGGATCTTAGTATTACATATTGCATTTCCCTGCTATGTGTTATTGATATATGCTAGAACTGTTAGAACACCACACTATTACTAACGGTTTATGTTGCACGAGCACTATTTACATGCTACACACACACCGTTAGTAATTGCCATGCCACACTCACTGTAGAACTGCCATGATTATACTGTTGTATTATTGCTGTAATTCATTTTACATGTGATTGATGTATATTGTACCTCGCATTGGATTTTACTATTGGTATTGGATTTTCATGTGATTTCTGTTTTGAGGACCGTGGAATTATTTAAGGAAAGATATGTTATTTTGAAAAACCCGGTACCTCGTGATATGATATTTCGGTGTGTCCACCACGCGTTTTCTCGGTGCTGAGACGTGTGCTTGAAACCCGATTCGAGGAGTGGATGTTCCGTTTGCGGGTTCGTGGTGGGCCCGGTATGGTTCCCCTCGGCGAGATGATCGATGGGATTTGCCGATTGAGCCTGGAGGCGGGCGAGTACCTACCGGTGATTGGTTGGACCTGGCAGTTGTCCGGAGGATACTGACCAGAGTCGAGTGATGGATGCGGGATGACCGTGCTGCCGGGGCCGAGGGCCGATACCGCAGACGGACCCCGTGGGGCCGGTCCAGATTGACGGCGCCCGATACTTGAGGATTTACGTGTCGATGCTGGACACGGGTATTTATGATGTTTTGGGTGCCGATGTTGGGCACTCGTGATTCTTCCGAGATATACAGGATTTGAGGGCCGATGGGTGTGCCGGCGCCTGAGTATATGTGGGATTCGGGTGCAGTTTGAGGCACCGATCATTGCTTTCCATGTTGACATAGTCCATGTAGATATTATTTACCCCATACTCAGTGTTGATTACTATTCATCTCATCCTGTGGCATTTACCTGTTAGAGTACATGCATTACTATTGTATCCACTGTTGACATGCATTGATATCACCTGCTGGCATTAGTAGAGCCACGCTATATGTGCATGCCTGCGATCACCTTTATATGTTATCTCTATTCACGAGTTGGCAACTCACCCCCGTTGTGCCACAGTGTTTGCAGGTTGCCCTTGGGAGTAGTCACGGCTGGCTGTTTTCCTCATCTTTCGGCACAGATACCCCTTTTGAGCAGAGATAGCCCTTTTGCTGTTTAGGTGGGTTTTGTACGGTATCTGTTATATTTCAGTTGTACATTGATGTATCTAGTATTCTCCATCTACCTTCTGTATTGACTTAGAAACAGTTGTGAGGACGATATGTATGATTTTTTATTCTGGAGTCGAGCTCGCATGTGAGCCGACGTTACTTTATGCAGCCTTATCTTTTATGATATTGTCCTTGTTTTACTGTGTATTCTTCGCTACGGCGTCGTATATCACATTGTGATGCTTTATTCATGTCACTTGTTATTTCCGCTACACCGTACTTTTACCCGACTTTCGGGGCTAATGTTTTAAAAAGGAAATGTTACCAAAATTATAAAACTCATAACTTGTGAACTAAAAAAGGGATTTCTACTAAATAAATGGAAGTTTTTCAGACCTTTACTATTGCTTTTACAAAACGTTTTAAATCACTCTATTTATTGGTTTTGATTTCTGGGTTCGGCTTACTTAGCCGCGTTACGCCTGTAGACGTTGCGTGGTTAAGTGCCGGTCACGAGTCGAATTTTCGGGTCGTGACACCGGGTCATAGAAGATCCTAATAAGTCATCGCAATTCCCACAAAAACCCGATATCGATAAATCTAAAGTTCAAGTCTTGGGGTTTAGTCTCTGGTTTTGTCCATAGTATTAACACTACAGGATTTGTGGTCACTAATTATACCTCAATTGCACCTTTTTAATTCATAAAATCCCTTAAATCTCATTTTGGAATATTCTAACATCACTAATCCACATTAGTTCTATTCTAAACCACACTAGGATATAAGGAAATTCAAATACCAACTAATGGTGTGGGATTATACCTCATTTGGCAACTTAAGAATTTTCTTGAGTTGCCCCAAGTGCTCAAGATCTTGACTTGTTTGGTCCACCATACTTGTAGTGAGCTTGTACACAATTTTTTATGAAGGGGGATATATGGTTTGAGGTGTTTTAGATGGTGTTTGTGGTGGTAGCGAGGTGGAGGGTTGAAGGAGAAGGAGGAGGAGGAGAAGAATGTAGAAGGGATGAGAACCAAATGAGGAAGGTGCCATGGTTAAAAAAGAACCCCTTTCTCTCTCTCCTTGCCCATACCCTCTTGTCTTATGGTCCCCCCTCTCATACCAAAATATCTTCTCTTTTTTCATTTTTTTTAAAACAAAATAAAATCATTTACAAAAGAAAAGAAAATGCCATGGTTCAAAACAATAAAATGTAGCAAGTGTTTTGCAACATGCTATGTTGCATATCACATGCATAAACACGATTAATGCATGATTAGTGAAATGTTAATTCAAGTTCAACATAATTAGCATATAATTAATCGTATAACATTTATAAAATATCCAAATCACATTTCCTTCTTTCAAAATCAATAATTATATTAATTTTTCCAAATTATTTTCCAACTATACATATATAATTATACCGCATCATTAAAACCAATTCTCACATTTTAATAATATTCATGAAATTAATTATTTTAATTATTTAAATTCTGAAAATAATATTTTTATTTTCCTGAAATGTTACACCCACCCACCTCTTTATTTCTAGCATGAAGGGATAAGATGAGAAGGATGAGGATTTTTTAGTGATGGTTGGATATTTTCACAAGTGAGGAAATTTCTCTAATTGCTACCTCTTCTTGTTTTTCCTCATTTTCTTCACTTGAGTTTAGAAGACTAAAAGAGAGTATCTTATTTCACAAACTATACCCTCCTAAGTATCTTGTCCTAGCAAGACTCGATCTTTAGTTGCTTTAGTCGAACCTATCGCTCGAATTGGTATCCTCGGATGGATCGTCTTTGACGTGGAAGATCGTCTTTGAGAGCTTGTTCTATCAATCCAAGGAGCTTGAGGAGTCAACCTTTTAAGACACGAAGGACCATCTACAAAGGTTGGTCACCAACCTAGTAGCTAAAACTCCTAGTTAGTGTTGTTTAGTTTAGTGTTTGGGCTTGTATCCTAGGGTTTATAATGTATTGTGCTCAAGTTTTTAAAGTTTTTGATTCCGCAAAACCGTAGTAGTCACGGCAATGAGCACATATACACTTACACTGGTATCAGAGTCTACCCAAACACTTAACTAACTTGAATAGGCAAAGTTTAGAGTCTCGAAACCGAAATAGTTCCGTAATTAAAAACCAAATTCCAAGTTTCTGTCAATTTTTTTTGATCTCTGAAAATTATTTTACATATAGTAGAGAGATCCTTATACTACTAGTATACCATCATAGAAACACGAGCCCATAATTTTTAAAATTGGCCACAAATAAATTCCTTTTTGCCGCAATTTGCGGCCGTACAGTGGGCATTTGGCTCGTGTTTTATGCAGTGGTTTGGACACTTAGAATTAGGATTTTGTGATACACAACTTTGGCCCAGATTTCCTATAGTGTTATATTTGTATTCGGGCTTAACGGAATGTTTCGAAGTTGAGATTTAACGTTGTTTGTTCGCTTTGTGTTTGTGAACATCGACTAATTGCTATACGTCGAATAGTAGGGGTTGCACATATCTTGTATTTTGTTGTTATGGTTTGTGGATATGTAGTATTGGATCGTCATAATTGAATAGCTGGGGGATGTCAGAAGAGTGTTCTTTTCTTTCATTCATGTAATTTATAAAGTGATGTAATATTATTTTGCGGGGCACATTCGGGTTGAGCTTGTAGCTGCTGTTGTATTATTCATTTACTTTTCTCGCACCTAGGATAGACCCAAGGTGGGGTGCACAAACTACCGGGTTCTTGAAGTGCCGAGTGGCTTACTCATTTTATCGAGGGAGGTTGATTCACTTCGGAGATTTGGCAGGTAGTTTGCCGCACCCGTAATGGTCTAGGGTGAGGGTTTGGCTATTCATCACGACCGTGGAATCCTCTTTTCGTTAGAGGCTAAAACGAATCACGGAAATCCTAGTATATCTAATATATTCATCTGTGTTGCTTTTGCTGTGATCTGTGATTTAGAATGGCTATTATTGCATGAGATGAATGGCTATATATATAGATTATATATAATAAACGTTGCTTATTGTTCCCTCATGGGAATTAAATAAAATACAGATAAAGCATCAAGGAAAACCTCAAACGAGGCATCACGTGCCCACACGTGACCTGGCATCACGTGCCCACACGTGACCGGGCACCACGTGCCCACACGTGACCAGGCCTCACGTGCAGACACGTGACCATTTACAAGCAAAGCCTGTAGACACTGAATAAAATAAACAAATTGGAAATGCTGTGTCAGTGGGGCCACGTATCAACACGTGACCAGGTCTCACGTGCAGACACGTGACCATTTACAGGCAAAGCCTGTAGACACTGAATTAAATTCTAAATGAAATGCTTAATCAGTAGGGTCACGTGCCAACATGTGATAGGCTCTTAAACTCTCTGAAACAATAGAATTAAATTCTAGATTAAATGCTTAATCAGTGGGGTCACGTGCTAACACGTGATGGGTTCCTGAGCCCTCTAAACTAATAGAATTAAATTCTAATTAGATGCTTTATCAAGTGGGGTCACGTGCCAACACGTGATAAACTCCTAAACCATCTGAACTAATAGAATTAAATTCTAATTAAAAGGAATCAAAAACCTTAATTGGAAAAATATTTCTGTAGATCTTTCCAAACAAAAAGATTGCACTCTCTAAAAGGGAGAACCGTTGGATTAAAAATCCAATGATGATTAAAAATTCACCTTATAGAAAAATTCTATACAAGGAAATATTTCCCTAAAATTTGCCAAGAACAACAAATAAAATATCTTTTGGATTATTAATCCAATGGTGAATAAAATTCACCGAATGATCTAAAAGATCATGTTGGTTATAAAATCAATAAAAATCTTTCAATGAAAGATTGACTAAACAAACTAATTCTTTTATTTCTCCTATAAATAGGAGCCAAGAAGAGATGAAGAAAAAAGGGAAGGGGATACAAGAACAGAGAGAGAATACAAAAAAAGAGAATTTAATTCTCCAGAGAGAAAAGAAGATCTCTTCAGAAAAGAAAGAAACCCTAGGTAAGAGAGGGAAATAGATCATTCTATAAACTCCCATAAAACAAAAGAGAATTTAATTCTCAAATTAAGAGTTTAACTCTTCCAATAAGAAATTAGTTCTTCCTCTGGTTGAAGATCTGCAGAAGTAGATCTCTCCATAAGTTGAGAATTTAATTCTCATCGAGGAGATTCTATCATGCTGATCTAAAACCTGAGGGAGGACCTAAGTTCAGAGAATTCTATTCTCCCACAAAGCATATAGAAATTTAATTCCTCCAACAAAGATAGGGTTTAACCTTTAATACAAGAACTTAGTTCTTTTTATGGTAATAGATCTGCAGAAGCAGATCTCCCCATAAGTCAAGAATTTAATTCTCATCAGGGAGATTCTGCCATGCAGATTTAAAACTTAGAAGGAGAATTGGGTTTAAAGAATTTAATTCTTTTAAACACATAGGAATTTAATTCCTCTTAATAAAATTAGGGTTTAATCCTATAATAGAATTTAATTCTTATACAAGGGATTTAGTACCCAACATGATCATATGGTAACACGTGACCCTCTCCTCCAATGACCAAAAGAGAATGAATAAGATTAGGTCACGTGCTCCCACGTGACCCTTGAACAGACTTCTTAAAATAAAAAGGGCAAAATCGATTTTGGGTGCCTCACGTGTCCCCACGTGACCCCTGACAAACACCTTTTTAAAAAGGAGAAAATGGGATAAAATTGAGGGATTAATACCCAATGCAGGGGCACCATCACGTGTCCACACGTGATGGACATAAAGATTAAGTGTTTAACACTTACTTGCATATTCTGAGAATAAAATAAAGGAAGTTTGGGTCCAACACTCAAGCGCCTCACGTGACCCCACGTGAGCGCTTCTTTTTTTAGTGTTTAACACTATTTTTTGAGCTTCATCCTTAGTGTTTAACACTATTTTAAGCGTATCACGTGGGAGCACGTGATAGACGAGTGTACTCTAGTATTTAACACTATATTCGAGCCAATCTTAGCCCAAATTAGCTAAGTCTTCCAGAGGTAGGACCCCCCCTTTTTAACTGAACCTCAAATACATTCTTGTCTTCCAAAATTGATCATCTCATATGACATTCAAAGCAAAACCCAGAGCTTTCCAACCAATATTGGTTCAAGGGTACATCTCTTCACTCCTCTGATATTTGTCATTGTAATCCTTCAACGTCTTCAGAGAGTTGACGGGTCCCGACAACCAGACATTCTATGGACTGTGGGGTCCTTAAACTCATGGACTATGATGTCCTTAAACTTTATGGACTGTGGGGTCCTTAAACTCATGGACTATGATATCCTTAAACTTTACAGACTATGACGTCTTTAAACTGGACTATGATGTTCTTAAACTTCACGGACCGTGGGGTCCTTAAACTCATGGACTATGATGTCCTTAAACTTTACAGACTATGATGTCTTTAAACTGGACCGCAATGTCCCTAAACTAAAACAATAGAGTCCAAATGCTCTTTTGTTGGATCTAAATGATCCTGTTAAGTAGATCTTAGTCTACAATTAGACTAACTTATCCTTAACAAACGTTTAAGTTGATCTTAGTCTCAAATGAGATTAACGATCCTTAAACCCAACCCAAACCCAAATCTAAGAAAAATACGGATTTGGACTAATCCACGCCCTACGGGCGACAACATAAATTAGTCTTTGTATACAATCCACGGGCAACCAAAAACAAAACAAACACACACGACATGAAGTGACCATCTGGAGAAGGAGAAAGTGGTTACCGCGATGCGGTACAGTAATTAACTGCAGGGGCTTGCGCCTGCAGGGAAGAGCGTCTCCACAATAAAAAAACCCTCGCAATAAGGGGGAATCTGACAAAGTCTGCTACATCGGCCGCATCCATTTAAACCTTCGATACATGGTGTCATAAATCAACTTGGCATCTTCGGAGAGGTGGACAGATAGCACCAAATAGGATCTGCCCTCGAAATTCAGGCCTGACGTCCCAACGTCCCGGTCGCGTCTTTCGGTGCAGAACAGATTCTGGCATGCCCGGTGGGACTTTTTCCTCTTTTCACTCCACACTTCGTGTGTCGTGTTCCCGAACGAATTGCAGTTTAATATGGTTGACCAAAGGGTTCGAGGTACTAAGATTTGGTGTCTTGCTCCTGTGCAGATCAATGGCTTCAAACTGCACTAATTGCAACAACTCCCGTTCCGCCTCATCTGTAGGAGTAACCTACGGGCCCCAAGCGGCCTCCCTTTTCACAATGCCGGTGGAACAAGTGACCCAAGCCACCATTGGACTATTCTTCGGGACCATGATCCCACCAATGAGCTTCAACGTTCAGATGCCGTCACAGGAAGCTACGAAGAAGTCGGTCTTTGATCGGCTTGCAACCACCACGGCCCCTCTCAGCGGGTCGTCCAGCTCCAATGCCTCAGTCTTCGACAGGTTGGGTCAAAGCTCAAGTGGGCCCGTAAAGAGGATCGCAATACCAGAGAAGGACACTCTAACTCCTGAGGTCGTCCAAGCTGCTCTCCCTACTTGAAGGTCGGCTTTCGACAGGTTGGCCATTCCCTCTCAGCGGACGTCTGTCTTTGACAGGCTGGCGCCAACAACAGTCTCTCATCAGAACATGGGGCATGGAAAAGCTGATCCAACAATGGAGGTCGTCCCAGCCGCTTTCCATGCTCGACGTCGCCACTGGCGCCGAGTGGGGAAGGCTGGGGGAAGCTCTCCTTCTGGATTAACTCCACTAACTCCGATGGTGGAAGTTGACGTTGCTGTTCCAACTGGGAACAACTTTGAACCACTCAGGAGGGTCCGCAAGAACTCTCCGACTGCTGTGCTGAAAAGATCTCCTCCACCTATGGAGAACGTTACAAAGGAGAAGCTGGAGCAGCCCCCTCAACGGCCGTCCTCTAAAATTTACAAGGTCTGGCGTCAAGTCCAAGATTCGGTGATTGATCAAGATTACTCCCGCCGACCGAAGAAGATGAAGGTTCGGCAAGAGAAGGATCACTCTGTCGTACCACAGAAGGTGTCGTCTACCTGGGTGCCCACTTCAACGCCCCCCTCAACTTCACCAGCCCACAAAAAAAGAAGGCCGGAGAAAATCCCCGTGTCTGCGACAAATGTCAAAGGCACCGAGCCTAAGCGCCCTAAGTCTGGGGGCATGGTGGTGCATACCGTCTATATGGCATCCGGAAAAGAGGATAGCCGTATCTCCACAGGTCATCGAATGCTCACCCGATCAATGACAAAGGCTCAGGAGCAACAACAGCAGAAGCTCCAGGAAATGTTGACAGCCATGGCTGCACTCACTGGACCAAAAGCAAGCCCGGAGACATCCTCGGAGCAACGTCGTGAGCAGGAAATAGATGCCAAATTCCTTCGGAGAATGCTTAAGAAGAATGACAAAGAGGCTGCGGAACAAGCGGCCAACATAAAACAAATGGCCCTTATATTCCAAGATATGGTGGGCATGATGATCCAGCCGGACCCTCCAGCCGAAGATCCTCCAGTAATAATTGAAGATGATCGAGGAGAGACATCAAATCCTCTGCCGGCTCTGTCAGCAGCCAAGGAGGAGACCATCTCCAAAGCCACGCTCGATGATTATATAGCTCAACAAATACGAGCTCATCAAGCGAATTAAGCGGCTGGCCAAGTCGTCAGAACTGGACGGCCCTATCCAGGTTGGTACGATCAAATAAAGTACCCACCAGGATACACGATCCCTAAATTCTATGTGTACAAGGGGATATGCAATCCTCATCAACATGTCGCTCAGTTCAGGGCTCTCTGCGGCAACACTGGAGGGGATGATAAGCTACTGCTTCGCCAATTCGTTGGCAGCTTGGCGGAGATGACGTTCGAATGGTACTCAGAGCTTCCCAACGACTCCGTCAAAACTTTTACAGAGATGGAATTGCTGTTCACCCAGCGTTTCGCAAGCACTAGCGAACGCACCCCAGTCATCGCATTAATTAACGCCAGAGTAAAGCCAGGCCAAACATGGGTGCAATACGCGATACGGTGGTGGAATCTATGGTCAAAGTGCGAGCAGCGCATCAAGGAAGCGCCTGCGGTAGGCATGTTCGTGGGTACTCTTGATTCGCAGGCGACCATATCCCAGTTCATGATGTTCTTCAAGCCAACTACTTTCCAGGCCTTGATTGACAAGCTGGCCCAAATGGATCAGATGGGTCATAGACCATCTTCTTCGAAATTGGAATCTCGAAATGAAAAAGGGAAAGGGAAAGCGACCTTCGTCGCCAATGCTCAACAGCAGCCTACCGGTCCAAAACCATCTGATCACCAAAGTGATAGACAACGATCCCTTGGAGAAAAGATGAGACGCCCTTACTCGTTCCCTCGGGATAAGACAAAGAGGTTATTCGAGCTAGCGCTGTGCAACAGGCTCATCACTCTGCCGGAGCCAAGACGCCCAACGCAACTAGGCGATGTTAACAATCCTAATTACTGCCCTTATCACCGAGTATCGGGTCATCCAATCGAAGATTGTTACATCTTCAAAAGCTGGATCGAAGACCAATACCAACAGGGCAAATTCGCGCTGTCTGAGAATTGGAAGGTGAGCCCGCCCCAGCCGCACGCTCTTAAAAAGATGGACACGCCGGGGGCATCATGCTCTTTTATAGAAGAAGCTCCATAGGAGGTCACCCTTTCAGCCAAAACGAAAAGAATGCTGAAGGATCTCCAAACATGCTCGGCGATCAGGTGGAAAAATCCGCTAGAACCCGAGGTCATCGAGGGAATGCTGAAGCCGCTCCTGACTCCAAGAATTGGTAGCGATAATCAAAACGCTCAGGCCCAGCCATCAAAGTCTTCGAAAAAGAAGAAGAAGACCAAAAATCCCGTGAAGCATGGTGACAAGCGCACGGACCTGCAAAAACATATTGACGCGTTGGAAGAATATAACCAGAAGGAGCGAGCCCCAGTCACGCTTCAAGAGTTTCTCAACCACATCCTTGAAGACGGAGATAGCGACAAAGATGATGCAGAAGACTCGTCAGATGAACCTGAGGATTATGTGGCAAGCTGCCACGTGATCTCTCACTCGCCGGTAGATGGTGAAGAAGCTCCTGATGTAGAGAAACTGGGGGCAGATCCCGAACTGGAACTCCTAGAACCATCAGACGAGATGATTGACGTATTCCTGAATGAAGCTCTTCAGAAAAGCAAAGCTGACAGAGAGCAGGAAACGGCCATATACGAAAGGGCCAAACGTCGGCGTCAAGTAAAGAAGCTCCGGTGACGGGAAGCCATAGAATACCCCAACCGGATCGAAGCATCCCGATCGCCAGCAAAAGCAAGCTTAAAGCAAGGAAACGATTCTTTAGGGCCCTGTCAATAGGAATGAAGTTGCCCACTTTCAGAGGAAATTTTCCTGCCAGTATACATCTTGATGAAGCGGACGTACATCCCAATTTCTGCTTATACCATCAGAAGATTGCACACCCTATCGAGGAGTGCATAACCTGTAAAAACTGGTGGCAGGGATATGTTGCCTACCGACAACACGTTCAACGAGTGAAGCGCAAGGCTCGTCGGGAACAGAAAAGCACGACAGATGAGCGCAAAAGAGCTACTGGCAATTGTCACATAGTCGACACCAAGGGATCACAAGTTATCACCTTTGGAAGCGATTCTGAAGAAAAAATCGCCCTCAGCCCTCTCTTCAAAGAATCCACCTCAGGAAAAGAGGAAAATACGAAAACTTGCGAGGACATCTAGCTGCGTAATTGTACGTTGCCCAGAGAAAATCCTGGACCCATGAGTAAGTGACCGAAACGTCGTTAAACTACTACCAACCCGCTGCATCCTCAGGCTGACGTGGTAAAAAAAAACGGTACGCCCACAAGCAAGATGGGCACGGATGAAAACCCGAAAGGGCTCCGTGAGTAAAAACAGCAGGACTACCGGTGAGTTTTATGAAAACTCGAAAGGGCACAATCTCATTAAAAGACACTTGCAAGGTCCTCTCGACGCTGTAAGGAGAAAATACCTGCGTGAGGTCCTTACGACTCATAAAGAAGCAACACACTTAGGAATCCTCACGATCCCTAAGGAGAAAATACACTTACGAGATCCTCATGACTCGTAAGGAGAACCCTCTTATGAGACCCTCATGGCTCATAAGATTCAAAAGCCTTAAGCTACACGGATATGAACCTGTTCTTAAGCCATCACAATCCCCAGATTGCCCTACAAGCGGTTCAATGCTGGCCCTTGTATACAATCCACGGGCACAAATAAATGTTTCCCCAATAGAGTCCTACTACTGACGAGGGATATCTTCACATGGCAAACGACCCTTGTAAGTCCTCTCGACCTATAAGGAGAAAACACTCTTGTAAGATCCTTACGACTTATAAGAGAACACACACTTAGGAATCCTCACGATTCTTAAGGAGAAAACGCACCTATGAGATCCTCACGACTCGCAGGGAGAAATACCTTTATGAGACCCTTACGACTCGTAAAGTCAAAAAGCCTTAGTCAACAGGATCCTAACCTTGTTTGCTAAGCCACCTTTGTTCGACATCGATAGAGTAAAATGATGAGTCGCTCGTGGAAATATCCCAGTTGTAGCGATGCTGATGCCTAAATCGGTATCAAATCCCAAGTCCTTTCACGGCAAATGATGATTCGCTCCTGGCAATATTCCAGTCGTAGCGATGCTGACGCTAAGATTGGCACCAGATTCCAAGTTCCACACTCGTGATAAAAATCAGTGAGCCAAAAATGCATATGAAATAGCCGAAATGATGGGGCAACTTGCAACAAAATCAGCAAGTAAAAGATATGCATACAAAAACAGTCGAAATGATTGGGCAACTCGCAATAAAAAGCAGCGAGTAAAAACAAAAATAGCCGAAATGATTGGGCACCGCGAAAAATAGCCGAAATGATTGGGCAATCGCGACTTTCGCGATATAAAAGCTGAAATGATAGAGCATCGCGGAAAGAAAACAAAAATACATATGAAATGAAATTTTTGCCCTACAGGTGAGATCACATCGATCCCTGTATACAATCCAGGGGCACAAACAAAGAGGGAACCATATCATCCCACCAGGCTCTATCAGAAAGAGAGCCAAGTCTCGACTGCCACATCTACAGCTTGGAGACACAAAACAACATTCCTCCTCATTCCAGTAGGATTCGGACGCGACAATCAAGCGGAGCCACGAAAAGCCCTTAGTTCCAAATCTCGAAGGTTCACAAAAAAGCCTAGAGACTATCTCAGAGCCATGGCAGAGTCCCTAGTTCTAAGTCTCGACGGCCACATCTACAGCCTGGAGACCCACAACAGCGTTCCTCTTCATCCCAGCAGGATTCAGATGCAACAATCAACCGCGGAGCCATGGCAAAGTCCCTGGTTCCAAATCTCGATGGTTCATAGATAACCTAGAGACCACCTTGACATTCGTCTCATTACAGCAGACAATACGCCATCAAATGACCCCGTCGTGGAAATACATCATCCAATGACCCCGTCGCGGAAATATGTCAGCACATGATCCGTCGCGGAAATACATAAGCACATGACCCCATTTCGGAAATACGTCATCCAATGACCCCATCGCAGAAATACGTCAGCCAATGACCCCGTGTCGGAAATACGTCATCAAATGACCCCATCGCAGAAACACGTCAGCACATGACCCCGTCACGGAAATACGTCAGCACATGATCCCGTCTCGGAAATACGTCAGCACATGACCCCATCGCAGAAATACGTCATCAAATGACCCCGTCACGGAAACACGTCATCAAATGACCCCGTCGCGGAAATACGTCAGCCAATGACCCCGTGTCGGAAATACATCATCAAATGACCCCATCGCGGAAACACGTCAGCATATGACCCCGTCGCGGAAATACGTCAGCACATGACCCTGTCGCGGAAATACGTTAGCACATGACCCCGTTTCGGAAATACGTCATCCAATGACCCCGTCGCGGAAATACGTCAGCATGTGACCCCATCGCGGAAACATGTCAGCACATGACCCCGTCACGGAAATACGTCAGCACATGCCCCCGTCTCGAAAATACGTCAGCACATGACCCTATCGCGGAAATACGTCAGCACATGACCCCGTCTCGAAAATACGTCAGCAGATGACCCCATCGCGGAAACACGTCAGCACATGACCCCGTTTCGGAAATACGTCATCCAATGACCCCGTCGCGGAAATATGTCATCAAATGACCCCGTCACGGAAATACGTCAGCACATGACCCCGTCGCGGAAATACGTCATCAACTGACCCCGTACAGCCAAAGTCAATCTTGACCCCGTGAAACACGGCCAAAGTCAACCCTCGACCTCCCCGTCAAAGCAATGCTTTGATTCGGGAGCAGGTCAACTCATCAATCACTTACGAGTCCTCTCGACTTGTAAGGAAGAAAATTTTCTTGGGAGATCCTTACGACTCTCAAGAGAAAAACACACTTAGGAATCCTCACGATCCCTAAGGAGAAAATACACCTATGAGATCCTCTCGACTCCCAGGGAGAAAAATCTTTATGAGACCCTCACGGCTCATAAAGTTGGAAAGCCTTAGGAGGCAGACCTGAACCTGACTCTTAAGCCATCGCTGTCCTACAAAGAGATCAAAACAGATTATCAACAAAACGCATTTGCTAAAAGGGACACACCACCATGAAACAAAGTATTTCTTTGATTCATGAATCAAAATGAATACGAAGTACAATCTATAAAAGAATTAAAAAATACTCTCATTCAGGAGTATGTACAAAAGGAGAATAAAAAAAACACATATACATTGTCTTCAAGCCGGCGGACGATTTAATAGATTCGTCAGTTCATCCTTCTTCCGCTGGGTCTCGGTCTCATAATTTGTTATCGTGATAAGACGGGCCTCTGCCTGAGACTGTTGGGCCTGGTACGAGGCGAGCCGATTTTCAAGCTCCTGTTCGGTAACTTTGTGGGCTTCAACCATCTCACGAGTAAAAATGATGGCTTTATCAATAGCTACTACCTCCCTGATAGCTTCTTGAAGCACCCGCCAGAGTTCATATGCACCAGTGGTCTTGACCGTAAGTTCAGCTTGAATTTCCCCCAGTGCATTTGAAGCCAGCTCCCTCTCCGAAAACTTTCGGTTGAGCCTCTTGTCACATGACTGCAGATTTGCGGCACATCGTTCAACCAGCTCCCGCAAGCTCGCCTTTGCAGCCACGACCTCTGAAGGAAGGCGCATGCACTCAAGACTGTTTCCTGATTTAAAATCAGGAAAGTTTACGGAGGAGGCATCACGTGCTAGCACGTGACCAGCAGTCATGTGTTAGCACGTGACAATAAAAAGCAGCGGCAAAGGCAGATTCAGCTCCTTGATTAAATCAAAGAAAAGGCTCCAGAAAGGGTCACGTGCTCACACGTGATCAGGGGTCACGTGTTGGCACGTGATGGTTGAACAGCGGCTAGAAGACAGAGCGCAGAAAGGAGAAGAAAGTTCGTTCCAGGGGGTCACGTGCCCACATGTGACCAGGGGTCACGTGCCTACACGTGACCAAGGGTCACGTGGCCACACGTGACCGGCTTTCAAAGCCTATCTATTTTAACAGAATTAAATTCTGAATGGCATTCAAATCTTTCCAAGGGAGAATGATTATTTGGAACCGATTGGATTAAAAATTTAAAGGTGATTAAATATCACCTATCTATGGGAAAATCTTGAACTTGGAAAGATTTCCCCTTAAAATCTAGCCGAAATAACAAAGGAATATCTTTGGATTCAAAATCCAATGGTGAATAAAATTCACCTAATAATCCAAAGGTCCAAATGAATGATGAATGCAAATCAAATCTCTAACGAATACAAATCAAATCCCTTAATGAATGATTCACCAAAACTAATTGATTCTGCTCCTTCTCCTATAAATAGGAGCCAGAGAAGAGAGAGATATATACAGAGATCTATATACAGAGACATAGAGAGAAAAAGAAATAGAGCCTTGAGACTTTGGAAGAATTTGATCTTCTGCAAAAGAAAACCCTAGGTAAGAAAGGGAAGGCTTTTAAAAAAAAAGGGAATTTAATTCTCAAAAGAGTTTAACTCTTATATTAAAAAGAAGAACTTAGTTCTCTCTTTAGTGGAGGATCTGCAAAGTGCACATCTCCCCATGAAATGAGAATTTAATTCTCATTGGGTTGAGATCCTGCCATGCAGATCCAAAGCATAGGGAGGGAATGGAAGTTTGAGAATTTAATTCTCATAGAACTATAGGAATTTAATTCCTTTAAAATAAAATTAGGGTTTAACCCTATGTTATAGGAATTTAATTCCTTCAAAATGAACAGAACCAGGGTTTAACCCTAGTTAAGAACTCAAATATGTCAAAATAACAGGAATTTAATTCTCTTAGAAGAACCTAATTCCTCACATGTATGGGAATTCAATTCTTACAGAAGACAAGTTAGAGTTCAACTCTAATCCTTCAGAAGAAAACAGGAATTTAATTCCTCTAAAGTTTATTGCTAGGGTTAACCCCATGAAGATTTTAATTCTTAAAAAGATAAACACATCTTCAAACAGGAAAAGAAACAGGGTCACGAGCTACCACGTGACCCCTGTAAAGATCCATAAAGAAGAACTTTGAGGCAACGCCTCACGTGCCCCACCTGACCCCTGGCAGAAGCTCTAACAGACGAACACTTAAATGCCCATCACGTGACGGCACGTGATGCTCCAAAGTACTCAATACTCTCGGCAGAACAAATAAAGAGAGAGAGGGCGCTCTCACGTGCTACCACGTGACCCCTCTTGCCTTAGTGTTTAACACTAAATTGAAACCTCTGTATCCAGTGTTTAACACTGATTTGCTTTAGTGTTTAACACTAATTGAAAAACTCTCTTTGCAGTGTTTAACACTAAATTTCTTAGTGTTTAACACTAAATTAAATTTCTGTTACTAGTGTTTAATACTGATTAACATTAATTTGGAATCTCTCTTTCCAGTGTTTAACACTGATTTGCTTTAGTGTTTAAACACTAACTTGAAACCTCTCTGGCCAGTGCTTAACACTGACCTGCTTTAGTGTTTAACACTAATTTGAAAGCATTGTTGCTAGTATGTAACACTGATTATCTTTTGGCGTTTAACATCAGTTTGTCAATCTCACTCCCAGTGTTCAACACTGTTGGTCTCTAGTGTTTAACACTAGCTTCAGCCCAATTGGCTAAGTTCTAGAGGCAAAGCCTCTCCTTCAATGGACCAACAGAAAGCCAATATTCCAAACATGATTGGACTTAGCCCAAGATGGCCATAAGTCCTCAATCCAAACTTAACTGGGCCAATGGGCCTATAACATAATTGATTGGTCTTGGTCCCAAGTTGGGCCAAAGACTATTTAATCTACCTTGGTTCAAGGGTACATCTCTTCACTCCTTTGATACTTGGCGTTGTAATTCCTCAACGTCTTCAAAGAGGTGACGGGTCCCGATGACCACACATTGATACGGACTGTGGGGTCCTTAAACCCATGGACTATGACGTCCTTAACCTTGACCGGAATGTCTTAAAACTAACAATGGACTATGACGTCCTTAACCTTGACCGTAATGTCTTAAAACTAATATCGGACTGTGGAGTCCTTAAATCCACGGACTACGACGTGCTTAACCTTGACCGCAACGTCTTAAAACTAACATTGGACCGTAATGTCCTTAAACTATCTATGGACCATAATGTCCTTAAACTACCCATTGACCGTAATGTCTCTAAACTAAACGACAGGGCCTCCCCTTAAATTGCTCTCTTGTTGGATCTAAACGATCCCGTTAAGTTGATCTTAGTCTAAATTTAGGCTATCGTATCCTTAACAAACGTTTAAGTTGATCTTAGTCTCAAATGAGGCTAACGTATTCTTAAACCCAACCACCAAACCCAAATCTAAGATAATACGGATTTGGACTAGTCCACGCCCTACGGGCGACGACATAACTCAGTCTCCGTATACAATCCACGGGCAACCAAACACAAAATAAACACACACGACACGAAGTGAAATTTCTGGAGAAGGAGAAAGTGGTTACCGCAACGCGGTAGCGTAATTAACTGCAGGGGCTTGCGCCTGCAGGGAAGAGCGTCTCCACAATCAAAAAACCCCTCAAGCGAGGGGGAATCTGACGAAGTCTGCTAAATCGGACGCATCCGTTTAAACCTTCGATACATGGTGCCATAAATCAACTTGGCATCTTCAGAGAGGTAGACGGATAGCACCATATAGCATCTGCCCCGAATCTCAGGCAAGACGTCATGTCTCGGCCGCCATTCGGAGGGGAATAGATTCTGGCACGCCCGGTGGGACGTGGTAGAACAATTAGCTAAGTTCTAGAGGCAAAGCCTTTCCTTCAATGAACCAACAGAAGGCCAATATTCTAAACATGATTGGACTTTGCCCAAACTGGCCATAAGTCCTCAATTCAAACTTAACTGGGCTAATGGGCTCATAATATAATTAATTGGTCTTAGTTCCAAATTGGTCTAAAGATCATTTAATCTACCTTGGTTCAAGGGTACATCTCTTCACTCCTTTGATACTTGGCGTTGTAATTCATCAACGTCTTCAAAGAGGCGACGGGTCTCGATGGCCACACATTGATATGGACTGTGGGCTCCTTAAACTCATGGACTATGATGTTCTTAACCTTAACCGGGATGTCTTAAAACTAACAACGGACTATGATGTCCTTAACCTTGACCGTGATGTCTTAAAACTAATGACGGACTGTGGAGTCCTTAAAATCCACGGACTATGATGTCCTTAACCTTGACCGGGATGTCTTAAAACTAACAACAGACTATGATGTCCTTAACCTTGACCGTGATGTCTTAAAACTAACGCCGGACTGTAGAGTCCTTAAATCCATGGACTATGATGTCCTTAACCTTGACCGCAACGTCTTAAAACTAACATTGGACCGCAATGTCCTTAAACTACCTATTGACCGCAATGTCACTAAACTAAACAACATCGTTCAACCAGCTCCCGCAAGCTCGCCTTTGCAGCCACGACCTCTGAAGGAAAGCGCATGCACTCAAGACCATGTAAGCAAGCCTCCATCCTACGACAAAACTCAACCCAGACATGCACCAATGTTTCACCATGGTAAGCAGCAAGAAATGGGAGAGAAATGTTGGCTTCGGCAGCAAATTCTTCGGCCGTGAGTGAGCTACCAGCATGAAGGTCTTCGATGAGAGCTGACAAAGAATGAAGGCTTAGCTTTGCCATTCGCTCAGATGCGCGTAGAGCATAAGGGCCAGATGGAATAATAATGCGAGATTCTAGCGGGGTAGGAACATGCAAAGCTGTTAAGATTCATAAAAAATTAGCGAGATTTGCAAACAAAGAGCAGATGGAACAACGTTGAAACCTTACTTACCCACAGTCATGCAAGAAGGGTCTAGAAGATCTCCAGGCCCGTCAAGGATCTCAACTTCGTCGTCAGCTTTCAGAACTGCAGAAGGCATTAGCATCATTATACGAAATAATGATAATGCAATGAGGGGGTCAAATAACGCTAACCTTTCCCGAAAGAGAGGACGATGCATTGCGGGGATATTTCCTGCGGAGCGGCCATCTCGACCAAATGCTGAAAAGATTTTCTAAGAGACAGATCAGCAATAGACGCCGCCAATCCGCGTAATTCTGAAAAAACGGAAGGGTTCAGATAATGAAGAGTTCATTAAAACAAAAGATAGAAGAATACCTTCGATACTCCTCCCGCTTTGAACAGGAGGGATAGCAGCTTCAGCAGCCTCCTCCATACCCCCAGGCACGTCATCGGAAACATTTGTTGGTGTGACGGCTATCAGTCGAGAGGCAGCGACCACTACTTTAGGGACGGCAATCTCAGTTGCCTGTTCCACCATCTCCAGATCATCACCAGAAAAGTCCATTAAATCCACGGCCGGAGGGGACACCTTTTCAGGGTGAACGGGCACAAGGGGAACAGAAACCGCCAATGGGAGCTCCGCAGCAGAAATAGCAACTGTAGCAACCCCATCCACACCTACTGGAGTCTTATCGGGGATATTTACAGAGTCCATAGTCAAGACGCGAATCGAGCTCGGATTTTCTGCCATGGCCGAAGTCCCTGCAAAAGTTTTACGAAGATAAGAAGATATAGAAAGCAAAACAAATTACTTGCCAAAGGAAAAATACAGAAAACATGCATACCGATTCGCCAAGATGCCTCGAGTATAGCTTTTTCAAGCCAACGTTCCTTCCTGAGGAGGTATGCTCGCCGGGGTTCAAATGTGGATTCGTGGCCGCTGGTCCACAATGACAACTCATCTTCGGAAGCGGCTGAGATAGGCTGTTTAAGGGCTATCTCGCCTCTTTCTTCTAGAAGACCTATAAATATTCGCCGTGTATCTTCATAGAATATGACGGCAGGATAAAGACTCTTAGGGACGCACACGTTCTCGGTCTCGTCCTGAGAACGCCTTATAGCCTCAGCTAATTGTGCGGCTTCCTCGGCGGATGAACCTGGAAAAAGAAGACCGTCATCCGGTTCTTGCATAGATATTGGTTCGTCTTGAATGATAGGCTCGGATTCCGTTAAAAAGTCAAGCAGACCGGTGACTGTCTTCTTCCTCCGCCAGTCCTCCGCTTCGATCAGGAACTGGCGCTGGAAGATGATCTCTTCCTTCCCTTCGGCGCTTTGGTGCGACGTTGACCCACTTCGCCTTCAGTATCCGCTCTCGGCGGTGTTACCGATAATGACACTGCCATTGCTGATGCCGCAGCTGACGAAACTGCTAGTGGCGCCTTATCAGAAGCCCTTGCCTGAGCTCTAGTGTGCATCGGCATGCTAACTGTGGGAGGAGTCAGGTCCGCGTCCACCGCCTCAGGAATAAGTAAGGCGCCAATACCCCTCAAGGGAGGGCAAACCGTTGTCCGCGGCCGCGGCGGGATTCCCATAGCTTGGAGCAGGGCGGGAGCTCTATGTCTAAAAAGTATCCTCCTCTCCTCAGCAATAATGGGACTGACTCGGTGGCGGTACCAACCCGTAAAAGTCCCCACACACCTTGGAATGTAGTCGGCCTCGGGGATCATGAAGTGAGAACCGATGTTTAGCCGCATGAAATGGTGGGTGGCGTCACGAACAGCTTCCAAAGAAGAGCTAGGCTCCACCATGAATGACTCAAAGGGAACACCCTGGTCATAACCCAATTGCCGGGCAAAGCGGTGTGGATTATACCGCATAAAAAGAACCGCATCATTTCGGCGGAACATTAAATAACCCGGCCTGATCGAGTACAAGTGCATGGCTTCCTTGGGCTTCAAGGATGGTGCTCCTTCTTTCAATAAATCAAACAGCTGTTGAACAGGTCCCGAAGGAGCAGAGAGGATTCAATCATTAAATACCATCCCGCCTTCGTTGGCATAAGGATTAAGCAGCATACGAAGAGCCCCTAACTGAGTCGGGTCAGGAGCAGAAGCGTCCACCAACCTCATGAGCCGCGGGAAGGTATTAGCATCGTAAAAGCCCGGTCTCTGGTGCGCAGCGAATGCCCCTAATACGTACATCTCAATCCACGACGTAAAATAATGAAGAGTGAAACTCACCACATTCACACCCGGGGTTGAGGTATTGGCTGCAGTGCTCAGCCCATGGTACAAGTGCGATAACCTTGTAATGCCCACAGCTAGTCGCGTTCCTTCGGCAATGCGATGAGCAGGGTAAATGACCGAGGCTCTCATAAAGCGACGATGCGTTGGAATGACAAACCAACTGAGCCAAACGTTGATAAAACCGACGAAGAAAGTTTCTTCATCCAGGCTGGGAGCCGCAATCGACTCAAAAGGTACAACCGACAAGATTGGGATGTAAAACTGCGGAAGATCTTCTTCTCTGGCCGGAAGCTTATTTAACCCGAACCCGAAGGGGTTGTTTATATTCGCGAACTTCGGAGTCTCCTTTGATAGAACGTCTCCACGAAGGAAGCAGGCGATAAAGCTCTTAAAAGTGACGCCCTGTTCCTCTGACTTGGTGAACAGCTTCTCAAAAATACCCAGAGTCTTGATTAGACTTGGATACTTGTGACAGATGACATTTTCAGCTGACAAGCCATCAAGCGTAGCAGGCACAATTGCAAACGCATACTCGTCAGGAGGCAGCAATTCTTCATAGGGCGCTCCCCTGATCGGCAATCCATAGATTTCGCGAAACTCTTCCAAAGAAATCGAAACTTCGTGATCCCCTAATAAGAAAGTGTTGGTGGGAAGATTCTATCGATTTAGGAAAGATTTAACCCACCATACATGGGGAGACTGATAATTGAAGAGGGACGCGTACACCGCCTGGTAAAGCCCGACCCTCTGCAGTCGGGCACGATGAGCATACAAGATGTAACGAGCCTAGATAAGATAGCCTGTGGGATGGCAATAGGTAAGCCCTATCTTATAGACTTGTCCCCAGGGCTGGGCTTCACCTTGGAAAATACGACGCCCTAAGATATCTATGGCTGGCACAGGCTGGTGCGGTATCCCAACTGTAGACGGCTCAAGACGGCCCGTAGGAGTCCAATTCGCCACCTCTACGGCAAATGCAGTCTGCGGACGATCCAACGGCAAGAATGGGTGGAGAGGTTCTGTTGGCGCCTCGCAAAGAAAACTTCGGCGATCGCAGATGATGTGACCGTACCAGGTTCCCCACAAAAGCAGATTGGCGCAGTCCAGGTCATGAGCTCTAATCATCGCCATCACCTCTTCGTCAGACGGTGACTGAGGAAAGGCAGCCTCCGAGCGGGTGAAAGGGAAGTATGGAAGAGAAGCCATTGTTCCTGAAACAAAGGAAGGAGAAACTGTAAATGAAACCCACACGTGTATATATATATCTCTATAAATATATATATAAAAAGACAGTGGAAGAAAACGACCAGCCACTTATTTCATGGGACCATTGGTTGCAAAACACATAGGCCCCACAAAATCAATATGGCGGCTCACTAATGATGAGGCAGGGTAATCATTATGAGAACAAAAGTAAGATTCTCAATAAATGAATAGGGGAGTTTTAACATCTCTGCACATTCCCGCAAGGCAAAACCCATCATGTCCTCCGTGCAAATCAAACAGAATCTTTCCTAAATTTTTTTTTTCAAGAACAACTGAAGATGAAAATCTCAAGAAGTCTTTTTGTTAGAACTAAGTTCTCTGGAGGAATTAAATTCCTTTTGAACAGAGAAATTAAATTCCAAGAAAATTTTTAGAGCTAAACTCTCTGGAATGGAATTAAATTCCAGAAGGAAACAAGTACCATCATCAATCCCCTGAGATCAGAAAAACACCTAACATTGGGGGTTTACTACCTAAAGATCGTGCATTCTTAGAACTTGGAAAGATGAGTTCTTATTTAAAGGGAAAAACCCTTGGTGTGGATTTAAAATCCAAAGAAAATTTCTACAAAAAATTTCTCGGCCGTTCAAGATCCTTACCTGAAAAAGGATTCCTTTTTGATGACAGAGTTAAACTCTGGATTTTGTTTTAATGAACAGAGAACTGAGCTCTGAGGAAGAGAATTAAATTCTCAAGGCAAGAACGAGAAAGGAAGAAGATGAAGGAGTGGAGGCGCTGCTGAAGAGACCCTTGCATTTATAAGACATGATAGGAAACGGTTCATCTTCCCTGTTCCCTAGGCAGATCCAACGGCCACAAAAGTTACAGCGTTGCACTCACGTGCAAACACGTGAGAACAACACTGTGGGGGCATTTGTTCCCTCATGGGAATTAAATAAAATACATATAAAGCAGTAAGGAAAACCTCAAACGAGGCATCACGTGCCCACACGTGACCGGACATCACGTGCCCATACGTGACCGGGCATCACGTGCCCACACGTGACCGAGCCTCACGTGCAGACACGTGACCATTTACAGGCAAAGCCTGCAGACACTGAATAAAATAAACAAATTGGAAATTCTGTGTCAGTAGGGTCACGTGTCAACACGTCACCAGGTCTCACGTGCAGACACGTGACCATTTACATGCAAAGCCTGTAGACACTGAATTAAATTCTAAATGAAATGTTTAATCAGTAGGGTCGCGTGCCAACACGTGATAGGATCTTAAACCCTCTGAAACAATAAAATTAAATTATAGATTAAATGCTTAATCAATGGGGTCACGTGCCAACACGTGATGGGTTCCTGAGCCCTCTAAACCAATAGAATTAAATTCTAATTAGATGCTTTATCAAGTGGGGTCACGTGCCAACACGTGATAAACTCCTAAACCATCTGAACTAATAGAATTAAATTCTAATTAAAAGGAATCAAAAACCCTAATTGGAAAAATATTTCTCTAGATCTTTCCAAACAAAAAGATTGCACTCTGTAAAAGGGAGAACTGTTGGATTAAAAATCCAATGATGATTAAAAAATCACCAATTTATAGAAAGATTCTATACAAGAAAATATTTCCCTAAAATTTGCCAAGAACAACAAATAAAATATCTTTTGGATTAAAAATCCAATGGTGAATAAAATTCACCGAATGATCTAAAAGATCATGTTGGTTATAAAATCAATAAAAATCTATCAATGAAAGATTGACTAAACAAACTGATTCTTTTCTTTCTCCTATAAATAGTAGCCAAGAAGAGATGAAGAAAAAAGGGAAGGGGATACAAGAACAGAGAGAGAATACAAAAAAAAAGAGAATTTAATTCTCCAGAGAGAAAAGAAGATCTCTTCAGAAAAGAAAGAAACCCTAGGTAAAAGAGGGAAAGAGATCATTCTATAAGCTCCCACAAAACAAAAGAGAATTTAATTCTCAAATTAAGAGTTTAACTTTTCTAATAATAACTTAGTTCTTTCTCTGGTTGAAGATCCGCATAAGCAGATCTCCCCATAAGCTGAGAATTTAATTCTCATCGGGGAGATTCTGTCATGCAGATCTAAAACCTGAGGGAGGACCTAAGTTCAGAGAATTCTATTCTCCCATAAAGCATATAGGAATTTAATTCCTCCAACAAAGATTGTGTTTAACCCTTAATACAAGAACTTAGTTCTTCTTCATGGTAATAGATCCGCAGAAGCAGATCTCCCCATAAGTTGAGAATTTAATTCTCATCAGGGAGATTCTGCCATGCAGATTTAAAACTTAGAAGGAGAATTGGGTTTAAAGAATTTAATTCTTTTAAACACATAGGAATTTAATTCCTCTAAATAAAATTAAGGTTTAACCCTATAAGAGAATTTAATTCTTATACAAGGGATTTATCTCTCTATGCACGTAAAAGGATTAAGTACCCAATATGATCACGTGGTAACACGTGACCCTCCCCTCCAATGACCAAAAGAGAACGAATAAGATTAGGTCACGTGCTCCCATATGACCCTTGAACAGACTTCTCAAAATAAAAAGGGCAAAATCGATTTTGGGTGCCTCACGTGACCCTTGACAAACACCTCTTTAAAAAAGAGAAAATAGGATAAAACTGAGGGATTAATACCCAATGCAGGGGAACCATCACGTGTCCACATGTGATGGACATAAAGATTAAGTGTTTAACACTTACTTGCATATTCTGAGAATAAAATAAAGGAAGTTTGGGCCCAACACTCAAGCGCCTCACGTGACCCCACGTGAGCGCTTCTTTTTTTTAGTGTTTAACACTATTTTGTGCGCTTCATCCTTAGTGTTTAACACTATTTTAAGCGCATCACGTGGGAGCACGTGATAGACGAGTGTACTCTAGTGTTTAACACTATATTCGAGCCAATCTTAGCCCAAATTAGCTAAGTCTTCCAGAGGCAGGACCCCCCCTTTTTGACTGAACCTCAAATACACTCTTGTCTTCAAAAATTGATCATCTCATATGACATTCAAAGAAAAACCCAGAGCCTTCCAACCAATATTGGTTCAAGGATACATCTCTTCACTCTTCTGATATTTGTCGTTGTAATCCTTCAACGTCTTCAGAGAGGTGACGGATCGCGACAACCAGACATTCTATGGACTGTGGGGTCCTTAAACTCATGGACTATGATGTCCTTAAACTTTATGGACTGTAGGGTCCTTAAACTCATGGACTATGATGTCCTTAAACTTTACAGACTATGACGTCTTTAAACTGGACTATGATGCCCTTAAACTTCACGGACTGTGGGGTCCTTAAACTCATGGACTATGATGTCCTTAAACTTTACAGACTATGATGTCTTTAAACCGGACCGCAATGTCCCTAAACTAAAACAATAGAGTCCAAATGCTCTTTTGTTGGATCTAAATGATCCTGTTAAGTAGATCTTAGTCTAAAATTAGACTAATGTATCCTTAACAAACGTTTAAGTTGATCTTAGTCTCAAAAGGGATTAACGATCCTTAAACCCAACCCAAACCCAAATCTAAGAAAAATACGGATTTGTACTAATCCACGCCCTACGGGAGACAACATAAATTAGTCTCCGTATACAATCCACGGGAAACCAAAAACAAAACGAAAACACACGACACGAAGTGACCATATGGAGAAGGAGAAAGTGGTTACCGCGATGCGGTAGCGTAATTAACTGCAGGGGCTTGCGCCTGCAGGGAAGAGCGTCCCCACAATCAAAAACCCCTCACACTGAGGGGGAATCTGACGAAGTCTGCTACATCGGCCGCATCCGTTTAAACCTTCGATACATGGTGTCATATTTCAACTTGGCATCTTCGGAGAGGTGGACGGAAAGCACCAAATAGCATCTGCTATCGAAATTCAGGCCTGACGTCCCAACGTCCCGGTCGCGTCTTTCGGCGGAGAACAGATTCTGGCTCGCCCGGTGGGACCTTTTCCTCTTTCCATTCCACACTTCGTGTGTCGTGTTCGCGAACGAATCACGGTTTAATGTGGTTGCCCCTGGATTCGAGGTAATAAGATTTGGTGTTTTGCTCCCGTGCAGATCATTGGCTTCAAACTGCGCTAATTGCAACAACTCCCGTTCCGCCTCATCTGGAGGAGTAACCTACGGGCCCCAAGCGGCCTCCCTTTTCACAATGTCGGTGGAACAAGTGACCCAAGCCACCACCTGGCTATTCTTCGGGACCATGATCTCACCAACGAGCTTCAACGTTCAGATGCCGTCACAGGAAGCTGCGAAGAAGTCATTCTTTGATCGTCTTGCAACCACCACGGCCCCTCTCAGCGGGTCGTCCAGCTCCAATGCCTTAGTCTTCGACAGGCTGGGTCAAAGCTCAAGTGGGCCCGCAATACCAGAGAAGGACACTCTAACTCCTGAGGTCGTCCAAGCTGATCTCCCTACTCGAAGGTCGGCTTTCGACAGTTTGACCATTCCCTCTCAGCGGACGTCTGTCTTTGACAGGCTAGCGCCAACTACAGGCTTTCATCAGAACAGGGGGCATAGAAAAACTGATCCAACAATGGAGGTGGTCCCGGCCGCTCTCCATGCTCGATGTCGCCACTGGCGCCGAGTGAGGAAGGCTGGGGGTAGCTCTCCTTCTGGACTAACTCCGCCAGCTCCGATGGTGGAAGTTGACTCTGCTATTCCAACTGGGAACAACTTTGAACCACTCAGGAGGGTCCGCAAGAACTCTCCGACTGCTGTGCTGAAAAGATCTCCTCCACCTATGGAGAACGTTACAAAGGCGAAGCTGGAGCAACCCCCTCAACGGCTGTCCTCTAAAATTTACAAGGTCTGGCGTCAAGTCCAAGATTCGGTGATTGATCAAGATTACTCCCGCCGACCAAAGAAGATGAAGGTTCGGCAAGAGAAGGATCACTCTGTCGTACCACAGAAGGTGTCGTCTACCTGGGTGCCCACTGCAACGGCCCCCTCAACTTCACCAGCCCACAAAAAAAGAAGGCTGGAGAAAATCCCCGTGTCTGCGACAAATGTCAAAGGCACTGAGCCTAAGTGTCCTAAGTCTGGGGGCATGGCGGTGCATACCATCTATATGGCATCCGGAAAAGAGGATAGCCGTATCTCCACAGGTCATCGACCGCTCACCCGATCAGTGACAAAGGCTCAGGAGCAACAACGACAGAAGCTCCAGGAAATGTTGACAGCCATGGCTGCACTCACTGGACCAAAAGCAAGCCCGGAGACATCCTCAGAGCAGCATCGTGAGCAGGAAACAGATGCCGAATTCCTTCGGAGAATGCTTGAGAAGAAGGACAAAGAGGCTGCGGAACAAGCGGCCAAGTTTCTTAGTCATGGTATGCAGCAATAGCAAGTAGGATCCTGATGGACTTAAGCATAGCTACTAGAGAAAAGGTTTCATCATAATCGAAACCTGGTCTTTGACGGAAACCTTTTGCTACAAGTCTTGCTTTGAAGGTCTCAACCTTTCCATCTACACCAAGTTTCTTCTTAAAGATCCACTTGCTCCCAATGGGGTTTACCCCTTCAGGAGCAACTTCCAAAGTCCATACTTTGTTGGTGTACATGGATTCCATCTCAGATCGCATAACTTCCAGCCATTTCAGAGAGTCCCCACTTGTGATAGCCTGCTCGAAACTAGTTGGGTCATCATCTTCCATGATGCAATTCTCGCTCCTACCGTCTACGAGAAAACCGTAGAATCTCTCAGGTGGATGAGGAACCTTACTAGATCTGCAGAGTGACCGAGGTTCTTCTGGGACTACTGAATCCCTCGGTTATACTAAATCATCTGTTTTAGTTTGTGTAGCTGGAACTTCTTCCAGCTCTACCTCATTACCACTAATTTCTTTCACAAGAAATTCCTTTTTTAAAAAGGTGGCATGTTGAGCAACAAACACCTTTTGTTCCTCACTATGTTCGAATAGATATCCATGTGAATTCTTTGGATATCCTACAAAGTTGCAATGAACTGATCGTGTTTAGAGTTTGTCCGGATTCTGTTTCTTAACATAGGCCTGACAACCCCATATCTTAACTCGTTTAAGATATGGTCTCTTTCCACTCTATATCTTATATGGTGTTTTAGGCACAGATTTTGATGGAACTTGATTCAATAGGTATGCAGCTGTCTCAAGTGCATAACTCCAATTGGAAATAAGTAACTTAGCAACACTCATCATAGAGCGCACCATATCTAATAGGGTGCGATTCCATCGCTCCGATACTCCATTGTGCTGTGGTGTATATGGAGGAGAAGCTAAGAGAGAATCCCATTCTCTTTTAGAAAATCTTGGAATTCCATGCTTAAGTATTCACCTCCTCGATCAGATCGAAGGATTTTAATACTTTTACCCGTCTGGTTCTCTACTTCGCACTTATATTCCTTGAATTTCTAAAAAGTTTCAGATTTGTGTTTCAATAGGAACACATGTCCGAATCTTGAGAGATCATCGATGAATGTAATGAAGTACAAAGAACCATTTCTAGCATGTATAGACATAAGACCACATACATCACTATGTATCAGTCCCAAGAGTTCAGTAGCTCTTTTTCTGTGTCCCGTAAACAGAGTTTTGTTCATCTTGCCTTTGAGACACGACTGACAAGTTTCATAAGATGTAAATTCGAACGGATTCAAATATTCATCTTTATGCAACTTAGCTAGTCTGGTCGCATTGATATGACGAAGTCTACAATGCCATAAGAAGGTTTCGTACATTTATGAACTTTTCCTCTTGTATGTGTTCTGTATATTTAGAATTATATTTTGATTTAGAACGTATATACCGTTACACAATGTACCAAACCCTGTTTACCGCCGAAAACGGGAGACGGAACCGCGTAGGTCGTCTTGACTGAATTTAGGGGCAGATGCTATTTGGGTTTATCCGTCCACCTATCCGAAGATGCCAAGTTGATTTATGGCACTGTGTATCAGCCCCTCATTTGCGAGGGTTTTTTGATTGTGAGGACACTCTTCTCTGCAGGCGCAAGCTCCAGCAGTTAATTACGTTACCGCATCGCGGTAACCACTTTCTCCTGCTCCAGCAGTTCACTTCGTGTCGTGTGTGCTAGTTTTATTTTTGGTTGCCTGTGGATTGTATACGGAGACTAATTTGTGTCGTCGCCCGTAGGGCGTGGATTAGTCCAAATCCGTATATTCTTATATTTGGGTTTGGTTTGATTTAAGGATCGTTAATCTCGTTTGGGATTAAGATCAACTTAAATGTTTGTTGAGGATACGTTAATCTAATTTTAGACTAAGATCTACTCAACAGGATTTTGGGATCATTCAGACCCAACAAAAGAGCATTTGGGCTCTATTGCTTTAGTTTAAGGACGTTACGGTCCATCGTTAGTTTAAGGACATTACGGTCCATAGCTAGTTTAAGTACGTTGCGGTCCGTTGGTATGTTCTCATCGGTTTGGGAGTGCACCAAAGAGTTGTTGGTTGTCGGGACCCTCCACCTCTCTGAAGACGTTGAAGAATTACAACGACATGTATCCGAGGAGTGGAGAGATGTACCCTTGACCCAAATTCCATATTGAGGGGAGAGATCATGGTGGACCATCTGATAATCATTAGTCTTTTTTGGAAGACTAAGATTAACTTAGGAGATATGTGATGGACATCGTTCTGGTCAATTAGTTTGGGAAATCATGAGCATAGAGGCTCAGTCTATTTGGAGATCCAAGACGTCTTAATCTCAAGAGGACTTAGCCAATTTGGAGCCGAAGTTGGCTTCTTATAGTGTTAAACACTAATATATGCTTGGTGCTCACGTGCTCTCACGTGAATCTCTAAAGCAGTGTTAAAAACTGAAATTTGGGGCGCTCACGTATGGAACGTGAGGCACCTGAAAGTTGGTGTTGTGCTCTTGGGTCCAAATCCCCGTTTATATCTAAGTGTTAAACACTTAATTCCTGTGGCCCTCACGTGTGAACACGTGAGGCTCCCCAAAGTTGGGCACTGCCTCTTGGGATTTATTCCCTCTTCCTTTTATAGTACTAAGCAGTTAGCTCATATAATGCTCACGTGCGAACATGCGATATGCTCAAAATGTGAGCGCTGTCTTTGGAATTTTCCCCTTTTCCATATAAGTGTTAAGCAACTGTTTGGGGGTCACGTGGGAACACGTGAATCGCCCTAAAATTGGAACTGTCTTTGGGTTTATTCCTTTTTTCATGTAATTGATGAGCGCTTGTTTTAAGGGGTCACGTGAGAGCACGTGATTTGATCTCAGTCATTCCTTTTTGTTCATCAGAGGTGCTCATGTGGGAACACGTGAGCTTTCGTTATAACATCGCACACTAATGAATTCCCAGTCTTTTCTTTTACATGCACAGAGATTTTAATCTGAGTTTTGAGAATTTTAAGTCCCTTGTTTTATAAGAATTAAATTATTTTACAGGGTTAAACCCTAGTTTTATCAGAGGAATTAAATTCCTATATACTTTTGGAAGAATTAAATTCTTTGAACTTAGTTCTTTCCCCTAAGTTTTGAATCTGCATAACAGAATCTCCCCGATGAGAATTAAATTCTCAACTTGTGGGGAGATCTGCTTCTGCAGACCTCAACCAGAAGAAGAACTAAGTTCTTTTTTGAAGGTTTAAACCCTTAGAGAGAAAATAATCTCTGTACTTTCTTTTTACCTAGGATTTTGTTTAAGAAGGGGATTTTCTTCCTCTAGAGAATTGAATTCTCTTTTCCTCTTTTTCTTTTGTTTCTCAAAGCTTATGGGGGTCTCTCTCTGTCTCTCCTCCTCTCCTATTTATACGAGAAGAACAAGAATCAATTTGTTAAGAGAATCTCTCATTGAGAGATCATGATTTATTTCATGATCTTTTAGATCAATCGGTGAATTTTATTCACCGTTGGATTTTAATCCAAAGACTCTCTGTTTAACAGAGAAGATTTCTTGTTTGTTTAACAAGATTAGGAAATATTTTCCTAAGATAGAATTTTATTCTATCAGACTATTACCGTTGGATCTTTGCTCCAAAGGTCTTTTATTTAACAACAGAGAAGATGTTTCTGTTTTAAAGAAGATCAAGGATATATTTCCCATATATATAGAATTTAATTCTATCAGATAGTTTAGAAAGATTTAAGGAAATATTTTCCAAATAGGGTTTTGATTTCTTTATTTAGAATTTAATTCTATCAGCTTGGAAAGTGTTTAGGACCACTCACGTGTAGCACGTGACCCCTACTGAGTTAAACTTGTTTGCTCATAAGCAACAGCCTAATAGGGCATCACGTGCTAACACGTGATCTTCTCTGACCTGCTATTTGTTTTAATATGGCGCCGATATACTTTGTATATAGATGCTTACGTGCTTGCACGTGAGGCTCAATTTTAGCCTGTCAATTGTTAAGCGCAGCACCTATAGTCTTTGTTCATAGGCGTTCACGTGTGGGCACGTGATGTTTTATTAGTGGGAAATTTTCCCATCGCTTTTCCACTCTTTATTTTCTTTTCTCTCTTTATTTTTTATAAGGGAACAAATGCCCCCACAGCGTTGTTCTCGCGTGGCTTGCACGTGAGTGCAATGCTGTCACCTTTACAGCCATTGGATTGCCTAGGGGAATGGGAAGATGAACCGCTCCCCATCACGTCTTATAAATACAAGGGTTTTGTCTTTAGGAAGCCACTGTTGTTTCATCTTCTTCTTTCCTTGTCTTCTTTGAGAATTTAATTCTCTTCCTCAGAGCTTAGTTCTCTGCCCATTGAAATTTCAGAGTTAAACTCTGTCAGAAAGACCCCTTTTAGGTAAAGATCTTGAACGACAAAGAAACCCTTTAAAAAAAATTCTTTGGATTTTAAATCCACCATAAAGGTTTTGCTCTCTTCTGAAATCCATCTCTTAGAGATCCAAAAGACGTAATCTTTGAGTAGTAAACCCCAATGTCTTCAAAGATTGGGCCTTTCTCCTCCGATCTTTGAGGATTCATGGAATTTTAATTCTATTTTTCGTTTCTCCATCATGGTGGTTTCTGGAATTTAATTCCACTGCTTAAAAGGAATTTAATTCCTCATCAAAAAGCTTAGCTCTGAAGATCAAGAGGGCCCTTCGTGAATTTCATTCCCTGGTGTTCTTGAGAATATTTTCATAGAGTTTTACCCTTATTTGCACAAATTTAAATTTGTTGGGTATTTTAACAGAATTCGTTTTCTCTATGAGGATGTCAAGAGTTGTTTAAACTCCAGTGTCTGCTTAATGAGAATCTTTTTTGATTCTCACAATGATTGTCCTATCTCATCATTGGTGAGCCGCCATATTGATTTTGTGGGGTCCATTAGTTTTTCAATCAGTGGTCCAATGGAACAAACTTCCTGTAGTTTCCTTTTGTTATTATATATATATATTTATAGGTTTCATTAATGGTTTTTCTTTCCCTTATTTCAGGAACAATGGCTTCTCTTCCCTACTTTCCTTATACTCGCTCAGACGCCGCTTTTCCACAATCGCCGTCGGACGAGGAAGCTATGGCAATGATCAGAGCCCATGACAGGGACTGTACCAGTTTGCTCTTATGGGGAGTTTGGTATGGTCACATCATCCAGGGCCGCCGCAGCTTTACTTGTGAGGTGTCAACAGAGCCCCTCCGCCCAATATCGCTGATGGAGCACCCGCAGACCGCTTATGCGGTGGAGGCGGCTAATTAGACTCCTACGGGCCGACTTGAACCGTCAACAACCGGGATACCCAACCAGCCCTTGCCGGCTATAGATATCTTAGGGTGCCGCATCTGTCAAGGTGAAGCCCAACCCTGGGGACAAGTTTATAAAGTAGAGCTTACCCCTCGCCATCCAGTAGGCTATCTTCCCTAGGCTCGATATGTTTTTTCCTCCCACCGTGCACGGTTGCAGAAGGTTGGGCTATATCAAGCGGTGTACGCGTCTCTTTTTCATTACCAGGCCCTTCACGTCTGGTGGGTTAAAGCTTTTCTAAACCATTGGAATCTTTCCACCAACACCTTCTTGCTAGGGGATCATGAGGTCTCGATTTCACCGGAAGAGTTCTGCTAGATCTCCGGATTTCTGATTAGGGGAGATCATTATGAAGAGTTGCTGCCTCCCGATGAGTATGTGTTCACGACCGTGCCTGCTATGCTTGAAGGCCTGACGACTGAAAATGCCGTCCGTCATAAGTACCCAAGTCTAATCAAGGCTCTGGGTATTTTTGAGAAACTGTTCGCGACGTCAGAGGGGCAGGGCGTCACCTTTGAGAGCTTCATCGCTTGCTTTATCCGTGGAGACGCTTTATCCAAAAAAGCTCCAAAGTTTGCGAACATTGACGACCCTTTTGGATTTGGGCAGAACAAACCGCCGGCCAAAAAGGAAGACTTGCCGCAGTTTTATATTCCGATCTCATCGGCCGTGTCCTTCGATGTGATTGCAGCTCCTGGCATGGACGAAGAGACCTTCTTCGTCGGCTTTATCATCTTTTGGCTCAGTTGGTTCGCCATACCGACGCATCGACGCTTTATGAGAGCCTTCGTCTTTTACCCCGCTCATCGCGTAGCTGAAGGGGCACGACTGGCCATTGGCATTGCGGGACTGTCGCACCTATATCATGGATTAAGCGTTGCATCCAATACTTCGACCCCAGGTGCGGATGTTGTGAATTTCTCTTTCCAATACTTCACGTCGTGGATCGAGATGCATGTACTGGGAGCATTTGCAGCACATCGGTGGCCGGATTTCTACGACTCCTATACCTTCCCACGGGTTATGAGGTTGGTGGATTCTTCCGCTCCCGATCTGATTCAGCTAGGGGCCCTCCGCGTGTTGCTTAACCCATACTCAAACGAAGGCGGGATGGTGTTTAGTGACCGAGTCCTCTCTTCTCCTACGGGGCCCGTTCAACAGCTTTTTGATCTATCAAAAGGGGGAGTACCATCTTTAAAGCCTAAAGAGATCATGCGCCTGTACTCGATTAGGCAAGGCTATTTGGTGCTTCGTCAGAATAACACGGCTCTCTTTATGCGGTATAACCCACACCATTTTGCCCAGCAACCGGGCTATAACCAGGGTGTCCTTTTTGAGGCGTTTTTAGTCGAGCCCACTCCGTCTCTGGAAGTCACTCGTGACGTCATCCATCATTTTATATGGCTGAACACCGACTCCCGTTTCATGATCCCTGAGTCTGACTACCTTCCAAGGTGTGTGGGGTCTTTCACGGGTTGGTATCGTCATCGAGTCGGTCCTGTCATTGCCGAGGAGAGGCGGGTACTCTTCGAATGTAGAGCTCTAGCTCCGACCCAAGTCACTATCGTTCTGTTGCTACCGCGGTCAGTGGTTCGCCCTCCATTGAGGGATAGCGGTTCGGCACTTATCTCCAGAGTCGCTGAAACAGAATCAATTCCTCGCACTGCTGGTATGTTAGTCCGCACTAGAGCCCAAGCATAAGATTCTAATGCAGCGCCAGCGGCAGTGTCATCAGTGGCGGCGTCATCAATGACAGTGTCATCAATGGAGGTGTCATCACTGGTGGCGTCATCAATGGCGGTGTCATCAGCGGTGGTATCGCCAAAGGGGGATACCGGAAGCGAGGTTGGCCAACGTCATACCAAAGTGCCGAGGGGAAGGAAGCGTTCTTCTGCTAGAGCTAGCACAAGTTCTAAGAGGAAGAAGAGATCGGTCGCCGGCTTACTCGACACCTTGCTTGAGTTCGAGCCATTCATTCAGGACGAACCAATAGCTATGGAGGAACCAGACGCCGGTCTTATTTATCCTGGCTCATCCGCCGAGGAAGCCGCGCAATTGGCTGAGGCTTTGAGGCGCTCACAAGATGAGACCGAGAACGTGCTTATCCCAAAAAAGCCCTACCCTCCGGTTATATTCTACGAGGTTGATCCATCATTACGGTGGGTATATATGGGTCCTTTGTTAATGGAGGATGAACGGGCCTTCAAACAGCCCATAACGATTACTTCCGAAGACGAGCTTGCCTTAAAGACAGGCAGTCATTCATTTGCACTTGAACCCTGACGAGCGAACTTAGAAAGAAAGGAACAATGTCTCGAGAAAGCCATACTTCAAGCTCCTTGGCGCATTGGTATGCATCCTTCACATGTCCTTCTATTAGCGAATAGTCTGTATTATTTTTATGTCTTCTCATTTTTGTGAGAACTTTGCAGGGACTTCGGCGGTGAAAGAGGATTTAAGTTCAGATCGGGTCATGACTGTGGACTCTACAAATGTATCTCGTGACGTACCGGCAGGTGTAAAGGAGATCATTATAGCCGCTATTCCTGCTGTGGAGCTTCCGGTGGTAGCTTCTGTTCCTTCGGTATCTATTCCTCCAGCAGAGGTGACCCCACTAGTTACGAACCTTATGGACACCTCTAGTGACTCACCAAAGGGTGTAGAAGAGATTGTCGAAGCCGTTAGTCCTATCTTGGAGCTCCCGGTGGTGACTTCCATCCCTTTAGCATCTGTACTTCCCGCAGAGGTGACCTTACCAGCCGCAGATCCAGTGGATCTCTTTGGTGGCGTCCTGGAGATTGTAGAAAGGATCGCCGAGACCGCTGTTGCCTCCTCAGGGCCTGAAGTGGCGGCTATTGTTTCTGAATTGGAAGCCGCCATGCCGGCAAATGTCTCTAGTGCTGTACCTATGGGCGAGGAGGAGGTTGCCGAAGCTGCTATCCCCCCAGTTCAAGGCAGGCGAAGCATCGAAGGTAATCTCCTACATTTCATTTTAATGATCTCTTCGTTATCTGAACTCTTTTTTCCTTCAGAATTGCGGGAACTGGCGGCTTCTATCGTGGATCTATCTCCCAGGAAGACCTTTCAGTGTCTACTTGATATGGCTGCCCCACAGGCGATACCCCCGCAAAGCATAGTCCTTTCTTCCAGGAAATGTTGGTGTTTTTTGACCCCTTTTGGTTTATTATTATCCTTTATAATGACGCTATTATGCGCTCCACAATTCTGGAAGCCGATGACGAGGTCGAGATCCTCGATGGGCCTGGGGATCTCTCAAACCCCCTTTGCATGACTATGGGTAAGTGTGGTTTTATCTTTGGGATTGCTTTGTCTATTCCATGTTTATGAATCTCACCGATTGTTCACAAATCTTGACAGCTCTGCCAATCTTAACTCCGTTGGAATCTCGGATCTTCATGCCACCGGGTCCCTATGCCCGGCTTGCGTCTGAAAGGATGGCGAAACAAAGCATCTACTCCCTGACGGCTCTCATTGAAGACCTTCGTGCTGTTACCTCTGTCACGGCCGAAGAATTTTCTGTCGAAGCCAATGCTTCCTTGTTCGTTCTCGCCACCTATTATGATGAAGCATTGGTACGTGTCTGGGTTGAGTATTATCGCCGAATGGAGGGCTGCCTACATGGGCTTGAATGCATCCGCCTTCTCTCCGACATCTTAATCGTGAAATCGAGTCTGCGAGGATGGATCGAATGGTGCGCATCCAATATGCAATCATGCGAGAAGAGGCTCAACCGGAAGTTCTCGGAGAGGGAGTTAGCTTCGATTGCTTTGGGGGAACTTCAGGCTCAGCTCAACGCCAAGACTACCCGCGCATACGAAATTTGGCGGGTGCTTCAAGAGGCTATTACAGAGGTTGTGGCTCTTGAAAAAGCCGTTATCTTTACTCGCGAGATGGTTGAAGCCCATAAAGTTGCCGAAAGGGAGCTTGAGAGTCGGTTTGCTTCATATCAGACTCAGCAGACTCAGGCGGGAACCCGTCTTCCCGTATTAACGGAGCTTGAAGCCGAGGTCCAGCGGAAGAACGATGAACTCACGAGATTATTGCACCATCCGCCGGCTTAAAGATTTTTTTGTATATTCTCCTTTTCTCTTTTTTTTGCATTCATTCCTGAATGAGAGTATCTTGTATTCATTTTGATTCTTTTATGAAATGTACCTTGTATTCACTTGAATTCATGAATAAAAGACATATTTTATTTCATATTGGCATGTAACTCTGGCAAATGTGGCCCGTAGATAGTCCATATTGACATCCTTATAGGGCAGCGATGGCTTAGGAAACAGGTTTGGATCTGCCGCCTAAGACTTTTCAACTTTATGAGCCGTGATGGTTTCATGAAGACTTTTCTCCCTATGAGTCGAGATAATCCCGTAGGTGTATTTTCTCCTTAGGAGTCGTGAGGACTCCTAAGCGCGTTTTCTCTTGAGAGTCATAAGGATCTTACAAGAGAATATTCCTCCTTACAAGTCGAGAGTACTTGTAAGTGGTTTTTTTCCTCCTTGTCGATATTCGAATTTGGAGAATATGGCCCGTCGATAGTATACAATAGTCCATCTTAGACCTACTTGCAGGGCCACAGTGCTTAGGAAACAGGTTGATATCCCTGCTACCTAAGGCTTTTCACATTCATGAAGATTTCGTGAAGATGTTTTTCCCTACTAGTCGAGACGAATCGAGAAGCTCTCGCAGGAACATTGTTTTTCTTACAAGTCGAGACAAATCAAGAAGTTCTCGCAAGAATGTCCTAACGTCACAGTGAACCTCTGCTGATAGAAGTCCGTTAGGGTCTGTGGTACTAGGGTTTTTGTCTGTCGTACCGTTGCGTTGGCCGATGCATTCCTTGATACGCAATCTTGCTGTTCGAGTAGCCCCGCGACTGTTGTATCTCTGATCCCTTCGGGGGCTGGACAATACTTCTTCAAGTAATCTTCCAGGTGATATTACCGTCGGAAGGGCAAGCGTTAGGGATATTCCATGCCTCTTTTCACTTGAGGTTAGGCTCAGTTTGGGGAGCCCCGATGAGTCAAAACCACTCCGCGCTGGTGTGGGATGATCTCTGATAGTCTTTCAGGTTTGATTTGATTTGCCGTCAAGACCCTGAAGCTAGGGATCTTCCTTCGCTTCGTTTGTTGACATTGTGTCTGCAATATTGCGACGAATGTCGGGGTTGTCTCTAGGTTGTCTGTGAACCGTCGAGTCTTGGAACTAGGGACTTTTCCATGGCTCCGTTTGTTGATGTCGCGTCTACATCCTGCTGGAGTGAGAAGGAATGCCTTAGTGATCTCTACGCTGTAGATGTTGCCGTCGAGACCCTGAAGTTAGGGATCTTCCTTCGCTTTGTTTGTTGACATTGTGTCTGCTATATTGCGACGAATGTCGAGGTTGTCTGTGAAATATCGAGGCTTGGAACTGGGACTTTGCCATGGCTCCGAGGTAGTCTCTAGGTTGTCGATGAACCGTCGAGGATTGTCTTTCCCTTTGACGAAGCTTGGTAGAACAATGTGGTTCCCTTTTTGTGCCCATGGATTTTATACAGGGGTTCATGTTGACTCACCTGCAGGGCAGAAGTTTCATTTTTTTGTTTCCGCGATGCTCTACCATTTCAGCTCTTTATATCGCGAAAGTCGCGATTGCCCAATCATTTCGGCCTTTTATCGCGGTGCCCAATCATTTCGGCTATTTTTTTCTTTTTACTCGCTGCTTTTTACTGCGAGTTGCCCAAACATTTCGGCTGTTTTTATATGCATATATTTTGCTCGCTGATTTTTATTGCGAGTTGCCCTATCATTTCGGCTATTTCATATGCATTTTTGCTCGCTGATTTTTATTGCGAGTATGGAGCTCGAGATCTGATACCAATCTTTGCATCAGCATCGCTGCGACTGGAATATTGCCAGGAGCGAATCATCATTTGCCGTGAAAGGACTTGGAATTTGAAACCGATTTATGCATCAGTATCGCTACAACTGGGATATTGCCAGGAGCGAATCATCATTTGCCTTTGTCGATTTGAACAAAGGTGGTTTAGCAAACAGGGTTAGGATCCTGTTGACTAAGGCCTTTTGACTTTACGAGCCGTAAGGGTCTCATAAAGGTATCTCTCCCTACGAGTCGTGAGGATCTCGTAGGTGTATTTTCTCCTTAGGAATCGTGGGGATCCCCAAGTGTGTGTTCTTTTATAAGTCGTAAGGATCTCATAAAAATATTTTCTCCTTATAAGTCGAGAGGACTTACAAGTGTCGTTCACCATATGAGGGCATTCCTCGTCACTGGTGGGACTTGGTGAGGGAACATTTATTTGTGCCCGTGGATTGTATACAAGGATCTATATTGACCGCTTGTAGGGAAGCTTGAGGAGTGATGGCTTAAGAACATGTTCAGGTCCCTGTATTTTAAGGCTTTTGAATCCTATGAGCCGTGAGGGTCTCATAGGGGAATTCTCCTTACGAGTCATGAGGATCTTGCAAGTGTAATTTCTCCTTAGGAATCGTAGGGATCCTTAAGTGTGTTGCTCCCTTGTGAGTCGTAAGGATCTCACGCAAGTGTTTTCTCCTCACAAGGTCGAGAGGACCTTGCAGGTGTTTTTATTTTAACGAGATTGTGCCCTTTCGGGTTTTCACAAACTCGCCGGTAGCCTTGCTGTTTTTACTGCGCCCTTTCGGGTTTTCATCCGTGCCTATTTTTCTTGTAGACGTACTGTTTTTTTGACAACGAGATTGCGCCCTTTCAGGTTTTCACAAGCTCGCCGGTAGCCCTGCTGTTTTTACTCACGGCGCCCTTTCGGGTTTTCACCTGTGCCCATTTCGCTTGTGGACATACCTTTTTTTTTATTATTATTTTTTTTACCCCTTTGTTTGCCAATGGCACTTAAGGGGGACTTCGCCACCGGGGTAGCTGTGTAGCCAGCGGGATTTGAGTTGCAGTCCTCACCGCTGGGACTTGCGGACTTGAATTCCCTTATTGCCGGGCTTGAGGCTACGTATTAGTTTAGGGACATCTTGGTCCGTTGTTAGTTTAGGGACATCTCGGTCCGTTGTTAGTTTAGGGACATCTCGGTCCATAGCACGCTTCGAGGTGAAGTTTTGCCGGATACTACTTATAGAGTTTAGACCCAGGAAGACAGCGAGCGGACACGAGCGTCGTCATCTATCATTAACCTGAGCCGTGACTTGTCAAGCGTAGTATTTCTTAAGAAACCGGCCATTTATTTGCCGGAAGGGTCTTTCGCCATGCATATCCATGAGCAAGTAGGCCCCATCTTGGTAGACCTTGTCTATGATGTACGGGCCCTCATAGTTTGGCTTGAATTTTCCCTGTTTGGCACAATTGGGGATCATAGGTCTTTTGACAACTAGCACGAGTCCGCCTTGGCGGAATGTTCTCGGCCTAGTTAGTCTTTCGTATGAGTGCGTCATCCTTGATTTGTAAGCTTCCAGATTTTGCTGTGCTATGAGACGAGTTTCATCGAGGGCATCGAGCTCCTCAAGCCGAAGATGGGCATTTTCTTCATTCGCCAGCCCGTATCGAATTGCCACTAGTAAAGATGGTAATTCTATCTCTAAGGGAAGTACCGCTTCCGTGCCGAATACCAACGCGAATGGCATTGTATTCGTGGTCGTTTTGAACGTGGTTCGATAAGCTCAGAGAGCTTCATGCAGTCTCTCGTGCCAGTCCTTTTTGTTTCTGGACACTGTTTTCTTTATGATCTTCATCAAGGTCTTGTTGAAAGCCTCTGCTAGACCGTTAGCTCGGGGATTATAGACTGAAGAGTATCTCCAATCTATATTATGCTGCTGCGCGAAGCGACTGATCTTATGGCTTCTGTAGGCTGGCCCATTATCGGAGATAATCCGTCGCGGGGTGCCGAACCGGTAGATGACATGTGTCCTGAAGAAATGGAGGATGTTCTCCGTTTTCACATCCCTTAGCGGTACTGCCTTTTCCCATTTAGAGAAGTAATCGGTTGTTGCCAATATGAACCGATGTCCCTTCGATGATTCTGGTTCGATCGGCCCGATTATATCGGTTCCCCACATTTCGAACGGCCAACTAGCCAGTGTTGGGTGTAGCGGATTCGGATGTTGGTGGATGAAGTCCCCGTGAATTTGGTACGAGTGATACTGCTTCGCGTATTCAAGGCAGTCCTGAATCATCGTGGGCCAATAATAACCCATCTTCTCGATCTTCAGCTTCATCTTTGGCCCGACTTGATGAGAACCGCAGAGTCCGTCAAGTTTCTTGGACGACCCTTTTTGCCTCTTTTGGTCCCAGGAACCTTAGCCACAAACTATTGAACGATCTCTTATATAGAGTATCATTGATGAAGGCAAAAGACAGAGCTCGTTTCTTGAGCTGATGTCTTGAAGATGCGTTTTCGGGCGTTCGTTGGGATTTGAAGTAGTCTATGAAGACTCTTCTCCAATCCTTAGCCTTTTCTTCGTCCTCTACTTGGAAGGCCGCTTGTTTGGTCGCTTCCTCTTCTTCAGACAACTCCGGAGATATTTCTGCGGGTGCAAGAATTCGGCGGCTTTGCACAATGATCCTTACGTCATCGAGATTTTCGTCAGCCAGTTACTTAGCAAGCTTGGCTAATGCATCCGCCTTGCTATTTTCTACACGCGGTATGCTTTCCAGGATGTAGGAGGGGATTTGTGTCAGCAATTGCTGCACTCTTTCGCCATATTTCACCAACTCTGGCTTGCACGTCTGGTAGCGCCATTTACTTGGCTAACGACCAGCTGGGAGTCTCCATATATGAGGAGGTTTTCGATCCCCATGTCGACAGTGATCTCAAGACCTGCTATCAAAGCTTCATATTCCGCTTCGTTGTTTGTTCTTGGCTCCGTTAAGGAAAAGGCAAAACGCATTATCCCTCCTTGTGGAGTTACGAAGATAAGGCCTACCCCAGCTTTAATTATAGGGGTGTTGTGCTTTCGTTTATTCATAGAAGATGCCCCATCGAAGTAAAGTTCCCATCGGGCATTATTTCCTTCCTTCTCCCCTTCGATTGTGTCGAATGCGTGTTCATCCGGCAACTCGCAATTTATAGGAGAGTCGGCTGGTATCGAATGCTCTACGAGAAAGTCGGTGATGTCCTAGCCTTTTACTGCTTTGAGGGGTCGATACGTTATTGAGAACTCCATCAAAAGGAAGGCCCATTTGGCGAGCCTTCCTGTTAGTATGGCCCTTGACATCAGATATTTGAGAGGATCTACCTTTGATATGAGATGGACATCATGTGCCAAGGCGTAGTGCGTAAGCTTCGTTATCGCGAAGATCAGTGCCAGGAAATGCAATAGGGGAGTAGTTGTTTTCTGCCCCCAGAAGAACTCGAATCAAATAGTAGAGAGCTCTCTCCTTCCCCTGGTCGTTCTCCTGTGCCCATATCGCGCCAAGAGAACCTTCAAGGGCTGTTGTGTACAGGATGTGAGGCTTTCCCTTGACTGGAGCGGTTAGTACTGGCGGGTTCTGCAGATATTGCTTGATTTTTTCCAATGCACTTTGGCATTTACGATCCCAAACGAACGGGGTCCCCTTCTTCATTAGATGGCTGTAGGGACGGCATTTGCTGGAGAGGTTGGCTATGAACCGCCGGATATACGCGGGCTTTCCTTGGAGAGATCGCAGTTGCTTAATAGTTCTTGGCGAAGGCATTTCCATAATCGCCTTGATCTTTGATGGGTCTATTTCGATGCCCCGGTGTCGTATGATGAATCCTAGGAATTTTCCTGAGGAGACTCCAAACACGCATTTCAGAGGGTTCATCTTCAGATTATATTTCCGAAGACGTTGGAACACTATTTTCAAATGCTCCCAGTGCTCCTCGTATGATTTGCTTTTCACTACTAGGTCGTCGATATAACATTCGACAATCTCATGTATGAGGTCATCGAAGATCTTCGTCAAGGCCCTCTGGTAGGTAGCGCCAGCATTCTTCAGACCGAAGGGTATCACCTTATAGCAGAATATGCCTAGCAGAGTCCGGAAGGCAGTGTGCTTTTGGTCTTCAGGATGCATCTTTATTTGGTTATAACCCGAAGATCCATCCATGAAGGAGAAGACCTCATGAGTGGACATGTTATCGATCATCAGCCCGGTAACCGGTACTGGGAAGTCATCCTTCGGGCAAGCCTTGTTGATGTCTCGGAAGTCTACGCAGATGCGTACTGTCCTGTTTTTCTTCATCACTGGGACAATGTTGGCGATCCAGTCAGGATATTGAACTTCTTGGATGATGCCGGAGTCCATTAGTTTCTTGACTTCGGCATTGATGCTTATCTCGAATTCGAGCCGCATTCTTCTTGGCGCCTGTTTGACTGGCTTGACATCCGATGATATAGCCAGTTTATGCACAGCTATCTCTGGATCTAATCCTGATATCTCAAAATAGTTCCATGCGGAGCAGTCTTTATATTGCATAAGCACGTCTTTTAGTGTAGCCACCTGCTCTTTAGACAGCATCTCACTGAAGAACGTTGGCCCTGGATCGTTTTCCGTTCCCAAGTCGATTTTCCTCAGGTTGTCTGCCGTGGTATGTATCCCATCCTCTAGCTCTTTTGGAGCCAATGGAAATTCTGAGATCACCTCATCCTCATTTTCATCTGCGAAGCAATGGGAGAGGTTGTCCATATTATCATGCTCCGCGTCCTTTGAGAATGTTATCACGTGGTAGGTACGAGTTTGTTTCCAAGTCCGATGTTGATCTGGTTCTACTCTTGCTATAAAGGTTGCTTTTGGCTCATGCTTTTGTGGTGGGGTTACCCTCCAACTGTCGGATAGAGCAAACCTACCTTGCTGATACTGTTCTTCAACCCAGTCTTTGAAGGTGAAGCAGTCTTCAAGCGGATATCTTATTGCTCGGTGGTAGGAGCAATAATCCGGGTGATGGACCTCGTTTACTTGTTCGGGGTACCGAGACTCCGGGAGCGTCATCATTTGATGCTTTATGACAAGGTTGAATATTTTCCTCGTCTTGTCTCGAGGGAACGAGTATTCATGACCCATCTTCTTCATAAAAGATGGGTTCCAGCTGACTTTTTCTCGATCGCATGGCTTTTTGGATCCGCTTTGCTGTTTTTGAATGTCATTCCCTTTCTTTACCTTGTTGTTGCTTCTACGTCGGGCTTTTGTCTTGCCACGAGAGCGCACAGCGGGTTGAGGGTGAAGGGCACCGCCGTCTTCTCTTTCCGTAGCCTGCTGAATGAGACGTTGTGTCCTGGCTTTCTCGTAAATGGCCATTTCGCGGCTGTGGTCATCCTGAACCTTTTAACCCGCTTCCCTTATTAGCTTGTCAATCTGTTATTCGAATGTCGGACTTAGCATTCTTATGGCGGGATCTCGCTCTGGTTCAATATCAGTGCTATCTGGGAGAGCATTCCCTTCTCCACCAGAGTCGTTTATAACATGGCAGCCATGGAATAGCTCCTGTTTCTTAGACCGAACGTATCCAAGTCCCGTCATCTCCATACTCCCATTGGGCATCTTTCGCTGAGTCCCGGGAACGTCCCAAATCTTGTTGTAGAACTGGGCTTGTCGATCGGTTTGTTTGAAAGGTACGCCTTGGCATCTTAATAGCCTTTTCAATTCCTTTGCGTAATATCTGGGCAGACGGATTGGCTGAAGCCTGTCAAGCGCAAGTTCGGCACCATGCCAAACTTCTTTTTCTACTTTAGTTTCCGTGGATTGATAGAAGAGGATCGCCTTTTCACCTTTTCTCCTGGGAGGGACGTAGAAAGTCTGCAGCTCCTGCACACTGTATGTATCGAGCGCATCAAGTTCCTTATAATGTCGCTGCGGAACTGATTGATTTGAATTTCTCGTTGTGTAGTTGGAGAAAATGTTTAGAAATCACAACCAAAAATTGTTTGACCGCAATCAATAACGGTGTCGATTGTAGCGCGTTAATAAGTGCGGATCGTCCACAGGGAAAGTGTAATCGTTCGTATTTCGAATTAGATGAGTCGAAACTTTAAAGAAAAGAAAAGAAACAATTCATGATTTAAAGAAATGAAGTTCAAGAATTAGTAAAATCTAGTCTAAATCAAGAAATAATAAAATCAAGAATTGAGAATTTGTGATGATTTCCAAATCAAATATTAAGAATCGAAGTGAGGCTCATAGGAATCGATCGGATCTATAGATGTGATGAAATCTAGCGATTACGTATTCTTATCCATCGATGAATTGATACTAGATCGATGATGATCAACGAGAATTAGGGATTTCTTGTGAAACTAGGGTTTCATCATCTACCCCTTGTTCCTTCGTCGATATCATTCACATTCTAGCCTCTAGTAAATTCAAGAATCGATCGTGGATCCCTAATTTCGAGCGATCACAATCAAGAAAGCATCGCAACGAAACTAGGTCGTCGATTCTTCAATTTGCTAGGGTTTACAAAACTCGCAGGACTTAAGAATCGTTTTAAGATTTGTTACATCATCATTCTATCGATCGTCTCGACTCCTTTACGAGCGGAGTTTTACTCAAACATCACAATAAGAACTACAATCACAAATTGAGATCAAATCATGATGCAAGAATTTAAAGAAAGCAAGATTAAAGAATTTAACCTTTTATTTATCAACAATTCCGTTACAATTCGCTCAAGAACTACAAGAGGAATGAACTCGATCGTCGATTTGGCTTCACTCGTCTCCTTGAGTCTCGGATCGGCTTGGATCACTTGCTCGGTTGAAGATCGGCTCCGCTCCTAAAAGGTTGAAGGCTTCTTGCTTGATTTGGTACTCGGGATCTTGAATTTGAATTGGAATTGGAATTAGGGTTAGGTTTTTGAGGCACAAGTCGTGTCACTCAACTTGTGGGTGGAAGAGGAAGAGAGAAGAATGAACAACCTTCAACAACCTTCAACCCTAGATCTAGGTTCCCTTTTATAGACCTTGTAACCCTAGATCTAGGATTCAAAATTCAAATTTTCCCTCCAAAAGTTTGTTATAGGGAGAGGCTTCTAGAAGTAGTTTGTTGGAGGGATGCTTCTAGAACTAGGTTGTTAGTTGGCTTGCTTTGGAAGCTTGGAGGTTGATTAGCTTAATCATGATTAGCTTGATTAATGATCCTTGTTGATCTGGCAGAAAACTCTGGATAATTCTGGAACTTGAAGTATATTAAATGAGTGTGGGCCCTGATAGAAGCATTCTGCAGCAGATAGGAGTTGATGATGTGGCAAGGTTGCTGCGGATCCGCGGCACATGCCTCCTCAAGCCGCGGATTCGCGGTCACGTGAGGGATTTAGTGTGCACAATTTCCTGTATTGCCTTCTGATGTCTTCTTGGTATTTATCTGACATGTTGAATATTATAGTTCCCTCTGTATAAATGCCAGATCAAAAATCTTAGACTTGGCGTAATTTTGATCAGCACTTTGACAATTTTGGCTCGGTTCCTGGAATTTCCGGCACAGACTTCGAAACAAGTGTTGCGCAATACAAGGATGATGCGATGCCATGAAAAACAGTCAATTTCCCTAAAAATGCCGGTTTTAGTATACAACACAGGTAATCTTGTATTTTACGACTGTTTTGCTAATATGTGTAATATGCAAACCGAACACCTCTAAATGAATGCAAATGATAGGGAAATTGACGTGTTAAAATTACAATATTTTCGACTGATCAAATTCCCCCAAACTTATTTTCGGTCGTCTCGAGCGAACTGTTTTATTAAAAAATAAAGAAAGAGAAAAACTAACTAGCACACTTTCATAGGCAACACGATTGCACTGAGCACGTGCAACAAGCCTTTAAACCTCTAGGTGTCCCTAGTAGGAGGAGTGTTGTATCCTGAAGGTTTTTAGCGGATTGCACCCAAAAAATCCAATAATAAAAGGAAGACCGTGAATATTACATTTAAAGAAAAGAATTGTAAAAGAAAAGCCTTGAAAATTAGGGTTTCCAACTACACTAGCTTTTCGGTTGTCATGAGCCCTATCTTAATAGTCATGAAAAGATGTTAGAAATCACATAACCCCTTAATAAAACATCGTCTTATTATTCATTCCTATCTTTCATCCAAACATCGATCATATAACCCTACGTGTGTGTAATTAACATCCCTACACCTGGAGAATTCAATTCAAGCTATCATACTCTTGCCCATCAGCCTCAGTACTTTTTAATTAATGAATATTTAGATGAGATTGCTCACACACTTTCATGCGACCGTTAATACTTCTTGAGGTACTAACCGACCGATTACTCATGTGCTTGCTTATTTGGTGTTTTTCCTCGTCTTGCACCACCTAAGGCTTAGCAGTGACTCCGAGACCAGTTGGTCTTAGGGCACTAGGTGAAGAGGCACCCTCGCTATATTTTTTTATTGCTGCCTTGGCGATAACAAAACCAGTGTTCATTTTTTTCTTCACCATTTTATATTTTATTCATATTTTTTTTTATTTCCTTCATACTTTGGCTTTTAGACAAGAGCATTTCAAGGTATCCTCTACTATCCCGAGTTTCAAGACGTGTGTAAGTGCGTATAGTAAGATATCAACGTTCAAAATGTTTGGCTTCCAGAATAGGAACTATTTTTCAGACTTATTTTTATCCTCAGATTAGTGACTTCCTTCATCTTACTAACCCTTGGGACAACGGCTCATAACTACTTATTACTAGTTCGTATAAGAAAACTTCTAATTTTCTTGGTTTTCTTAAATTTTTCCAATCTCATGGATGTAATTTTTCACTATCAAATCTTTTATTATCTAATTTATGTACAATTTTTTTTTATTTTTTTGAAAATTTTTAAATTTTTATAGGTTTTGAAAATGTTTTGTGCTTATGCAAAGTATGATGCAAAAATAAGCACAAACCTCCCCCAAACTTGTTTTCAACATGTAGGGTATTTTTCGTCACCCTATTGAGATGGGAATACGCGCGCGCTTGTCAGGCGTACTACAGATTCCCCCTGTCTAGGGTAGGCCGGGGTTTAATGATTGTGGGGATCCGAATCTCTGGCAGCCGCGAACTAAACCCCTTGCCTTTGGAACGAGGGAACCTCCGATTGACGGGTTAAACTGGTCATGCGAACTCAATATGCAGTGTACGTGTGTTTTGTTTTGAAAGGAGGGTTTGAATATATCGGGAGCCACGCAGAGTTTTTACGGGGGTCCCGCTACCCGGATAGCGGGCTGGGGGTCAGGGGGCTAGTAGCCCCCTTGCGGGGTGCGGGGCAGCGCCCCGTTAGAAATTTTTTCTAACAGGGACAGTGTCGTGGAGTATGTGTATGTGTACATTTGTATACATATGTATATATATAAAAAGGGGGAAAAAGACATCCAAGGGATGCGTGGGGCCAGCGCCTGGGCGCTTGAGCGCAAGCGCGCCACGTGTCGGCACATGGGCGCTTTGCTCTCGAGCGCAGAGCTCTGGAGCGCAAGCGCGCCACGTGTCGGCACGCGGGCGCTTTGCGCTCGAGCGCAGAGCGCTGGAGCGCAAGCGCGCCACGTGTCGGCACGCGGGCGCTTTGCGCTCGAGCGCAGAGCGCTGGAACGCAAGCGCGCCACGTGTCGGCATGCGGGCGCTTTGCGCTCGAGCGCGAGGCGCTGGAGCGCAAGCGCGCCACGTGTCGGCACGTGGGCGTTTTGCGCTCGAGCGCAGTACGCTGGAGCGCAAGGGCGCCACATGTCGGCATGTGGGTGCTTTGCGCTCGAGCGCTAGCGCACCAGCGAGGAAAAAGGGGTGTTTTTAGCCCCGGAAATTCTCTAAAGAGAAAATAGAGTGGAGTTAAACTCCTAAGATGCTTTGGGTTAAGGAAATGGGTGCTTCTTCTTCCTTTGCTGGCCGGATCTTGGAGATAAAGAGATGTGAGATTTAAAAATCTTTTCTTTTTGAGATCTGATGGCAGATCTGAGTTCCTCCTAATGGGTTTTATGGTGGTAAACTATTTAGTTTTGAAAAATGAAGAGTAAAACTCTTGATTTAATTCAAAAGAAAGAAGAAGGTTTTGGAACCTTGAAAAAGGAAGAAAGATCTCAGATCTGAAACTTTTTTTGGAGAGAGAAAAGTTGTTGGGATATTTCATTATCCTTCCCTTTATAGGCTATACACTTTACACATAGCCCCTTGGGCTTCACAAAATGGCATTTTGCCTATCCCATGGCTCATGTGCCATTTCTTTTTGCACATAAGCCATGGGCTTTACAAAAATTTGGCTTTATGCCTATTTTTCTTACATTTATCCATAAAATAAAATAAAGGAAATGCAACAAAATCATTTATTACAAAATTTTTATCTTGGCATTGGGGGAGGCCGGCCGCTTCATGTTCTGGCTCGACCCGGGCATGGGCCCACTGGATCTGGGCTTGGGCCCACTTGGCTTGGGGTTGACTTTGATTTTGACTTGGTCAACCGGGGTGTAAATTTTTACCCCAACAAATTGCCCCCCATCAATAAATGCACACCACATATGTGGGTCGTGTGCATGAAATTGATGGATCTTCTTTCACGTGGAGGCGACTTGATTTGGTTCCCGCTTTTTGGGAAGCTGGCACTGCCCTTTTTACGACATGGACGGTCGTTGCTTGACATGTCTCCGAGACGGAGTGTCCGTGATAGACGTTTTCCCTGGCCCGGAGTGATCTGGTTCCCGATTTGTAGGAATCCTGCGCTGCCCTTTTTGCGACTTGGACGGTCGGTGCTGCCATTTTAGCGACTTGGACGGTCGGTGCTGCCATTTTAGCGACGTGGACGGTCGGTGCTGCCATTTTAGCGACGTGGACGGTCGATGCTGCCCTTTTTGCGACTTGGACGGTCGATGCTGCCATTTTAGCGACGTGGACGGTCGTTGCTGCCCTTTTAGCGACGTGGACGGTCGGTGCTGCCATTTTAGCGACGTGGACGGTCGGTGCTGCCCTTTTAGCGACATGGACGGTCGGTGCTGCCATTTTAGCGACGTGGACGGTCGGTGCTGCCATTTTAGCGACGTGGACGGTCGATGCTGCCCTTTTAGCGACGTGGACGGTCGGTGCTGCCCTTTTTGCGACTTGGACGGTCGATGCTGCCATTTTAGCGACTTGGACGGTCGTTGCTGCCCTTTTAGCGACGTGGACGGTCGGTTCTGCCATTTTAGCGACGTGGACGGTCGATGCTGCCCTTTTAGCGACGTGGACGGTCGGTGCTGCCATTTTAGCGACGTGGACGGTCGATTCTGGATTTGACTTGCCCCGCTTCTTGCGGCGTCAGGGATGAAGTTGACTTATTTCCGATGTGGAATTTGATTCTGCCAGGGAGGTCATTGGTTGTTTGACTTGATGTGATTTTGGTTGACATCAGCATCGCTACGCTGGAATATGGTACCAGGAGCGAATCATCATCTGTCCTTGAGAGGATTTGGGGATTGGTTTTTTTTTGTTTGGCATCTGCATTGCTGCACTGGAATAATGCCAGGAGCAACTCATCATTTGCCCCGAGAGGATTTGGGGATTGGTTTTTTTTGTTTGGCATCTGCATTGCTGCACTGGAATAATGCTAGGAGCAACTCATCATTTGCCCCGAGAGGATTTGGGGATTGGGTTTTTTTTTGTTTGGCATCTGCATTGCTGCACTGGAATAATGCCTGGAGCAACTCATCATTTGCCCCGAGAGGATTTGGGGATTGGTTTTTTTTTGTTTGGCATCTGCATTGCTGCACTGGAATAATGCCAGGAGCAACTCATCATTTGCCTTGGGGGGACTTGGGATTTGGGTTTTTTGTCGGCATCAGCATCGCTAACACTGAAGCGAAATGCCAGGAGCGACTCATCATTTGCCGTTGACCGTTGGGGAACGATGGCTTAGGAGACAGGTTTGGGTCCCTATCACCTAAGGATTTTCAATTTTATGGGCCGTGAGGGTCCCATAAAAGCATTTTCTCCCTACGAGTCGTAAGGATCCCACAGGTGTATTTTCTCCTTAGGAATCGTGAGGATTCCTAAGTGTGTTGCTCCTTTGTGAGTCGTAAGGATCTCACGCAGGGGTTTTCTCCTCACAAGGTCGAGAGGACTTTGTGAGTGTATTTCATCTCTTTTCACGAGTTTGCACCCTTTCGGGTTTTCACAGACTCGCCGGTAGTCCTGCTGTTTTTACTCACGGAGCCCTTTCGGGTTTTCATCCGTGCCCATTTTGCTTGTGGACATACCGTTTATTTCTTCTTCTTTTTTTTCTTTTTCTTTTTTTTCTTTTTTTTGCCGCTAGTGGGACTTTAAAGTAGTCTCACCGGCAGGATTTGGGAGAAATAGGGGTCATTTACGCCCGTGGATTGTATACGGTTTTGCAGGATGTCTGATCCAGACCGTAGGGCTGATGTGCTCAATTCGCCTGCGACTTGGAGCATTCATGTGTAGTATTTCTTGAGATATCGTCCATTGATGGGTGGCATGGGCCTTTCTCCCTCTGCACTTATTTGTTGGTAGGATCCTCCGTCGAACACTTTCTCAATGACGTAAGGTCCTTCCCAGTTTGGCTCGAATTTTCCCTTGGCATGTCGATTGAGGATGATCGGTCTTTTGATGACCAACACCAATTCACCTTTCTTGAAAGCGCGGAGACGAGTTATCTTGTCATAGGCCCGTGACATTTGGGCTCGGTATAGCTCCAGATTTTGCTGCACCGCGAGCCTCTTTTCTTCGAGGGCATCGAGTTCTTCAAGTCGAAGGAGCACGTTTTCCTCTTCTGTCAACTCATGCTGAACGACCATTCTTAAGCTTGGAACTTCGACTTCGAGGGGGAGGACCGCCTCCACTCCGAAGAGCAATGAGTATGGAGTGGACTGAGTTGGAGTACGGTGCGTGGTACGATATGCCCACAATGCCTCGTGAAGCTTGAGATTCCAGTCTCTCTTGTTGGCTGAAGCATTTTTCCTCAGGAGCTTGCATAGAGTCTTATTGAAGGCTTCGGCTAGCCCATTGGCTCTTGGATTATAGATGGAGGAATATCTCCAGTCTATCTTATGCTGAGTAGCGAACCTTGAGACATTGAAGCTCTTGAAGGAAGGCCCGTTGTCAGAAATGATTCTTCTTGGTGTACCGAAGCGGTATAGAATATTATGCTGGAAGAATGTCAGAATATCTTTTGTCTTAACTTCTTTTAGCGGGACAGCTTCCGCCCATCTAGAGAAGTAGTCTGTCGCGGCCAGTATGAACCGGTGGCCTTTAGATGACGGAGGATCAATTGGGCCAACAATGTCGGTGCCCCAAACTTCGAAGGGCCACGACGCCACTGTAGGATGCAATGGGTTGGGATGCTTGTGAATGAAATCACCATGGATTTGGCAGATCTGACATTTCTTTGCATGCTCTCCGCAATCCCGTATCATGGTGGGCCAATAATACCCAAGCCGTTTAATTTGAAGTCGCATCTTGGGGCCAGATTGGTGAGCACCGCAAACGTCCGAGTGAACATCTTTCATGACCTTTTGGGCTTCGGCCAATGACAGACACCTGAGCCAGAGTTGGTCATATGACCTGCGGTATAACGTGTCATTTACAAACACGTATCGGAGAGATCTTTTCTTCAGCTGAATCCTCGCAGATTTTTCTTCGGGCAGCTTGTCGTATCGGAGGTACTCTATGAAGGGTTCTCTCCAATCGGGCTCGTCTTGGACGATCGAAGCTTCTTCGGCAGGACTGCTCTTCTGTTCCGCGCTTTCCTCTTCTCGTAGAGAGACTGGGGGTAGAATTTGTCGGCTCCTGACTGTGATCAGAATTTCGTCCATGTCAGGATCAGCCAGCTCTTTGGCTAGGCGAGCGAGTATGTCGGCTTTTCCGTTCAACGCTCTAGGGACTCTCGTTAGTTCAATATGAGTGAACCGTTTCATGAGTTCCACCACTCGGCCTCTGTACCGAGCTAATTCGGGTTTGTATATCTTATAATCGCCGCTTACTTGGTTGACGACGAGCTGGGAGTCACCGTAAACTCGTAGCCGACGGATTTCCATTTCTATGGCGAGCTCCAAACCAGCTATCAGAGCTTCATACTCAGCTTCATTGTTTGTCCGAGGCTCGGTGAGAGCAAAAGAACGCTGTAGGGTTCCCATTGATGGTGTGATGAACACCAATCTTATCCCTGCTTTTATCTCCGGGACGCTTGATTTACTGGAGGTCCTTATTGACGAGGCTCCATCGAAGTAGAGCTCTCAACATGGCTCATCTTCCTCGAGGTGCAGCACTTGTTCATCGGGTAACTCACAATTTAGCGGCGACCCTTCTGGTATGGGATGAGCAGCGAGAAAGTCTGCAAGAGCTTGCCCTTTTACTGCTTTCTGAGGAGTGTAAACTATGTCAAACTCAAGTAGCATAACAGCCCATCTTGCCATTCTGCCGGCTAGGCTCGCTCTGGTCATCAAGTGTTTGAGCGGGTCGACCTTGGAGATCAACATAACCCGATGAGCGAGCAGATAGTGCCTCAGCTTCTTCACAGCAAATATCAGAGCCAGGCATTGCTTTTCGATTGGGGAGTAGTTGTGTTCCGCCCCGATTAGAGTTCGACTGAGGTAGTAGAGGGCATTTTCTTTTCCCTCCTCGTTATTCTGGGCAAGGAGCGCACCGAGTGACTCGTCCAGCGCGACAGTGTAGAGAATCAACGGTTTATTTATAATGGGAGTGGCCAGCACTCGAGGGTGCAACAAGTATTGTTTGATGCTTTCGAACGCTGCTTGACATTCGGCATCCCAGATAAAAGGAGCTCCTTTCTTCATGAGCTTTGAGAAGGGCCTACATCTCCCCGATAAATTTGAGATAAACCTCCGTATATAAGCAAGCTTGCCTTGAAAAGATCTTAAATGCGTCAGACTCTTCGGAGGGGGCATCTCCATGATGGCCTTTATCTTTGATGGGTCAACTTCGATCCCTCGATGTCGGACTATGAAGCCCAGGAATCTTCCCGATGACACGCCAAAAGCGCACTTCAGCGGATTCATCTTCAGATCGTATTCCCTCAGTCTGGTGAGAACGGTCCTGAGATCTTGGATATGATCGGCCTTGGCTTTAGTCTTGACGACTAGATCATCAACATAGCATTCGACGACTTTATGGATTAGGTCATCAAAGATATTAGTCATCGCCCTTTGATATGTAGCACCTGCGTTCTTCAGTCCGAATGGCATTACCTTGTAGCAATATATTCCGATCGGGGTTCGAAATGCTGTGTGCTTCTCATCCTCAGGCGACATCTTGATCTGATTATATCTAGAAGAGCCATCCATAAAGGTGAACAGTTCGTAATTTGAGGTGTCATCGACCATCATTTCCATGACCGGTAGCGGGAAGTCGTCTTTAGGACATGCCTTGTTGAGGTCCCTGAAATCGACACAAACTCGGATCTGCCCATTTTTCTTTTTCACTGGGACTATGCATGCGATCCAGTCTGCATATTTCTCTTCCCTGATGAAGCCGGCATCGATGAGTTTCTTAGTTTCCTCGATGACCTTTTCTTCCAACTCCCTTCTCATTCTTCGAGGAGCTTGTTTGACTAGCTTAGCATCAGGAGATATAGCCAACTTATGCACGGCTACCTCAGGGGAAAGGCCAGGCATTTCTTTGTATGTCCACGCGAAGCAGTCGACGAACTCACGCAGCAGGGCAATTATCTGATCTTTCATTTCCTTTGACAAGAGTGAGCTGATGTAGGTCGGCCTTGGATTATCGGGCGTTCCTAAGTCGATCTCGGTTAGCTCATCAAAGGTTGCTTGTCCGCCATCTTCGAGCTCTTGAGGAGCTTCTTCTGGCTCGGCTATCTCGTCATCATTATTCGATCTTTCGCTGGCCTCACCAACATGGATCCTGTAGCACGCTTTGGAATCAGGTTGAATGTAGCCTATGCCCCGTCTATCTGGAATTCGTCCATCGATGAGTGCTCGGACCTGGGGCGGATACCATAGCCCTTCGTAAAACTTTGCTTCGGACTCCGTTTGATATAACCGGCATCCGCACTTCTTAAAGTATTCCCGCATCTCGGGCGCATAGTATCTGGGATTGAGGACGGCTCTTATGCCTCTCTCATAGGGAAGGCATGCGACAGAAAGGTCGTCTGGGTGCACAACGGGGTTTGACCTGTAAAACAGGATGCCCTTCTGTCCATTTTTCCTCCCGGGCATGTAGAAAGTTTTCAGCTGGTCCACGGTAGAGACTGACAATGCGTCGAGCTCTTTGCACATCCATTTCGGCACCCTTGTGATGGCCAGGGACCCTTCTGCGACTTCGAAGGTCTCTCGTAGTTTCGCTTGCTGCATGGGGGGCCGATCTGCACAGCTGTTGCACGGCATGTCCTCTTCTTCTGACTCTTTAGTGTCACTGCCAAGATGAGGGCGGACTTTGCTGCTAGATGGGCCTTCAGTAACATATTCGTCCGTATCGCTGCCGAAATGAGGGCGAGTTTTGTGGAAGGACGGGCTTCCAGTGTCGGACTCATCAGTGTCGCTGCCGAAATGCGGGCGCACTTGGGTATTTTTGCTTTTGAAAGTGATAGCCGGCGCAGATTTGCTTTTGAGTCTTGGGGCTGTTCTATCCTCAGTCAGTTGTGGCTTAGCATTTTGGTGGTTCGTAAAGTACCGAGAATCTTCATATCGGACTTCATGCACACCGAACGGCTGGATGTCTCCGTCAATGCGTCTTTCTTCGCCATTTTTAGTATACTTCATGCATTGATGGAGAGTTGACGGAATGATGCCGTAATCGTGGAGCCACGGCCGCCCCAAGAGAATCTTATAAGATGTGTCGGCGTCGATCACGTATATCTTAGCTTCAGTTTGCAGATCCCCAAATTTGATTGGCAAAGCTATAGACCCCAGAACTTGCTGGCAATTTTGGTTGAAGCCTTGAATGACAATCCTTTCCCTTGACAGTTGTCGGACGTCCATTGACAAACTCTTCAGAGTTCGCAAGTTCATGATGTTCACTGAGGACCCCGGATCAATCAATATGCGATTAATTCGATCTCCGTCGCTGTACCTGGTCACGTAAAGCGGCCGATTATGCTCAGCCGTTCCCAGTTGCAAGTCTTCATCCTTAAATGTGACTGCGGCGGCATGCAAAGCGTGCTGGGCTTCTTTCATATTAATTTCCACAAAGTGAGCCTGATACCGCTCGGGGTTTTGTAGAGCGTGAATGAGAACATCTCTAAGCTCCTTAGATAGGACCAAGGCGTCGTAGATGCTCAGGAGAGATGAAAGCTTCCGGAGATGTGCCAAGACATTATAGTCCACCGAGGAAGGACTTATGTTTTCATCGGCCGGTTCTCTGCCATCTTCTTCATTAGCGACTTGTTTTTCCTTCCCTTTTGGGGCGTTGCCCTGATTTTGCGGTAGAGCTCTGCCGCTTCTGAGCTGGATTTGATTGGCCTTTGTGGTGAGCTCCTCGTCCTCTTCGGGAAAACAGAGCTCATCCTCGGAGTCGCTGCCAAGATGGATGGCGTAGCAGGTCACTACTGGGATCTCTTCGTTGGAGTCTTCTTCTAACTCCTCCAGAATTTCAGCCGCTTGTACAGGGAAGAACTCCTTCAATTGAATCAATGTTCTTTCCTTTTGTTCATATTCTTCGAGGGAATCGATATATTTTTGAATGGTCGATCTCCCTGCAGACTCTTTTTCACGCCGAGCTGCACTTTTCTTCTTCTTGAGCTTCTTGGATTTTGAGCCTGATGGAGCCGCATTGGCAGCTGGACTGGTAGGCTTCTTTTGTCCTTCCCATTCCATCCTGGGCTCTTTCTGAAGTAGCTTTAGCATCTTCTTCGTCTTATTAGATATGTACACACTCCACGGAGGCCGCGATGAGTCAATTTCCTTTTTCAGGGCAGCAGGTTCAGCTGTCTGCTCCCAGAAGGCTTCAACTTCTGTCTGTATAAAGTTGGCGGTTGCAACTTGATTGTTCACCAACACGCTTTTGGACAGCTCGATCTCTCCAGCCTTGTACTGCTTCTCGACCCAGTCTTTGAAGATATAGCAATCCTCGATCGCATGGCTCACTACTCGGTGGTACGGGCAATACAGAGGATTGTCGGTCATTTTTGCTTCTTGGGGTCTTTTCGACTCCGGCAATTGTAGGCCATTGTTCAAGGCATCTTTAAATATCTTGTGGACCTTGTCCCTTCTGAAAGAGTAAACCTTGTTCTTTTTATCCTCTAGGGAAGGCCCATCTCCTCCCAGCAATGGCTTTCGAGACCGGTTGGCTTTGGATTCGCCCGCCCTTCGCTTTTCTTCATTGTCGGAGGCATTGAAGACATTGGTACTGCTGGAACTCCCGCTTCTACGGTTGTCCTCCCGCTTGCTTTTCCAAGCTTTGTCTCTCTGAGAATCCGGCGGGGACTCTTGCTTCGAGCGTTCCAGCATTTGGACTTTCTTGGTTAGCTCCTGAAATGTCTTGAGGCCCGCTGTACACAAGAATGGGACCATCCAATTGCTGAGGTTTCCAATGAGAAGGCTGACGGACTGGTCCTGCTCCAGCGGCGGTTCGCACTTGACTGTGAGATTACGCCATCGGGCGATAAAGTCGGTGTTGCTTTCATTCTTCCCCGGCTTGGTCCTCACAAGGTCGGCAATGGAGATTTTATCACTGACACTCATGAACCTTTGACGAAACAGGGACTCCATTTGGGCAAAGGTAATGACGGACCCGTCCGGTATACTCGCATACCAGTCGAAGGCGACGCCGGTCAGGCTGTTGACAAACTGACGAAGAAGGAGCGCGTCATTGCCCCCTGTATTTCCGCACAATGCTTTGAAGTGGGCGACGTGCTGGTTTGCATTCCCCGTTCCATCAAATCTTCCGAACTTAGGAATGACGTAGCCGCTTGGGAACTCAATCAGATCGTACTGCACGGGATATGGCCGCCCACTATTGCCGATTTCTTTCTGAGCTTCAGCTTCGGCCACCAATGTTTTAACCTTGCTGGTGACCAAATCCATTATCCGATCCTGTGTTAGCGGGATAGTGCTATCTGGGGCCAAGGCGTCCCCAGAAGCGGAATGTGGCCGGCTTTCATTCGGCTCGACCAGTCTTGGTCCCAAAGGAACAGGCATTGGCTGCCTCGGATTGTCATCACCCGGCTGATTAGTAGCGTCTTATGCCTGATTGGGAGGTGCTCGAGCAATTTGAGCCGTAAGCTGCATCACCACGTTCGTTAAGTCGTCAATCTTCGAATAGAGCTTAGCCATCTCTTTATCTTTGCTCCTGAGCTGTTTTCGAAGCTCTTGAAGCAGCTCCTACTCCGCAGTCCTGGGGCGGAAAGTCGGCTCTTCCTCGCTGTCCGAGCTTGACTCTACATAGACCGAGGGGTCTATCTGCCTATCATCCTCATCGAGAGGGTTTTCTTCATCCAGCGGGGGCGGCTGTTCTTGGGCGGCGGCAACCACATTCAGGCTAGATTAGGCTTGGGATGTGGTGGCCCCGTCCTTGCTTTTGCTGCGAGGGTTGTCGCTGGGGCGCCCGCCCGCCATATAGACCGTATGGATGATACATCCCGCCGTCTTTCTATCATTGGCGGCCGATTTCACGGATCGCTGTCTTGACCCGCTTGCTTCGGTAGCTGGTAGTTGATTGAAGGCGGCTGGCCTAACCAGGTTCTTAAATGGTGTTGGCGCTTCTTTCCTGGGTTTGCCCCGCTGCTTTCGTGCGGCACAGAGCGCCTGATAGACCCTTGAAGAGATAGTTTCGTACTTTTTCTGTTGGGGCCGGGACACGTCTCTTTGTGGCACTGTTCGGACCGCTGTCTTCTTGATTCTGGCGGTCATGGCATTTTTCTGAACCCACTTTAGAGGCTCGAAGGAATTGCTGATTCTTACGTCCGACTCAGCCGACGTCGCGGGGTAACCCTGCACTTGGAACTTCACTCGATTCCATTTGGCCGAAGCCTTGGCCCTCTTGTTGGCTTGATACCTGAGCCGCTTCTGCCTTAACTTTTCCATTCTAAGCACCTGGCAGACTTCGGCTCTTTGGGAAGACGCCGCAGACCGGTCGATGGAGGGCCTTGGAGATACGCTCGATTGTGCATTAGTTGGAGTCATCGCCTGAGCTCGTCCGCAACATTTGGTGTTGCCCTTTGTACCGAAGTTCTTGCCCCCTGCTGGAGCACCAGAGAATCGTTCAGATACCATCTTAAGTTTCGGTTGTGGTGCCTTGGCGATCACGACATTCGGCCTCTTACCTCTTGAGACCGGCTTGGCCACCTGTTCCGCCGGGATCTCTGCCAGATGAGCGCTTCCGGCAGGGTAGATGATGACAGAGCCAAACTGGCGGGGCGGTTCCTCCCATTGTCGACTGAGGCTTGCGGGGAGAACCACACGAGCGTTGATCTTGACCACGTACGGAATCGGGGTCGCTTTGGAAGTTGAATTCGTCTTGGAAGACATTGTCGTTGAAAGTTGATTGCTGCACGAAAAGAAAACATCATTTCAGTATAGGCAATCGATATGTATATTGATTGAGTTCGCATGAACGTTTAACCCGAAATATGGGAGGAGAGATTGGTCCCACCGGGCGTGCCAGAATCTGTAGGGTGTTTTTCGTCACCCTATTGAGATGGGAATACGCGCGCGCTTGTCAGGCGTACTACAGATTCCCCCTGCCTAGGGTAGGCCAAGGGTTTAATGATTGTGGGAATCCGAATCCCCGGCAGCCGCGAACTAAGCTGCCGTTAATTACCCCTTGCCTTTGGAGCGAGGGAACCTCCGATTGACGGGTTAAACTGGTCATGCGAACTCAATGTGCAGTGTACGTGTGTTTTGTTTTGAAAGGGGGGTTTGAATATATCGGGAGCCATGCAGAGTTTTTACGGGGGTCCCGCTACCCGGATAGCGAGCTAGGGGTCAATGGGCTAGCAGCCCCCTTGTGGGGTGCGGGGCAGCGCCCCGTTAGAAATTTTTTCTAACAGGGACAGTGTCGTGGAGTATGTGTATGTGTACATTTGTATACATATGTATATATATAAAAAGGGGGAAAAAGACATCCAAAGGATGCGTGGGGCCAGCGCCTGGGCGCTTGAGCGCAAGCGCGCCACGTGTCGGCACGTGGGCGCTTTGCGCTCGAGCGCAGAGCGCTGGAGCGCAATGCGCCACGTGTCGGCACGAGGGCGCTTTGCGCTCGAGCGCTGGAGAGCAAGCGCGCCACGTGTCGGCACGCGGGCGCTTTGCGCTCGAGCGCAGAGCGCTGAAGCACAAGCGCTGGAGCGCAAGTGCGCCACGTGTCGGCACGCGGGCGCTTTGCGCTCGAGCGCAGAGCGCTGGAGCGCAAGCGCGCCACGTGTCGGCACGCGGGCGCTTTGCGCTCGAGCGCAGAGCGCTGGAGCGCAAGCGCGCCACGTGTCGGCACGCGGGAGTTTTGCGCTCGAGCGCAGTGCGCTGGAGCGCAAGCGCGCCACGTGTCGGCACGCGGGCGCTTTGCGCTCGAGCGCTAGCGCACCAGCGAGGAAAAAGGGGGGTTTTTAGCCCCGGAAATTCTCTAAAGAGAAAATAGGGTGGAGTTAAACTCCTAAGATGCTTTGGGTTAAGGAAATGGGTCCTTCATCTTTCTTTGCTGGACGGATCTTGGAGATAAAGAGATGTGAGATTTAAAAATCTTTTCTTTTTGAGATCTGATGGCAGATCTGAGTTCCCCTTAATGGGTTTTATGGTGGAAAACTATTTAGTTTTGAAAAATGAAGAGTAAAACTCTTGATTTAATTCAAAAGAAAGAAGAAGGTTTTGGAACCTTGAAAAAGGAAGAAAGATCTCAGATCCGAAACTTTTTTTGGAGAGAGAAAAGTTGTTGGGATATTTCATTATCCTTGCCTTTATAGGCTATATACTTTACACATAGCCCCTTGGGCTTCACAAAATGCCATTTTTCCTATCCCATGGCTCATGTGCCATTTCTTTTTGCACATAAGCCATGGGCTTTACAAAAATTTGGCTTTATGCCTATTTTTCTTACATTTATCCATAAAATAAAATAAAGGAAATGCAACAAAATTATTTCTTACAAAATTTTTATTTTGGCATGGGGGGAGGCCGGCCGCTTCATGTTCTGGCTGGACCCGGGCATTGGCCCACTGGATCTGGGCTTGGGGTTGACTTTGATTTTGACTTGGTCAACCGGGGTGTAAATTTTTACCCCAACAAAACAGTGTCCTCGCTGTTTCCATCTGCAATGTCTCAAAAAACCTGTAAGCCTGGGAGGAAATTATTAAATGGGGGCAAAATATATAAGTGAAAATCCTCCCCTAAACTTATTTTTGGCTCATCAAAAAAAATTCTTATAAAGAGCCAGATTGTACCCCCCCAACTTGAGTTAATCCATGTTAATCTTTGAAAATCACATGAGGGGGTCAAAAATCATTGGTCGATGCCAAGCTTTGCAAAGACCGAACGTCAACACCAACCATTCGAAAATTTTATCAATGTAGTGCTCAGGTTGGTGGAAGAAGAAGTGGGGAAAGGGTAAGTGGTGGAATAGAATGTGTGTGCGTCTCATTTTGGAGAGACGATGCAGTGAATGTGATGGATTACTCGCATTCTTTTTACAGTCCAGAAGAAGGGGTGGAGGTTCAATTTCAATGATTTGGAGATGATTCATCTCAACACCCGTGCTTTTCAAAAATGCGAGTTTTTCAGCGAAGATTTCCTCAAAAGTCTCATCAATACCCCGAAGAATAATGTCATCACAAAGTGCGGGGTGATCTTCAGACTCTAAAAGCAGTTCATAATCGGTGTTAGTTGTTGACCCGGACATCTCGGTGGAAGAGTCCGTATGTGTATGATACATAGTTGGGTCAAACAACAACATATGAAAAGAGTCAAGATCAGTATCATGAGGATCATCAAATTCGCTGCTGTCGACATCCATTAAGTCGACAGAACAGACCTGAGCAGTAGGTTCGGAGGGTACACTTCCCAACTTGTAAATGTTCAGCTCTATTGACCTATTCCCGAAGGATAGGGTCATAGAACCATTACGACAGTTGATGATGGCGTTGGAAGTGGCCAAAAAGGGGCGACCTAAAATCACCGGAATTTGATTCCGTGAGTTAGCTACAGGCTGTGTATCAAGTACAATAAAGTCCACAGGGAATATAAATTCCCCGATTTTTATTAACACATCCTCCAGTTCACCCCTAGGTTTGGTGATTGATCGGTCAGCCATCTGGAGAGTTATGCTCGATGGCTTTAAAACTCCGATACCTAGTTGCTCATAGACCAAGTAAGGAAGCAAGTTAACACTAGAGCCAAGGTCAAGTAAAGCACGGTTAATGTGTTTTCCCCTAATAGAAATAGAAATAGTAGGACAACCAGGGTCCTTACGTTTCCTCGGTAATTGTTGGGGGAAAGCTGTGTCTACAGTACTTGATATGAAATTTTTTTTAGGCACTTGAGTCTTCCTCTTCCTAGTGCACAAGTTCTTAAGAATTTTCGCATAGGATGGAACTTGTTGTATAGCATCTAGGAGAGGGATGTTGATGTTAACTTCCTTAAATATGTCCACAAGCTTCTCCCTATGTGCATCATGTTTGTTAGGCCTCAACCTTTCAGGAAATGGAGCTCTATCAATAAGTGTTGGGTCCAACATTTGTGGAGAAGTTTGTGGGGGTGGAAAATGTGAGGTGGGTGGAGGGTTCGGGCCTTTGGGAAAACGGAGAATAGGCTCGGAAGAAGACGGTAAATTAGACGAAATAGGATAAGAAGTAGAAGTGTGAGTGGAAGTGGAAGTGGAAGCCGGTATGTTAATGATCAATTCATCATTATCAATTTGTTCACCAACATGATTGTCTAGCACTCTTCCCGATCTCAACGTTGTAAAAGCATCCACATTAGTGCAATGTGAAGGTCTAGGATCAGGCAGGGGTTGAGATGGAAGATTCCCTTTTTCTCTAGCACTTATTTCTGCTGTTATTCGTTCAATTTGTGCTTCCATCGATTTGATATTCTCATTTTGAGTGAGAATGATCTTTATCATATTATCGATGGAAGATTGAAAACTTGCCGACTCTTGGATGGATTGTTTCATGAAAGTAACCAAGGTTTGTACAAGTGCAGAGGTATTGTCAGTACCGGCCAATTGCAAAGAGTTTTTATGTGGTGAAAAAGTGTTGGCCGGATTTTGGAATTTTTGTGATTGGTAGGGGTGCTGACTCAATTGAAGTGGTTGTTGTTGTAGTGGAAGAGCCCTTTGGAAAGTATTCTGGTTAAGATCCGTGTATTGAGGTTGGTGTTGGATCCAAGAAAAATCAGGGTGATTCCTCCAATCTTGATTATATGAGGAAGAAGAAGGATCGTTTCCAGGTCTTTGCTGAAATGCAGCATTAGTGTGACCTTGAAACGGCACATTCAAAGGACATTCTTCCGTCAAATGTGAAGGGTTTGAACAGCAGCCACACACGGTTTTGGGAAGTGTGTATTGGTTTAGGGAGGCTGAAGAGATTTTGTTTTCTATAGCGTCAAGTTTCCTTTGTATTGCGGCCATTTCGGCGTTCATTATAACGGAAACATCGAGCTGATTGACATCTTTCCTAGGCGGTGGTGGTCTAACACTTTCCCATTGTGCTGTGTTTTGAGCTAACTCTTCTAGGTATTTACAAGCTTCACCATCATCTTTAGATAGGAATTGTCAATGACACATGGTTTCAAGCATCTGTCTAGTAGTAAGATCAACACTGTTTCCGGATTTAAAATCAGGAAAGTTTACGGAGGAGGCATCACGTGCTAGCACGTGACCAGCGGTCATGTGTTGGCACGTGACAAAAAAAAGCAGCGGTAAAAGCAGATTCAGCTCCTTGATTAAATCAAAGAAAAGGCTCCAGAAAGGGTCACGTGCTCACACGTGACCAGGGGTCACGTGTTGGCACGTGACGGTTGAACAGCGGCTAGAAGACAGAGCGCAGAAAGGAGAAGAAAGTTCGTTCCAGGGGGTCACGTGCCCACATGTGACCAGGGGTCACGTGCCCACATGTGACCAGGGGTCACGTGCCTACACGTGACCAGGGGTCACGTGGCCACACGTGACCGGCTTTCAAAGCCTATCTATTTTAACAGAATTAAATTCTGAACGGCATTCAAATCTTTCTAAGGGAGAATGATTATTTGGAACCGATTGGATTAAAAATTTAAAGGTGATTAAATATCACCTATCTATGGAAAAATCTTGAATTTGGAAAGATTTCCCCTTAAAATCTAGCCGAAATAACAAAGGAATATCTTTGGATTCAAAATCCAATGGTGAATAAAATTCACCTAATAATCCAAAGGTCCAAATGAATGAAGAATGCAAATCAAATCTCTAACGAATACAAATCAAATCCCTCAATGAATGATTCACCAAAACTAATTGATTCTGCTCCTTCTCCTATAAATAGGAGCCGGAGAAGTGAGATCTATATACAGAGATCTATATACAGAGACATAGAGAGAAAAAGAAATAGAGCCTTGAGACTTTGGAAGAATTTGATCTTCTGCAAAAGAAAACCCTAGGTAAGAAAGGGAAGGCTTTTAAAAAAAAGAGAATTTAATTCTCAAAAGAGTTTAACTCTTATATTAAAAAGAAAAACTTAGTTCTCTCTTTAGTGGAGGATCTGCAAAGTGCACATCTCCCCATGAAATGAGAATTTAATTCTCATTGGGTTGAGATCCTGCCATGCAGATCCAAAGCATAGGGAGGGAATGGAAGTTTGAGAATTTAATTCTCATAGAACTATAGGAATTTAATTCCTTTAAAATAAAATTAGGGTTTAACCCTATGTTATAGGAATTTAATTCCTTCAAAATGAACAGAACCAGGGTTTAACCCTAGTTAAGAACTCAAATCTGTCAAAATAACAGGAATTTAATTCCCTTAGAAAAACCTAATTCCTTACATGTATGGGAATTCAATTCTTACAGAAGACAAGTTAGAGTTCAACTCTAATCCTTCAGAAGAAAACATGAATTTAATTCCTCTAAAGTTTATTGCTAGGGTTAACCCCATGAAGAATTTAATTCTTAGAAAGATAAACACATCTTCAAACAGGCAAAGAACCAGGGTCACGTGCTACCACATGACCCCTGTAAAGATCCATAAAGAAGAACTTTGAGGCAACGCCTCACGTGCCCCACGTGACCCCTGGTAGAAGCTCTAACAGACGAACACTTAAATTCCCATCACGTGACGGCACGTGATGCTCCAAAGTACTCAATACTCTCGGCATAACAAATAAAGAGAGAGAGGGCGCTCTCACGTGCTACCACGTGACCCCTCTTGCCTTAGTGTTTAACACTAAATTGAAACCTCTGTATCCAGTGTTTAACACTGATTTGCTTTAGTGTTTAACACTAATTGAAAAACTCTCTTTGCAGTGTTTAACACTAAATTTCTTAGTGTTTAACACTAAATTAAATTTCTGTTACTAGTGTTTAATACTGATTAACATTAATTTGGAATCTCTCTTTCCAGTGTTTAACACTGATTTGCTTTAGTGTTTAAACACTAACTTGAAACCTCTCTGGCCAGTGCTTAACACTGACCTGCTTTAGTGTTTAACACTAATTTGAAAGCCTTGTTGCTAGTATGTAACACTGATTATCTTTTGGCGTTTAACATCAGTTTGTCAATCTCACCCCCAGTGTTCAACACTGTTGGTCTCTAGTGTTTAACACTAGCTTCAGCCCAATTGGCTAAGTTCTAGAGGCAAAGCCTCTCCTTCAATGGACCAACAGAAAGCCAATATTCCAAACATGATTGGACTTATCCCAAGATGGCCATAAGTCCTCAATCCAAACTTAACTGGGCCAATGGGCTCATAACATAATTGATTGGTCTTGGTCCCAAGTTGGGCCAAAGACTATTTAATCTACCTTGGTTCAAGGGTACATCTCTTCACTCCTTTGATACTTGGCGTTGTAATTCCTCAACGTCTTCAAAGAGGTGACGGGTCCCGATGACCACACATTGATACGGACTGTGGGGTCCTTAAACCCATGGACTATGACGTCCTTAACCTTGACCGGAATGTCTTAAAACTAACAACGGACTATGACGTCCTTAACCTTGACCATAATGTCTTAAAACTAATATCGGACTGTGGAGTCCTTAAATCCACGGACTATGATGTCCTTAACCTTGACCGCAACGTCTTAAAACTAACATTGGACCGTAATGTCCTTAAACTATCTATGGACCATAATGTCCTTAAACTACCTATTGACCGTAATGTCTCTAAACTAAACGACAGGGCCTCCCCTTAAATTTCTCTCTTGTTGGATCTAAATGATCCCGTTAAGTTGATCTTAGTCTAAATTTAGGCTAACGTATCCTTAACAAACGTTTAAGTTGATCTTAGTCTCAAATGAGGCTAACGTATCCTTAAACCCAACCCCCAAACCCAAATCTAAGATAATACGGATTTGGACTAGTCCACGCCTTACGGGCGACGACATAACTCAGTCTCCGTATACAATCTACGGGCAACCAAACACAAAATAAACACACACGACACGAAGTGAAATTTCTGGAGAAGGAGAAAGTGGTTACCGCAACGCGGTAGCGTAATTAACTGCAGGGGCTTGCGCCTGCAGGGAAGAGCGTCCCCACAATCAAAAACCCCCTCAAACGAGGGGGAATCTGACGAAGTTTGCTACATCGGACGCATCCGTTTAAACCTTCGATACATGGTGCCATAAATCAACTTGGCATCTTCAGAGAGGTAGACGGATAGCACCATATAGCATCTGCCCCGAATCTCAGGCAAGACGTCATGTCTCGGCCGCCATTCGGAGGGGAACAGATTCTGGCACGCCCGGTGGGACCTTTTCCTCTTTCCACTCCACACTTCATGTGTAGTGTTCGCGAACCAAACACGGTTCGCTAAGGGTTGCCCTTGGGTTTCAAGGTACTAAGATTTGCCATTTTGCTTATTGCAGAAGGCAAAGAATCAATGGCTTCCACTTGTGCGAAATGCTCCAACTGCAACTGCAACCAGCACTCCGCTTCGCCAGGAGGTATAGCCTATGGGCCCCAAGCTGCTTCGCTGTTCACAATGCCCGTGGAACAGGTCACTCAAGCCACCACAGGATTGTTTTTCGGGACCATGCTCCTGCCAATGAGCTTCACCGCTCCTGTGCTAACACCGGAAGTTCCTAAGAAGTCGGCCTTCGATCGGCTTACACCTACCGCGGCCCCTCTCAACGGGTCGCCCAACACCAGTGCCTCGGTCTTCTCCAGATTGGGCCAGAGCTCCTGTGGACCCGCGATGGGGCCTACAATCCCAGAGAAGGCTGCTCCGAAGAAAGTAACCAGTCCTGCTCCTGAAGTCGTCATGGTGGCTTCCCCTGCCAAAAAGTCGGTCTTTACAAGATTGACGACTCCAGCTCCCGCTCCTGCTACCCAAAGGACATCGGTCTTTGACATGCTGACATCAGCAGCGACCCTTCATCTACACAGGGGGCAAGACGAGACCATCACCCTCACCAAGCCGGTTCCATCAGCACGATGCGCTCGACGTTATTACTGGCGCCGAGTGAGGAAGGCCGGAGGCAACTCCCCTCCTGGGCTAACTCCTCCAGCCCCGATGGCAGAAGTTAATGTTGCTATTCCAACTAGGAACAGCTTTGAGATGCTAAATAAGGTGCGTAGGAATTCTCCTACCGCGGTGCAAAAGAGGTCTCCCCCTCCGCTGAAAAAGGTTGTGGAAGTAAAGCCAGAACAGCCCCAATCTCCTCAACGGCTGTCCTCTCAAATCTATAAAGTCTGGCGGCAGACCCAAGACTCGGTGATCGATCCAAATTTCTCCCACCAGCACAAGAAGGTGAAAATCCAACAGGAAGTCAGTCACCAGGCTAAGCCACGAAAAGCTGTCTGGGTGCCCACTTCAACGGCCCCCTCAACTTCCACTGATCATAAAAAGAAGAGGCCAAAGAAGATCCCCGGGCCTGCAATGAAAGCTAAAAGCGCTGAGCCCAGGCGCCCTAAGGCTGGGGGCAGGATGGTCCATACTGTATACATGGCGTCGGGGAAGGAAGATAGCCGTGCGTCCATAGGTCATAGACCGCTTACACGGTCGGTGACCAAAGCTCAGGAGCAACAGCAAAAGCTCCAGGAAATGATGATCGCAATGGCCGCGCTTACTGGACCGAAAGAAAGCCCCGAGGCGTCCTCGGATCAATAACAAGAACAGGAAACCGACGCCGAGTTCCTCCGGAGAATACTGGAAAAGAAAGATAAGGAGGCTGCGGAACAAGCGGCCAATATAAAGCAAATAGCCCACTTATTCCAGGACATGGTGGGAATGATGATCCAACAAGACCCACCTGCTGAGGATCCTCCGATCGTCCTTGAAGACGACAGGGGAGAAACGTCAAATCCACCACCGGCTCTCTCAACGGCCAAGGAGAAGACAATCTCTAAGGCTGACTTGGACGACTATATAGCCCAGCAAATCCGGGTTCATCATGCGACTGAGGCAGCTGGTCAAGTCGTAAAAACGGGGCGACCATATCCGAGCTGGTATGACCAAATTAAATATCCGCCGGGTTATACAATACCAAAATTCCACATGTATAAGGGGACCGGCAATCCCCACCAACATGTTGCCCAGTTCAGGGCCCTTTGCGGTAACACCGGCGGTGACGATAAATTGTTGCTTCGCCAGTTCGTGGGCAGCTTATTAGAAACAGCGTTCGAATGGTATTCGGAACTCCCGAACGATTCCATCAAGACGTTCGCTGAAATGGAATTGCTATTCACTCAGCGATTCGCAAGCGCCAGCGAACGCACTCCGATAACAGCATTAATTAATGCCAGGATGAAACCAGACGAAAGGTGGGTCCAGTACGCTATACGCTGGCGAAATTTGTGGTCGAAATGCGAACAACGCATTGAGGAAGCGCCCGCGGTGGGCATGTTCGTGGGAACCCTAGACTCTCATGCAACTATCTCCCAGTTCATGATGTTCTTTAAGCCAACCATGTTCCAGGCTTTAATCGACAAGTTGGCCCAGATGGACCAGATGGGTCATAGACCGTCTCCCCCGAAGCCGGAGCCTCGGAGTGACAAGGGTAAAGGGAGGCAACCTTCGTCGCGAATGCTCAGCAGCAACCCAGTGCCCCAAAGCTGGCGGATCAACTGGAAGAAAGACGATGGTATTATAATGAGAAGATGAAGCGCCCCTACTCGTTCCCGCGGGATAAGACAAAACGGTTATTCGAGCTGGCAGTACGCAACAGACTTATAAACTTGCCAAATCCAAGGCGACCGCCACAACCCACTGAGGTGAATAACCCCAATTATTGCCCTTACCATCAAACGGTAAGCCACCCGATTGAGGATTGCTTCGTCTTCAAAGGATGGATTGAGGATCAATACCTCCAGGGAAAGTTTGCGCTGTCCGAAAAGTGGAAGGTGAACCCGCCACATCCGCATACTCCTAAGAAAGTAGACACACCGGGGGCTGTAGGGTTACTAGGCACACTCAAGAGGTTCTACAAGGCATCAACCATGCCAAACAAAAATTTTCCGGTGCCGAGAAACCCTAAACTAGATCGATTACTAGAGGATAGGTGAAAATAAAAGCTAGCAAACAACTTTGCTACTAAGTGAAAGGGATAACAACCTTTGTAGATCCGGTCCTCCACTTCTTTAGCTCCGTGTTGACGTCCCTCCACTGCGATCATCGGGATCCTGGACTCTAGCGATGGTTTCGTTGGAGAAATGAGCGGGCTAGGTCGTTGACTTTGAGGCCGAAGATGATCTACGTCGGGGAGACTCAAACTCAAGCTATTCCTTCACTTGGTCAAAAACTTTGAGAAGAGAACATCCTATACTATATGGCAAGTGGTAGAGGATGAAGAAATAGGAAGTGGGTTCACTTTAGAATTGGATTTCTCACTCTTTTTCTCATGGCACCATTGGAGCTAGCAAGCTTTTGTGAGCTTGATGAAGAAGAAGAAGAAGAAGAAGAAGAAGAATCATATGAAAAAAAAATCTAAATGAAACTTATCAAATAAATAATGGCACCATGGTTGAGTTAAGCCCTCATGCTTAACTCATGTAGAGAATTAACCAAAGCATTAGGTTAAGGGTTGGGTTAACTAATATCTTGAACAAATGACAAAAGAGTTGACTTTGTCAATGTTTATCAAGCTTCATGAAGCTTGATAACTTTGACCAAAGTCACACTCTTTTGTTATATGCTAGGAAAATAGTAAACCCTAATTTTAACCTTGAGTTGGTTCAAGTCTCATACACACAACTTGTTTGTATCATCAAGCATGATACAAACATATACACTTGCATATATCACATATAAACAATGTGCACATTCAAGTGAGAAAATCAATCTTAAGTGAACCAATACTAGTTAATGTAAAGTAATATATCAAATATATAATTATACATTAAATCATTAAATCAACACTTGATTTAACGATCCGGTCATATTGTATATAACCGACTAATATCATATAGTAACAACTTATCGAATCAACACTTGATCCGATAACCCGGCTTATCGCATACAACCGATCAATGTCACAAATCGCGAGAATAAAATATAGTATCACATACTGGTATTATTATCGGTCCCGCACATATCTCATATGCGCTCCTATTTCGTTTCGCTTGAGCCAGGAAACCCCTGTGTAGGACTCTAAAGACTCGTCAATACGCCGGCAGTAGGTGATGATCATATCAAACACCCACAAGCCGCAAGCGGTCTGCTAAACGTAACGGCCACCCGGGTATTGAGCGATCAGAAGATCAACGAGCAAGCCTGCTCAAACTCCTGTGAATCCAACCAGTAACACTACCGTACAGTCCGGTCTGTTCGTCTGATATGTCGCATATCTCGTCTAGGGGTGGTAAACGTCAGACCCCAATAACTCGATAAGTCGTGTCGATATGAGGCTTATAACGGGTCGAGAAACTACTGGTAACACTTACCAGTAAATCCCTAAAGCAGCCTTGGCCAAGGACTTCATGTTATAGCCAATCGAGCACAGCGCAACATCAACTCCCTATACCGGGAGAGACGAAACCCCTCCTATCGCTCATTGCCTCCATGTGACTCGGGACTGTACCCAAAAACCACCGTTTTGCACGCCCTCTTGGACGTGGTAAGGTGGAAATCAAAGCACAGTGGGAATCACACAAGACTCTATGACGATCTCGGGTCTACAGACTAACCTGCACCAGTGTCACCAGAGAACTGCCATCTGACGTAAGGTATAATACCATCTGGGAGTTCTCGGCGAGTCCGTCCAGTGTACCCAGTCTCCACTGAGCACCCGTATATCATCTCTGATGTCAAACACCAATGGATATGGGATCATCCATCGCCCATCTGTATGGGTCGAGAAGGTATACGCTAGTCTACTCTGGTATATCGATGCCCCGTCTCGATACACCCACGATTAGGGACTTTGAAGGATGTACTTATGGACTACCATGTCCCCACTAGTATGATCCGCATCATAGTCCAGGTAGTCAAGTACACATCCTAAGGGCTTTACTAACATGTAACAGAGAGACAATCAGTGTACACGTTAAGGTAAAGAGTAACCAGATAGTATACTATCATATCGAGCAAGAAAGTCATCCCTATATATGTCCAAGCATCCACTACAATATACATCCTATGTATAGTAATGGCCTCTAGGGCATACGTATAACTAACAATCTCCCACTTGCACTAGGGCCATCTGATAGCAGTGGTTGTAGTATCTCATACTCAACCATCCCATAAAAGTCTCTCTCTGGGAAAAGGCCTTCGTGAGTGGATCCGCCATGTTGTCCTCTGAGTCTACTCTCCTAACCTCGATCCCCTGGAGATCAACCATCTCCATGATCAGGTGACACTGTCTAAGAATATGTCTGGATCACTGATGGGACGGGCGTTCCTTGGCATAAGCCACAACTCCATTGTCACACAATGGAAGGAACAAAGTTCATCTCATGAACTAATATATACCCAGACTTCCTCTTTGGTAGCATCTTTGGTAGCGATGTATCCAGCCTTTATCGTCTAGTATGCCACGGTATCTAGCTTAGAACTCTTCCAACATACCGTCCCTTTACTGAGGGTAAAGACAATGCCTGTGACTGACATTCAGTCATCCTTATCACCCTGGAACCTTTCCAGTGATTCTCCCCAGGATCAATTGATACCATCTCACTAATGCTAGCGAGGATTCTAAGGTCCACTTAGATCTATCTCATAGATCCAAACTAAGGATTTAGTAGGTATCACTTTGATCCTATATGGAGAATCATTGCGATAAGCGGAGATTGACCGAGCGTAGCATAGGAAACTCCTTTCCTATCAAGAGTATGTCATCCACGTACTCTACGAGGATCACCACCATACTCCCTACTACCTTTTTGTATATACAAGGTTCATCTACTATTTTGATGAAGTCAAACTCTTTGACTACCACATCAAAACAGATGTTCCAACTCCGCGATGCCTGCTTTATCACATAAAGCATCTTGCACACGTTTTCTCTGCTCCCACATAAAGCATCTGCCAGTTATTGCTAAAGGGGTCACTCCCGGTGAAGGGATCTCGGCCCTTTCCTTATCGAATAAGGTGCAGGATGTTCTACAAGGAACACCGCGATGCAAAGCAAGAACTGTAGCTACCAGTTTTTGAAAATTCGATTCCAAAACATCTTAGGTTTCTTTTCTTTCATTAATCACATTAATGAAGTCTCATCATTTAAATCACCTAAACATCACAGATAAATACGACGTACACTTATGCCATCCGAATTCGTCTCGATGTCCCCTCGTGCACCATTAGGTTAGGTAACTAACGGCAGAGCGGGGCAGGGCTAGCGCGGGTGTAAAACATAAGTAACGTCTATATAATATATCAAATATAGTATCTATCTCAACATATCAAATGATCACATCACAGATATCGCAGCAGAAGAAACATTTGAAATATTGGATATACTAGGACGTCCGTGTTTTCAATACGAGCCTGTATAAAACACGGATTCCACGGTCGCGATGCATAGCCAAACCCACACCCCTAGACCCCTACGAGAGCGGCAAGCAACCCTACCAATTCTAGAGTTAGGAGACCCGGACTCGACTCCTCGAGTTGGTCTCCCACTGGACTCTAGAACCCGGTTACTTGTGCTCCCCTCCTTGGGTCTATCCTAGTGCGGAAAAGTAAATAATATACAATGGTGACATCTTCCGCAACCTGAAAGTGCCCCAATAAAAGAATATTACATACAAGTTTTTATATGAATGAAAATGAAAAATACTCATCTCACATAAAACCCCCGGCTATTCAAAACGCGACGATCCAATATAACATATCCAGCAACACATAACATCACATGTCATCAACGTAAGTAAACATGCGTATCCCAATTGTCGTTGACATTTAGCAACGAAACCGGCGATATCACATATTACACTTACGGTCACAGAAAAGAAAGTGTAAAACTACAACAGTTGGAATCCGCAACCTCATTAGACATCGCATGCCTAATCAAATGAATTCCTTAGACATCACATGCCTAACAATTATAAACCCCGCATTTTAGTCTTTATATCGAAAACACTTTTCAATATCTAGTCGGGCAATTCAACAAGATTCTCGATATACTGATCGAATGCTCGTCGCAAACTTTAGTAGACGGCCGCACTCCCGGATGCCATCGACGAAGTGCACTAAGGCGGAACACCGTTGCCGCGAGCACCCTAAGGGATGATTTTTGGCGACGGGGTTCTCCTACAGTCACTTGGTCGGGGCTATGGGGCGTAGCTGTCTATTAAATTTACCGGCAAGTATCCGCGTATGCTACGTGATTGCCACGGACTTTTTATCGCATCAAAATTCCGTGGCAACCGATCAAGTGAGACTAAAGTGCTATGTTTATAATATCCAAATCAGTTATCTCATAACTACTTGTGGATTCCAAATATTGTATCAGATTCCAGATAAATAGAAAATGTTAAACTTTCCGATCGAACAATCAAACACCAAAGTTTTCCCGAAACAGCTCAACACATGAAATAAGTTTAAAAACATCCACTTCATGCCACAGTACCAACGATCCATCCGTAGAAGGGTCAAGCCAACGCCTGACATGTGGCATGCCGTACTACCCCAAACCCTAAGGTTCAAAGGGAAGTTCAAGACGGTCACATAATCGAGTTAAGGTTTTTTATCTTCTAGAGGGTCCATCGTGTTACTTGCACTACTTAGAACGTTCTCAAACTACAGAAAAAATCCAACACTTGGAAATTTCCCGGCAGGGGAAAAATTGGGTATTTATATCCGGTCGAACTTTTTAACATATTCTAAAATTACCCGGAAAAACACATAGACAAAATTAAACAATCCGATCGAATCATCGAATCCCCAAAACAACCTAGAAAAACCCAACTGTTGAGTATCAATTAAAAATTCCCATAAAATACAGCATGTACAGACGGACATTACTGTTGAAAGCACGTGGCAAAATTCACCAATATGGCCGCGGAACCGCCACCCAAGCCAGGGTGGGGCCGCGGTTCCGCGGTGCAATAATTGATTTGGGATCACGTGCTTCACAGTAACTCTTACAAAACCTTGCTGAATTTTTTGACAATTTTTAATTAGGAAAAATCCACTGTTTCAGAAAATGTACAGAGAGGGTTAAAAGTTAGGGTTTCGGGGTTCGATCGGATTTCTAACATCGTCTACACTTTGCCTAAAGCTCTAGCTAGGCTCTGATACCACTGTAGGGTTACTAGGCACACTCAAGAGGTTCCACAAGGCATCAACCATGCCAAACAAAAATTTTCCGGTGCCGAGAAACTCTAAACTAGATCGATTACTAGAGGATAGGCGAAAATAAAAGCTATCAAACAACTTTGCTACTAAGTGAAAGGGATTACAACCTTTGTAGATCCGGTCCTCCACTTCTTTAGCTCCGTGTTGACGTCCTTCCGCTGCGATCATCGGAATCCCGGACTCTAGCGATGGTTTCGTCGGAGAAATGAGCGGGCTAGGTCGTTGACTTCGAGACCGAAGATGATCTACGTCGGGGAGACTCAAACTCAAGCTATTCCTTCACTTGGTCAAAAACTTTGTGAAGAGAACACCCTATACTACATGGCAAGTGGTAGAGGATGAAGAAATAGGAAGTCGGTTCACTTTAGAATTGGATTTCTCACTCTTTTTCTCATGGCACCACTGGACCTAGCAAGCTTTTGTGAGCTTGATGAAGAAGAAGAAGAAGAAAAAGAATCATATGAAAAAAAAATCCAAATGAAACTTATCAAATAAATAATGGCACCATGGTTGAGTTAAGACCTCATGCTTAACTCATGTAGAGAAATAACCAAAGCATTAGGTTAAGGGTTGGGTTAACTAATATCTTGAACAAATAACAAAAGAGTTGACTTTGTCAATGTTTATGAAGCTTCATGAAGCTTGATAAATTTGACCAAAGTCGCACTCTTTTGTTATATGCTAGGAAAATAGTAAACCCTAATTTTAACCTTGAGTTGGTTCAAGTCTCATACACACAACTTGTTTGTATCATCAAGCATGATACAAACATGTACACTTGCATATATCACATATAAACAATGTGCACATTCAAGTGAGAAAATCAATCTTAAGTGAACCAATACTAGTTAATGTAAAGTAATATATCAAATATATAATTATACATTAAATCATTAAATCAACACTTGATTTAACGATCCGGTCATATTGTATATAACCGACTAATATCATATAGTAACAACTTATCGAATCAACACTTGATCCGATAACCCGGCTATATCGCATACAACCGATCAATGTCACAAATCGCGAGAATAGAATATAGTATCACATACTGGTATTATTCTCGGTCCCGCACATATCTCATATGCGCTCCTATTTCGTTTCGCTTGAGCCAGGAAACCCCTGTGTAGGACTCTAAAGACTCGTCAATACGCCGGCAGTAGGTGATGATCATATCAAACACCCACAAGCCACAAGCCGTCTGCTAAACGTAACGGCCACCCGGGTATTGAGCGATCAGAAGATCAACGAGCAAGCCCGCTCACACTCCTGTGAATCCAACCAGTAACACTACCGTACAGTCCGGTCTGTTCGTCTGATATGTCGCATATCTCGTCTAGGGGTGGTAAACGTCAGACCCCAATAACTCGATAAGTCGTGTCGATATGATGCTCATAACGGGTCGAGAAACTACTGGTAACACTTACCAGTCAATCCCTAAAGCAGCCTTGGCCAAGGACTTCCAGTTATAGCCAATCGAGCACAGCGCAACATCAACTCCCTATACCAGGAGAGACGAAACCCCTCCTATCGCTCATTGCCTCCATGTGACTCGGGAATGTACCCAAAAACCACCGTTTTGCACGCCCTCTTGGACGTGGTAAGGTGGAAATCAAAGCACAGTGGGAATCACACAAGACTCTATGACGATCTCGGGTTTACAGACTAACCTGCACCAGTGTCACCAGAGAACTGCCATCTGACGTAAGGTATAATACCATCCACTGCAATATACATACTATCATATCGCACAAGAAAGTCATCCCTATATATGTCCAAGCATCCACTACAATATACATCCTATGTATAGTAATGGCCTCTAGGGCATACATATAACTAACAGGGGCAACCTGTTCTTTCATTGAGGAAGCTCCATGGGAAGTCGTGCTATCAGCTAAAACCAAAAGAATGCTGAGTGATCTTCATGCGTGCCCAGCAGTCGAAAGGAAGAACCCGCTTGAACCTCAAATCATCAAAGGGATGCTGAAGCCGCGTCCAACTACGAAGAGCGGTGGTGATGGCCCAAGCACTCACACCCAACCGTAAAAATCTTCGAAGAAAAAGAAGAAGAAATCTAAGAAGCCCGTGAAGCCTGGAGACAAGCGCACGGATTTACAGAAACAGATTGACGCGCTGGAGGAGTACAATCAAAAGGCGCGGACTCCCGTCACGCTACAAGAGTTCCTCAACCATGTCTTTCAGGAGGAAGATTATGGAGAGAGCTCATCAGATGAATCCGAGGGGTATGTGGCGAGTTGTCATCTGATTTCCCACTCGGAAGATGAGAAAACTCCTGGCACTGAGAAACCGGGGGCACAGCCTGAGCCAGAACTTGTATGGCCAACAGATGGAATGATCGACGCCTTTCTAGACGAGATTCTTTTGAAGAGTAAAGCCGATCAGGAGCGTGAGATGGCTGCATCGGAAGGAGCCAAGCGCAGGCGACTAAACGAAAGAATCGAAGCACTCCTGCCAGATCAAAAGACATCCGATGCGAATAAAAACAAGTACAAGACGAGGAAGAGGTTCGCCAAAGCCATGTCAGTGGGGATGAAGCTACCACCCTCGGAAAAGAACGCGTTCGATGGGGCGGAGAGGCACCCTAATTATTACTCATATCATCGGAAAATTTCACACCCTACGGAGGAGTGCGACGCTTTTAGGATATGGTGGCAGGGATATGTTGCTCACCGGCAACATTTTAAGCGCATGAAACGCAGAACTCGTCGAGAGCAAAGAAGTACAACCGACAGGCACAAAAGAACTACCGACAGCCGTTACATGGTCGACGCCGGAGGATCACAAGTTCTCACCTTTGGGAGCGACTCTGATGAGGAAATGGCTTTGGGCCCTCTCTTTAAAGAGTCCATCTTAGGGAAAGAGGAAGAACCGGAGGCCTGCGAGAACATTCAGCTGCGCAATCGCACGCTTTCGGAAGAGAATCTCGGGCCCGCAAATAGAAAAGATAAGGGAAAGGAAAAGGTCACTGGGGATATCGCCTTAGATGACCAAGTCATGAAAGAGCTGACTGCCAAGGACCCTCCCAGGAAGGGTAAGGTGGACTACAACATCCTAGCACACCTAAGGAAGCTACCTTCTCAGCTCAGCATTCTCGATGCCCTCCTATTATCAAAAGAAGCACGAGATTCATTAATCAAGGCGTTACAAGAACCCGAGAAGTTCCAAGCCTTCCTCGCCGCAGAAAGGATGAAGGATGAACTGGAAGAAGTGCACACGTCCGACATCACTTTCGGTGATGAAGACCTTCTCCTTAGGACGTGCGACCACAACCGTCCCCTATATGTCTCTAGATACTGCCATGATATCAAGATAGGCAAGATCCTGGTGGATAATGGATCCTCCGTCAATCTCCTTAATGTTCGGGTATTGAAAGAAATCTGCATGAGCGTACAGCATCTCGCTCGTGACAAAATTACCATCTCCGGTTTCGACTCCCAGTCATCACGGACTCTCGGATCTGTAATACTAACATTACGCTTCGGACTGCTCGTCACGGACATCAAGTTTCACGTCATTGACGCCAAGACCTGCTACAACGCCTTACTCGGTCGTCCTTGGTTACACGAGTACAACATCATCCCTTCTACACAGCATCAGTGTATGAGTACTTTAAGGATGGTTTCGAGTATACCATAACAGGTGAGCTGAACCCATTCTCCGTGAACGAAGTCCGCAAGTGATTAGTATGAAAACTTGTATTTACCGCAATCAGAAACGGCGTCGCTTCGCAGCTAGCCGGTGAGTACGGGTCGATCCACAGAGACGGGTAAATTTCCTTTATGTGTTTTAACGAGTTGATTCAAAATGTCATTTTGGTTGGTTTATAAAAATCTATAAAAACTGGATCTAATTAATCTAATTAAGAGTCTTGCTAGGGTTAGGCTTAGGGGAAGTTTTGGAGATTAATGTTTTCCTCACCGCTTTCAATGCCTTCTTTTTTAGATCTATTAGATGTTATGGTAATTATCCATAAAGTGGATAAGAATCTTTTGGGAAGATGTTTCTTCCTCTAGATTCGTATCCTTCCTTTATCGATAATTACCCTAACCCCCATGGAAAACGCACGCAACCGGCCCTTTATACTACGGTTCATCGTTACCTCGAGGGGTAGGATGCCGCAGGGAGCGGTTGTGCGCGTATGAATGGAGTTCTAATTCATTAGGTGAAGGTGGCATTGAAAGGGGTGAGAGATCTCATCTCTCAACCCTTTTCCTAAGGCTAACCCTAACAAGCGAGGAGATTACTCGCTCATTAGGGAATGATAAAACATTTTAATTAAAGGAATGAAATTACTTACTAATTCGATGGCTCCCTCCAAACAATAGAGAACAAATCTGAATAACTCCCAGCAATTCTGAATTTTATTGATTAAAAAGAGGCATAGTTTTTACAATTTTTGATTACAATTTATAAGCAAACAAGGAAACTAGGGTTACAGGCTCTCGCATATGTGCAATTACTGATTTGCCCACTGAAAATCCCAACACCCGCACCGACGCACCGACACGCCAAAAATTCACCGACACGGGCTTGAACAGGCCGCGGAACCGCGGCAATAAGGAGCTTGGGCCGCGGTTCCGCGGCCCATTGGTGGCCTTGGCTCACCAAATTTCTGGTCTTGGTTCATCATTTCTTGGGCTTCTTATTTTTATACTTCTTTTTCTCTGTTGGCTTCTTACTCTTCTCCAGATCTTCAGTGAAGACTTGTATTGGTCTTTTAACCGTTTCACCTTGACATGCGTTGCCTTGCACCTATGTGAACTGGGCTTGACTAGGATCCGTCTAATTGTTGGTCAAAAGTCCCTTTTTCTGTTGTTTTGTGTCTTTTTCACTGTATTTGCTCCAGAAACCTGTATCCTGTAATATGCAACAAACGTGCGTCAAGAGTACCTGTTTATTTATAAAAAGGATAAGATTAGGGAAATGGAAAATGCAATATTATGGTCTGAACAAATACCCCCAAACTTACCTTTTGCTCGTTCTCGAGCAAACTTATTATTTATTCACTAAAATCCTAACCGCACTTTCGCAGGGAAACGCGATTGCACTGAGCACGTGCAACAAGCCGTTAAACCTCTAGGTGTCCCTAGTAGGAGGAGTGTTGTCTCCTGAGGGTTTTCAGTGGATTACACCCACAAAATCCTATCAACTCAGCCCATTGACTTTTGTTTTCCAATTAGGTTTTCTAACAAGGAATTCTATTATCTTCTACTTGTAAATTATCCACCCACATTCTTCACACTTCCTCATCATTTAACTTAAGATTATATATATCCTATAGACTTACTTAGCTTTCGCCATTTCCTAAGTTTTCCTTCTAGGGTTCCATCTCCACTTAGGAATTTCTATCAACCCTATTAAAGATGCAAGTTTTATTCTTCATTCCTTTTTCTTATTTAAACTCCAATCACATACCCCCTACGTGTGTGTATAAGTCACCCCTACACTTGGAAATTCAAATCAAGCAATCGTACTCTCGTCCATTGTCCAAAGTACTAATTAGTTGGTGAATTTAAATGAAATTTGCTTACACATCCTTCATGCGACCGTTAATACTTCTTGAGGTACCAACGACCGATTACAAAATGCGTTTGCATTTTAAAGCGTACTTCCTAGTCTTTGCAACACCCAAGGCTTTAGCAGTGACTCCCAAACCAGTTGGTCTAAGGCACTAGGTGATGAAGCACCCTCTCTAAATATTTTTCTATTTTTGCAGCCTTAAGTAATCACAAAAACCAGTGTCCATTTTTTCTTTATTCACACTTTTTCTTTTATTTTCATTGTACTAAGGACTTTAGACAAGAGCAATTCAAGGTCTCCTCTACTATTCCAAGTTTCAAGGTGCGTGATTGTGCAATTTGTAGGGTATACGTTTTCAGAATCTAGACTTAAGCTAGGAACTATTTTTCAAACTTATACTTTAATAAGAACATCAATACTCTTCCCTTGTTTCGACTTAGCCTAAGAAGTGAACCCAAAATTTGCCTATTTCTAAATAAACTACAAGGTATATACTTTCTACCATTAAACTTTACGGAATGTTATTTTTAGGGTTTTTTTTAATTCACTAAGTCTAAGATCTAGTTGTTCCTAGCCAGTTAACCTATTTGTCAAACTCAAGTCAATTAGCCAAAATTGAATACATTAATTTTTATAATTTTTGAAATTTTTCAATTTTTTATAGGTTTTCAAATAAGTATGCAAATGCAAAAATATGTACAAATGAAATGAATGCGAAGGAAGAAGACGTACCGAGTATACCCCCAAACTTGAACTTGACAGTGTCCTCACTGTCATGCTAAACCAAGAGGGTCAAAATGCCGATACTCCCCTGTTTATTTATTTATAAATTTTTTTTATTGTTAAGAAAAACAAAAATATATACAAAAAGGCCCTCCCCCAAACTTCATTTAAACTATGTTAGACATTACTGCCAAACCTTGCATAGACAAAACGTCAACACCAACCAGTTGAAAAATTTATCAGTAAAGAGTATGAGTTGGTGGAAGAATAAATTGTAGCGATTCACAAAGAATTGGGGAAGATAGAAGTGGTGGTATGGAGGGTGTGGAGGTGAATATACAGGAGGTGGTGATGCATCTAAACGAGAATGTGAATGATCAGCAATCAGTGGAATGTTGGCATTCTCGTAGCTTCTCAAAAGAAATGGGGGTGGTTCAACTTCTAAAGGAAGAGGTTGACTAACCACAATATCCCCAAGATGTTCCTGTGGGTCCTCTATTGACTTGGCATCATCCATCAATTGCATATGATATTCAATTATAAGGGAACTGATTTCCTCGATGTCCGCCATAGTCCAACTGAAAACTTGCCGCCTATCTTTTAAGACTTTTAAAATAGCGTTCTCTTGCTCGAAGGCTAGAGAGGCTGATATTATAATGGGAAAAGTCTCATTCTCACCTATGTAAGCATATTTAAGGTGAGGCGGTAAGGACATGAGTTCGAGTTTCGGAGGCGAAAGAATCATTGCGGAATCTACCTCGAACTTAAAGGACTCCAACACAGGTTCGAAATCACTGCAAACAGCCGATTCGGATGGTTCAACTAACTCATCCAAAAATTCAAAAGACTCATATTCGGGCTGTGAGTCGTCGTCATCCGAAAAAGTGAAACATTCATAATCAATTTCGGTTGTGTCAACGGTGGTAGGCTCAAGGAGGGACGCACTAGTGGCGTCAAAACTGTTTTCATCAAATAGAAATCTTTCAAGCTCGCAGTCCTCCTGCGTGATTTCGTGAATAGAGCAAACTTCTCGTGTACTAGTTTTTGGTACGGGGGGCAGACTTCCCATCTTATAAATATTGAACTCACTAGACATCTTTCCGAAGGATAGAGTCATGGAGCCATTGCGACAGTTTATTACAGCATTGGAAGTGGCCAAAAATGGTCGACCAAGAATCACCGGAATTTGGTTTCTTGGGTTAGCAACAGGTTGTGTATCCATAACGATAAAATCAACGGGGAATATGAACTCCCCGACTTTGATCAACACATCCTCTAGTTGACCCCTTGGATGGGTGATTGATCAATCAGCCATTTGGAGAGTACAACGAATGGGTTTCAACTCTCCATCCCCTAATTGTTCGTACACGGAGTAGGGAATCAGGTTAACACTAGACCCAAGATCTAAAAGTGCTCGATTAATTTTCTTATCCCCAATCGTGATTGAAATCGTAGGACAGCCGGGGTCATTTCGTTTTTGGGGTAAGGTTTGATGGTGGTTAATAGCATTGCTCACTGCACTAGCCACTAGCACTTTTTTGGGTACTTGAGATGCCTTTCTCTTCGAGGTGCATAAGCCCTTTAAGATTTTCGCATATGAAGGGACTTGTTGGATTGCATCCAAGAGAGGTATATTTATGCTAACCTGCTTAAATATCTCCACAATCTTCTCCACTTGTGCATTTGGTTTATTAGGACTCAACCTGTTTGGGAATGGAGCATTTTGAAAATTCGTTGAGTCAAATGTCTGTAGATTAGAATGTGGAGAAGGAACGGATCCCGGTGTAGATGTGTTCATGTTGTGAGAAATGGGTCTGTTCGAGCTAGAAGAAGTAGAGCCGTGTGAAGGGTGGAGAATAGGCTCTAAAGAAAGAGGTGAAGAAGGAAGTGAAGAAAATGAAGAAGGGGAAGATGACGATGGAGAAAACGAAGAAGAAGAAGAACCACCGGCGGAGTTTTCATCACTAGTTCCCACATTATTTTGCAACACTCTTCCGGATCTCAACGTGGTCACCGCATTTACATTGTGATTGGGATATGCGTTTTGTGTGTGACCGGGATTGGGCAATGGTTGAGATGGAAGCTTTCCCTTTTCTCTCTCGCTCAACGCAGCAGTTAATTGTGAAATTTGTGCCTCAATAGATTTGATACTTTGATCGTGTGAAGCATTGTTAGTCATCAAAGATTGAACATAATTTTCAAATCTTGCTGCGGATTCTGTAGATTGCTTGAGAAATGCATCTAGACTTTTTTCGAGCGAGATAACCTTATCATCGTTTGGTTGACCAAAATTGTTCATTTGATTTGTATAAGGTTGTTGTTGGAAAGGTTGCTGGTTTTGAGTTTGTGGAGGTGCTTGTTGTTGTTGTGGAGGAGGTCTTTGAAAATTGTTATTTCCTTGGACTTGTTGATTTTGGTTCCAAGCGAAATTTGGGTGACTCCTCCACCCCGAATTGTATGTTGAAGAGTACGGATCATTTCTTTGTCGTTGCTGAAATGCAGCATTGACTTGATCCTGCCCTTGAGTAGATGCATTATAAGGACACTCTTCGGTTAAATGCGATGGATTCGAACAATAAGCACAAACAGTTCGCGTGGGTAAAGTAGGGGCAGGAGAAGACGATGAGATTTTTGTCTCAATGGCTTCTAGCTTTTTCATAAGTGAGGCCATCTCGGCCTTCATAGCAATCGACATATCTACTTGATGTATGCCTGCCCTAGATTGACCAACAGAAGAAGATGATGTGGTCTTGGTACTCTCTCACTGAATTGTTTGCTCACTAAGATCCTCAAGAAACTGCCAAGCTTTGTCGCTAGACTTGGAGAGAAAATGACCTTAACATATGGTTTCTAGAAACTGCTTCGTTGCGGAGTTCAATCCCTCGTATAATGTTTGGCAAAGTTGCCAACTTTCGATTCCATGATGAGGGCATTGAACGAGTAGGTCTTTAAATCTCTCGAAGCACTTCCAAAATGGTTCAGAAGGAAGTTGTGAAAATTGAATTATTTCATTGCGGATTCTAGCAGTTTTGTGATGAGGATAGAACTTTTTCAGAAAAGCTCTCACAAACTCGTCCCAATTTCTAATGGAATGTGATGCGGTGCTGTATAGCCACTTTTCGGCTAGGTCACATAAGGTAAAAGGAATGACCCTTAGCCTTATAGCGTCATCACTTAATTGGGTCGTTTTCATCATAGCGCACACATTTTGGAATTTATTGATAAAGATATATGCATCTTCAGATTCCAAACCATGAAATTTTGGTAGCATATTGATGAAATGTGGTTTTATTTCAAAATTGTCCCCATTTGCCGGTGCGGGTGAAAGACATGTAGGTAAAGAAGTGCGGACGGGGTAGAAGAGATCCTGGAGCGCAACTCGTGCGGGCGCTACAACAGGCGGAAGATTCGGGTTATTCGCACCTGGCGGAGGTGGAATCATTCCCGTCGGTAAGGTATCGTTGGGGTTGAATCCCGACATACCTTCGAAAGAAGAATTTGAAGGTGGAGGTAAGGAAATGGACGGAATGACGACGAAGGGTTCGTCGGTCGGTACCAACGAAACACGGACTAATCGGGCGTTAGTATCCCTAGTCCAAAGTGACATACACTAAAGGGGTAGCGTAGTCAGAAAAAATAGAAAAACAGAATGTGGGGGTAAGATAACGTCAATGGAGGGAAGTGAGTGGAAGTGAGTTGCAAGTTTTCTTAGCGGCAAGTTGCAAGTTTTGAAAAGATTTTTCTTTTTCTTTTTAATTTATGTGAGAGTTTTGCAAAGAAGTTTTGAAAAGAGACTCGTGTCACAAATGTATCAACCACACATGCACAATCAGGCCTAGATCTAGGGTTGCCTAGGTCTGCTAGACAGCTCCTAACTAGGGCTAAAAATAGGACCTCAAACCGCCTCTTCACGGACAAGTACGGCCAGGTAAGTGGGAAGGAACCACAAAAGTGGGCCTAATTAATAACCACTAGCCTAGACACCGCAAAGTCGGTTAGGATAAACGGCCGATGCCTATACTAGCCCTTTTCCTATTGAGCTCGATGTCCTTAGGTCTGAGTCTAGTATTTTTTAATTAATTGTGGTCGATGCACATGCTTTAGGTGTTTTCTGGGGTCCTGGGAAGGGTGATGAAATCCCCACCCAATCTGAGTTTGGTCAATTAGCCCCTTAGAGTCCGGTTAAATTATGCAAAACAATAAAATTTCACTTGCAATCAATTTTTAGCGCGGCGTAAAGAAACCTGCAGAAAATCTGTTATTTAGAAGGGGGTAGAAGATTTTTTTTAGCGCAAAGAAACCTGCAGAAAATTTTTACAGTGGAGATATGGAGGTTGCAGAGGGGAAGAAAAGAGAGCAAACAGTGCAAAAATGATGCGCTGACGTGGCAAGATGAGCACGGAACCGCGGCAGGAAGCCTAGTTGTGCGGCGGAAGCGCGGCACCTTGGTGGATTCAGCCTCTGGAAAATTTTGTGCTGCTCTGTACTTGTGATTCCTCTCTGTTCTTATGTTCCCTTTTCTGTTCTGACCTTCTGTAAAACTCCAGATCCAAAAGTCTTTGCTGTTCCTGCAAGATTCAAATAGCAAACCCTTCAAACAGATCAAAGTTGATAATTTTTGTATTTTTTTTATATTTTCAGATTTTTATAATTTTTAAAATTTATATCAACCCGAAAATTCACAAAAAGAAAAATTACGCCATCCCCGGCAACGGCGCCATTTGATTAGTATGAAAACCTGTATTTACCGCAATCAGAAACGGCGTCGCTTCGCGGCTAGCCGGTGAGTACGGGTCGATCCACAGAGACGGGTAAATTTCTTTTATGTGTTTTAACGAGTTGATTCAAAATGTCGTTTTGGTTGGTTTATAAAAATCTATAAAAACTGGATCTAATTAATCTAATTAAGAGTCTTGCTAGGGTTAGGCTTAGGGGAAGTTTTGGAGATTAATGTTTTCCTCACCGCTTTCAATGCCTTGTTTTTTAGATCTATTAGATGTTATGGTAATTATCCATAAAGTGGATAAGAATCTTTTGGGAAGATGTTTCTTCCTCTAGATTCGTATCCTTCCTTTATCGATAATTACCCTAACCCCCATGGAAAACGCACGCAACCGGCCTTTTATACTACGGTTCATCGTTACCTCGAGGGGTAGGATGCCGCAGGGAGCGGTTGTGCGCGTATGCATGGAGTTCTAATTCATTAGGTGAAGGTGGCATTGAAAGGGGTGAGAGATCTCATCTCTCAACCCTTTCCCTAAGGCTAACCCTAACAAGCGAGGAGATTACTCGCTCATTAGGGAATGATAAAACATTTTAATTAAAGGAATGAAATTACTTACTAATTCGATGGCTCCCTCCAAAAAATAGAGAACAGATCTGAATAACTCCCAGCAATTCTGAATTTTATTGATTAAAAAGAGGCATAGGTTTTTACAATTTTTGATTACAATTTATAAGCAAACAAGGAAACTAGGGTTACAGGCTCTCGCATATGTGCAATTACTGATTTGCCCACTGAAAATCCCAACACCCGCACCGACGCACCGACACGCCAAAAATCCACCGACACGGGCTTGAACAGGCCGCGGAACCGCGGCAATAAGGAGCTTGGGCCGCGGTTCCGCGGCCCATTGGTGGCCTTGGCTCACCAAATTTCTGGTCTTGGTTCATCATTTCTTGGGCTTCCTATTTTTATACTTCTTTTTCTCTGTTGGCTTCTTACTCTTCTCCAGATCTTCAGTGAAGACTTGTATTGGTCTTTTAACCGTTTCACCTTGACATGCGTTGCCTTGCACCTATGTGAACTGGGCTTGACTAGGATCCGTCTAATTGTTGGTCAAAAGTCCCTTTTTCTGTTGTTTGTGTCTTTTTCACTGTATTTGCTCCAGAAATCTGTATCTTGTAATATGCAACAAACGTGCGTCAAGAGTACCTGTTTATTTATAAAAAGGATAAGAATAGGGGAATGGAAAATGCAATATTATGGTCTGAACAGCAAGTACGAAGATGCAAAGTACTTTTTTCCAGACTTCGAGGATACAGAAAAGAGTCGCAAGCCGGAGAACAAAGCTGCCGCCACCATCCCTGTTTTCGGGAGCGATACCGAAGAAGAAGAAGAGATAGTTTATGCTGGACCGTCTCGACGCAACAACCCGGGAACGTCCGCCCCCATGTTGATCTTCGGAAGTGACTCGGAAGATGAGGTTAATGCCGTGTTCTCCAGTCGGCTGTCAATACAAGCATCCCCTAGCGATGATCAGAGTTTGCAAATCACTATGGTGCCGCGGAAACACTACAAGGATCTCGACGCACTTCAAGCTTACAATGTGCAGTACCTGCAGACGTTTTACGTCCCTCCCAGGCGAAAGGGTGAAAAGGTGATCTTATTCTACCAATCCACAGAAACGAGAGTGGAGAAAGAGATATGGCATGGTGCAGATGCTACACTCGACAGGCTCCAACCCATCCGTTTGCCCAGATATTACACAAATGGACTAAAGAGGCTATTGAAGCGCCAAGGAGTACCCTTAAAACAGACTGTTCGACAAACTCGGTTCCACAACAGGATTTGGAATGTCCTTGGGACTCAGTGCAAATTGCCCAACGGGAGAATGGAAACGCTTGGGCTTGGATATGTGAGATCCGGGAAACGGGAGCGAGTCCACGGCAGCTACGCCATATATAACTTCGATGAGGAGGAGGACACCCTGTCGGGAGATGCTAACCCCTCGTCAAAACTGGATCCCGCGAGCGAAGTGCCGAATCCGTCGTTTGAAGAACGAATGGACAAGCTTATCAGGAAAGCGAGTCAAAAAGCTCGAGACGACCATAGTCGCGAAATGGCCATCTACGAGAAAGCCAGGACGCAACGTCTGTTTCAACAGGCTGCAAAAGACAAAGATGCTCCTCCCTGTCGACCCATTACGCAAAAGGCCCGACGCAGAGGTAGAAATAAGTCAAAAGGCGGAAAAAGGAGCCGACAGCAACAATGCAGGATTAAAGAGTAATGTGATCGGGTATTGCGCGGTCCGGACTTGTCCCTCATGAAGAAGATGAGTCGAGCGTATTCCTTCCCTCAAGAAAAGACGAAGAAAATACTCGATGTCGCTATGAAGCACCGAATGATCACACTTCCGGAGTCTAAGCACCCTGAGCAAGCTAACAAAGTTTCTCATCCGGGCTATTGCTCTTATCACCGAGCCATAGGACATCCTATCGAAGACTGCTTCACCTTCAAGAACTGGGTCGAAGACCAGTACCAGCAAGGCGGATTTGCTTTATCCAGCAGCTGGAGGGTAACGCCGCCACAAAAGCACGAACCCAAAGCCGCAAGAGCAGAACCAGATCCACATCGATCTTGGAAGCAGATTCGCACCTGTCACACGATTACAATATTAAAAGAAGAGCCCGAGGACATAAATGAGCTCCCTTGGTGCTTCGAAAACAATGACAATGAGGTAATCTCAGAATTTCCTCCAGCTCCGAAAGAACTGGAAGATGGCATACATACTACTACAGATAACCTCAAGAAGATTGAGTTGGGGTCAGCAGATGACCCGTGACCGACATTCGTCAGCGAGCTGCTATCTGAAGAAAGGGTGGCTGCGTTAAAGGACGTGCTTCTACAGCATAGAGATTACTTCGCATGGAACTATTCCGAAATGCCGGGATTAGATCCAGAGATTGCTGTGCATAAATTAGAGATATCCCCGGATATAAAGCCAGTCAAGCAGGCACCGAGAAGGATGCAGCTCGAGCTTGAGATGAGCATCAACGCCGAAGTCAAGAAGATGATCGATTCTGGACTTATCCAAGAAGTCCAATATCCTGACTGGATCGCCAACATCGTCCCGGTAATGAAGAAAAATGGGACGGTGCGCATATGCGTAGACTTCAGGGATCTCAATAAAGCCTGCCCGAAGGACGATTTCCCAGTACCGGTAATCGAGCTGATGATAGATAACACGTCCACTCACGAGGTTTTCTCTTTCATGGACGGTTCATCAGGGTACAATCAGATAAAGATGCATCCCGAAGACCAGAAGCACACCGCTTTCCGGACTCCTTTGGGTATATTCTGCTAAAAAGTCATGCCCTTCGGATTAAAAAATGCCGGTGCCACCTATCAGAGGGCCAAGACAAAGATCTTTGATGATCTCATACATGAAATCGTCGAGTTCTATATCGACGACCTCGTAGTAAAAAGCATGTCATATGAAGAGCATTTAGAGCATCTGAAGACCGTATTTCAACGCCTTCGGCAATATAATTTGAAGATGAATCCCCTCAAATGCGCGTTCGGAGTCTCCTCGGGTGAATTCCTGGGATTCATCATCCGACACCTAGGTATCGAAATAGATCCATCTAAGATCAAGGCGATCATGGAAATGCCACCGCCAAGGACTCTCAAACAGCTGCGGTCTCTCCAAGGGAAGCTCGCGTATATCCGGCGATTTATCGCCAACCTGTCAGGCAAGTGCCGTCCTTACAGTCACCTGATGAAGAAGGGAACTCCGTTCGTCTGGGACCGAAAATGCCAGAGCGCGCTAGATGAAATCAAGCAATACCTGCAGAACCCGCCGGTGCTGGCTGCTCCGGTTAAGGGAAATCCCCTTATCTTATATACAACAGCCCTCAAAGGATCCTTAGGCGTATTATGGGCGCAAGAAAATGACCAAGGGAAGGAGAGAGCGCCCTACTATTTAAGCCGAGTTCTTCTGGGGGCAGAAAGCAATTACTCCCCTATCGAAAAACACTGCCTGGCGTTAATCTTTGCGATAACAAAACTCCGGCACTATGCATTGGCACATGAAGTCTGTCTTATGTCAAAGGTGGACCCCCTAAAATATCTAATGTCAAAGGCTATATTGACAGGGAGACTCGCTAAATGGGCCCTGCTCGTGATGGAGTTTTCAATAACCTATCAGCCTCTTAAGGCGGTGAAAGGCCAAGCCATCGCCAACTTCCTTGCTGAGCATCCAGTACCTGCCGGTTCTCCGGTGAATTGCGATTTGCCAGACGAACATGCGTTTGATGGGATTGACTGTGGTAATACCCGATGGGAGCTTTATTTCGATGGAGCATCTTCCGTGAAGAAGCGCAAACAAAGTACCCCTATAATCAAATCGGGAGTAGGACTCATCTTTGTAACTCCACAAGGAGGGATGATGCGCTTCGCTTTCTCCTTAATAGAACCAAGAACGAACAATGAAGCCGAATACGAAGCTTTGATAGCAGGCCTCGAGATCGCTATCGGCATGGGAATTGAAAACCTCCTCATATACGGGGATTCTCAACTAGTCGTTAGTCAAGTAAACGGTGACTACCAAACGTGCAAACCGGAGTTGGTGAAATATGGTGAAAAGGTGCGAAAACTGTTGACCTAAATTCCCTCCTATACTTTGGAAAGCATACTACGCGCGGAAAACAGCAAAGCAGACGCGTTGGCCAAGCTCTCTAAAGAACTGGCTGACGAGAACCTTGATGACGTTAAAATCATGGTGCAAAGCCGTCGGGTGCTTGCCTCAGCAGAAATATCTCCGGAATCGTCTGAAGAGAAGGGAGTGACTGAGCAGACGACCCTACAAATAAAAGACCGTGAGAAGGCTGAGGACTGGATGGAGGTCTTCATAGACTACTTTAAATCCCACCGAATGCCCGAAGAAGCGTCCTCAAGACATCAGCTCATGAAACGAGCTCTGTCTTTCGCCTTCGTCAACGATACTCTGTATAAAAGGTCGTTCGATTCTTTGTGGTTGAGATGCCTGGGACCTGTCGAGGCGAAAAGGGTCGTTCAGGAAGTTCACGACGGACTCTGCGGTTCTCACCAAGCAGGCCCGAAGATGAAATTGAAGATCAAACGAATGGGTTATTATTGGCCCACGATGATCCAGGACTGCCTCGAGTATGCGAAGCAATGCCACTCGTGCCAGATTCATGGGTACTTTATCCACCAACATCCAAATCCACTACATCCAACGGTGTCTAGCTGGCCATTCGAAATGTGGGGAACTGACATAGTCGGCCCCATCGAACCGGCATCGTCTAAGGAACATCGTTTCATCCTGGCGACGATTGATTACATCTCCAAATGGGCAGAAGCAGTACCGCTAAGGGAAGTGAAGACGGAGAATATCCTCCACTTTTTCAAGACGCACGTCATTTATCGGTTTGGAACTCTGCGGCGGATTATCTCCGATAACGGGCCGGCCTACAGAAGCCATAAGATCAGCCGCTTCGCGCAACAGCATAATATAGACTGGAGATACTCCTCAGTTTACAATCCACGAGCTAACGGGCTAGCTGAGGCCTTCAACAAGACCTTGACAAAGTCCCGAAATAAGAAGGACTGGCACGAGAGACTGCAAGAAGCTCTCTGGGCATATCGTACTACGTTCAAGATGGCCACGAACACGACGCCATACACATTGGTATTCGGTACGGAAGAAGTACTCCCCCTCGAGATAGAGCTACCTTCTCTACGAGTGGCAGTCCACCATGAGTTGACAGACGAAGAAAATGCTCACCTCCGGCTTGAGGAGCTTGATGCCCTCGATGAAACCCGGCTCATAGCGCAACAAAATCTGGAGGCTTACAAAGCGAAAATGACGCGCTCGTATGAAAGATTGACCAGGCCGAGGACATTCCGCCAAGGCGAACTCATGCTAGTGATCAAAAAGCCTATGATCCCCAATCGCGCCAAGCGGGGAAAATTCGAGCCAAACTATGAAGGCCCGTACATCATAGACAAAGTCTACCAGGGTGGAGCCTATCTACTCATGGATATGCACGGTGTGAGGCCTTTCAGGCCAATAAACGGCCGCTTTCTAAAGAAATACTAAGCTTAAGGAGTCACAGCCTAGGTCAATGATAGATGACGACGACTATGTCCGCTCGCTATCTTCCTAAGCTCAAGCTCTATAAGTAGTAGTCCGCCCTCTCAACGACGGACCGAAACGTCCTTAAACTAACGACGGACCGAAACGTCCTTAAACTAACGACGGACCGAAACGTCCTTAAAACTAATAACGGACCGTAACGTTCTTAAACTAACACCGCAGCATCCTTAGGCTGACGAGATAAAAAAAAAGAAAAAAACATAAAAAATAAAAACGGTATTTCCATCAGCAATAAAGGGCACGGATGAAAACCCGAAAGGGCTCCATGAGTAAAAACAGCAGGGCTACCGGCGAGTGTTCGTGAAAACCCGAAAGGGCGCGACCTCGTAAAAAAAAAAGAAGAAAAAAAAACGGTACGTCCATAAGCAAAATGGGCACGGATGAAAACCCGAAAGGGCTCCGTGAGTAAAAACAGCAGGGCTACCGGCGAGTGTTTGTGAAAACCCGAAAGGGCGCAACCTCGTTAAAAGACACTTATAGGGCCCTCACGACCTTGTAATGAGAAAACACCAGCGTGAGATCCTTACGACTCACAAGGGAGCAACACACTTAGGAGTCCTCACGATTCCTAAGGAGAAATTACACTTGCGAGATCCTCACGACTTGTAAGGAGAACTCTCTTATGGGACCCTCACGGCTCATAAGATTTGAAGCCTTAAGTTACAGAGACTTGAACCTGTGCTTAAGAAACCCCCACAACCTTCGATGTTTCCCTACAGGCGGCTCAATGCTGACCCTTGTATACAATCCATGGGCGTGAATAAACATTTCCCCAACCAAGTCCCATCCGTGGCTAGGGATCTATTCATATGGCAAACAACCCCTGTAAGTCCTCTCGACTTATAAGGAGAAAACCTTTTTGTAAGATCCTTACGACTTGCAAGAGGACACGCACTTAGGAATCCTCACGATTCCCATGGAGAAAACACACCTACAAGATCCTCACGACTTATAGGGAGAAATACCTTTGTGAGACCCTTACGGCTCATGAAGTCAAAAGCCTTCGTCGACAGGATCCTTAACCCTGTTTGCTAAGCCACCTTTGTTCAACATCGACAGAGGCAAATGATGATTCGCTCCTGGCAATGTCCCAGTTGTAGCGATGCTGATGCCGAAATCGGTGTCTAAAATCCAAGCTTGCAGCGAAAAGGCTGGCAAGCCACACATGCATAAGAAATAGCCGAAATGATGGGGTAACTTGCAATAAAAAGCAGCAAGTAAAAATGTATGCATAAAAAAATAGCCGAAATGATGGGGAAACTCGCAATAAAAAGCAGCGAGTAGAAAATAAATAAATAGCCGAAATGATAGGGCACCGCGAAAAATAGCCGAAATGATTGGGCAATCGCGATTTTCGCGATATAAAAGCTGAAATGATAGAACATCGCGGAAAAAGAAATAAAATAAAAATGAAATTCATGCCCTACAGGTGATGTTCCATCACATCCTGTATACAATCCATGGGCGTAAACAAAGAAGTGATCATACTTCCCCCCAGGTTTCATTAAAGAAAGAAGCTAAATCTCGACGGACCGCAAGCGACCTAGAGATCATCCCAACACTCGTCTCGTAACGACGGACACAACTTCAAACAAAGCGGAGCAGCGGCAACCCCTAGTTCCATGGCTTGGCGATATACACATCACCAACAGTCAAACCTCCATTCCGTGAAGTGCGGATACAATCAGCAAAATTCCTGGTTACGTGGAACGCGGATAACGTCACTCTTTGACCCCGTGGAAAACATCCAGAGCGGATCCTGGTCCTCGCAGAGCACGGCAGTGAACCCGTATGAAGCATCCAGAGCGGAGCCTAGTCCTCGCTGAGCACGGCAGTGAACCCATGTGAAGCATCTAGTGCAAAATTCCTGGTTACGTGGAACGCGGATAACGTCACTCTTTGACCCTGTGGAAAACGTCCAGAGTGGATCCTGGTCCTCGTAGAGCACGGCAGTGAACCCGTGTGAAGCATCCAGAGCGGAGCCTAGTTCTCGCCGAGCACGGTAGTGAACCCGTGTGAAGCATATAGTGCAAAATTCCTGGTTACGTGGAACACGGATAACGTCACTCTTTGACCTCGTGGAAAACGTCCAGAGCGGATCCTGGTCCTCGCAGAGCACGGCAGTGAACCCGTGTGAAGCATCCAGAGCGGAGCCTAGTCCTCGCCGAGTACGGCAGTGAACCCGTGTGAAGCATCTAGTGCAAAATTCCTGGTTACGTGGAACGCGGATAACGTCACTCTTTGACCCCGTGGAAAACGTCCAGAGCGGATCCTGGTCCTCACAGAGCATGGCAGTGAACCCGTGTGAAGCATCCAGAGCGGAGCCTAGTCCTCACCGAGCACGGCAGTGAACCCGTGTGAAGCATCTAGTACAAAATTCTTGGTTACATGGAACGCGGATAACGTCACTCTTTGACCCCGTGGAAAACGCCCAGAGCGGAGCCTGGTCCTCGCCAAGCACGGCAGTGAACCCGTGTGAAGCATCCAGAGCAAACACCGGACTGTGGAGTCCTTAAAATCCACGGACAATGATGTCCTTAACCTCGACCGTAATGTCTTAAAACTAACGATCAACCACCCTGAGTCTATATTTGTTCCACCTTGGTTTAGGGGTACATCTCTTCACTCCTTTGATACCTGGCGTTGTAATTCCTCAATGTCTTCAAAGAGGTGACGGGTCCCCGCAACCACACATCGGACTGTGGAGTCCTTAAATCCACAGACTATGAGGTCCTTAACCTTGACCGTAATGTCTTGAAACTAACATCGGACTGTGGAGTCCTTAAATCCACGGACTATGAGGTCCTTAACCTTGACCGTGATGTCTTAAAACTACCATCGGACTGTGGAGTCCTTAAATCCATGGACTATGAGGTCCTTAACCTTGACCGTGATGTCTTAAAACTAATATCGGACTGTGGAATCCTTAAATCCACGGACTATGAGGTCCTTAACCTTGACCGTAATGTCTTAAAACTAACATCGGACTGTGGAGTCCTTCAATCCACGGACTATGAGGTCCTTAACCTTGACCGTGATGTCTTAAAACTAATATCGGACTATGGAGTCCTTAAATCCACGGACTATGAGGTCTTTAACCTTGACCGCGATGTCTTTAAACTACGACACCCTGGAACCATCCCAAACCAACCCCTGACCTCGCGAAACACGGATAAGGGTGACCACATCCAGCACCTGCAGGTCCTCACGACCTGTAAGGAAGAAAAACTCTCTTGTGAGATCGTTACGACTCTCAAGGGAAAACCCACTTAAGAACCCTCACGATTCTTAAGAAGAACTTACACCTACGGGATCCTCTCGACCCATAGGGAGAAAAACTCTTTATGAGACCCTCGTGGCTCATAAAGTGCAAAGTCTTAGGAAGCAGATCTTAACCCTGAATCCCAAGCCATCGCTGCCCTGCAAAGAGATCAGGATAGACTATCCGCAGAATACATTCAATAAAAGAGACACACCATTGAGAAGAAAAATGTATCTTTTATTCATAAACCAAAATGGATACAAACTACAATCCATGAAAGAACAAAAAGAAAATACTCTCATCCATGAGTATGTACAAAAAGAAAGAAAAAGATACAAGTCTTTAAGCCGGGGGACGATTTAGCAGCTTGGTCAGCTCATCCTGCTTTTGCTGGGCCACGGATTCATGATTCAAGATCGCCAGAAGACGGGCCTTCGCCTGAGCCTGCTGGGCCTGATACGAAGCGAGCCGGCCTTCTAGCTCTTTCTCGGTGGCCTTATGAGCCTTGACCTTCTCACGAGTGAACGTGGCAGCTTTATCAAGAGTCACCACCTCCCTGATAGACTCTTGAAGCACCCGCCAGAGTTCATACGCTTTGTTGGCCTTGGCAGTAAGACTCGCTTGAAGCTCGCTCAGCGCTTTAGAAGCCAGCTCCCTCTCCGAGAATTTACGGCCGAGCCTCTTCTCGCACGATGTCATGTTTGCCGCGCACCGCGCTATTAGCCCCCGCAAGTCCGCCTTTGCAGCCATGACCTCCGAGGAAAGACGGGAACATTCAAGTGCGTGCAAGCAAGCCTCCACCTGTCGACAGAACTCCACCCAGACTCGCACCACCTCTTCGCTATGGTAGGTGGCAAGAAAAGGAAGAGAACCATTAGCCTCGGCTGCAAATGCTTCAGCTTTGGTGGCACTGCCAGCACGAAGCTCCTCGATCAAAGACGACAGGGAGACAAGGCTCAATTGGGCCAAGCGTTCTGAAGCTCGCAAAGCATAAGGGCCAGGCGGCATGACGGCATGCGATTCCAACGCTATTGGAGCTGGCAAGGCTATTCAGAGTTGAAAAATATTAGTAAGACTCTTAAGCAAAGGAACAAGTGAGGCTATACCGGAATGTCACTTACCTACGGTCATGCAAGTAGGAGCTGAGGGTTCCCCTGGCCCTTCGAGAACCTCGACCTCATCATCAGCCTCCAAAACTGTAGAGAACATCAATGTCAATGCGAAAAATAACAACGATGCTATGAGAAGTGACGAACAACACTCACCTTGTCCGATGAGAGGACGATGCGTTGATGAGATATCGCCTGCGGAGCGACCATTTCCAAAAGACGCTGGAAGGATTGCCGAGGAGACAGATCGACGATGGAGGCCGCCAGTCCACGCAATTCTGAAAAGACAAAAGAGTTCAGGTAACAGAAAGATTACTAGCTCAAAACGTGGAAGTTTACCTTCGACACTCCTCCCATTCTGAGCCGGGGGGATAGCAGCTTCAACGACCTCTGTCGTGACCTCAGGCTCCAACAAAGGGAGGGTAGTCCCGACTACCTCCATCTCAACCTCTGGGCCGCCTTCGGGTAGAGTCGTTGGGACGGCGACAACCGAGGGAACCTCTCCCAAAGGAGCGAGTACCCTGGAATCAAGAGTCGCCACCGGAGGTTCTATTGCGAGAGGAATGACATTGTCGGCCCCATCCGCATCGAGTAAGGCTGCATCGGGAATGTCAACGGGCTCTAGCTGCAGCAAGCCAGTGGGGATCTCTCCCATCGCCGAAGACTCTGCACAAGTCGCACAAAATATGGATACATATATACAAGCATAAGCAATCTGAAGAACTGCAAAGAAATATAAGAACATACCAATGCGCAGGGAAGCCTTCAGTATGGATTCTTCAAGCTGATGCTTCTTCTCAAGGTGGCGTGCTCGCCGAGGTATGAGGGTAGACTCATGGCCGCCGGTCCACAGGGAAAGCGCATCCGCAGCATCCTCCGAAGCGGCCTGTTTCAGGGCCCTTTCTCCCCATTCCTCCAAAGGGCCAATGAACCGCCGCCGAATCCATGAAGGGTCTTCATAAAAGATTACTGTAGGATAGGGCTTCTTCGGAACCCTGACGTTCTGGGACTCATCTTGGGAACGTCTTATAGCCTCAGCCAATTGTGCGGCCTCCTCGGCAGCCGAACCCGGGAAAAGAAGACCAGCGTCCGGCGCTTGCATGGCCAGTGACTCATCTGGAAGTATGGGCTCCGACTCCGTTAAAGAATCAAGTAGGTTGGTAGCCACCTTCTTCCGCCTCTTAGATCCGGAACCGGCCGCCGAAGACGACCGTTTCTTTCCTCGCGGAGCTTTGGTGCGGCGGCGACCCATGTCACCTTCAACAACATAGCTCCCATGGCCGGAACCTGAGGAGGGGCATCATGACCAAGAAGCACCCTTCTCTCCTCAAGAATAATCGGGCTGACTCGATGCAGATACCAACCCGTGAACGATCCCACGCACCGGGGCATGTGCTCAGCTTCAGGGATCAGGAAGTGGGAGCCAGTGTTTAACCTCACGAAATGATGAGCGGCATCGCGAAAGACATCAAGTGAAGGGACCAGCGCAACTATGAAAGCCTCAAAAGGAACGCCCTGGTCGTATCCAAGCTGTCGAGCGAAGCGATGCGGATTATACCGCATGAAAAGAGCTACACTGTCCTGGAGAAATACCAAATTGCCTGTTCTGATGGTATACAAGTACACAGCCTCCCGGGGCCTCAGAGAGGGTGCATTGTCTTTTGACCCGTCCCAGAGTTGCTGAACTGGACCTGAAGGAGAAGACAAGACCCGATCATTAAAAACTAGCCCGCCAGCGGCGGCGTGAGGAGAAATCAGCACCCGAATAGCCCCGAATTGAGTCGGGTTGGCGGCAGAAGCATCCACCAATCATATAAGTCGCGGCAAGGGGTAGGCGTCGTAAAATGCTGGCCTCTGATGTATAGCGAAAGCCCCCAGCACATGCATTTCGACCCAGGATGTGAAATAATGAAGCGAAAAGTTTACTACATCCACGCCGGGAGTAGAGGTATTAGCTGCGGTGCCCAACCCATGATAAAGGTGCGCCAAAACCGGGATGCCGATGGCCAAACGTGTCCCCTCAGCGTTACAATAAGCCGGGTAGATAACCGAAGCTCTCATAAAGCGACGATGCATGGGGATGACAAACCAACTGAGCCAGACACTAACAAACCCCACGAAGAACGTCTCCTCATCCATGCCGGGAGCAGCAATGGATTCAAAAGACATCAGCGACATAATAGGGATGTAGTACTGTGGTAGATCCGATTCAGTGGTCGGCTGTCACGACCCGAAGTTTGGCCCGTGACCGGTACTTAACCACGTAACGTCTACAGGCGTAACGCGACTAAGTGAACCGAAAACCCAGAAATCAAACCAGTGAAAGTATAGAGTGTTATAAGTTTTAAAAGGAAAGCATTTACTAACATGACAAGAAATCTAAGTAAACAATCACCAAGATAGTAATATACGACGCCGTAGCGAAGATCAAGATCCACAAGTGGGAACATCACAGATAGAATAAACTGTAAGTACAGCCGGCTCACAACGAGCTCGACACCAGAAAACAAATATAATACATCATCGTCCTCACACTGTCTCTAAGTCAAATACATACATGGTAGATGGAGAATACTAGATACAACAATGTACATACTGAAAGATAAACAGATACCGCACAAAACCCACCTATCAGCAAAAGAGCTAGTACACCAACTATGGGGGTATCTGTGTCAAAAGATGCAAAGCAGCCTGCCGCGACTACTCTGAAGGGCAACCGGCAAACACTGTGGCACAACGGGGGTGAGTTGCCAACTCGTGAATAGAGATAACATATAAAGGTAATCGCGAGCATGCACGTACTGCGCTACTCTATCATATGCCAACATATGATATTAATATGTGATAAGCAGTATGTGCAACAATCATGCAAGTGCTCTATCAGGTAATGTAACTACAGGATGAGGTAGCAAATGCTCTATCAGGTAATGTAACTACAGGATGAGATAGCAAATGCTCTATCAGGTAATGTAACTACAGGATGAGTTACAATAATAAATGCTGAGCAGGGGCAATATAGTATCTACACGGAATGTCAACGTGGAATATATAATCGGTGTCCATCAATGCACCCAGATCCCCCAAATAGCTCAGGCGCCGGCACTCTCATCGGCCCTCAAATCCTATACATCTCTGAGAATCCCGAGTGCCCAACATCGGCACCCAAATATCATAAATACTCGTGTCCAGCATCGACACGCAAAACCTCATCCATCGGGCCCTGTCAGTACGGGTCAGCCCATGGGCTCCGTCTGCGGTATCGGCCCTCGGCCCCAGCAGTATGGATCACCCCGCATCCATTTATAGACTCTGATCAGTACCCTCCGGATAACTGTCAGGTCCAACCAATCACCGGTAGGTAGTAGTCCCTCTGCCAGGCTCACCGTCTACTACACAGCGAAACCGTTCTCGCCCCGGGGTACCATACCGGGTCCACCATGTACCCGTAATCGGCCTCAACCAGCTCCTCGATTCGGGTTCACATGTATCACTCTAGCACCGAGAAAACACATGGTGGACGCACCGAAATATCATATCAAGGGAACCGGGTTTTTAAATGATTACATATTTGCAATAGCCACGGTTCCCAAATCCAGAAATCACATGTAATCCAAACCAAAATGCAAGTCAATGATCCGATATGATATGTGCGTCAAATATAAATATCATGTCAAGTCACATATAGATGAGCTACAATATGATGATCCGATGTGATATAAGCATCAAGTATGAATAGCATGTCAAGTCACATATAGATGAGCTACAATATGATGATCCGATGTGATATAAGCATCAAGTATGAATAGCATGTCAAATCACATATAGATGAGCTACAATATGATGATCCGATGTGATATAAGCATCAAGTATGAATAGCATGTCAAGTCACATATAGATGAGCTACAATATGATGGTCCGATGTGATATAAGCATCAAGTATGAATAGAATGTCAAGTCACATATAGATGAGCTACAATATGATGATCCGATGTGATATAAGCATCAAGTATGAATAGCATGTCAAGTCACATATAGATGAGCTACAATATGATGATCCGATGTGATATAGTACAGTGTGAGTGTCATGGCAATTACTAACGGTGTGTGTGTAACATGCAGGATAGTGCTCGTGCAACATGGACCGTTAGTAATGGTGCGGTGTTCTATCAATTCTAGTTTATATCCAAATATCAGGGAATGCAGCATGCACTAAATAGTAGCCATGAATAGTCAATGTATACAAAGGAAACTATAAGGTCCTATCAGCCCTGACGTAGAACGCCATGCGGGCGATATCCCCGTAGATGTGAAATCTACTCACAGTAGTCTGTCGCTAGGTATAGCCAACAACTTGTTTACCCTTCCGCGCGGCGTCCGCCGTACTCGCCTGCGAACCTAGAATTACACAATATATCACACGTAAGCTTGAAATCACACAAACGCGACATTAAAGCCGAACTGGTAACACGTGTCGCGAACCAAGCGCGCATGTGCGCGATACGCTAAAACGTGTGGTTACGCGCCTGAACCCACTCCGACGCGTCGCGCTACGCAGAAACCCCAAACCCACACACACGTATTACGCGTGTCGCGAAAGATTGAAAATACGGGAAATAGGGTATTCTACTCCAGATTTTGATACAGGAAAGATATTGTAAAACTAAATATAACAAAATAACCCACACAACAGCAGATACCAACACCCCAAACCCCAACCCAACACTCCCCCATCTGGCCGCAAATTGCGGCCAGAATGCAATATTTGGCGGCCTCACTTGGGAATTGGGCTCCCAAGTTTGGTGTGTGCACTCTATACCCCACATACATGCTACAGTAACATCTAGATTTACACTGAAAAGTCTCGGGTAACAGCAGATCCTACTGGGCCTTATTTCTAGTTACAATCCACACTTTGCACTAAAATCAAACTTTAGGGTATTTTTGTGCAAACTGAAACAAAACTTGGCATAAGATAGCTCTAATAACACTTAATAGAGCTAGCACAACTAACAAAACCCTAATCTAACATATACTTCACAAATATCCTTTAATATCACTAAAAATGCACAAAAAAAGAGATTTTTACTAAAGAATACTACAAGTTATGGAAAAAGAGGTTAAGACATGAGTTTATACCTTCTAAAGACCCTAGGAAGACCAAAAGTTCCAGCTTTTTCCCTCAAGTATGCAGATTTGCTTCAAACACCTCAAAAAGCTCACTTTTCCTAAGGTTTTGTGATGAAAATGTGTTGATATGCATAAGGTTTTGTCTATGGATCAAAGGGGAATGAAAAGAGAAGAAAATATGGAGGAAAAATGGGGGTTTGCTGCTGGAAATTCTGTTGGATTTCAGAATGAGGGAAAGAGAGAGAAGAGAGAAGAAAAAGAGGGTCAAAAAGTCAAAGTTTCACCTAACCACCATGCTCATTTGTTTAATTGTATTTTGAATTATGAAAAAGGTTTAGAAAAGATTAAAATGGTGGGGAAATAAGTTAGCAACCATGCACACAAGAACGGTTAACATGCTACCAAAAACCCTAAGTCTCAAAATGGCTAAGTGTGCAAGTGTGCACTAGCACAAGAAAATTCCCAATATGCAAACACTACTAAATATGAATAATAATCCTAGGAACACATATATAATAACACGTACGATCACTACTTATCACGAAAGACATGAAACGGAAATTCAAAGTGTTACAATCTACCCCCCTCAAAGAAATTCGGTCCCCGAATTTAAAAAAAAAAATCTAACTATACGCACCTTCAAAAAGGTGGGGATACCTCTTCCTCATCTCGCTCTCGGTCTCCCAAGTGACTTCCTCGCCTCTCTGGCCACGCCAAAGCACCTTGACGGACGGTATCTCTTTCGACCTCAATTTCTTCACTTGCCGATCCAAGATCATCACCGGCTGCTCTGCATAGGAAAGGTCGCCCTCAAGCTGGATCGTCTGGTGCTGAAGCGCATGCGAAGGATCATGAAGATATCTGCGGAGCATCGAAATGGGAAATACGGGGTGCACGTCTGAAAAACTGGGCGGAAGGGCTAATCGATACGCAACCGCACCAACACTCTCGAGGATCTCGAAGGGCCCCACATATCTGGGACTAAGCTCCCCTTCTTCCCAAATCCCATTACGCCTTTCATTGGGGAGACCCTCAAGAAAACATGATCACCAACAGGAAACTCAAGTCTGCGCCGACGACGGTCCGCATAAGATCTCTGTCTACTCTGGGCTGCTCTCATCCTATCGCGAATCAACTGGATCTTCATGGTCGTCTCCTCCACAATCTGCGGTCCTAAGATACCGCTCTCACTGAGCTCCGTCCAACAGGTGGGCGATCTGCATCTCCTCCCATAAAGAGCCTCAAACGGTGCCATCTGAATGGTCTCCTGGTAGCTGTTGTTGTAGGAGAACTCTACCAAGGGCAAATGATGATCCCAGCTACCTCCGAAGTCTAAAGCGCTTGCTCTGAGCATGTCCTCAAGAGTCTGAATAGTCCGCTCTGACTGTCCGTCGGTCTGCGGATGGAATGCTGTGCTGAAACTCAAGCGAGTGCCCAAAGCCTCCTGAAGCCTCTGCCATAGCCGGCTGGTAAACTGGGTGCCTCTATCGGACACGGTACATGTCGGAACTCCGTGCAGTCGTACAATCTCATCAATGTAAATCTGGGCATACTGAGCAAATCCGAAAGTCGTCTTCACCGGTAGGAAGTGAGCCGCTTTCGTCAAACGATCCACGATCACCCAGATGGAGTCATACCATCGACTAGTCCTGGGTAGACCCACAATGAAATCCATAGATATCTGTTCCCATTTCCACTCCGGAATGGGTAACGGCTGTAGCTCTCCCGCGGGCCTCTGGTGCTCAGCCTTGACTTGCTGACAAGTCAGGCATCTCGACACAAAATCTGCAATATCCCTCTTCATACCGTCCCACCAGTAAACATCTCTCATATCGTGGTACATCTTGGTGGAACCGGGATGAACACTATATACCGAACGATGTGCCTCCTCAAGAATCTCGCGCCGCAATCCCTCAGCATCTGGTACGCACAATCTAGCTCCAAATCGTAGTGTCCCCTGATCATCGATCATGAACTCGGAAAATATGCCATGTCCCATCTGTGTCCTGATCTCTGAACAGCGGTCATCACTGTGCTGTGCCTCATGTATACGGTCAAGCAACTGTGGGCGTGCACGAACATGCGCCATCTGTCCTCCGATCGGCGTAAACTCTAACTGTACCCGGCTGTCGCATAAGATCTGCCAATCCGCTGACGACTGCCTCTGCACTGCGCTCAAACAGGATAGACTACCCCCGGGCCTCCTGCTCAAGCATCCGCCACTACATTCGCCCTGCCCGGGTGATACAAGATCTCACAATCGTAGTCCTTCACTAACTCTATCCATCGGCGCTGTCTAAGGTTCAGGTCTCGCTGCTGAAATATGTACTTTAAGCTCTTGTGGTCAGTGAGTATCTGGCACGACTCTCCATACAGATAATGTCGCCAGATCTTGAGTCCAAAGACCACTGCGGCCATCTCCAGATCATGAGTGGGGTAATTCTGTTCATGTTTCTTTAATTGCCGCGAAGCATACGCAATCACCCTATCATGCTGCATCAAAACGCACCCCAACCCTACTCGTGAAGCATCGCAGTAGACCACAAATCCGCCTGATCCCGAAGGCAATGATAGCACTGGTGTCGTAGTCAGTAGAGCCCGTAGCTGCTGGAAACTGTGCTCACACTCCTCCATCCAATCGAAGCGAACTCCCTTCCGGGTCAACCCGGTCAAAGGTGTAGCAATGCGAGAGAAGTCCTGCACGAATCGCCGGTAATAACCTGCCAGCCCTAGAAAGCTGCGAATCTCCGTCATTGACGTGGGTCTAGGCCAACTCCGAACTGCCTCGATCTTCCTCGGGTCGACACATATACCATCTCGTGTAATCACGTGCCCCAAGAAGTCTACGCTGTCTAGCCAGAAGGCATACTTGGAGAATTTGGCGAAAAGCTGATGCTCCCTCAAGGTCTGCAGCGTAATCCGCAGGTGCTGCTCGTGCTCCTCTCTACTCCGAGAATACACCAAGATATCGTCAATAAACACTATAATGAACAGATCAAGATACGGCCGGAAAATACGGTTCATCAAATCCATAAATGCTGCTGGCGCGTTGGTGAGTCCGAACGACATCACCAAAAACTCATAATGGCTGTAACGTGTGCGGAAGGCTGTCCTAGGAATGTCCTCCTGTCGAACCCGCAGCTGATGGTAGCCCGATCGCAAATCGATCCTCGAAAAGTATCCTGCCCCCTGAAGCTAGTCGAAAAAATCGTCGATGCGTGGCAAAGGATATCTGTTCCGCACTGTCACCCTGTTCAGCTGGCGGTAGTCGATACACAAACGCATACTGCCGTCCTTCTTCTTGACGAACAGGACTGGAGCACCCCAAGGAGAAACACTGGGTCGAATAAGTCCCTTATCCAGCAAGTCCTGCAACTGACCCTTCAATTCTCGAAGTTCCGCCGGGGCCATCCGATAAGGCGGTACAGAAATAGGCCCCGTGCCAGGAACCAAGTCAATACAGAAGGAAATATCACGCTCGGACGGTAACCCAGGAAGCTCGTCAGGGAACACATCAAGGAACTCGCTAGCAACCAGAACCTGATCCAGAGGAACCTCTGTAGCCCCAGTATCGCAAACATATGCGAGAAATCCCTGACATCCCTTCCGCAAAAGCTGTCCAGCGCGAAAAGATGAAATCACACTGTGAGGGGTGGTACCACGGTCCCCCAACACAACAACAACCGACTCGCCGGGAAAACAAAATCGAACTGTCTTCTCGCGGCAGTCAACAGAAGCATAGCACGTGGCTAACCAATCCATGCCCAAAAGAATGTCGAAGTCCAACATCTCAAGAAGGATCAAATCGACCGGCAACTCTCTCTCGCCAATACGGACGGTACAGGATCGGAACACGTGCCTAGCAACAAACGACTCTTCCGCAGGAGTAGTCACAACTAGCGGTTGACCAAGCAAACCGGACTCTCTACCCAAACTCGGCACAAGGTGTGTGGATACATACGAGTACGTGGAAACATATGAGCACAAGGATCCGGATCAAACAATACGTGTGCAACAAAGGACAACTGAAAGAGTACCTGAAAGCTCTGCGTTGGACGCCCTCACGTCCCGATGAGTCGAAGCGAAAACTTGTGCCTGTCCTTTATCGGCGACTGACCGAACTCCTCCTCTACTAACCGGACCCCTCTGCGCGAACCCTCCGTGTCTACGACGTCTCAGAATATGACCCTGACGTGGTGTGAAGGAACACTGCCTGATGAGGTGTTGAAGGCTCCCACATCGCAAACATCTACGCGCTGGCTGCCGTCCTCCCTGGGGATGAGAGCCGAACAACTGTCCTCGTCCTAAGCCTCTGCTCTGGGCTGGTACACCAGTACGATTCCTCAACTGTTCTGGAACTCTCACGGTCTCTGGAAGACGTGTCCTGTAAACTGAGGCTGCCCCCACCGGTGCTATGTAGGGGACGGAATACTGCATGATGATCGCAAGGAACAACTAGGTAACAGGGGTGACAACCACCTGTCGCTGCGCTTGCACGACCTCTACCAACGAGCTCATCGCCTGGCGTAGGCCCTGCATCTCTACCACTAGTCTAGCGATCTGGTACAACAGGAGTACTACTCGGATTAGTCCTCGTCTCAGATGAATCAACTCGAACCTCGGCTCTCGCGGCCGCTCTCTGCGCCCTTGTAGTCCTTGGCGGCATATTGGCTATAAGGAACAACAGGATTCGATAAGGATATGGAAATCGAATCGCAAGAATGTATATACTCAAGAAGGAATTTAAATCAACAAGTCCTAAGGTCGCGTAGGCGGAGTACCGTGTCGTGAGTATGCCGCAGAACATACACACGCTACGCTACCCTGCTGCAGCTACTTACTCCATCATATCAGGGTCATCCTACACTCCGAAAAGTAAAACCTACGCTCTGATACCAACTTTGTCACGACCCGAAGTTTGGCCCGTGACCGGCACTTAACCACGTAACGTCTACAGGCGTAACGCGACTAAGTGAACCGAAAACCCAGAAATCAAACCAGTGAAAGTATAGAGTGTTATAAGTTTTAAAAGGAAAGCATTTACTAACATGACAAGAAATCTAAGTAAACAATCACCAAGATAGTAATATACGACGCTGTAGCGAAGATCAAGTTCCACAAGTGGGAACATCACAGATAGAATAAACTGTAAGTACAGCCGGCTCACAACAAGCTCGACACCAGAAAACAAATATAATACATCATCGTCCTCACACTGTCTCTAAGTCAAATACATACATGGTAGATGGAGAATACTAGATACAACAATGTACATACTGAAAGATAAACAGATACCGCACAAAACCCACCTATCAGCAAAAGAGCTAGTACACCAACTATGGAGGTATCTGTGTCAAAAGATGCAAAGCAGCCTGCCGCGACTACTCCGAAGGGCAACCTGCAAACACTGTGGCACAACGGGGGTGAGTTGCCAACTCGTGAATAGAGATAACATATAAAGGTAATCGCGAGCATGCACGTACTGTGCTACTCTATCATATGCCAACAGATGATATTAATATGTGATAAGCAGTATGTGCAACAATCATGCAAGTGCTCTATCAGGTAATGTAACTACAGGATGAGGTAGCAAATGCTCTATCAGGTAATGTAACTACAGGATGAGGTAGCAAATGCTCTATCAGGTAATGTAACTACAGGATGAGGTACAATAATAAATGCTGAGCATGGGTAATATAGTATCTACACGGAATGTCAACGTGGAATATATAATCGGTGTCCATCAATACACCCAGATCCCCCAAATAGCTCAGGCGCCGGCACTCTCATCGGCCCTCAAATCCTGTACATCTCTGAGAATCCCGAGTGCCCAACATCGGCACCCAAATATCATAAATACTCGTGTCCAGCATCGACACGCAAAACCTCATCCATCGGGCCCCGTCAGTACGGGTCAGCCTACGGGCTCCGTCTGCGGTATCGGCCCTCGGCCCCAGCAGTATGGATCACCCCGCATCCATCTATAGACTCTGATCAGTACCCTCCGGATAACTGTCAGGTCCAACCAATCACCGGTAGGTAGTAGTCCCTCTGCCAGGCTCACCGTCTACTACACAGCGAAACCGTTCTTACCCCGGGGTACCATACCGGGTCCACCATGTACCCGTAATCGGCCTCAACCAGCTCCTCGATTCGGGTTCACATGTATCACTCTAGCACCGAGAAAACACATGGTGGACGCACCGAAATATCATATCAAGGGAACCGAGTTTTTAAATGATTACATATTTGCAATAGCCACGGTTCCCAAATCCAGAAATCACATGTAATCCAAACCAAAATGCAAGTCAATGATCCGATATGATATGTGCGTCAAATATAAATATCATGTCAAGTCACATATAGATGAGCTACAATATGATGATCCGATGTGATATAAGCATCAAGTATGAATAGCATATCAAGTCACATATAGATGAGCTACAATATGATGATCCGATGTGATATAAGCATCAAGTATGAATATCATGTCAAGTCACATATAGATGAGCTACAATATGATGATTCGATGTGATATAAGCATCAAGTATGAATAGCATGTCAAGTCACATATAGATGAGCTACAATATGATGATCCGATGTGATATAAGCATCAAGTATGAATAGCATGTCAAGTCACATATAGATGAGCTACAATATGATGATCCGATGTGATATAAGCATCAAGTATGAATAGCATGTCAAGTCACATATAGATGAGCTACAATATGATGATCCGATGTGATATAAGCATCAAGTATGAATAGCATGTCAAGTCACATATAGATGAGCTACAATATGATGATCCGATGTGATATAGTACAGTGTGAGTGTCATGGCAATTACTAACGGTGTGTGTGTAACATGCAGGATAGTGCTCGTGCAACATGGACCGTTAGTAATGGTGCGGTGTTCTATCAATTCTAGTTTATATCCAAATATCAGGGAATGCAGCATGCACTAAATAGTAGCCATGAATAGTCAATGTATACAAAGGAAACTATAAGGTCCTATCAGCCCTGACGTAGAACGCCATGCGGGCGATATCCCCGTAGATGTGAAATCTACTCACAGTAGTCCGTCGCTAGGTATAGCCAACAACTTGTTTCCCCTTCCGCGCTGCGTCCGCCGTACTCGCCTGCGAACCTAGAATTACACAATATATCACACGTAAGCTTGAAATCACACAAACGCGACATTAAAGCCGAACTGGTAACTCGTGTCGCGAACCAAGTGCGCGTGTGCGCGATACGCTAAAACGTGTGGTTACGCGCCTGAACCCACTCCGACGCGTCGCGCTACGCAGAAACCCCAAACCCACACACACGTATCACGCGTGTCGCGAAAGATTGAAAATACGGGAAATAGGGTATTCTACTCCAGATTTTGATACAGGAAAGATATTGTAAAACTAAATATACCAAAATAACCCACACAGCAGCAGATACCAACACCCCAAACCCCAACCCAACACTCCCCCATCTGGCCGCAAATTGCGGCCAGAATGCAATATTTGGCGGCCTCACTTGGGAATTGGGCTCCCAGGTTTGGTGTGTGCACTCTATACCCTCCATACATGCTACAGTAACATCTAGATTTACACTGAAAAGTCTCGGGTAACAGCAGATCCTACAGGGCCTTATTTCTAGTTAAAATCCACACTTTGCACTAAAATCAAACTTTAGGGTATTTTTGTGCAAACTGAAACAAAACTTGGCATAAGATAGCTCTAATAACACTTAATAGAGCTAGCACAACTAACAAAACCCTAATCTAACATATACTTCACAAATATCCTTTAATATCACTAAAAATGCACAAAAAAGAGATTTTTACTAAAGAATACTACAAGTTATGGAAAAAGAGGTTAAGACATGAGTTTATACCTTCTAAAGACCCTAGGAAGACCAAAAGTTCTAGCTTTTTCCCTCAAGTATGCAGATTTGCTTCAAACACCTCAAAAAGCTCACTTTTCCTAAGGTTTTGTGATGAAAATGTGTTGATATGCATAGGGTTTTGTGTATGGATCAAAAGGGAATGAAAAGAGAAGAAAATATGGAGGAAAAATGAAGGTTTGTTGCTGGAAATTCTGTTGGATTTCAGAATGAGGGAAAGAGAGAAGAAAAAGAGGGTCAAAAAGTCAAAGTTTCACCTAACCACCATGCTCATTTGTTTAATTGTATTTTGAATTATGAAAAAGGTTTAGAAAAGATTAAAATGGTGGGGAAATAAGTTAGCAACCATGCACACAAGAAGGGTTAACATGCTACCAAAAACCCTAAGTCTCAAAATGGCTAAGTGTGCACTAGCACAAGAAAATTCCCAATATGCAAACACTACTAAATATGAATAATAATCCTAGGAACACATATATAATAACACGTACGATCACTACTTATCATGAAAGACATCAAACGGAAATTCAAAGTGTTACATCGGCAGCCTCTTCGGACCAAACCCAAAGGGGTCTCTAATGTTGGCGAACTTCGGAGCTGTCTTCGACAAGACGTCCGCACGAAGGAAACAAGTAATGAAGCTCTTGAAAGTAACACCCTGCTCTTCGGATTCGGTGAACAATCGGTCGAAGATACCTAGCGCCTTGATCAAACTGGGACGCTTGTGGTGGACGTCATTCTCAGCAGACAAGCCGTCAACCGGAGCAGGCTCGGGCTCAAAGATGTACTCGTCAGAGGGCAGCAACTCCTGATACAGACTACCCCTGATTGGCAACCCCGAGATGTCATAGAATTCTGCCAGAGAGATCGAGACCTCGCTGTCCCCTAAAAGGAAAGTGTTGGTGGGGAGGTTCCACTGGTTCAAGAACGCCTTAACCCACCAGGCATGCGGGGATTGGTAGTGAAAGAGCGACGCGTATATCGCCTGGTAAAGCCCTACTTTCTGTAGCCGCGCACGATAGGCGGACAGGATGTAACGAGCCCAGAGAAGGTACCCCGTAGGGTGTCGAGGGGTGAGCCCTATCTTGTAGATTTGTCCCCACGGTTGGGCCTCACCCTGGCAAATACGCCGCCCTAAGATATCTATAGCCGGGATCGGATGGTTCGGGATACCGGTCGTCGAAGGCTCGAGCCTCCCCGTTGGAGTCCAATTTGGCATCTCCACAGCAAAAGCCGTTCTCGGAGGGTCCATCGGCAAAAACGGGAAAGTAGGCTCTGTTGGTATTGCGCAGAGGAAACTCCGGTGACCCCGGATAATATGACTGTACCAAGTGTTGGAGATAGTGCCTTCAGAGTCAATTATTGGATCACAGGCACGTGATTGCAATGATTGAGGGAGGACCTATCCCGGTAGGACAGTCTTACTCGAGATGATAGTATGCTATCTGGTTTACCTTTATCATCGTGTACTGCTTTAGGTGACCTTACAGGTCACTATTGCACGTTGATAGAGCCCCTAGGATTCTTGCTTGACTACCGGCAGTATGAGGGCGATCATATACGTGGGAGCTGGTAGTCTATAAGCACATCCTTAAAAGGTCCCTAGTCGTGGGAGTTTCGAGATAGAGCATCGATACTCCAGAGTAGACTAGTGTATACAGTCGAGACCCCGACGAGGGGAGGTGGCCGGTTTCACAAGCCACTGGGGTCAGTTGGTTCACCTAAGATGTATACAGGTGCTCATTGGGTTATGAGTACACCGGACAGGACTCGCCGGGAACATGCTAGTTGGTCTTATACCTGACGTCAGATAGCAGTTCCCTGGTGACATGTGTACAGGTTAGTTCATCGACCTGGGGATCGTCATTTGTCTCGTGTGAGTTCCCACTGTGCTTTGATTACTACCCTACCACGGCTCAAAGGAGTCGTGCAAACAGGTTTTAGTTGGGTACAGTCCCGAGCCACATGGAGGCAGTGAGCGGATCTTCAGGGGTTCGTCTCTCCCGGTATTGCGGGTGAGGTCGCGCTGTGTCTACGAGAGCCATTACACGAAGTCCTTGGCCAAGGCAGGAGATTTACTGGTAGGTATTCCATTAGTATCTCAGGGTGTTCTGGGCTACACTCCGACACGACTTGTACCGCTTTTGGGGGTCTGACTTTTACGAACCCCCTAGGCCCGACATGCGATGCTCATAGACGAACGGACCGGACTGTACGGATATTGTCACTCACAGGCTCAGTAGGGTGTCAGGATGAGTTCGCTCATCGACGTCCCTTTTGGTCAATAGCTGGTGGCCCGTCACGTATTGGCTTATACCTCTGACGTGCTAGTGGTTAAATCCACAGCCATAGTATTGACGAGTCTTTAGAGTCCACCACACTTACAGTTACTCAGCTTTCGGGCGAAACGCTGTAGAGGCCGTATGGAGATATGGCAGGGTCCGATCAGATACGTGCGGTATTGCACGGATCAGGATCGGACGGTTAGTACTAGTGGCCGTATGGTTATATGGCAGGGTTCGATCAGATACGTGCGGTATTGCACGGATCAGGATCGAACGGATATTACTAGCCGGCTTTGGTTTAAGCCGGATCCTAGTATAGTACAGTGTAGATTTTGTCTCATTGCATTTGTATCCGGTCGGAATACAGATGCGGGTGTGTATGCACAGTATCGGGGTTTTCCTGTAATTTATTACGGGACCAGTTTTCTGGAGTTGCCAGTTTGCATTCCGTTCCGGCCGGTTTTCCTTTGTTCTTTCCCGGCCGGACTTTTCCGATGGAGGGGGTTATTTGCAAGTTTGCAAATAACACATTGTGGAGGATTTTCTTGCAAATGTATTAATTATGAAAGCATCTTTTGATACCATTCTTATCCATCATTATCACTTGCTTTTTGTTGATTAGAAGTGATTTGGAGTTGATGTGAGATTGTTATGATGATGTTTAGGATATGGTCATCTCTTACCTTTTACTACACTCACCTCCCTCTTGCATTTGGAATTCATTCCTCCACCATTCTCATTTGAGATGGTTGAGCACATTTGAGAGAAAAAGATGAGAGCTTCATCTTTGAGAGTGTAGCATTCTTGATCTCATTTTCATGCTAGAAAAATGCAAGCACCATTTTTCTTATCTTGATTCCTCCATCATCTTCAAAGGCAACAAACCCCAAATGAGACATTGGCTCTACACTACACATTCTACAGCAAATCTTGGACGCGTCGGCTAGCCTACTTCGCGCCCGAGTTGTCTCGGTATTGAGGTGGGAGCCCGTAAAAGATACAGGCGATGTGGTGCCCTTCCGGCGAGGAGGCGACGACCGGAGTTTCCGCAGGAGATCGGGACGACGACGAGAAGACCGGAGGACTCGGATCATTCGGTATATCTCTTCCCCTTCTTGTAGTTAGCTTAGACTAGTTAATGGTTCGATCCGGGTGTTTAGTGCGCGGTGGTGCCGGTTTGCTAAGTTCGCAAAATTAAAGTTTATCACCGCTTCCGCATTTGGCCGTCGGATTGACGGCCGGGGCGCCGTCGTGCACTTATAGTGGTATCAGAGCCTCGCCATTGACTTCGTCTAGCTTTGTTTGATGTGTTTGCATTTCCGATCGACCAAAATTCCAAAAACCCGCGTTTTTCCTTGCATCAGTTTTCTGTCGAAATTTTTTGAAGTCCAAAAATTTTTCAGGTTGTAAAAAACTAATGTTCTGGAAATTCTAAGACTACTGGAAAAATTCGACACAGTCAGTCGACCACTGAAGCGCGGAACCGCGGCCAAACCCCCCCTTGGGCCGCGGTTCCGCCGCACATTGGTGTCGTCACTGTATCATTTTTTTTCCAGTGGGCTTCTGGGCTTATTTTAGGGCTTTTGGAATATTAATATTGGGCCCATATTTTCTGTGAGTGCTACAGTATTGCTTGGGGCCCACTTGTTAATCTTTGATCGATCGGATATTTTAAACACATTATTTCACAGTATTTACATTATATCTGCGACCGTGAATGTCACTCGATCGGTAAATCCGGTCTAACTGCTATAGCCCGGTTAGACGGATTTGCGAACGTGACTTTCACGTTGATGTTCTATGTTTTGCTGTGATGTTGCGGATCGGTCGTGGGGGATAGCCTGGATGCAATGCTAGTACAGTGTTGGTGTATTATGTACATTTGATATTGCGGGGCGAGCGTCCGACATGTGGACTGCCGTCACTGCCTGATTGTATTATTATTTTGGGGCACGACCTGGTTGCGGTCGATGTACCCGTTGTATGTATATTTTACTTTCTGTACTAGGATTACCCCGCGGTGGGGTGCACGGATAGCCGGGTTCTGGAGGGTAACAAGCCCGCATCTCATGGCATTGGGACGGAGGAGGCTTCACTCTAGAATTGGCGGGTTATTCGCCGCACTCGTAGGGGGTACAGGTTGACCCAGGAGGGGTGCCCAAGTTGCCGGATTCCATGAAGTGCTGGGTGGTCCATTCATGGTGCTGAAGGGGGCTGCCTCGCTTCAGGTTTTGGCGGGTAACTTGCCGCGCCCGTAGGGGTCTAGGATTTCATTGCACAGGCTATCCGCACGACCAGGGGAACGTCGGGTTTCAGTAGTGGCTCTGTGAAACCCGGGGATCCCAGATATCTATATTGTTCTGTGATGCCGTACATTTCTGTGATGTTGCATTTTTATCACACCTTGAGCGAATATAATATATTGGTATATATATTAGTAGATGTTGTATATGTTTTACATCCGCGATAGTCCAGTCCCCGCTCTGTCGTTAGTTAGCTAACCTAACGGGTGATGACGGGACCCAGTGGCGAATGCGGATGGCATATACGTACGTCAGTATATTTTCGTTCTTTGTGGTGTGATCAATTGATGGGACTGCGTTGATTCGGATCAATACAAGTTAAAACAAACCTATTCTGATGTTGTTGGAACACTTTTCAAAAAGCTGTTATTGCAAGGACGTTCACTTTTGTTTTGCATCGTGGTATTCATTTGGAATATCCTGCTCCTCAGTTGACGAGGCAAGGGCCGAGATCCCTTCACTGGGAGTGACCCCTTGGACAGAAGTTTGCGACAGGGCATTAACTTCACTATAGCCGATTACTTTTGCTTTGCATCGTGGTATTCATTTGGAATATCCTGCACCCCATTCTACGGGGAAAGAGCCGAGATCCCTTCACCGGGAGTGACCTCTTTAGTAAAGGTTTTCGTTACTATATTTTTCTAAAAAGCTATCCGTTCCTTCAACGATATCAAGTTCATTACGTTAAAGGTTTTCGCCTGAAACCATTCGTAGCCCTCCGTCGTTTCATATGGATAGTCAATAGTATTCAAGCTGTGTATGTTGGCCAAAGTCAAGGCACAGTGATTGGTAGCTATTGGGGTATTCATATGCAGCATAGATAGATGCGTTGGTTTGGGACAGTCGTACTGCCATTTTGGCCAAAGTCAAGGGTATGTACGGGTGGGTTCAAATTAACCTGGAGAATGACGGGTAGAACTTGACATGTGACTTATGATATGTTGGCCAAAGTAAAGGTCATAAGAGCATGGGGTAAAAATCACATCGGGGGTTTCAAAAGTACTGAAACTTGCCAGATATGCGCATACCTTCTGGAGTGTGACACCGTGAGCGGATTCCGTCACGTTATCATGCAATGATAGTTGGATCCCGATTCCCACTGATGAGTTGGTTTACTCCTCGGGTGATCCCGACTAATTCTTCTTTCAGGTTTGGAGGAGAATTTGAGGTACAGTGGGAGGTTTCCAGATTAGATTAAGTGATAACCATTCTGATCTAGGATAGAGTGCACGCTGAGTGTTTCTTTTCTCTCTCTCTTGGCAGCGACCATTGACCCGACCCTAGACTATGACTCAGTGACCAAGTTGACCGAACCTTCTTAACACTGGCTTTTGGATTGTCAGAGTTGCAGACCTCATTGCCACTCCTACTTTTACCCTTTTCTCCAGGACACCCCGCATTACTGCGAACGTCCACTTCCATTGGACAAAGCCATCATATGGTTAGATACGAACTCGAAGGAATTCGAGGATGGTTTCCGGTTCTGGAGAAAACGAATAGGATTATTCAGTTGTCTTTTCCTTTTACCTTCTCTCAAGTTGTGAGTACTCCTTGGTTTAGGAGATTGTACACCTATTACGCAAATTGGATAGTCTTCTTCCAAACCTTAGGCTGGTGCCGAACGGTGGGGAATGAAGAAAACCAATTAGCCTAACAATGGTGTGCAGAAGGTATTAAGTTAAGACAAAGCAAGGGATTAGTAAGAGGGCAAAGTAAATTGCGACTAATATTCACGACCAAACCAAGTATTTCTTCGCCAATCCTAAATCACCTTTGTATTTCTCCAGGACACTCCGTATCACTACGAAGATCCACTGTTTATTGGATACTCCATCATATGGTTATATACGAACTCGAAGGGAACTTGTTCCAGTTCGGGGATGGATTCTGGTCCAGGAGAAATAGGAATAAGGTTTGTTCGGTTGTCTTTTATCTTCACCTTCTCTCGCATTGCGAGTGCTCCTAGGACTAGGACAGTACACCCATTATGCTTATTGGATAGTCTTCTTCCAAACCATAGGCTGGTGCCAAACGGTAGGGAAGGAAGAAAACCATTTGGCCTAAGGGGTGTGCAGAAGGTAATGACTAAAGACATATAAAGCGATTTGGAGAGGTGGCAAAGAATTATACGGTTATAGTTGTGAATCTGAATAATGGTAGAGGCATTACTAGGAATACCAGCATACCCCATCGAAACAATTCAATGTTTCAGTTGAGCTGTGTACTGTTAAAAGAAAACTGATTTCCCGATTAGACACTTGCTCCAGGGTATGTATTTACCAGGTTTGATTCTCACATATGTATGGTTTTACAGATGATGAGTGGGAGTAAGTTATTGGGAATAGGGTGATCATCCTCATTATATCGGGATTCGTTGTAATCGGTGATATTTGAGGAGATCACCTGGGCTGTTTGCCGGTCGGCAAATGTTTGGTTTTGAATATCCGCTGTTGTGCACCAATTTCAAATTGATATATCTGTACGTCTATTTTCATAGAGTGAGATATACCTTTTGATATTATGTCGATGACATTTACCTATATCAGTGGATGGTTAGGTAAGGAGCATTAAACAGCGGTGTAATTCTTCATAACCATAGTACAGTTTTCAATCTACGACACACAGTGAATGAGTTATCAGACTCAGCGGACTTATACAGAGTATTGTATGTTGTCCAGTGTCCATTAGGACAAAGGGGTTGGTCCTCATACTATATTCTGTTTACTTTTAACGTCTCTAGTTCTTAGACATGTGTTTCGTAGAAACACAGGGTCTAAGTTTTGAGGAGTTATAGGTATTTGAATAGAGTAGAGAACCAGGTGTAGCAAGTATCGGGATTCTTCAAAGTGATTGAAGATGTAGATACTTGTGTATGGTATTCAGTTGATAGTAATGATAAAGAGAAATTGCTTCTCTTTCAGGTTACTCATAATTGGAAGAATTCCTAAGTTGAGTAACGCTGATCGGCCTCTCTCCATTTAGTTGATATGCACTGGAGATAGCTGCATGATTTGAATCTGGTTAAATTAAATCAGTGCCTCTGGTTCTATATTGGATATAGAACAGTTCATATCTTAACGTTGTTAAGGTACGGGGAGTTGTCTGGCTTATGATTAAAACCAGACTCTGGATAACTCAAGGCACGTTTCTGTAATGGCTGTTTGTGGGTTGACCCAGGCTATGACGAGGGTTCACTTTCTACCATCTGGCAGATCAATAGAAATATTGTTCTAGACTCGCCACAGTTTTATTAAAAATGGATTTTTTCAAAAAACAGTAGTGGGAGTATGGTAGAACTGGAAGTGATTCCGGAACCGCAAACGATTACTGAAGTTTTGATAAGGAACCTAAAGATTCAATCTGATTTGACATTCCATTGGCCACTCCGCAGATAAGGTGGGTAACTTCGGGCACCCGAGAGGTACTCCGGTAGCCTCAAGGACGGTGACAGGGAAGTTCTTGTTTACCCACACTTGCCATTGCTGTTGTTCCAGACTGTGAGACCCGGCAGAAGGATGAGTATAGCGTCGTTCTAAACTAGCTTTAGAAGTGCACGTCTATATGACTCGGCCAAAGGGTTGTCGTAGTCAGTGGGAGCAGCGGAAACATTGGTGGACATCAGGCTTATGTCTATTTATAGACTAAAGCAGATGTTGCGGAGATAGATCATCTGTTTCTGATATGACAGTCATAGGTTTGACGTCATCAGAATAGGGGATGGATCTGTTGAGAAGGTAGTAGGGTGTGATATCCTGGTATTTGGATGACATACACAGAGTAGGAAAAGAAACTCCTATACTACGATCGGTTATACTTTGGTCGTCACAAAGTGGTTTCTCCACAAAGGACTTAGACATTATATCAGACATACTGGTTGCTAGATCTATGGTTTTAGATCTAGATTTGGATGGTTTCCCAATCAGGGTACTTTGACAGCATTCTAAGAGTATTTAGAATGGACGACTCCTGGCACGGTAGTGTACCTGCAGGTGATGGAGTCACCCTCTCTAAAGGTGTCTTATAGACTAAAGTAGAGAGGGATGTGCATGATTGGCAGATTACTTGCTTAGGCAATTGAGTCAATCATGAGATGTCAAGTACCACACCAGATGTTGTTCTTGCACTAGATGCAATAAGTTGACATTGATCCAATCCTGGAGAAACAGTCGGAAGCAGTTTTGGAACATAAGTGAATGTTCTAGAGATATGATAACGGCTGCCTCCTTTAGGAGACGGTTATCATTCCAGGTTTCCAAGGTGACAAGGACGACAAGGAGGTTGTCAGAGTTATAGCTTTCCTTCTGACGAGGGGCAGTATTTTAGATAGGTGGTCCAAGGCAATACTAAGGGTGGCATGGCGCAGGATACAGATTAAGTTCAGTTGACGATACAGTCTAAGAAGTTTGGATTTGGAGTTCATTTATGAGCTAGGTCCCATCAGACATCCAGACATTCTAAGACAGGTATTGCTCATTTCGGGAGATGGCTTTCTCCGCGAACTTGAGATATAGAGAGACATAGAAAGAAACATCTAGGAGGATCCACTCACTGAGGCTATTCCTCGACCGCAATAGTTTCACAAACGGGATTTGTGAGACTGACTAGTAGAGGAGTTGGGTGTTCGGTATCACACGGGCTGTGAGTATGCGACATCGCAATAATTAGCCTTGAGTGAAAGTGGGAGATTGTTGGAGATAGTGCCCTCAGAGTCAATTATTGGATCACAGGCACGTGATTGCAATGATTGAGGGAAGACCTATCCCGGTAGGACAGTCTTACTCGAGATGATAGTATGCTATCTGGTTTACCTTTATCATCGTGTACTGCTTTAGGTGACCTTACAGGTCACTATTGCACGTTGATAGAGCCCCTAGGATTCTTGCTTGACTACCGGCAGTATGAGGGTGATCATATACGTGGGAGCTGGTAGTCTATAAGCACATCCTTAAAAGGTCCCTAGTCGTGGGAGTTTCGAGATAGGGCATCGATACTCCAGAGTAGACTAGTGTATACAGTCGAGACCCCGACGAGGGGCGGTGGCCGGTCTCACAAGCCACTGGTGTCAGTTGGTTCACCTAAGATGTATACAGGTGCTCATTGGGTTATGAGTACACCGGACAGGACTCATCGGGAACATGCTAGTTGGTCTTATACCTGACGTCAGATAGCAGTTCCCTGGTGACATGTGTACAGGTTAATTCATCGACCTGGGGATCATCATTTGTCTCGTGTGAGTTCCCACTGTGCTTTGATTACTACCCTACCACGGCTCAAAGGAGTCGTGCAAACAGGTTTTAGTTGGGTACAGTCCCGAGCCACATGGAGGCAGTGAGCGGATCATCAGGGGTTCGTCTCTCCCGGTATTGGGGGTGAGGTCGCTCTGTGTCTACGAGAGCCATTACACGAAGTCCTTGGCCAAGGCAGGAGATTTACTGGTAGGTATTCCAGTAGTATCTCAGGGTGTTCTGGGCTACACTCCGACACGACTTGTACCGCTTTTGGGGGTCTGACTTTTACCAATCCCCTAGGCCCGACATGCGATGCTCATAGACGAACGGACCGGACTGTACGGATATTGTCACTCACAGGCTCAGTAGGGTGTCAGGATGAGTTCGCTCATCGACGTCCCTTTTGGTCAATAGCTGGTGGCCCGTCACGTATTGGCTTATACCTCTGACGTGCTAGTGGTTAAATCCACAGCCATAGTATTGACGAGTCTTTAGAGTCCACCACACTTACAGTTACTCGGCTTTCGGGCGAAACGCTGTAGAGGCCGTATGGAGATATGGCAGGGTCCGATCAGATACGTGTGGTATTGCACGGATCAGGATCGGACGGTTAGTACTAGTGGCCGTATGGTTATATGGCAGGGTTCGATCAGATACGTGCGGTATTGCACGGATCAGGATCGAACGGATATTACTAGCCGGCTTTGGTTTAAGCCGGATCCTAGTATAGTACAGTGTAGATTTTGTCTCATTGCATTTGTATCCGGTCGGAATACAGATGCGGGTGTGTATGCACAGTATCGGGGTTTTCCTGTAATTTATTACGGGACCAGTTTTCTGGAGTTGCCAGTTTGCATTCCGTTCCGGCCGGTTTTCCTTTGTTCTTTCCCAGCCGGACTTTTCCGATGGAGGGGGTTATTTGCAAGTTTGCAAATAACACATTGTGGAGGATTTTCTTGCAAATGTATTAATTATGAAAGCATCTTTTGATACCATTCTTATCCATCATTATCACTTGCTTTTTGTTGATTAGAAGTGATTTGGAGTTGATGTGAGATTGTTATGATGATGTTTAGGATATGGTCACCTCTTACCTTTTACTACACTCACCTCCCTCTTGCATTTGGTATTCATTCCTCCACCATTCTCATTTGAGATGGTTGAGCACATTTGAGAGAAAAAGATGAGAGCTTCATCTTTGAGAGTGTAGCATTCTTGATCTCATTTTCATGCTAGAAAAATGCAAGCACCATTTTTCTTATCTTGATTCCTCCATCATCTTCAAAGGCAACAAACCCCAAATGAGACATTGGCTCTACACTACACATTCTACAGCAAATCTTGGACGCGTCGGCTAGCCTACTTCACGCCCGAGTTGCCTCGGTATTGAGGTGGGAGCCCGTAAAATATACAGGCGATGTGGTGCCCTTCCGGCGAGGAGGCGACGACCGGAGTTTCCGCAGGAGATCGGGACGACGACGAGAAGACCGGAGGACTCAGATCATTCGGTATATCTCTTCCCCTTCTTGTAGTTAGTTTAGACTAGTTAATGGTTCGATCCGGGTGTTTAGTGCGCGGTGGTGCCGGTTTGCTAAGTTCGCAAAATTAAAGTTTATCATCGCTTCCGCATTTGGCCGTCGGATTGACGGCCGGTGCGCCGCCGTGCACTTACACCAAGTTCCCCATAGAAGCAAGTTGGTGCAGTTCGGATCATGAGCCCGGATCATCGCCATTGCTTCCTCATCGGATGGTGATTGAGGAAAAGCGGCCTCCGAACGAGTAAAGGGAAAACACGGAGCAGAAGCCATCGCACCTGAAATCAAATGAAAGAAGACCGTCAAAAGCAAAGTCAGCAATATATATCCATGCATGAACATGAAGACTATTTGAAGAAAGCAACAGCAGACTCGTTTTATGGGACCATTGGCTACAAAACACATGGGCCCCACAGAATCAGGATGACGGCTCGTTAATAATGAGACCAAGCAGTTGTAATAAGACAAAGGGGATATCCTCATTAAATAAAAAGTGGATTTCAGGAGGCCCTACACATCCCTTAGAAGACAAATCTACCTTGGATTCTACAACAAATCAAACAGGATCAAGGGAATTAAATTCCCACAGAAGATATCATTGCAAGCGTCTGTTCCATTAATTGCAGAAGGACAACCTCGGGCAAAGAGACCCTAAGAAGCCTCCATGCGAAGAAACTGAGTTCTTCATAGGAATTGAATTCCTTATTAAGGAAAGGGAATTAAATTCCCAGAAACTTTTTTTTGGGATGGAATTAAATTCCATGGATTTGAACCGCCATCATCATCTCCCTAAGGATCATCTAAACCCTAAGAGATCTACTGTTGGAGGTTAAGTGGTCACATATTTTGGTTAAAGAACTTGAAGAAAAATGGGTTTTTTGTGAAACCCTTGATATGGATTTAAAATCCAGAGAGTTTTGTCAAAATGAAGGTGCTTTGATCACCATTACCTGAGGAAGAAGGGTCACTTGAACAGAGTTAAACTCTGAAAAGATCAATGTTCCCCTCCGAATGGCGGCCAAGACATGGGCGTCTTGCCTGAGATTCGGGGCAGATGCTAATAGGTGCTATCCGTCCACCTCTCCGAAGATGCCAAGTTGATTTATGGCACCGTGTATCGAAGGTTTAGACGGATGCGGCCGATGTAGCAGACTTCGTCAGATTCCCCCTCGCTTGAGGGATTTTTGATTGTGGGGACGCTCTTCCTTGCATGCGCAAGCCCCTGCAGTTAATTACGCTACCGCATCGCGGTAACAACTTTCTCCTTCTCCAGCTGGTCACTTCGTGTCGTGGGTGTTTGTTTTGTTTGTGGTTGCCCGTGGATTGTATATGGAGACTATTTATTTCGTCGCCCGTAGGACGTGGATTAGTCCAAATCCGTATTTTCTTAGATTTGGGTTTGGGATTTTGGTTTAAGGATACGTTAGCCATTTTTGAGGCTAAGATCAACTTAAACGTTTGTTAAGGATACGTTAGTCTAGTTTGAGACTAAGATCAACTTAACGGGATCATTTAGATCCGACATTGCATGTATGGCCATCGGGACCCGTCACCTCTCTGACGACGTTGAAGGATTATAACGACAGATATCAGAGGAGTTCAGAGATGTACCCTTGAACCAAAGTTGGTTGAGAGATCTATAGTCCAATTTGGGACTAAAGTCTGTTTGAAGGTTTAAGGATACGTTAGCCATATTTGAGGCTAAGATCAACTTAAACGTTTGTTAAGGATACGTTAGTCCAGTTTGAGACTAAGATCAACTTAACATGATCGTTTAGATCCGACAAAAGAGCATTTAGGGGCTCTATTGTTCCAGTTTAGGGACATAGTGGTCCATTTCCAGTTTAGGGACGTGGTGGTCCATCTTGTTAGTTATATGTATGCCCTAGAGGCCATTACTGTACATTGGATGTATATTGTAGTGGATGCTGGGACATATATAGGGAGGATTTTCTTGCTCGACATGATAGTATGCTATCTGGTTGCTCTTTACCTTAACGTGTACACAGATTGTCTCTCTATTACATGTTGGTAAAGCCCTTAGGATGTGTACTTGACTACCTGGACTATGATGCGGATCATACTAGTGGGGACATGGTAGTCCATAAGTACATCCTTGAAAGTCCCTAGTCGTGGGTGTATCGAGATGGGGCATCGATATACCAGAGTAGACTAGCGTGTACCTTCTCGACCCATACAGATGGGCGATGGATGATCCCATATCCATTGGTGTTTGACATCAGAGGTGATATACGGGTGCTCAGTAGAGACTGGGTACACTGGACGGACTCGCCGAGAACTCCTAGATGGTATTATACCTTACGCCAGATGGCAGTTCTCTGGTGACACTGGTACAGAGTAGTCTGTTGACCCGAGATCGTCATAGAGTCTTGTGTGGTTCCCACTGTGCTTTGATTTCCATCTTACCACGTCCAAGAGGACATGCAAAAGGGTGGTTTTTGGGTACAGTCCCGAGTCACATGGAGGCAATGAGCGATAGGAGGGGATTCGTCTCTGCCGGTATAGGGGGTTGATGTTGCGCTGTGTTCGATTGGCTATAACAGAAAATCCCTGGCCAGTGTTGCTGAGATTTACTGGTAAGTGTTACCAGTAGTTTCTCGAATTGTTATAGACCTCATATCGACACGACTTATCGAGCTATTGGGGTCTGACGTTTACCACCCCTAGGCAAGATATGCGACATATCAGACGACGAGACCGGACTGTACGGTAGTGTTAGTCGTTGGATTCACTGGAGTGTGAGAGGGCTTGCTCGTCGATCTTCTGATTGCTCAATACCCGGGTGGCCGTTACGTTTAGCAGACCGCTTGCGGCTTGTGGGTGTTTGATATGATCATCACCTGCTGCCGACGTATTGACGAGTCTTTAGAGTCCTACACAGAGGTTTCCTGGCTCAAGCGAAACGAAATAGGAGCGCATATGAGATATGTGCGGGACCGAGAATGATACCAGTATGTGATACTGTATTCGATTCTCGCGATATGTGACATTGATCGGTTATATGCGATATAGCCGGGTTATCGGATCAAGTGTTGATTCGATAAGTTGTTGCTGTTGATATTAGTCGGTTATATATACGATATGACCGGATCATTGAATCAAGTGTTGATTTTATGATTTAATGCATAATTATATATTTGATATATTACTTTGCATTAACTAGTATCGGTTCACTTTAAAAGGATTTTCTCACAAGTTTGTATCATGTTTGATGATGCATGCTAACTTGGTTTTGTGTAAAGATTAAACCATGGTTGTGTAATGGTTAGGGTTTTCATTTTCTTATTCATTTATTTATTTATTTATTCTTTATGGAAAATGAAAAGCATAAAGAGAAAAATGGTTGCTAACTTTGTTTGTATTATGAAGCTTCATGAAGCTTTGACTTAGTGACCATTTTGTCTCATGCTTAACCCTAACCATTCCACTTAACCCTAGTATATTCTCTACACTTGACCATGGTTACATTATGATAAGTATTCTTTTTATTTCCTTTTTGAGATATACTTATCATAATATTATCTTCTTCTTCTTCTTCATCTTCAAAGAAGAAAAGCTTGCCTCATCAATGGCAAATGATGAAATCATGTGAGAAATCCAATTCTAAAGTGAACCCACTTCCTATTTCTTCATCCTCTACCTCTTGCCAAGTAGTATAGGGTGTTTCCTTCACAAGTTTTCAAGGCTTGGTGAAGGTGGAGTTTGATCTAGTGATGCCTCGACGTAGATCATCTTCGACATAGTCGTCGATGACCTAGCCCGTTTTTTCTCCGATGAAGCCGATGCTAGAGTCATGGTTCGATTTGGACAGCGGAGAGGACTTCATCATGGAGCTATGGAGGTGGAGAAACGGATCTACAAAGGTTGTATTTCCGTACACTTAGTTAAAGTTGTTAACTATTCTCATTTGTCGCCTAAACTTCTAGCCAACGATCCGTATTAGGGTTTCTCGGCACCCGTTAAATTTGAAATTGGCATGGTTGATGCCTTGTGAGACCTCTAGTGTGTGCCTAGGAACCTTTCATTGGTATCAGAGCCTAGCTAGAGCCTTAGGCGAAGTCTAGACGATGTTTGAAACCCGATCGAACCCGAAACCCTAACTTTTTGATGCTCTCTGGACTTTTCTAAAAACTGGGATTTTTCCAGATTAAAAATGCTTAAAAAATTCAGCAGGGAATTCTAAGAATTACGACGCAAAATTTATCTCCTGAACCCTCTAATGCGCGGCGGAACCGCGGCATAAGCCTAGCTTATGAGGCGGTTCCGCGGCTAAAGTATGACGTCAGCCATTAAAATTTGCACAGTAATTCATTTTTTTCAGTGCTGAGTTTTATGGGAATTTTTAATATTTATTCAAGAGTTGAATTTTCTGGGGTTGTTTTGGGGATTCGATGATTCGATCGGAGTATCAGATTTTGTCTATGTGGCTTTCCGGATAATTTTTGAATATGTTAAAAAGTTCGACTGGATATAAATACCCAATTTTTCCCCTGTCGGGAAATTTCCAACTGTTGGATTTTTCCGTAGTTTAACGACGTTCTAAGTAGTGCAAGTAACGCGATGGACCCTCTAGAAGACAACAAACCTTAACTCGATTATGTGACCGTCTTGAACTGCCCTTTGAACCTTCGGGTTTGGGGCAGTACGGCGTGCCACATGTGAGGCGTTGGCTTGACCCTTCTACGGCTGGACCGTTGGTACTGAGGCACGAACTGAATGTTGTTAGACTTATTTCATGTGTTGACCTGTATCGGGAAAACTTGGGTGTTCGATTGTTCGATCGGAAAGTTTAACATTTTCTATTTATCCGGAATGTGATACAATAATTGGAATTCACAAGTAGTTATGAGATAACTGAATGAATGTTATAAACATAGCAGTTTAGTCTCACTTGATCGGTTGCCATGGAATTTTGATGTGATCAAAAGTCCGTCGCAATCACTTAGCGTACGCGGATACTCACCGGGTAAACTTAATAGACAGCCTCACTCCATAGCCCCGACCAAGTGACTGTAGGAGAACCCCGTCGCCGAAAGCATCCGTTCGGGTGCTCCCGGTAGCGGTGTTCCGCCTTGGTGCACTTCGTCGACGGCGTCGGGGGTGCGGCCATCTACTAAAGTTTGCGACGAGCATTCGATCAGGATGTCGGGAATCTTGTTGAATTGCCCGACTTGATATTGAAAAGAGTTTTCGATTTTGAGACTAAAATGCGGGGTTTATAATTGTTAGGCATGCGATGTCTAAGTAATTCATTTGGTCAGGCATGCGATGTCTGAGGTGGTTGCGGATTCCAACTGTTGTAGTTTTACACTTTCTTTTCTGTGACCGTAAGTGTAATATGTGATATCGCCGGTTTCGTTGCTATTTGTCAACGACAATTGGGATGCGCATATTTACTTACGTTGATGACATGTGATGTTATGTGTTGCTGGATATGTTATATTGGATCGTCGCGTTTTGAATAGTCGGGGGTTTTATGTGAGATGAGAGTTTTTCATTTTCATTCATGTAAAATTTATTGTATGTAATATTCTTTTATTGGGGAACTTCCAGGTTGCGGAAGATGTCACCGTTTGTATATTATTTACTTTTCTGCACTAGGATAGACCCAAGGAGGAGGGCACAAGTAACCGGGTTCTGGAGTCCAGTAGGAGACCAACTCGAGGAGTCGAGTCCGGGTCTCCTAACTCTAGAATTGGTAGGGTTGCTTGCCGCTCTCGTAGGGGTCTAGGGGTGTGGGTTTGGCTATTCATCACGACCATGGAATCCGTGTTTTATACTGGCTCGTATTGAAAACACGGACGTCCTAGTATATCCAATATTTCATATGTTTCTTCTGCTGCGATATCTGTGATGTGATCATGTGATGTTCTGTGATAGAAACTGTATATGGTATATATGATATATTATATAGATGTTACTTATGTTTTACACCCGCGCTAGCCCTGCCCCGCTCTGCCGTTAGTTACCTAACCTAACGGTGCACGAGGGGACATCGAGGCGAATGCGGATGGCATAAGTGTACGTCGTAATTATCTGTGATGTTTAGGTAAATTAAATGATGGGACTTCATTAATATGATTAATGAAATAAAAGAAACCTAAGATGTTGTAGAATCGAATTTCAAAATAAAACAGGTAGCTACAGTTCTTGCTTTGCACAGTGGTATATGTGATATATCCTGCACCTTATTCGATAAGGAAAGGACCGAGATCCCTTCACCGGGAGTGACTCCTTTAGCAATAACTGGCAGATGCTACACCCCTCGGTTTGTCTTTTGATTGCTTTTAAGTGTTTTTGCTTTGCACAGTAATATATATGATATATCCCGCACCTCATTCGACGAGGAAAGGACCGACGATCCCTTCATCGGGAGTGACTCCTTTAGCAAAACTGGAAAAGCCTAAAAAACACTCCATTTTAAAATCATTTGATTCTACAACGATATCAAGTTCATTACGCAATAGGTTTTCAGAAAAACCTGTCGTAGCCCTCCGTCATTTCAGATAAATCCTGTTTAGTATTCGTGCTGTGTTTGTTGACCTTGTCAAGGTGCAGTGTGCGGTAGCTAACCAGTATTTATCTGCTAATGCATATGATGCAGATTGGGTTAGGGTAGTCGTGCGGCCTTGTTGACCTTGTCAAGGGTCGTGCGGGTGGGTTTGATTCAATCAAGAAATGACGGGTTGAACTTGACTTGCGGTCTATGGTTTGTTGACCTTGTCAAGGTCATAGATCGTTCGGGGCAAAATATTATCGGGAATTTCAAGTGTTGAAATTTGCAATGATATTGCATACCTTCTATGAGATAGTTGGATCCCGATACCCTCTGTGAGTAATTGTTACTCCTGGGAGAGTTTTACACATTACAATTAGCCGATCAAGTAGGTGTCTAGAAAGGTGTTAACGAGGTTACGCCTCTGGGAAAACGAGGTTTACATTAATTAGGTTCGTGCGAAAGCACGGGGGACCTCCCTCAAAGTACCGACACTGGCCTGGCTGAAAGATTGGCGAACTTGTATTGTGTAATTAATCCCGGCCAGTCTTTCCTTTTAGGGTTTGAAGGAAGATTTGATAAAAAGCAGTGGGAGCCATCCTGATTAGATAAAATAATAACCAATCTATTCTTGCATGAGCGCACGCTGAGTGTTTTCTTCTCTCTCTCTCTTGGTAGCGACCATGTCACGCCTTAATCAAGATAATAATACGGATTATTGACCGAACCCGCTTGTTATACTGAGCTGGGGAACGTTGGTCCCGCTCCAACTTATAATTGTTATAAGACAGAGCAGGAAATTGGGGAATACCAGATTTCCCGTGCCGCCCAAACGAAGAGAGTGCATGCTGATGCATCATCTTCGGGTGTGTTCATTATACAGAACTATTTCTCAGTATCCTCTGCATCCTTGGTATATGATACCGGATCAGGATCCCAGATATGTAATCTGTTACATAGGGCTGCAAAAAGGTAGAAAAACTGAGAACGGGTGATAAGTTTCATGAGACAGAAAATGGGGCAAGTGTTGCATCCAAGTCTGTTGGTCACTGTCACCCTGTATTACCAATACATTGATTCTGAACGAATGTTATTAGATACCGAACCTGATTTACAAAATCATATCAGTCTCTTTATAAGTAAAGAAATGATAAAATTTTGTATTGATGGATAATGTTTTGAACATTTCCTATATCAAAAGTTGATCGGTTCAGGCACATTATCTAAAAGCATTAATGTTCTAAATCAAACTACAGTTCTTAGTATATGGAACACACACAAGAGGAAGAGTTCAGAAATGAACGAATTCTTCTTGAGGCATTGTAGACTAGGTCATATCAATGCGACCCGACTGGCTAAAGTTACTTTTAGATGCATATTTAATTCAGTTTGAATTTACATCTTATGAAACTTGCCAGTTATGTCACAGAGATAAGATGACCATAGCCCTGTTTATTGGAAACAGAGAAAGAGTTAGTGAACTCTTGGGACTGATACATGATGATGTATGTAAGGTCTCCTGTCTACACATGCCAGGACTGATTCTTTATACTTCGTTATATTCTCTGATAATCTCTCAAGATTCAGTCATATGTTCCTGTTGAAACATGAGTCCGAACCTTTTGAGATATTCACAGAATATAAGCCAGAAGTAGAGAACCAAAATACGGTTAAAAGTATTGTGTCCTTTGATGAGATCAAGGAGGAGAATACTTGAACACGGAAATTCCTGGACTATTCTAAAGGAGGATGAGATTCTCTCTCAGAATTACTCCTCCGTATACACCATAGCACGATGGTATATCGGGGCGGAGCAGATACACCCTATTTGATATGGTATGCTCTATGATGAGTACTACTGAGTTACTTTTTTCCTTAGGGGGTTATGCACTTGAGAAGTTGCATACCTATTGAATAGGGTTCCAATCAAATCAGTTGCCTACCGCTTCATATGTGATATGGAATGGGAAGAGCCCATGTCTTAAGTTAGTTAAGATTTGGGGTTGTCCGGCCTATGTCTAAATGCAAAATCCGGACACGCTCGAGGCAAGGTCTGTTAAGTAGAACTGGAAAGGTTCCAGCTATACAAAATACAACAGATAATTTGGTAGAACCAAAGGATTCAGTAGATTCCAACGAACCTCAGCCTCTCCGCCGATCTAGTAGGGTTCCTCACCCACCTGAGAGATACTTTGGTTGCTCTATAACAGTGGGAGCGAGGATTGCATCATGAGATGATGACCCAACTAGCTTCAAGCTGGCCATCAGGAGTAAGACTCTGTAAGAATGGCTGGATGCTTTATGATCTGAGATGGAATCCATGTACACCAACAAAGTATGGACTTTGGTTGCTATATCTGAAGGGTTAAATCCCCATCAGGAGCAAGTATATCTTGAGAAGATTACTTGGTGTAAATGGAAAAGTTGAGACTTTCAAAGCTAGACTTGTTAAAGGTTTTCGTCATTGACCAGGCGTGGATAATGATGAAACCTTTTCCTGTACCTATGCTTAAGTCCATCCAGATCTTACTTGCCACGGCTACATACCATGACTACGATATCTGGTGGTTGGGTGTCATGACAGCTTTTCTAAATGATGTTTTAGAAGAGAGCATCTATAAGAACACAGCCAGAGGGCCTCGTAGACAGTGGGAGCAGCGGAAACGTGTGCAAGATGCTTTATAGGATAAAGCAGGCATCGCGGAGTTGGAACATCTATTTTGATGAAGTAGTCAAAGAGTTTGACATCATCAAAATGGTAGATGAACCTTGTATATACAAAAAGGTAGTAGGGAGTATGGTGGTGATCCTCGTAGAGTACGTGGATGACATACTCTTGATAGGGAAAGAGTTTCCTATGCTACGCTCGATCAATCTCCACATATCACAATGATTCTCCATAAAGGATCAAACTGATACCTACAAAATCCTAAGCTTTGGATCTATGAGATAGATTTAATTGGATGTTAGGATACTCACTAGTTGTAGTGAGATGGTATCAATTGATCCTGGGGAGAATCACTGGAAGTGTTCCAGGGTGATAAAGACGACTGAATGTCAGTCACAGGCATTGTCTTTACCCTCAGTAAAGGGACGGTATGTTGGAAGAGTTCCAAGCTAGATACCGTAGCATACTAGACGATAAAGGCAGGATACATCGCTACTTAAGATACTACCAAAGAGGCTGTTTGGGTGTATATTGGTTCATGAGATGAACTATGTTCCTCCCATTGTGTGACAATGGAGTTATGGCTTATGCCAAGGAACACAGGTCCCATCAATGATCCAGACATATTCTAAGGCAGTATCACTTGATCATGGAGATGGTTGATCTCTAAGGGATCGAGGTTAGGAGAGTAGACTGAGAGGACAACACGGCGGATCCACTCACGAAGGCCTATTCCCAGAGAGAGACTTTTATGGGATGGTTGAGTATGAGATACTACAACCACTGCTACAGATGGCCCTAGTGCAAGTGGGAGATTGTTAGTTATATGTATGCCCTAGAGGCCATTACTGTACATTGGATGTATATTATAGTGGATGCTGGGACATATATAGGGAGGACTTTCTTGCTCGACATGATAGTATGCTATCTGGTTGCTCTTTACCTTAACGTGTACACAGATTGTCTCTCTATTACAAGTTGGTAAAGCCCTTACGATTTGTACTTGACTACCTGGACTATGATGCGGATCATACTAGTGGGGACATGGTAGTCCATAAGTACATCCTTGAAAGTCCCTAGTCGTGGGTGTATCGAGATGGGGCATCGATATACCAGAGTAGACTAGCGTGTACCTTCTCGACCCATACAGATGGGCGATGGATGATCCCATATCCATCGGTGTTTGACATCAGAGATGATATACGGGTGCTCAGTAGAGACTGGGTATACTGGACGGACTCGCCGAGAACTCCCAGATGGTATTATACCTTACGTCAGATGGCAGTTCTCGGGTGACACTGGTACAGAGTAGTCTGTTGACCCGAGATCGTCATAGAGTCTTGTGTGGTTCCCACGGTGCTTTGATTTCCATCTTACCACGTCCAAGAGGGCGTGCAAAATGGTGGTTTTTGGGTACAGTCCCGAGTCACATGGAGGCAATGAGCGATAGGAGGGGATTCGTCTCTCCCGGTATAGGGGGTTGATGTTGCGCTGTGTTCGATTGGCTATAACAGGAAATCCCTGGCCAGGGTTGCTGAGATTTACTGGTAAGTGTTACCAGTAGTTTCTCGAATTGTTATAGACCTCATATCGACACGACTTATCGAGCTATTGGGGTATGACATTTACCACCCCTAGGCAAGATATGCGACATATCAGACGACGAGACCGGACTGTACGGTAGTGTTACTGGTTGGATTCACTGGAGTGTGAGCGGGCTTGCTCGTCGATCTTCTGATCGCTCAATACCCGGGTGGCCGTTACGTTTAGCAGACCGCTTGCGGCTTGTAGGTGTTTGATATGATCATCACCTGCTGCCGGCGTATTGACGAGTCTTTAGAGTCCTACACAGAGGTTTCCTGGCTCAAGCGAAACGAAATAGGAGCGCATATGAGATATGTGCGGGACCGAGAATGATACCAGTATGTGATACTGTATTCGATTCTCGTGATATGTGACATTGATCGGTTATATGCGATATAGCCGGGTTATCGGATCAAGTGTTGATTCGATAAGTTGTTACTGTTGATATTAGTCGGTTATATATACGATATGACCGGATCATTGAATCAAGTGTTGATTTAATGATTTAATGCATAATTATATATTTGATATATTACTTTGCATTAACTAGTATCGGTTCACTTTAAAAGGATTTTTTCATAAGTTTGTATCATGTTTGATGATGCATGCTAACTTGGGTTTGTGTAAAGATTAAACCATGGTTGTGTAATGGTTAGGGTTTTCATTTTCTTATTCATTTATTTATTTATTTATTCTTTATGGAAAATGAAAAGCATAAAGAGAAAAATGGTTGCTAACTTTGTTTGTATTATGAAGCTTCATGAAGCTTTGACTTAGTGACCATTTTGTCTCATGCTTAACCCTAACCATTCCACTTAACCCTAGTCTATTCTCTACACTTGACCATGGTTACATTATGATAAGTATTCTTTTTATTTCCTTTTTGAGATATACTTATCATATTATTATCTTCTTCTTCTTCTTCTTCATCTTCAAAGAAGAAAAGCTTGCCTCATCAATGGCAAATGATGAAATCATGTGAGAAATCCAATTCTAAAGTGAACCCACTTCCTATTTCTTCATCCTCTACCTCTTGCCAAGTAGTATAGGGTGTTTCCTTCACAAGTTTTCAAGGCTTGGTGAAGGGGGAGCTTGATTTAGTGATGCCTCGACGTAGATCATCTTCGGCATAGTCATCGATGACCTAGCCCGTTTTTTCTTCGATGAAGCCGATGCTAGAGTCATGGTTCGATTTGGACAGCGGAGGCGACTTCATCATGGAGCTATGGAGGTGGAGAAACGGATCTACAAAGGTTGTATTTCCGTACACTTAGTTAAAGTTGTTAACTATTCTCATTTGTCGCCTAAACTTCTAGCCAACGATCCGTATTAGGGTTTCTCGGCACCCGTTAAATTTGAAATTGGCATGGTTGATGCCTTGTGAGACCTCTAGTGTGTGCCTAGGAACCTTTCACTCCAGTTTAGGGACATAGTGGTCCATTGGTAGTTTAAGGACATTGCGGTCCATAAGTAGTTTAAGGACGCATAAGTCCATGGGTTTAAGGACCCCACAGTCCATATGGGTGTGTTTAAGGACGCATTAGTCCGTTAGTTTAAGGACGCATAAGTCCGCGGGTTTAAGGACCCCACAGTCCGTATCTTGGTTTAAGGACGCATAAGTCCATGAGTTTAAGGACCCCACAGTCCGTGTTGATGTGTGGTTGTCGGGACCCGTCACCTCTCTGAAGACGTTGAAGGATTACAACGACAAATATCAGAGGAGTTCAGAGATGTACCCTTGAACCAATGAGTTGGTTGAAAAAGCAGATGTGCTCGGTTCAAGATGATTTGAGGACTTATGGCCAGTTTGGGCTAAGTCCAATTATGTTTGAAATATTGGCCCTTTGGGCCATTAGACATTTGTCCGGGTTTAACCCCTCATCATTCAGCAGTGCCAAACAGAGGTTTGAGGGCTCTGACAACATCTTGTCTTTGGTTTCCTCAATTTTGAGATTCATTTGGAGGAAGGAATTTTGCCTCTGGAAAATTAGCCAATTTGGCTAAAAGTAGTGTTAAACACTAGAGAACAACAGTGTTAAACATTGGAGGTAGAACTCTCAAATTAGTGTTAAACACTAAAAGATAATAAGTGTTAAATACTGGAAATATAATCTTCAATTTAGTGTTGAACACTAGAAACAATCAGTGTTAAACACTGGGAATATAATCCCCGAATTAGTGTTAAACACTAAAGACAGAGGGGTCACGTGTGGACACGTGAGAGCGCCCAAAAGGGGGACCAGATCTCTTTTCTTCGTTCTGCAATTAAGTGTTAAACACTTTTCATTTCCTGGCCATCATGTGTGGGCACGTGATAGGCATCCATCCATTGGATATTAAAGGGATTTGTTAGGGGTCACGTGGGGACACGTGAGGGCGCCCTAAATGTGGAGCCAGATCTCCTTTGTTTTCCCCTCAAATCTGCGAATAAGTGTTAAACACTTTTCCTTTTTATTTCGAGCATCACGTGTTGACACGTGATGGGGATTTATGCGCTGACTGTTAAAACGTTTGCTAAGGGGTCACGTGGTAAACACGTGAGAGCGCCCAAAGCCTTCATTTCCCTTGATCTTTCTTTCTGCGTTTTGGGAGTCACGTGGGAGCACGTGATGGCATCAAAAAGTGGGGCCAGATCCCCTTTATTTTGTTCTGCAAACAAGTGTTAAACACTTTTAATTTTCATAGCCATCACGTGTGGGCACGTGATGTATAATCATGCCCTGATTTATTAGAACATTTATTAGGGGTCACGTGGTAACACGTGAGAGCGCCCAGAATTGTTTCTGCCTTTGCTTTTGTTCCATATATAATGAGGGTCACGTGGGAACACGTGAGGCATTGCCTCAAAGCTTTCCTCTTCTCATTTTTGGGGGATCTGTTCAGGGGTCACGTGGGGCACGTGACCTTTGTCTTTTCATGCACAGAGATCTTTTAAGTCTCCTTATCTTTAAGAATTAAATTCTTATTTAGGGTAAAACCCTAATTTTTGTTTTGGAGGAATTAAATTCCTATTGTGAAAGAATTAAATTCTTATTTAGGGTAAAACCCTAATTTTATCCCAAAGGAATTAAATTCCTATAATTTTGTGACCATTGAATTCTCAAAACTTAATTCCTCCTCTATGTTTTGGATCTGCATGGCAGGATCTCAACCCAATGAGAATTAAATTCTCAATTCATGGGGAGATGTGCACTTTGCAGATCCTCCACCGGAGAAAGAACTAAGTTCTTTTCTTTATATAAGAGTTAAACTCTTTTGAGAATTAAATTCTCTTTATAAGCCTCTCTTTTCTTACCTAGGGTTTTTCTTTCGCAGAGAATTAAATTCTCCTCTCTCTGTTTCTTCTCTCCCCCCAGGTAGATCCCTTCTATTCTCTTCTTGGCTCCTATTTATAGGAGAAGGAAAAGAATCAATTTGTTTAGCAAATCTCTCATTGAAAGATTTGATTTGATTGTTGAGAGATTTGATTTATATTTATCATTAATCTGGGCCTTTAGATCATTCAGTGAATTTCATTCACCGTGGATTTTAAATCCAAAAGATATTCTATTTGTTATTCTGGTGAGATTTTCAGGGAAATCTTTCCTTGTCCACGATTTTTCCATAAATTGGTGATTTTTAATCACCCTTGGATCTTTAATCCAACGGTCCCCATAATCCTTTTCCATTTGGAAAGATTTAGAAGCTTTTAGAATTTTAATTCTATTTCGAAAGATTTAAATAATCTTTTTTTTTAATTTAATTCTGTTGAACAGCAAGGCTTTTACAGCCAGTCACGTGTTGCCACGTGACCCCCAATTGAGTCCTTTTCTCAGTGTTTACTTACGCTTCAGTTGTAACCATCACGTGTCAACACGTGACCATTGGTCACATGTGAGCACGTGACACCTCATTGAGGTATTTCCTTCAGCTGTTTGTTTACGCTTCAGTTTTAACCATCACGTTTCAACAAGTGACCATTGGTCACGTGTGAGCACGTGATTCCTGATTTTTAATCAGGGAACAGATTTTAGAATTTAATTCTATTCATTATTTTAGAGGCCTTAAAAGCCCATCACGTGTCTGCACGTGACCCATGGTCACGTGTGAGCACGTGATGCCCCATTGGGGTCTTTTCTGAGTATATTATATTTTTTTAACTCCTCCAGCGGGTTCTTAAAGGTCCATCACTTGTGGACACGTGATGCCTCATAACTTTTGATCCCGGATGAATTATGAGGCCCATAATATATCAAATCGAAGGGTTTTTCGAGATGCTTCCAACACCATCAGAATTTAATAGTTCCTCCTTCGGGAACTTATCAAAATATAGGCCGGAAGATATTGGTTCGCATTTCCTTAAGCGTATCGCTGCCATTTGATACCTTGGACTCTTCTGCGCAGAAATTTTTTGCGGGAACAATCAAGATAAACAACTAAGCTCTGGAAAAGAGAATTAAATTCTCAGGAAAAAGTTCTCAAAGGAAGAAGATGAGCAAATTGGAGGCTCTTCTGAAAGGACATGGGTATTTATAGGATGAGATGGAGACGCTTCATCTTCCCAAATCCCTAGAGGAATCCAATAGTCATAAAAGTGACAGCGTTGCACTCACGTGCAGACACGTGAGAACAACGTTGTGGGGGCATTTGTTTCCTGATTTAAAATCAGGAAAGTTTACGGAGGAGGCATCACGTGCTAGAACGTGACCAGCAGTCACGTGTTGGCACGTGACAATAAAAAGCAGCGGCAAAGGCAGATTCAGCTCCTTGATTAAATCAAAGAAAAGGCTCCAGAAAGGGTCACGTGCTCACACGTGACCAGGGGTCACGTGTTGGCACGTGACGGTTGAACAGCAGCTAGAAGACAGAGCGCAGAAAGGAGAAGAAAGTTCGTTCCAGGGGGTCACGTGCCTACATGTGACCAGGGGTCACGTGCCTTCACGTGACCAAGGGTCACGTGGCCACACGTGACCGGCTTTCAAAGCCTATCTATTTTAACAGAATTAAATTCTGAACGGCATTCAAATCTTTCCAAGGGAGAATGATTATTTGGAACCGATTGGATTAAAAATTTAAAGGTGATTAAATATCACCTATCTATGGACAAATCTTGAACTTAGAAAGATTTCCCCTTAAATCTAGCCGAAATAACAAAGGAATATCTTTGGATTCAAAATCCAATGGTGAATAAAATTCACCTAATAATCCAAAGGTCCAAATGAATGATGAATGCAAATCAAATATCTAACGAATACAAATCAAATCCCTCAATGAATGATTCACCAAAACTAATTGATTCTGCTCCTTCTCCTATAAATAGGAGCCAGAGAAGAGAAAGATATATACAGAGATCTATATACAGAGACATAGAGAGAAAAAGAAATAGAGCCTTGAGACTTTGGAAGAATTTGATCTTCTGCAAAAGAAAACCCTAAGTAAGAAAGGGAAGGCTTTTTAAAAAAAAGAGAATTTAATTCTCAAAAGAGTTTAACTCTTATATTAAAAAGAAGAACTTAGTTCTCTCTTTAGTGGAGGATCTACAAAGTGCACATCTCCCCATGAAATGAGAATTTAATTCTCATTGGGTTGAGATCCTGCCATGCAGATCCAAAGCATAGGGAGGGAATGGAAGTTTGAGAATTTAATTCTCATAGAACTATAGGAATTTAATTCCTTTAAAATAAAATTAGGGTTTAACCCTATGTTATAGGAATTTAATTCCTTCAAAATGAACAGAACCAGGGTTTAACCCTAGTTAAGAACTCAAATCTGTCAAAATAACAGGAATTTAATTCCCTTAGAAGAACCTAATTCCTCACATGTATGGGAATTCAATTCTTATAGAAGACAAGTTAGAGTTCTACTCTAATCCTTCTGAAGAAAACAGGAATTTAATTCCTCTAAAATTTATTGCTAGGGTTAACCCCATGAAGAATTTAATTCTTAAAAAGATAAACACATCTTCAAACAGGCAAAGAAACAGGGTCATGCGCTACTACATGACCCATGTAAAGATCCATAAAGAAGAACTTTGAGGCAACGCCTCACGTGCCCCACGTGACCCCTGGCAGAAGCTCTAACATACGAACACTTAAATGTCCATCACGTGACGGCACGTGATGCTCCAAAGTACTCAATACTCTCGGCAGAACAAATAAAGAGAGAGGGGGCGCTCTCACGTGCTACCACGTGACCCCTCTTGCCTTAGTGTTTAACACTAAATTGAAACCTCTGTATCCAGTGTTTAACAATGATTTGCTTTAGTGTTTAACACTAATTGAAAAACTCTCTTTGCAGTGTTTAACACTAAATTTCTTAGTGTTTAACACTAAATTAAATTTCTGTTACTAGTGTTTAATACTGATTAATATTAATTTGGAATCTCTCTTTCCAGTGTTTAACACTGATTTGCTTTAGTGTTTAAACACTAACTTGAAACCTCTCTGGCCAGTGCTTAACACTGACCTGCTTTAGTGTTTAACACTAATTTGTAAGCCTTGTTGCTAGTATGTAACACTGATTATCTTTTGGCGTTTAACATCAGTTTGTCAATCTCACTCCCAGTGTTCAACACTGTTGGTCTCTAGTGTTTAACACTAGCTTCAGCCCAATTGGCTAAGTTCTAGAGGCAAAGCCTCTCCTTCAATGGACCAACAGAAAGCCAATATTCCAAACATGATTGGACTTAGCCCAAGATGGCCATAAGTCCTCAATCCAAACTTAACTGGGCCAATGGGCTCATAACATAATTGATTGGTCTTGGTCCCAAGTTGGGCCAAAGACTATTTAATCTACCTTGGTTCAAGGGTACATCTCTTCACTCCTTTGATACTTGGCGTTGTAATTCCTCAACGTCTTCAAAGAAGTGACGGGTCCCGATGACCACACATTGATACGGACTGTGGGGTCCTTAAACCCATGGACTATGACGTCCTTAACCTTGACCGGAATGTCTTAAAACTAACAACGGACTATGACGTCCTTAACCTTGACCGTAATGTCTTAAAACTAATATCGGACTGTGGAGTCCTTAAATCCACGGACTATGACGTCCTTAACCTTGACCGCAACGTCTTAAAACTAACGTTGGACCGCAATGTCCGTAAACTATCTATGGACCATAATGTCCTTAAACTACCTATTGACTATAATGTCTCTAAACTAAACGACAGGGCCTCCCCTTAAATTGCTCTCTTGTTGAATCTAAACGATCCCGTTAAGTTGATCTTAGTCTAAATTTAGGCTAACGTATCCTTAACAAACGTTTAAGTTGATCTTAGTCTCAAATGAGGCTAACGTATCCTTAAACCCAACCCCCAAACCCAAATCTAAGATAATACGGATTTGGACTAGTCCATGCCCTACGGGCGACGACATAACTCAGTCTCCGTATACAATCCACGGGCAACCAAACACAAAATGAACACACACGACACGAAGTGAAATTTCTGGAGAAGGAGAAAGTGGTTACCGCAACGCGGTAGCGTAATTAACTGCAGGGGCTTGCGCCTGCAGGGAAGAGCGTCCCCACAATCAAAAACCCCTCAAGCTAGGAGGAATCTGACGAAGTTTGCTACATCGGACGCATCCGTTTAAACCTTCGATACATGGTGCCATAAATCAACTTGGCATCTTCATAGAGGTTAACGGATAGCACCATATAGCATCTGCCCCGAATCTCAGGCAACACGTCATGTCTCGGCCGCCATTCGGAGGGGAACAAACACCCTCATAGATAATTCGACACAAATCCCATCTGGAGATTCCGTGATGAGGGCATTGGATAAGAAGATCCTTGAACCGTTCAAAGCATTTCCCAAATAGTTCATTCGGAAGTTGGGTAAATTTGAAGATTTCGCTCCGAACACGGCTAGTCTTGTGATTGGGATAAAATTTCTTAAGGAATGCTGCAACGAATTCGTCCCATGTTGAAATAGAATGTGCGGGTGTATTGTAAAGCCACTTCTCGGCTAAGTCGCATAAGGTGAATGGGAGAAGACATAAACGCAGAGCATCCAAAGACAGTTGTGAATTTCCCATCAAAGCACATACATTTTCGAATTTGGAAATAAACATGTATGCGTTTTCAGAATCAAGACCGTGAAATTTGGGTAACAGTTTGATGAATTGGGGGTTGATTTCAAAATTTTCCCCGTTGGCAGGTGGTATAGAAAGACAGGTGGGAAAAGGAACACGTGTGGGATAACATCTCTCTTGAAGAGAAATGCGTGGAGGATTCTGCGCACCTACAGGCGGTGGCAAAGTGGTGTTAAAGTTTGATGGATTTGGGTCCATCGCGGTTGTGGTGGGTGGTGGGGAAGGAGATGAAGAATTACCGACTCTGGGGTCGGTAAAAGAAACGCGGACAAGACGGGAAATGGAATCCCGTGTCCAGCCTAACATTGTGCTAAATGGTTGTAGCACAAGTGGCAGCGTTGGTATAATTAGAGAAAATGATGTGATTGGTGTTTGTTTTGAAAAATATACGGATTTTTGAAAAAATGATGCAAATCACAACAAATGCAACAAGAAACCCTAAGTCTAGTGGTCACCTAGGTCAAGGCTCTGACCGCTCCTAACTGCCAAAAGACAAGTCACAGGATCAATCCTCCACTGCCTCTTTGTCCCTCCTGTGGCCAGGTAAGTGCCAGGTAAGTGGGAGGTTCTCTACTACGTAAGTAGTGGGCCTAATTAAGTAACCACTTAACTTAGACACACTTTCTTTAGACACCACAAAAGAAACACGGATAAGCAATGAAATACCCACGGCCTTCTCTTGTCCTAAGTGAGCGCGACGGTCCTTAGAGTCATCTCTAGATATTTTTTAGTTAATGAGGGTAAATGCGGATGCAAGTTTATGATTTTCGGGGCTTAGGAAGGGTAATGAACTCCCCACCTAATCTGAATTTGGCCGTGCCCCTTAATTTCCGTATTAATATGCAAACAACCAAGAATCAAAAACACGCACAATTTTTTATTGCTTTTGCGGCGCTGCGATTTATTTGCAAAGAAACCTGCAGAAAATTGTTAATTGGAGCAGATGAGGGAAGAGATAAGAAAGTCTAGAAGTATACCTGCAATTTTGGAATAGAGAGGAATCTAAATCGCCATGGATCCGCCGCGGGAGTCGCCTAATGCCGCGGATCCACCGCAGGTGAAGAAGAACACTGTACAAAATTTTCACAGCAGGCTCCTGTTCACTTACACAGCTCTCTTGAATGCTCTGAAAATTTTTTCCACAACTCCACAAATTCCAAATTTCCTCGCAACAAATCACAACAACACGTTTAGAGTTTGCGCGAATTTTGATCTAAAAATATAGATGGAATAAACTTTTCAACTCAAATTTCAAAAAATGAACAATTAGCGCACAATCCCCGGCAACGGCGCCATTTGATTGATTTGAATTTCTCATTGTGTAGTTGGAGAAAATGTTTGGAAATCACAACCAAAAATTATTTGACCGTAATCAATAACGGTGTCGATTGTAGCGCGTTAGTAAGTGCGGATCGTCCACAGGGAAAGTGTAATCGTTCGTATTTCGAATTAGATGAGTCGAAACTTTAAAGAAAAGAAAAGAAACAATTCATGATTTAAAGAAATGAAGTTCAAGAATTAGTAAAATCTGTAAGTGCACGGCGGCGCTCCGGCCGTCAATCCGACGCCGGAATGCGGAAGCGGTGATAAACTTTAATTTTTGCAAACTAGCAAACCGGCGCCACCGCGCACTAAACACCAGGATCGAACCATTAACTAGTCCTAGCTAACTACAAGATGGGGAAGAGAGATATACCGACTGATCCGAGTCCTCCGGTCTTCTCGTCGTCGTCCCGATCTCCTGCGGAATGTCCTGTCTCCACCTCGTCGCCGGAAGTGCACCACATCACCTACATCTTTTACGGGCTCCCACCTCAATGCCGAGGCAACTCAGGCACGAAGCTGGCTAGTCGACGTGCCCAAGATTTACTGTAGAATGTAGTGTAGAGACTTGTGTCTCATTTGGGGTTCATGGAGGTGCCATTTTGGTGGAGGGATGATACAAGAATTATGTGGAGGAACTTGGGGATATTTGGGAGCATGAAATGAACCAAATACCCACACTCAAAAATTTGGACAGCCCACTTCTAGAGTGGCCGGCCATGCATGAATGGTGGGAGAGAGTATATGAGGAGAGTGAGAATGAGAGAGTCATCCAAATAATCCAAGGGAGAGAGAGAGAAGGCTATCATGCAAAGAATCATCATCACAACAATTCCAATACTCAACCAACAACCATGATAGCTAATAAACCAACACTCCAACACCACCATCATCACCTCACAAAGTCAAGCAATCATGAACTCAAGAAAGTTCAAGGGATGGGGCTCCATCATGCAACCATCATGATACAATTATATGCAAAGAACACCCTCCACAAATGCCTATTTGCAACAATGCAAATAAGCCCTCCTCCACCAATCTTCGGCCAATGATAGATACAATGGAAAATGGCCGAAACGGAAAGAAAACTGGCAACTCCAGAAAACTGGTCCCGTAATAAATTACAGGAAAACCCCGATACTGTGTATACACACCCGCATTTGTATTCCGACCGAAATACAAATGTAATGAGACAAAATCTACACTGTACTATACTAGGATCCGGCTTAAACCAAAGCCGGCTAGTAATATCCGTTCGATCCTGATCCGTGCAATACCGCACGTATCTGATCGAACGCTGCCATATAACCATACGGCCAGTAGTACAAACTGTCCGATCCCGATCCGTGCAATACCGCACGTATCTGATCGGACCTTGCCATATCTCCATACGGCATCTACAGCTTTTCGCCCGAAAGCTTGAGTAACTGAATGTGTGGTGGACTCTAAAGACTCGTCAATACTATGGCTGTGGATTTAACCACAAGCACGTCAGAGGTATTAGCCATACGTGACGGGCCACCAGCTATTGACCAAAAGGGAAGTCGATGAGCGAACTCATCCTGACACCCTACTGAGCCTGTCAGTGACAATATCCGTACAGTCCGGTCCGTTCGTCTATGAGCATCGCATGGCGGGCCTAGGGGGTTGGTAAAAGTCAGACCCCCAAAAGCGGTACAAGTCGTGTCGGAGTGAAGCCCAGAACACCCTGAGATACTACTGGAATACCTACCAGTAAATATCCTTGCCTCGGCCGAGGGCTTCGTGTAATGGCTCTCCTAGACACAGCTCGACCTCACCCCCAATACCGGGAGAGACAAACCCCTGAAGTTGCGCTCACTGCCTCCATGTGGCTCGGGACTGTACCCAACTAAAACCTGTTTGCACGACTCCTTTGAGCCGTGGTAGGGTAGTAATCAAAGTACAGAGGGAACTCACACGAAACAAATGACGATCCCCAGGTCGATGAACTAACCTGTACACATGTCACCAGGGAACTGCCAACTGACGTCTGGTATATGACCAACTAGCATGTTCCCGGCGAGTCCTGTCCGGTGCACTCATAACCCAATGAGCAACTGTATACATCTTAGGTGAACCAACTGACACCATTGGCTTGTGAGACCGGCCACCGCCCCTCGTCGGGGTCTCGACTGTATACACTAGTCTACTCTGGAGTATCGATGCCCTGTCTCGAAACTCCCACGACTAGGGACCTTTTAAGGAAGTGCTTATAGACTACCAGCTCCCACTTATATGATCGCCCTCATACTGCTGGCAGTCAAGCAAGAATCCTAGGGGCTCTATCAACGTGCAATAGCGACCTGTCAGGTCACCTAAAGCAGTACACGATGATAAAGGTAAACCAGATAGCATACTATCATCTCGAGTAAGACTGTCCTACCGGGATAGGTCCTCCCTCAATCATTGCAATCACGTGCCTGTGATCCAATAATTGACTCTGAGGGCACTATCTCCAACAATCTCCCACTTGCACTCAAGGCTAATTATTGCGATGTCGCATACTCACAGCCCGTGTGATACCGAACACCCAACTCCTCTACTAGTCAGTCTCACAAAGCACGCTTGTGAAACTATTGCGTTCGAGGAATAGCCTCAGTGAGTGGATCCGCTTTGATGTCTCTTTCTATGTCTCTCTATATCTCAAGTTCGCGGAGAAACCCATCTCCCGAAATGAGAAATACTTGTCTTAGAATGTGTCTGGATGTCTGATGGGACCTAGCTCATAAATGAACTCCAAATCCAAACTTCTTAGACAGTATCGTCAACTGAACTTAATTAGTATCCTGCGCCATGCCTCCCTCAGTATTGCCTTGGACCACCTGTCCAAAATACTGCCCCTCGTCAGAAGGAAAACTATAACCCCGACAACCTCCTTGTCGTCCATGTCACCTTGGAAGCCTGGAATGATAACTGTCTCCCGAATGAGGCTGTCCTTATCATATCCCTAGAACATCCACTTATGTTCTAAAACTGCTTCCGACTGTTTCTCCAGGATTGGATCAATGTCAACTTATTGCATCTAGTGCAAGAACAACATCTGGTGTGGTACTTGACATCTCATGATTGACTCAATTGCCTGAGCAAGTGATCTGCCAATCATGCACATCCCTCTCCTTTAGTCTGTAAGACACTTTTAGAGAGGGTGACTCCATCACCTGCAGGTACACTACCGTGCCAGGATTCATCCATTCTAAATACTCTTAGAATGCTGTCTAAGTACCCAGATTGGGAAACCACCCAAATCTAGATCTAAAACCATAGATCTGGTAACCAGTATGTTTGATATAATGTCCAAGTCCCATGTGGAGAAACCACTGTGTGACGACCAAAGTATAACCGATCGTAGTATTGGAGTTTCTTTTCCTATTTTGTGTATGTCATCCAAATACCATGACATCACACCCTACTACCTTTTCAACAGATCCATCCCATATTCTGATGAAGTCAAACCTATGACTGTCACATCAGAAATTGATGATCTATCTCCGCTATATCTGCTTTAGTCTATAAATAGACATAAGCCAACTGTCCACCAATGCTTCCGCTGCTCCCACTGACTACGACAACCCTCTGCCAGAGTCATATACACGTACACTTCTAAAACTAGTTTAGAACGACGCTATAATGATCCTCCCGCCGGGTCTCACAGTCTAGAACAACAGCAATGGCAATTGTGGGTAAACAAGAACCTCCCTGCCACCGTCCTTGAGGCTACCGGAGTACCTCTCGAGTGCCTGAGGTTACCCACCTTATCTGCGGAGTGGCCAATGGAATGTCAAGCCAGATTGAATCTTTAGGTTCCTATCAAATCTTCAGTAATCGTTTGTGATTCTGGAATTACTTCCAGTTCTACCATACTCCCACTACCGTTTTCTGAAAAAAATCCATTTTTAATAAAACTGTGGCGAGTCTAGAACAATATCCCTATTGATCTTCCAAATGGTAGAAAATCAACCCTCGTCATAGTCTGGGTCAACCCACAAACAGCCATTACAGAAACGTGCTTTGAGTTATCCAGAGTCTGGTTTTAATCATAAGCCGGAAAACTCCCCGTACCTTAACATCGTTAAGATATGAACTGTTCTATATCCAATATAGAACCAGAGGCACTGATTTAATTGAACTAGATTCAAATCATGCAGCTGTCTCCAGTGCATGTCAACTAAATGGAAAAAGGCCGATCAGCGTTACTCAACTTAGGAATGCTTCCAATTATGAATAACCTGAAAGAGAAGCAAGATCTCTTAATCATTACTATCAATTGAATACCATACACAAGTATCTACATCTTTTCTATCACTTTGAAGAATCCCGATACTTGCAATATCTGGTTCTCTACTTTATTCAAATACCTACAACTTCTCAAAATTCAGAACCTGTGTTTCCACGAAACACTTGTCTAAAAACTAGAGAAGTCATAAGTAAACCGAATATAGTACGAGGACCAACCCCTCTGTCCTGATGGACCCTGGACAACATACAATACTCTGTATAAGTCCCTTGAGTCTGATAACTCATTCACTGTGTGTCGTAGGTTGAAAACTGTACTTATGGTTAAGAAAAATTACACCGCTTTTTAATGCTCATTACCTAACCATCCACTGATACAGGTAAATGTCACAGACATAATTTCAAAAAGGTATATCTCACTCTATGAAAATAGACATACAGATATATCAATTTGAAATTGGTGCATAATAGCGGATATTCAAAACCAAATAATTGCCGTCCGGCAAACAACCCAGGTGACTTCCTCAAATATCACCGATTACAACGAATCCCGATATAATGAGGATGATCACCCAATTCCCAATAACTTACTCCCACTCATCATCTGTAAAACCTTACAGATGTAAGAATCATACCTGGTAAATACATACTGTTGGAGATAGTGCCCTCAGAGTCAATTATTGGATCACAGGCACGTGATTGCAATGATTGAGGGAGGACCTATCCCGGTAGGACAGTCTTACTCGAGATGATAGTATGCTATCTGGTTTACCTTTATCATCGTGTACTGCTTTAGGTGACCTGACAGGTCGCTATTGCACGTTGATAGAGCCCTAGGATTCATGCTTGACTGCCAGCAGTATGAGGGCGATCATATAAGTGAGAGTTGGAGTCTATAAGCACATCCTTAAATGGTCCCTAGTCGTGGGAGTTTCGAGATAGGGCATCGATACTCCAGAGTAGACTAGTGTATACAGTCGAGACCCCGACGAGGGGCGGTGGTCGGTCTCACAAGCCACTGGTGTCAGTTGGTTCACCTAAGATGTATACAGGTGCTCATTGGGTTATGAGTACACCGGACAGGACTCGCCGGGAACATGCTAGTTGGTCTTATACCTGACGTCAGATAGCAGTTCCCAGGTGACATGTGTACCGGTTAGTTCATCGACTTGGGGATCGTCATTTGTCTCGTGTGAGTTCCCACTGTGCTTTGATTACTACCCTACCACGGCTCAAAGGAGTCGTGCAAACAGGTTTTAGTTGGGTACAGTCCCGAGCCACATGGAGGCAGTAAGAGGATCTTCAGGGGTTCGTCTCTCCCGGTATTGGGGGTGAGGTCGCGCTGTGTCTAGGAGAGCCATTACACGAAGACCTTGGCCAAGGCAGGAGATTTACTGGTAGGTATTCCAGTAGTATCTCAGGGTGTTCTGGGCTACACTCCGACATGACTTGTACCGCTTTTGGGGGTCTGACTTTTACCAACCCCCTAGGCCCGACATGCGATGCTCATAGACGAACGGACCGGACTGTACGGATATTGTCACTGACAGGCTCAGTAGGGTGTCAGGATGAGTTCGCTCATCGACGTCCCTTTTGGTCAATAGCTGGTGGCCCGTCATGTATTGGCTTATACCTCTGACGTGCTAGTGGTTAAATCCACAGCCATAGTATTGACGAGTCTTTAGAGTCCACCACACTTTCAGTTACTCAAGCTTTCGGGCGAAACGCTGTAGAGGCCGTATGGAGATATGGCAGGGTCCGATCAGATACGTGCGGTATTGCACGGATCAGGATCGGACAGTTTTATACTAGTGGCCGTATGGTTATATGGCAGCGTTCGATCAGATACGTGCGGTATTGCACGGATCAGGATCGAACGGATATTACTAGCCGGCTTTGGTTTAAGCCGGATCCTAGTATGGTACAGTGTAGATTTTGTCTCATTGCATTTGTATCCGGACGGAATACAGATGCGGGTGTGTATGCACAGTATCGGGGTTTTCCTGTAATTTATTACGGGACCAGTTTTCTGGAGTTGCCAGTTTGCATTCCGTTCCGGCCGGTTTTCCTTTGTTCTTTCCCGGCCGGCCTTTTCCGATGGAGGGGGTTATTTACAATTGTGCAAATAACATTTGTAGAGGGGTTTTCTTGCAATTGTATTCATTATGATAAGCATCTTTTGTTTTTTCTTTCATGATGGTGCTTTAATGAGATTAGAAAGGATATGGGTTTGATGTGAATGAAGTATGGTTGATGTTTGTTTGTGGTCACCACTTGTGTTCTACTACCATCACCTCCCTCTTGTATTAGTTTTTATTTCCTCCACCATATTCTTCTCACATGATGGAATAAGTTTTTCATGGTTGAGAGAAAGAAAATGAGAGAGTTTGATCTTTGAGAGTCTTTCATTCTTGATCTCTTTCATGCTAAGAAAAATGCAAGCACCATTTTTCTTATCTTTGTTTCCTCCATCATCTTCAAATGGCAACAAACCGCAAATGAGACATAGCCTCTACACTACACTTCCTACAGCAAATCTTGGACGCGTCGACTCGCCAGCTTCGCGCCCCGAGTTGCTTCGGTATTGAGGTGGGAGCCCGTAAAAGATGCAGGCGATGTGGTGCCCTTCCCGCGAAGAGGCGACAACGAGGAGATGAAGGACGAAGCTACCGCGGGAGATCGGAGTGGAGACGAAGACCGAAGGACTCGGATCATTCGGTATATCTCTAACCCGTCTTGTTGTTAGCTAGATCTAGTTTAATGGCACGATCCGGGGTTTAGTGCGCGGTGGTGCCGGTTTGCTAAGTCCGCAAAATTTAAGTTTATCACCGTTTCCGCATTTAGCTGTCGGGTTGACGGCCGAGGGCGCCGCCGTGCATTTACAGTGGTATCAGAGCCTCGCCATTAACTTAGTCTAGCTTCGTTTGATGTGTTTGCATTTTCGATCGACCAAAATTTCCAAAAACCGTATTTTTCCTTCACATCAGTTTCTGTTGAAATTTTTTGAAGTCTAAAAATTTTTCATGTGGTCTCAGAATGATGTGCAGGGAGTTCTAAGAACTCTGGGAAAATTCGAGACAATGATCCCTCAGTGCAAGCGCGGAACCGCGGCAAAAACCCCCTTGTTGCCGCGGTTCCGCCGCAAGTTGGTGGGGTCAATGCTTCGTATTTTTCCAGTGGGCTTCTGGGCTTATTTTAGGGGTTTTGGAATATTAATTTTGGGCCCAGAATTTCTGTGAGTGCTACAGTATTGCTTGGGGGCCCACTTGTTAATTTTTGTTCGATCGGATATTTTAAACACATTTTTCACAGTATTTACATTATATCTGCGACCGTGAATGTCACTCGATCGGTAAATCCTGTCTAGCTGCTATAGCCCGGTTAGACGGATTTGCGAACGTGACTTTCGC